>OZ007497.1:90784143-91384143 GCA_963931805.1 Microdon myrmicae | reverse complement strand
TTCTCGTTGGGATTGAGGATAGTAAGGGATAGGATCAGGTAAATTCCTGAAGGAGGGGGAGCCATTCGGTTCTGTGTTAAAGGTAAGGATCTTGGAGAATGCTTGGATGTTGCTGTATTTGAAATGATTGGGTGCCAGTTCGGTGTTGTGGTACACCATCTCGTTTAGATCGTTAACCAGTCTGCCTGCGGCGAAGAGGGTCCTGATTTTTAGACAATTACGGTAATGAGCTCCCGTATTGGAGGAGGGTGATGGTAGGTCCGTTATTATCGGATTGGGATTGTTAGGAAGGTTTTCTATGAAATTTATCGACAGTTCTAGGATCCGTCTATCCAGTCGTTCGATGCCTGCGGTGTTGTAAAGGTCGTTGTTACAATGATATCTATATGAGTTGGTTTTGCGGTGTAAGCCAGTGATAAACCGGAAACATTTTCGTTCAAACACTCGTAATTTCTCCATTTGGGAGGGTGAGATGTGGTACCATAATGGGCAGGCGTATGTAAAAGTAGGTCTGATTATCTGTTTGCAGATGAGCTGTTTAACCTTAAGAGAGAGGCCTTTAGGTTTCCATAACACTCGTCTGCACAGGTTAAGCTGTATTGAGGCTTTTTGAAGAGAATTTTTGATGTGGGTTGAGAATGACCACTTGTTGGAAAGGGTTACTCCTAAATATTTTAGGGTTTTGGAAGGTTTTATGAGGGTGTTATTAAGATTTA
Organism: Microdon myrmicae; assembly: GCA_963931805.1. Classification (NCBI taxonomy): domain Eukaryota; kingdom Metazoa; phylum Arthropoda; class Insecta; order Diptera; family Syrphidae; genus Microdon; species Microdon myrmicae. The sequence continues at coordinate 91,383,427 of OZ007497.1, read as the reverse complement.
GTTTAATTTTGTTGTGGCAACGTTTAGTGTTGTTAGTGCAGTGAGCGTTTTTGCCCTTAAACACAGTTAGCTGGGTTTTGGTTGGGTTGAGGCGAATTTTCCATTTGTTAAAGTATCCTGAGATGAGCGGGGCCCGGAGATCACTTGACTGTTCCTTTATAAAGGAAAAGGAATTGAAAATTGTATCCCAAAGATACACATTTTCGTACAACAATCTCGATATTTCGGATATCTCGAGCGAGATGTTGTATTTACACAAGATAAGAAATCAATTTCTTGAATTCTTATGAAACTATCACGCAGATGTATGAATGTATCTGTTTTTGAGTTTTTTGTTTGTTTTCCTGAAAGGAAAATTTGGGATAGAGATAACGATCTCTGAATTTTAGATTTGGGTGATGCTGTGGAGCAAATGTAGAACAATAAACGAATATTAGATTCGTTTATTGCGAATTTGATTTTAATTCGAGATTTTGGATTTAATAATGCCGTGGGGGCAAATGTTAGGCAATAAACGAATGTTTGATTCGTTTATTGCGAATTTTGAATCATGTTTGGGTTTTTTCGGGTTTTGATAGGTTTATGTGTTTTAGCATATTATAGCTAGGATATTGGATTGCAAATGGGGGAAAAAGGTGGTAGGGCTTTTTAGAACACTACACTAACGTCTTAGAGGTACTTAGATGGGCTTTGTTTCTTTCATATGATAAGAAAAGGGAATCCGTACTAACTGGTTGCACAAGTCACCTTCAAGATGTTTGCTCCTTTTCTCAACAGTGATAGGGGTTACTATGCTTGTCTTGTCATGGTCTATGCTTATATTTGGATGCAATAGCAGGGAGTTATCTCAGAATTGTGGTGGTTACAACAAAAGGTAACTCCAGAGTCCGGCGCTCTACAAAATTACATTTAAAAGTCAATTTGTTTAGTTTCAGGGTCGCTCCTTAAAATAGCGTCCTATTTTTCAAACGTTGCGTGAACATAAACAACAAAGGCATGTGCACTAGGTTTTGTACAACATACAGGATGAACAGATCTACACACCCGCATCCGAGTGCACGCGTTCGCTAGGGGGAGATATAATTACAGATTGTGCGGGAAAACATTTTATTTATTTCCGAAGCATTGGTTCTTACTTTAGTGCAACTCTGTTGAATCTGTGAAGTATCAATACTCTCGAATGACTCCCTATCATTAGTGGGCTTAGTAAGTGAAAACGGCGCTGCAGTGGATCTGCCACATTAGTTTCTGTGAGGGTATATTGACTGGTCTATACTGGACACTTTTGTTCATACATTGCGGATGTAAGTTTCCATACCATTCCGAGAGTATGGACTTTCATGCCAGACCGTTGCAATGATACGCGAGTGTCACACCAACTTATGCAACACTCGTTGACACGATAGTAGTAATGGATCATACGCACACACAAGGTGTCACGCACAGATGACCTTAAGTAACATGAAAGCAAGATGTTTAAAAAAATCTACGCAGAGGCGGACCTGAACCCCTGAAATACCACTTACATAATGGTCATAACAAGACTAAAAGGCCACATAAAACTTGTCGCAATATGCGGCGTTCAATGGTCTACACCTCTTTCGTCGTAAACACGACTCGGAGAGGAAAATTGTTATAAACGCAAACACCGAGGTCATCCCAGCATTTTCGATAGAAAAGATACAGAGCTTAAAAGAGAATACGCTCTCAAAATAGGTTCAGACTCCGGCAAATATTAAATGATATCAAAAAAACTCTTTGTTGTATGATCACAGATGATTGCAAACAACGCCACAATGTAGACCGATTGGGTACCTATTTTCGAATCGTGACACTGCGCCACCTAAAAATTGACAATCTTTAATATTTTTCTTTAAAAAGATCTGTTTGTGTATACCTTAATACTTAATAAATATGTGTTCAAAATTTGACATTGATAGTTGCTTCCGTCTGTGAGAAAAAAATTCAAGAAAAACACATCATTTTTGGGTCTCTAGATGAGAACCTCCCCTTAAGTAATAGCACCGGGAAAGGTCGATTGGTGTCAAGCTGAGGCTGCGTACATGCCACTAAACCCCCCCCCCCCCCCCCCCCCCCCCCCCACCGCACCTCCTAGGAATATATGTAAATGTTCGAGGCAAAATTTCAAGAACAATGTGTCAGGTCTTGTGCCACCCTGTTTGAATCACGTGGTACAACTGAAATCAACAAAATTGAAAGCTGTTTGAATGGCTTGTTGCTAGATTGAATAAGTTGTAAATTTTCGTCACATATCGGACCGATATATTCCCCCCGCGAATAGCGAGATCAGGAATCTTGCGAACCGACGTGCGTACGTTCTTTTCATTTTCCTCGTTTCTTGAGGACCTTGATCACTCCGTCTGTTACTTTGCCATTATTGAACCAGTCTTTTTAAATCCCTCTATCCATTTTTTGATAAGTTGAGTGTTCAATGCTTCTCTAATGTGATGAATTTTGAACGGATTGTAAGATTTTCACCACGCTGTAATAACTGTTTTTGCTAAACTCACGCACGCACCATGGACGCTTTATAGAGGTCGCTGCGCCCTTCCTAACGGTTGAATTCATACAGGAAGCAAAAGATTGAAAACGGCTTTTGAGACATCTTGTATTTAAAAAGCAAATGTAGAATGCTATCTATTAACATCACTCATTAATTCATGTCCTGTTTACATCTTCTCCAAGTCTCTATTTTTCTCTATTCCATGGAACTTCAACCCAATTATTCGACCAGATGACAGTTGTATTTTAGTTGAACATTATTAGGCCAATCTCATAGGACAATTTACACAAGCAAACATATCCCCTTCATTCATTTTCACAGTGAGCTTCCTTTCGCTGGAAATCGCCCCCACACCGCTTGATAGAATTTGCAACACCTTCCCCTCTTCCACAATCCCCCCTTCGCAACTTCCTGTTGCATCTAGCTGTCAGCATATTTTTCCCTCCAGCATCGCACATCGCCTTTCACGTGGATAGTCATCTGTACCCATTTCCTGCATATACCTTGCACCATTGTAGGTCCTACAAAGGGGCACAGCTTAAGCGATGATCATTCAATTTGGCGTCTACGTGTCCTGACATACCACATAGTGTCCCAGCCGCAAGCATCGCGTACCATCGTCGGCGGTGGTGTCGCTATCCATTCCACTGTTCTGTTGCAGTCCTGAAAAAATGTGCCATAACATATGCACTCATCGATTTACATCATTGACATAATGAAGTTTCCAAATGAGTTCTATTGTTAACAGACGGACGCTGGAGTTAAAAGTCATTTCCAATAAGGGTACACGACGTGACTGGCGAAGCAGGGGTAACAAGTATTGCCAGGAGTGGTTGATGTCGTTGGAATCGTTTTCTACTGCCGGCGATGACGGCTTGGCGGATTGAATGGGAGTTATGAAAATATTCCCGACTGGTTGAGGGGCTTGTAGTAAATAATGACAGCAGTTAGCACTGCGTCGAACAGGTACTATGCCCGAAGGTAGACTTAAAAGACACGTGAATATCTGGTTTTAATTAAGCTGCAATAATTGAAGATTGTAGAAGATAATATGTGCTATTATGATTGAGTCCTGAGAACTTTGTGAGGATGCTTAAATTATTGATCGACTTCCTTTTTGTATTTACAGGAATACGACAAGGAGATGACCAACCAGAAAGCGGCATCACCCAGCAATCATTCTTTTAAGGACATCGATTTTTATAAGAATTTAACAAATAATCAAACATCCGCAACTACTAATTCGCCTGGAGGCCTGTCACCGACACATGGCCAGACAGATACAACAACTCTGGCAGCTGCTGCCGCAGCTGCTCGTGTGCATATCAATGGAACTAGTGAGTACATATCGAAGTCCAACTTACCAAAATGAGTACAATAACTAAGCAGTTGGTTAGTATTTATATAAATACAATAGCCATTTTAATTTTCAGGCTTCTCAAGTTTCAATTAAACTGGAGATAGCGGCAAATTTACTAAATTGCAAACAGTAAATTAAGTTGCAAGATCTGGGAACCAAAAAAAACAGGGTCACAAAATTTTCCTAAATTAATCCTTTAGTACATCGGTAATAGATTTGAACCCCAATCTCAGCATTCTTGTACAGGTGTTTTTTTTTTTTTTTCATCATTTGCAGAAGTGTTATGGCTGAAATATTGTGCTCACACATCAATGTGTATTTATTATCATATACTCTAGTAATTTATCAGAAATAGACTCAAACTTGAACAACGCTACCACATAATCCCAATTTACATTCTTTAAAAATCGTTCATCAATTCGCATGTGACAAATCCACAGGAATCCAACACACTGTCAGTATCATCGGACCTTTTTTTCAAAAATGAAGCCGGAGCTCCTGTTCCGCTCAATAGAAACCGGTTGACGTACCATGCTCGATGATTTTTTTATTTGAAAACATTAATTCGATTAATCTGGAATTGGCCTGTGGGTAATATTGGTTAGTGTGCCAACACGGTAACGTGTTCACAAATATTTCACGTGAATATGGGGATGTTGTTGATCACCGAACTCAACTTAAACACTTTAAGTCAAATTAAAACGTACACTTTCGTCTTTGGGTTTCACGCTCTTTATTTATAATAATGTTTAATGTTTCACACACACACTTGATATAATGTGCAGACCTTCGGTAAATAGAATACACTTGACACTTTAACACGACCAAGTCGTTGGTAAATATGGTTCGTTAAATTCTTAAACAGGTATCTGTGGGGGTATAAGAGTAGATGTGCCAGCGTATGCGATGGATTCCTTATATCTCCCAACGATGTTTCGCGGCTGCGGGAATAGTCCACCCAGGATAACAGGAACAATAAATAACACACTGATGTTTGTTGGTTGGATAAATGTTTCTTTTTTATTTGATTTTGTTGCGCCATCGCGGCTGAGTTTTTAATTAACATTTTGATAAGTAGAACGTTCTTAAGCACTCGAGGTGCGTTAGCCTGTTACCCGAATGCACACGCGGCGGCAATTCGCGACACAACCTGCTCCTGATAATCTCGTTAATCGACTGGTTTGAAAAGGGAAGAAATTGGATACAACCAAAGAGAAAACATACTTCTGCTCTCTCATTGCCACGTTCTTCGATGTGTGGTAGGTTACATCGGTAAACTGATGATCGAAGAGAGCGGGACAATGAGAGAACAGAAACACGCTGTACGATTATCTTGGGGTGGATTTGGTTGTATGTGCATGAATCAATGTAGTTCTGAGCGGAACCCATTGACCTGATACGGTAGTATGGTGAGTTCAGAGTACATTGATCTGTACGAAGACAGAACTGAGGAAGAGAGGAGAATTAACCTGATGATATTCACCTGCAAAAAGAGAGCATTGATCCCCAGCGAATGAAGTGTCTGGAGAAAAACCAAAATAACGCTAGGGAAATATTATCACGTGATTCAATCGAATGTTTTGATAAATTTCCCCAGCGGTTCTGCAATGATGCGACAACTTCGTCCGACTGGATTTGGTTGACGCTAATCGACATGGACACGAGTTGCCGGTTGGCAAAAAAGGGAAGCTAAACTCATTTATGCATTGTCTGCGTGGAACAATGAGCTTAGCTATGTGTCCTTGGTGGAAACATGCTTTGCAGGTGATTGGGGTTGATTTGACGCGCTGTATGACGGTCGAAATTAGGTAGGAATTGTGGTTGGAATTGTGGGTTGTTTCTCATATAGAATAGAGAAACCCCTACATATACTTATACTAAAAGCAACCGTAAAGAATCGATACAAACAATGTTCCTGCAACCGCACCTTTGTATCAACGCGTTTACTGTTTACATTATAATAGTATTCAACTTAAGCACAGCATTCACATTCATTTATATTTAGTTAAGCCGCTTTACAATCTTTCACACAGAGCCACTTATTGGCATGACCATTCTTAAACAACACTGGGCGCAATTTCAAATATCAACCTCTAGGTTCGTTAAGTTAAGTTTCACCGTTTCGAAGAGCAACGTTGATTCACGTGCGTCTAACTCCGACTCCGGTTGGCACTCGACTCCCCCTTCGTGCGCACTGCCGTGCGCACTCCACTTAGGTTAAATCTCGATTCCTCGATGCGCACTCAGCTGATGGTAAAACTCGGCTGACTTGACTCGTGCAGAGTCGACTCTCGGCTAGGGGTGGGTTTTGTTCTTTAAGAGAAAGTGAAGTTTCTCTCTGGGTGACAATGGTGAGAGGATCTCTGTTAGTACGACCTGGCGAGGGTGCGATTGATCCCACGGAGATTACATTGTTTACCCATGCAGCGAGGTCATGGGTAACGAAACCGGGAAAAGGAAATGGAATAAAGGGCATCGTGTGGTGATGTGCATGCAGCTGTGTAAATAGGCTGCATGCCATTAGGAAAACTGGTGCTAAAAGCAATTTAGATACACAATGGTGATTGTGCATGGTATCTATGCCGGCGAAAAGGATCGAACTCTTTTGTGTGCATATTTACATGCTGGTGAATTCGGTTTTTGGCGGCTAGACGCGAGATACGAAAACTGTTTTTGTCGGTTGGACAAAAGGCTGCCGTGAATATGGAGAAGCCGGGAAAATTCTGCTGCGCACGCGTTTGGCAGGATACGCTGGCTGACAGGGGCGCCGATAAGGTTTTCTGACTTATGAGGGTTACTTTGTATGTTGCCGAATTATTTTCAGGAAAATTGGTGTGATGCATTAATGCATGAAACAATGCCCTTGGGGAGGAAACGTTTGCAGGTGACTGCGGGTTGGTAACGGGAGTTGAGGTTGCAATTGTAGGTGGTTCTTCGTGTATTTTTAAAGAACCCCCCAGGCCTACAATTGAATATCTACATCGCGCTAGGATGGGCATGTGCCCGAAATCGTTTTTATATGTTATTGTCTCGTCTTTATGTTTTAAATGAATAATATAATTTCATAAGCATTGTATTCGTTGCGTAATTTTTTTTACAAGGTCAAGTTCTATTGGATTTAAAAAACCATTTACTGGAACGGTGTGTCTAGTCTTGAGCTTCCTCGTTCCTCGTTTCCCTACTCTTGAACTTCCTCATTTCAACATGGCAATTAATACACCCACTATACCGAAATAAACTGGAACCGGTTTCTACAGATCGACCGTTTTTTTTTTTTTTTTTTCAAGAATGAAGTTTCCTTACAAACCATCAAAGGTTTTCGTTTAATGGAAGTTGAAATACAACGTATCAGGTAGTACATGGGCTCAGATGGAGATCACATAATTTAATGGTCGGAACGATGACAGACTTAATGTTATTAAAATTATTAATGTTGTTAAAGTTGCTATTGTGTCTGAGGAAACGGTTATGACTGAGGCTGGGTAAGAGTCGCACTTATAGTTCTGCGACTGTATGTAAATGCACGAGCCAACAATGATGTTTAAAATGAAGCTGAAATCGATTTTGTAGCTATGATTGAATACTGTGTACAACTTGGTGAAAAATGATTGTTAGGTCATAAGCACCCAACGTCAACGTTTTGCCGATTGATGGTTTTACTTTGAAGTTGCGATATCTTATGGGCTATAAGGACTTCCTACTGGACGACCTGTTCGATATTTCTATTTCAATCGCTTTTGTTTATCTTATATTTTCGTAACCTACCGACCATCTAGATGCAACAACTAGTTGATCTCATATGCCTTTTCTCGTGCCTGTTATGCTTGATGCATAGATTGCCGATGTAATATTGTAGTTATTGTTAAATCGCCTGAAGTGGCGAAGATGGTCGGCTTGTGGGGGTTGAAGGTATGGGACTGGTTGAATTAGGGATGAAATTCTGTACGCTATTTTTGCACAGCTATTAGCCAATCATCATTGCGTTCTTTTCATGACCCTTCTCATTTGTATGTCTCAGTGAGGTGAATAATACTCGCGCATCATTCGACAGTCGCTGGAAACGCGAAGGATGAAAAGAACAAAAGAAAGACCCCAATAACTTCGGGGTTGGCTTAGCTTGTGCAGTGGTATCAAATGCAGTTTCTGAGAATGACCTACTGACCTAGTGCGGTGATTGTGTTGATCTCAGAGTGCATCGAACTATGGAAAGACAGAATTGTGGAGGAGAGGAAAATGCAGCTGGTGCTATTCACCTGTGAAATGAGATCGTTGATCCCAAGCGAATGGATGGTCTGGGAAAAGTCAATAGGACGCCGCTGATGCTTGGGAAATAATCAGCGTGAGAACCAGACTCTAAGATACTGAAATAACCCCAGCGGCTTCGCTATGATGCAACGGTGTCGTTTGGTTAGATTTGTTGTTGCTAACCGACATGATGTGATTTCCGATGGAAATCTCATGGGCTAGCCAAAATGGAGTTGCCGTATGGCAAAAAGGTAGCTGAATTCAATTTTACATTATCTGCATAGAAGAATGAATTAAGAAATTAAGTTGGAATTGTGGGTGGGTTCTCCATGTAGTATAGAGAACCCCCACATTACCATTACCCACCGACAGAAATCCGGGGAACGGCAAATAGTTACGGGTAATAGCGCCGGTAATGGGAAGCTCGTTCAAACTTCGTGTTTTTTCTATTTTTCTTTTCTCATCTGGAACTTTTCTCAAGGAACAGTCACCACTGAGTCAGTTTGGATCGTTTGCAACTATTTCAAGGGTTTGACTGATTGAATCGTACCTTGAAATTATTCACTGGTTGCCATCCGCTGGAAGGTTGCATTTCCGGCACGTTAGGAGCACTTGAGAACATGATGCGAAACTGTCATAAAACACTCAGAGTTGCTTAGTTATAATTGGTCTTTACTTCCTCGATATTGTATCGCTTGCAAATTCACCATGTAAAAGAAAATCTCTGTATAAAAATAACACTTGACGTGTACAACAATTGAATCATTAGTATTGGTGTCAGCACATACACCTAGTATACTCTGCCAGCGTTCTTAATATGTCAATTATTTCACAGGATCACAATAAGTCAATTATTTCACAAGATCCAAACAAGTCAATTATTACATACTTCTACGCCAGACCAACGTGTTAGAAAATACGACACCTCATATGCCCTCACTGCTTATTAAGTCCCCGGTATCCGCGATCATTTGCTTTACAACTATCGTTACATTGTTTATTAAATTCTCTTTCTTTGATCAATATACCGGCGCGGTTTTCCCACTCGACTCGATTAGTTTGGAGAGAGATGTGGGCTCGACCGTGGTTGTGACTAGGCTGACTCATCGCAAGCGAGGAAAAGTTCGTCGCTTCGTTGCGGTGAAGTGATAGCTAAAATAAACTCACTGCCATTTACTAGGAACTTTGAAGAGGGTTGCCGTGCTTGCATAGGGAATTCAGTTCCGGAGAATCATTGCCGTACAGGCTGAGTTAAATACCTCTGGCGCTATGTATACGAGGAAATTGGTTTGGAAATAGGGCCAAATATGGGCATGAGTTGTCGGTTAGACAAAGGGATGTAGGTCTTGGTTGTTGCGATGGTTATTTCGCGGAAATGCAACGCATCGTGCTGATGACTTGCCAGTAAGGGGAGTTGATATTGGGTAGGATGGGAGGCGAAATGAATTTCGGGGAAACTAAATGTTGCTTGGTTACAAGCGAGGAAATAGTTTAAGCAGGAAGTGAGCCGGAATGATTTTCGGGGGAAATTAGAATTGCGTGGTTGCAAGCGAGGAATATAATTTAGATAAGAAATTAACCGAAGCGGTTTTTGGGAAAATGTATGCCGCTCGATGTAGTTGATGGAGGTGGTGAGTATTCCGTTGTAAATTTGAATATGTGTTTATTACAGTTTGGGAAATGGGTTCTTGGTAAGATGGGGGATGTGTGCAATTGCAGATTTGGGGACGGATGCTGTTGCATATTGGGATGTGTTCTTTGCATATTTGCGAGTGGATTACTGGTTCGGTTATGTGACGCACTGTTAGCAGTCGAAGTTAGGTAGGAATTGTGGGTTGGTTCTCGATGTCATATAGAGAACCCCACAGGCTGTTAAGGTTATTTTGTCAGAATGAATGAATGAATGAATAGAGGGCAGAACCCTCATTTTATTCCGCTTAGTACAAGACACATAAATATATAAACTTATAAATAGACTTACGAACTACCTTAAAAACGAATGGATGGGGGTTGGGGGTGGGATAAAATGGAATGGGGAACTAAACAAAGATGGATAGAATAATAGTGTAGATAGTAGGGCGGGGAGGGGCGAGGATATGCCGGATGCTAGGGTGTGAGTATGAGTGCGAGAGAGTGTAGGCGGTGAGTGGGGTGGGGTCAGGAGCGTTAAGAGAGGAGACGGCGTTTGAGAGCGGGAGAGGTGAGATTGAAGTCAAAGAACGCGGGGTGAGAGTTTGCCCATCCCTGCATTTGCGAAATGGGTTCATAAGAGCCGTAAGACGTGTGATGGGCGGGCAAATAGAAGAGAGGGGGTTTCGAAGATTTCGGAGATTAGTGGAAAATGTGATGGAGGAAAGCAAGCTTGGGCAGTTGATTGAACCTGAGAGTAGACGGTAGATGAAGAGGATGTCAGCATGAATTCTGCGCTCTTCAAGTGTATTGCAGTTAATTAGGTGAAGACGGTATGGGGGAAGAATCAGAGGATTTTCCCAATTCAATGCTCGGAAGGCAAAACGCAAAAAACGACGTTGCACGCTTTCGACACCGCGAATTTGGGGCGAGCAGTGGGGAGACCGAACCGCACTAACATATTCAAGAAGGGGGCGGACAAAGGCTATATAGAGCTATCTGGAATCGTAGGGATTAGAGAATTCTTCCGACCAGCGTTTCACAAAATCAAGGACAGAGTTGGCCTTGAGAATAATGTCATCAATATGTGGGATGAAGTTAAGATCCCTATCACATAAGATCACAAGATATCGAATCGTTTGTACAGGTGTTATAAGTTGGTTGAGTAAGGCATAGGAACGTATGGGGGGGGGGGGGGGGTCGTTTACGGGAGAAGGTAATTGAGTGACATTTGGCAATATTTAGTTCGAGGCAGTTATTTTGGCACCAAGTTGAAAAGCTGTCGAGATCCATTTGGAGAAGTGAGGAGTCGACAGAAGACCGGATCGTCTTAAAGGGCTTAGTGTCGGCCACGTATAGAGAGATGGAGGAGTGCTTGATACTGGAGTCTATATCATTAGAAGTAAGAATGAATATGAGGGGTCCCAGATGACTGCCGTGCGGAACCTCTGACGTGGGTAAAAAGGGGTTGGAGAGGGTGGATCGAAATCTGACACGGTAGGTTCGATCGTTAAGATAGGAAGAAATCCACTTAATCAGTAGGAGTTCGAAGCCAAGGCAGGACAGCTTAAAGAGGTTGAGGTTGTGTGAAATTTGGTCGAAGGCCTTGCTGAAATCGGTTGTGATTACATCAACTTCGTTGCCGTTCTCTAAGGCACGGAGAGCGTGGGATGAGAATTCAGCTAGATTGTTGGTAATCGACCTACCCGTAAGGAAACCGTGCTGGTTGGGTGAAATGACGGATTTGCAACGAAAACATAACGCGTTGTAAAGAATGCCTTCGAACAGTTTTGGAATGTGTGACAGTTTGGCGGTGGGACCGTAGTTACTAATATCCTTTTTTGGTCCCTTCTTATGTATGGAGGTGACAAAAGAGGATTTCCAAATATTTGGGAAGACACCTCGTGTAAGGGATAGATGGAATATCTTTGATAGTGGGAGAGAAAGAGAAGAGGAACAGTTTTTTAAAAGAACAGCCATCAGTTCCAGGGCTGAACCCGTCTTCAAGCAAGTTTAATTTTTCTTCAACTAGGTGATGCTAGATAATTTGAGAGATGAAGGGGTCAAGGGAAAATGCACGCAGGTCTTTGAAGTAAGAGCGGTTAGGCTCGGAAGAGTTGTTCTTGAAGGATTTTTTAAAGAAAGATGCGAAAAGATTGGCAGTAGTTTGCGGGTCGGTTGAAGTAATCGTGTCATAAAAAGGGGAGTTGGGATAGGCGTCAGATTTACGTTTATAGTTAATAAAGTGGAAAAAAGATTTGGGGCCATTTATCAGGTTGTTTTGTGTTTTTGTGAGATAATTGTAGTAAAGAGAGTTGTAAAGCTCGGTGAATTTATAAAAGGAACTGAGAAAGTTGGAATAGTCCAAGGAAGAGCGTGCTCTTAGGAAAATGTTCCACAATTTATTCCTCTTGTTCCGAAGAGTACGGAGTTTGCGGTTGTAGCATGGGGGCGATGATACCGATGTCCTATGTCGAGAATAAGGGACATATAGGGAGATTGCAATGTGAAGAGATGGTGAAGAGAGCGTGAGGATTAAGGGCAACTGAGGAATGAGAGCAGTCCGTTGTAAACACAAGGCCAAGTTGCATCTTCATATGATTTGGCACATTCCTTATCGGGGGCTTGAGTCGGTGAGACCGTCTATAAAGAGACATTCCTTGATACTAGTCGGGTTTGAGGTGTAAAAGGATTGATCGTCTGACAGCGCCCATTGGAGATGGGGAAGGTTTGAAATCACCAATAACAACGATATCGTCAAAGGAAGTACTTAACTCGATTAGGTTATCAACCGCTGCTATTGCCATTTCGTATGACACGATAGCTTGCGAAGGAGGTATATAGAAACATATAATGTATAACGACTTTGAGCGTTAGTCAATTTTTATTGTGACATAGTCAAGATTGAGGGGAGAAGAAATGGCAATAAGCGATGAGGCGAGCTTATTTGGATGGCAAGCAACACACCTCGGCAGGGTGAATCCACACATATACCATCATCATCACGAAAAACGTTAAAGGTGGAGGGGAATAGTTCTTGACTCTGAATAGTGGGGATAAGGTTGATTTCGGTTAGCGCGTATATATCGAAAGGGAGGCTATGAGCATTTTGCAGAATCGATTGCGTTTTCGAGCGGAGACCTCTGACTTTTTGAAAGTAGATGGTTAAGGGGGGAGTATTGAGAGTCTTAGGGATATGTGTGGAGGACGGTTGATTAGGGTAAAAAAGACTTGCCCTTTTTGGAAGAGGTTATTTTCTTGTGAATATATAGACGAAAGGCCTAGAGATCTTACGACACTATTTGTGGGAGCATATTGAAATTTGTATGGAATTTCATAAACAGGTTGCGAAGGCTAGAGAAGTCGGTAGGTAGGCCTTTCTGCTGAATGGAAACTGCGACGCTGGTTTTCATCTTACCCTCAAAGCAGACTGAATCAGATTTGTCATGGAGGTACGAAAGATATAGGCGGACGTTTCCATAGGTCAATTTATTTCTAAGTTTAGACGTGGCGTAGCGACTGTCAGATGAATTGATGGCTTGCTGTGTGATTTTAACAGAAGCGCAGCAGTTTGAATGTTGCTTGCGTTTGGAACAGCACGTGGCACTATTTCTGTCTTAACGACTGCGAAAACGTCCCCGGGATCAAAGTCTATGAGGCCTCAGAAACTGAAAGGTTACCCCAATTGGAACCGAGTGTCATCTTTTTCCCAGGTCACAAATTCGTTTGGTGCCCATGTCGTGCAATTGTCGTGGCATCCATCACGTGTGTCCATCTATTGAGTGTAGTGTGGGTGCGATATTGGTTTAGTAGTATTACCAAGAAGGTTTCAAATTAAAATGTTTTTGCTATAAAATGTTTATATTGATGGAATTTAAATGAGTTGTTACTCGTTGGTCTTTCGACAATTGTTTTTGTAAAACTGCTACTGAATCAATATATGTAAAGATATATGCCTTGTATTTGACACATGCCATATTGTAATAGTTATATTTCAACAAGAGGAATCGTTCGTTCAGAAATGTCACATGTAATATTAGTATTTATTGGCCTGTAAGAACACGGGTGTTCATGACCTCATTGACTCGACTATGATATCATTCCCTATGCCATGTGTACTCTCCTTCCACGCTTCGCCCATTGACTGGCTGGCGACCTTTTTTCCCAACAATAAACAACCCAAGCAGCTGCATGTAATTAGCGCAATCGACGCTGAAGCCAATTTCGCTAACTCCTACCAAGTGCAAACAAAGAACCCTGTTCGTGTTCATAGGCTTCCTGGCGATACCATAAACAATCCATATCGTTTGTGGTATCCTAAACGCAGTTTTCATTTAATGAGTGGCTGCTATTTATCCAGCTGACCCTCATTATCGAACGATGCATAGGTCGCTTTTCCCTTTTACTGTAATTGCCCTGAATCCATCCCTCATGACCTCGATGCATAATCAAATACAAACCCATTAACATCCCACTAAATTCGATTTGTTTGTTTCAACGAACACACATCTCCTGGATGCACATTATCCCCCTTCTTGGTGTTTCAGATTCGTCGTCATGGTGTGTTCCATGAAAGAACCCATGTACACAAATACATGTGTACTACCAACGATCTTCACCCCAAACGATTGAATATCGTTGAGCCGAATTTCATCCACTGACCGAGACGGTCGCTCCGCCCCCCACCGTACCGGCGCCGGTGTGAAACGAAGAGTAGTGTTAGAGTCGAGCGCGTTAAAAATAAAAAATAATTTCTCTTGTGCCCCCCAGTATAAGGCCATTCAAGTAAAATATTATAATTGTGAACGTATAACAACTAGCAGGCGTGTTGGCAATCATGTTAAAATTGACGAAGGATTTATAAATAAAAATTATTAACAACTAACAAGATCCTGTGCGTTTTTATTTCTGGCGACTACTACCTGTGTGTTTTTTTGTTTCGTGCCTTGGTGACAATTTCTCGTGAACAATTTGCGGCTAAACGTTCGATGAACTTATCGTGACGTCGGTGAGGGCAAAGTAGAACCTAGTGCCCGTGTTTGGTACAATACTTCGCCCCCCACAAACCTGCCGAGTGCGATTTATATCCTCCCTTTTCGATACTTTTTTTCCAATTTCAGGGGTTCCCCAAAACAGTCATCTCGGTGCCCTCCTACTTATTCTAACCATTAACGCCATAGGCTCCAGTATCAATCACTCCTTCGTCCAGCTTTACGCGGATGATACCAAACTTTTCAAAACAATCCGTCCCCCCTAGACTCCTCACATCTCCAATCTGTTCTTGACAGACTTTCGATCTGTTGCCAAAACAACTGCCTTGAAGTGAATATCGCCAAATATCATGCAATTACCTTCTCTCGGAAACGCCACCTCACCCCATAGCGACGCTAGCTCCTACTTAACCAACCGATAACATCGGTTAAATCGTTTGACCTAGGATTCCTATGTGACACGGAGCTCAATTTAGCGCGCATAATAACGATAATACCGCCCTTGACTTTGTGAAATGCTGGACGTAAGAATTCCTAAATCCCTACGTCACACGCTCACTCTACTGTCCGTCTTCTTCTCGAATATGCTAGTCGGATCTGGTCCCCGTATCATTTGTCTCACATTCGCAAGATCGAAGCGTTCAACGTCGTTTCTTGTGCTTTGCCCTCCGAGGACTAAATTGGGAAAATTCTTTGATTCCACCGCTATACACAAGCCGGCTCATTTTAATCAATCTTAACAGACTTGAAGAGCCCAGAATCCATCCTGACATTCTCTTCATCCACCGTCTTCTCTCAGGTTCAATCAATTGACCAAGCCTGCTCTCCTCCATCACATTTTCCACTAATCCCCGAAATCTGCGAAACCCTCGTCTCTTCTATTGTATTTCACACAACCCGCTGGATCTTCCGTAACCAGTGTGGTTCAATGTTATGACTCCATACACAATTTTCCAGAATTGCCCATGTACTAAACCCACCTTCACCTTGCAATACGTTCCTGTTTGCTCCCCGGGAACGGTCTTTTGACATTTCTTCCGTGGGTAGAGCTGACAATTTCCCAGAAGTGATTTTAGTACAACTGTGTCTCCATTTTTATAAAATGACTATTTTATACCCTGATACGCATTGCTTTAATGTTTTCGTTGTGATTGTGTCGTTTTTGTTGACAATGCTCAGGACATAGTAGACATGCAACGATTATTCACTCTACCAAGCAATTTTCCGAATCCCGACTATGTCGATGAAACAATTGTTTCCCTCAAAGTATTATATTAACAAACAATTACTTAAAAAACGTTCCCTATTACTTAGCAACGTATTCTTATTCTACATCTTATAATTCACATGTCATTTCCAAAATTCTCAGAGCCATGCGATTCGGCATCGTATCCAAAACATGAAGTCGATCGCAAACTACCTACCCGGTCACGAAATTACAGTTTAGCATTCCTCTGCATAGCAAACACCTGCCAAACTGACCATTTATCTGAAATATAACTTTACATGAAACTAATAATCCAATTACTTAAATTCCTTTCATTTCTTATTTGTAATACGAAACCTTTCATTCTCTCTATCTTTCAAATCGATTCTTCGTCAAATGCGGCACAGTGCAAGACATGATAAATTTGCAAAAGTTACAAAATTTAGCTACATTGCAACATCAGCAACAGCAACAACAACAGCTACATCATCAGCACCATTCCCATCATCAGCAACAAGCGCAGCAGGACCAACATTCACAGCAGCAACAACAACAACAGCAACAAGAACTCAGCCATCAACAGTCAGCGAATTCATCCGTTGTCGTTCCTCCTGTTGCCGCAGCACTTGCCAGTCTTCAGGGATTAGCCAATATCTCATCTGCAGTAGCTTTAAACTCACCTTTGAATTTGAGCATTGGCTCAACAACATCAGTAGCTGTGGCCGCAGCAGCTGCTGCAGCGGCAGCAGCGAGTGCATCAAGTTTGTCATCATCAACTGGCCTGACTAACAGTATCAATAATAATAAGCCCCATGGTCTAGCTGGATCAACGTCCACTTCGTCGACATCGTCATCGTCCTCGTCATCATCGTTGTCTGTTTCGTCATTGTCTATATCGACGCCTGCACCGCCTGCGGCATCACCACCGCATCCAGCCGAATTGGGTGTTGGCCTCGGAGGCTCAGCTGTGGCCAATAATTTAATTGCCAGCGGTTGTAGTCCACCAAATGCTAGTGCACAAATGCCTCAATTAATTTTGGCATCAGGCCATTTAGTACAGGGTGTACAAGGGGCGCAGCTATTAATTCCGACAGCACAAGGTACACAGTGTTTTCATATACAATAACAATTCCATCTATAGTTACCTCCATTGTACTCTTTCGTTAACGTTCTTTTTTTTTATAAGGCATTGCGGTGCAGACAATTCTTACCATTCCGGTGAGTCAACAAATCACCACCAACGAACAATTTGCCCCAAATTTCGGTAACGGCCCGTTTGCGACTCCACTTCCACCACCACCACCACCCCAAAGTATACTTAAACCAAATCTTTTCTCAAACGGTGTTCAACAGTTGTTAGCGGCCCTTCATCCAGAATTGTTTGCTGCTGCTGCTGCGAATCATTTGGCGACAACGGCTGATGTTCACCACCATCATCACCATGCCGCTGCCGCGGCTGCAGCCGCTGTTGCTGCTAAATCTTTTCACATGCAACAGCTAAAACACGAGCAACAACGTGATCAACAATCTATTGGTCATAGACCTGGTCACCAATTGTCGCATATGCATCACCACCACCATCACCAGACGCATCAGAACCATCAATCGACTGACAATCATCACCTCTCGCCAAAGTTAGATGCCGGCACAATAAAATCTCTTCAGGACTGTCATTCACCGTCACCACCCCTTCGGCTGTACAACTCGACATCCCCCTGTCGAAGGTCACCATCAATGTCGCCACAATCAGCGGCAATTAACCCACAATCAAATATTCCTCTTCATCTAAAGCAAAGTCCCAAACGAGACTGTTCCACAGGCATCAATCTAAGTCAACAGCAAACAGAGAAACCGCCCGTATCGCCGGTCTTAATATCATTGAACAGTACCAGCAGCGGTAGCCACGGCGCCTCCTCCAGCAATCGGTTCTCGACGTCACCACTTAGTCAGCACCTAACATCAATTTCTACACCATCGCCATCGAGTATCCAATCTCGTGAGCAACAGCAACAGCAAGCGGCGACTTCCAGTGTACTTAGTAGCATCAATAGGTGAGAGCCATGTCTGTTTCTACAAACCTCATATTCAACTCAACGAGCTAGACTCACTTAACCCTTTTACGTACATGTGTATGTGTGGATGCCATGGTATCCGCATGTACGTTCTCTTTTTCTAATTCACAGTAACAGACTTACATCCGCTAACGGGGAACTAACGATAACGAAATCCCTTGGTCCAAATCTAAACCAATCGTCTTCGTCATCACCGCATCAGCAGTCGACGCACCACCATCAACAACAGCTCCAGACGAATTCTCACCATCCCCTACATGTCAGTGGGCACCACCAGCACCTGCACACCGGACCGAATTCATTAAAGATGAGTCCGTCATCGTCGTCCTCAGGATTGCAGCAGCAACAACAACAGCAGCAACACCAACAGCAACAACAGCAACAACAACAGCACCAACAACAACAAATCTCACCGAATGGCACCGAAGGTTCTGCCGCTGATCTACTTGTGGACTCGCCAAGTAAGTATCCAAGTGATATCGTATTCTGTACTTCAAATCCGCGCACAGATATCCTTATAACTAATTGCAAGGTTTGC
Organism: Microdon myrmicae; assembly: GCA_963931805.1. Lineage (NCBI taxonomy): Eukaryota > Metazoa > Arthropoda > Insecta > Diptera > Syrphidae > Microdon > Microdon myrmicae. The sequence goes on along the minus strand of OZ007497.1, from coordinate 91,364,861 downwards.
TATCCCTTGTATGAGGCAGGACAGCGTCGCGAATGTCAGTGTCAATTTCTTTGATTATTAATTTAAAAAAAACACCCACGAGGTATTTAGTTGTAATTTTAATTATGCTCCAAAAGATTTATTTTCGCAATTTTAATCCTCGGAGTAAACGATATTTTTAGTCAAATCAATGGCGGAATATATTACTTACCACTGCTGGGAATCGGTAGGTCGTCGCTTCCAAATATATCCAGCCAAAGGAACAGAAGGACGAAAGGAATCAATTCCATTTCCACCGAATAAATGTGTCCCGAGAATTTGTTTGATATCCGCGAACTCCTCTCCTCACTAAAAGTTTTAATTTGCGAAAAAGGATTTTTTCTAGTCACCGGATACAACCATACCAACTGGAATCAGACAAGAGTTTTTGTGTCCGTTACTTTAGAAACGTCGATGTGTGCACTTCATGGTGATGGGGATAATAGGTTGGATCAAGGAAACGCACAATCTAACCTAGAAAGGGATTCATTGTTGCTGATTGGGTTAGGTCTCGATGTCCTAGAAAACGAAGCTAGGAGATTTGTAATTGGGGTGAAATATAAAAATGTACATATATACGAACACATTTGAAAACGAATCCGGATTCAGAATAGATCGAATACACAATGACCACTTTGACCGCGATGAGATTTTTACTGAATTGTAGGTTCTCCCTATAAAAGTTAAATTGCGCGGATGGTGTTGTAAAATGGTAACAGTTCAGACCGCAAACCCTTCAAAAGTAGATTGGGTTGTCTACTCTTCATCCAACGATAGCTTGATAAATCCCTTTCGCCGTGTATTGAAAGGTACATTGCAATGCCCATCAATAATTTTCATTAACATCCTTTCCATTTTTTACATTAAGCTTCCAATAACATCTTACCAGTGAATCGGCACATGAAACATAATTGTACTCTTCTCTTATAGGTTCAGAATTTGTTCGTCCTGCCGTTCACTAATTTAAGATGACGTGTTTTTGTTTTCCTCTTGTGCATCATTCTTGGTAATGACACGTCGCCAACAGTATGCTCCGCAATTTTAAGCACTCCATCATACGGGGGCTACGTGGTCAGACAAACTGAAACAGTGGCTACACGGCCTCCCTTTCGTTTCTTCTGCTCCTTCTTTTGCTGCTCGAAACAAACTTCTGCCACTGAATTCCAGCCCCCTCTTGTGGACGTATTATTCCCACTATCCTCTGTTTTACTTAAGACCCCCCTGCATAGTAGCGCCTTTGACCTTACTTATGCCACTTTTTTTTCCAACCATCTGCACCTTTCAAAAATTATTTTTTCTTTTCCTTTTCTAATTTATGTAGGTTCTTCTTCCGTGTGCCGTGTGAGTAGTGCGTTAGAATATACTCACAGCTAGGCCGGCTTGTCGTAAGAGGCGACTAAAGGCCGAGTGGTAGCCGGGGTCCCAACGCCCTGTGCGCCCGCTGAAGTACCACCCCATCAAGCTTTAGGCTCCCTGAAATGGTCGGAAGAAATCCCTGGCCATCTTTCGGAGCTTGGCTGATGGACCGGTTCGAGAAAAGGTTCGTTAGGAGGTAGTCGGTCCCAAGGTAAGATACCACCCCGTCAGTTGTGCATTTCGCGATATCGCCAAGAGAAATCTTCGACGGTCTTTCGGATGTGTGGCTGATGGCCAGGACTGACAGGGGGATAAGTCATGATGGTACCTTCTGATATAAAGAATTCCGAAGGTAAACTAGTCTCCCATTCGGATCTCCGGGGGGGACTATATCAGGGGGAACATCATGCAGACATCATGATAAATAACGGAACTTTAAGAGGTCCGTCATCGCATACTCGGGCTCGCTCTCGAGGCTCTGCCCGCGCTCGACTGGTGACGGCATTTTGTAACATCAGGGGAATCGGTTTCACCAATACGAATGTAAACGCCATCCACCAATATTTACAAACAACGAAACCGGATATCCTTGCCCTAACTGAGACCCAGGTCGATTCGTCAACTAATTCGACATATCTTTGTTGCTCAGCATACGACTTATATTCGAGATTCCGTTTTAAGGGCGGAGTCTGCGTCTTCGCGCGGTCCGATCTGGCATGCCAGAGGATGCAGCCGTTGGTACCCAATAATATGGACATCGTATGGTTGAGGGTTGTGCAGAGAAATTCCGTTAAATTTCTTTTTTTTTCTTCACCACTCTCCGAATGACGATCGGGCGGTGACATTTTTCGAACATCTTTCACATACCGTCGACTGGATACAGATCAACCACTCAGCTTCTGAAATTATTGTCCTTGGCGATTTAATGTGCACAATTCCGGCTGGTTGTTACATTCTAACAGAACTGACGAGGCTGGGAGGCTGGCGGAGATGTTCGCTGTAAGCCACAACTTGACTCAACTCGTGGGGAGCCGACGCGAGTGCCGGATGCCCGAGGCGATTGTGCGAACACCCTGGATCTGTTTTTGACATCCGAACCGAGTATTTATACCGTAGAGGTTTCTGCGCCACTAGGAAACTCAGATCACTGCTTGGTGTCTGTCGCGCAAGCACTTGCATATCAAGCGAATAACCGGCCTAAGCAGCTTCGCCATGTATGGAAGTATGGGACTGCTAACTGGGACGATTTGCGAGATTTCGACAGGAAAAAAGTCTCTCCCACAAAATTACCGTCTGATAGCATTACTGTCTATTTTATCTAAGGTAATGGAAAAAGTCATCAATACAGAGTTAGTTAAGTATTTGCAACGGACTTCTGAATGACCGTCAAATCGGATTCCGTGGCAGGCGGTCCATGGGAGACCTTTGACACTTATAACCGATATATGGACATCTGCGATTGAACAGCATGGTGAGTCAAGGGCGGTCGCATTAGATATCTCCAAGGCTTTTGACCGCGTCTGGCACGGGGCATTGCTGAGCAAACTTCGTTCATATGGACTTTCCCAACAGCTTTGCGACTGGACGAAAAGCTTCCTTGAGAATCGATCGATCCGGCTTGTTGTAGACGGTGAGTGCTCGGATCTATACTCTGTTAATTCGGGAGTGCCCCTAGGTTCTATTTTGGCTCCAACCTTGTTTTTGCTTCACATAAATGATTTGTTGGAGACAACGGATAACAAAGTGTTCAGTTTTGCGGATGATAGTACGCTACCTCCTTTTCGAGTGTTCGGCCGATTGGTGCATCAACGTCGCACCAGCTGAGATGTAGACAGAATGACTCTCTGAATCAGGATCTGGATAAAGTCCTGCAGTGGGGAAATGCCAATCTTGTCGACTTCAACGCAACGAAGACCCAGTATACAACATTCACAAAGAAAACTGAATCATCGGTTCCACAGCTGATGATGAGTGGCCGGGTCCTCGAGGCTGGGGAAAGTTTGAAAGTGCTCAGCGCCACGGTCTGTGGGAATGTATCATGGCATAAACACGAATCGGGTATCGCCAGATCAGCCTCAGGAAAACTGAGTTATCTTTTTAGAGCCAAGAAATATTTTACTCCGGCCCAACTTCTTCTCCTATATTAATCCCAAATTAGACCCGCGCTCGAATACTGCTCTCATGTTTGGAGCATCAGAACTCGTTCCGTTACAGAGCGGGGAAGCTGTGGAACTCCCTACCCACGCGAGTGTTCCCGGAGCGTTACAACCTGCAACTGTTCCAAAAGAACTGCAATAGTTATTTGCAATAGGTTCGCCTCTCCCGAGAGAAGTCTAATAAAAAAAATAAAAAATAAAATAGCTTCCGGGGGAAAGTTACCTATCAACTATCTTATCCTCGTCCAAAAGCAATCGAATTGTGGTTACTTGACTGCCACCTTTCTGTTTTTTGATGCTTTATCAGTTTTTAAAACTTGAAGTGAAACTCATTAATTATTTGGTTTAGATATTACTATTTTGTAATATCAGCGTCTAGTCTTAATAAGAAACGTACCCCATTAGCACAGCAGCGAGACCTGGCGCTCTCATTTCGTGGCCGAAGTCAACTGACTCCTTTCATCTTAAACAACAACAAAAACCGACGCCACTGAAATTTCTGGGGAATTTTGAATGATTGTCGTGGCTTTGGATGTTTCCGCTCACTGCTTTCCAGAATCCTATTATTCACCCCAAAGTTGTGAGCAAAGCGACATGCTTGATATCTTCTTACCCTTCTTGTAAATGTAATATACCAGTTCCCTTCCCCTCCGACAAGACGCGGTCGTCCCCCTTCCCAGATTGATTCATATTCAATTTTTCTCTATAGATATTAGTTTCTTCTTTTGGCCCCTCCTTCTCTTTGCACCCTCCTTCAACTGTAGTCGGTTGTCCTTAATTCAATCGATGTTTCGTTTCGAACTCGGAAAGATATTTTTTCTCGAACTAAGATCGTTCACCGTGCTCTTTCCACCTATCATTTACACATCGAGTCCCCTTTTTAATGCGAGCCGCCTTTTGTGTGCTTTGGCCTATCACTTCTTAGGCGTTCCCACCGTTCTTTTCACGCTAATCTTCTTAAGGGGATAAACAAAACCAAGCGTGTTATAATAGACCTTTCACCCAGCAGAGTTAATAGCTGTGACGATCAATTCGATCGATATAAATCCTCAGGTACAATCTTTGGGTAGGTTTTTCTTCTGTTGGCGATGTGTGATGACTTCTTCTTTTGGCTTTAACTTCTCTGAAGAAACATGGCTTTAATTTCCTCATCTGGCCATGTGTCCGCGTTAATAGAGATTCCTCGGAATGTATGATGATATGATGTTATAACGTTTGCGACGATAGTGAAGAACGTGTGATTTGAACTGACGCTATGGCGGTTAGAATCAGTAAAAATGGAACCAATGCCCAAGACATCGGGCCACTGCCACGTGTACGAATTCGATTTCTAAACTCAAGTGCATTCAACTGATGTGTAATTGATGTTATTGCTTGGTATATGGCTGATGCATTTTCTTATTCGATTTCCTTTCGCTGTTCTTCACTATTTGCTTGTATAATGTGTGTGTATCTGTTAGAAACGTCACAGGTCTATGAGTATGACCTGCGAACAAGTCAATTTGTATTTGTCATCCATTGAGAGCTCGTCTCTTGATAATCCTAATGGACAAAGGCGTGATGTCGATGAGGGAGATACAACCAAGGGGATCATTGAAGCACCTGATAAACCAAAGTGTCCTCCTTTGCGTGCTCATCATCATCATTATCATCGGCACTACAACCGGGATCCGGTCTTGGCCTTATTTAACAAACCTCTCCACCGGTCCCTATTTCGAGCCGATGTCATCCAGTTTGGCACTCTCAGGCTCTGGACTTCCTGGTCTACGCCATCCCTCCATCGCAGACAAGGTCTGCCTCGCTGTCTCCTTCCATACATCCTGCCACAAAGGTCTTTCCGGGCAGGCTCCTCTTCGCTCATTCGAGCTAGGTGTCCCGCCCACCGGAGTCTACCGAGCTTGATTTTTCTTACAACATTAGCTTCAAGGTAGATTGCGTACAACTCATGGTTGTAGCGTCTCCCGAATCGTCCTCCCTCACATACGGGGCCAACAATTCTCCTTAAGACCTTTCTCGCGGCTAAGAGTTGAGAGTGCATTTTATTGAGCACCCAGGTCTCGGATCCATACATGAGTACTGGTAAGACCATGGTCTTGTACAGTAGTAGACTGGATGTTCTGGATAAATTTCGGGATTTAAAGAGCCTTGTTAGACCATAGTAGGCTTTGTGCGATTTGATCAGCCGTTCTCGTATTGCTTCTTCCATATTGTTATCGGCTGATACTATTGATCCAAGGCAGTTAAAGGATTACACTACTTCAAATTCGTGCTCCACTACCCTGATAGTTTGACCAACGTTAGGTCTTCTAGAAGTTGCCACCATGTACTTAATTTCCCCCTTAATAATGTGCAGTCCCAGTTTTTGTGCCGCTTGCTCGATATGGGCGAATGAGTCCTCTACATCCCATTCGGTTCTACCGATGATGTCGATGTCTCCTGCGTAGGCAAGTATCTCGCTTGACTTGGTGACAATAGTCCCTCTTGTTGTAACACCAGAGTCACGGATTGCTTTCTCCAACGCCAGGTTGAAGAGGAGGCAGGCCAGATCGCCCCCTTGTCGGAGTCCATTAAAGATGTTTATTGGTTTAGGCAGCAATCCCGCTATTTTTACTTGACTAGTTAGGTTGGTCATGGTCAATCTACAAAGTCGTATCAATTTGTTTGGAATGCCGATATCTCTCATGGCATCATATAGTTTTACCCTGGCTATGCTGTCGTAGGCGGCCTTAAAGTCTATAAACAGATGATATAATGGAATCTTAAATTCCTGAAATTTTTCCATCGCCTGCCTAAGGGTGAGTATCTGATCAATATCTGATCAATCGCTGATTTGCTTGGGATGAAGCCACACTGATATTGACCAATGATGGCTTTCGCGTATTGGGCTATCCGATCTTGTAGGATAGTAGAGAGTATCTTATAGGCGGTACTCAGCAATGTTATACACCTATAGTTGCTGCACAGTGTGATATCTCCCTTCTTATGTATAGGGCAAATTATACTACGACGCCAATCTTCCGGCATCTACTCTTGCTCCCATACGTGCGATCTCATGAATTGCATGATGTAACGCTGTCCCTCCTTGTTTGATCAGCTCAGCTGGTATGCCATCAGCTCCGGGGGCTTTATTTGATTTGAGTTGTCTTATGGGTTTTAATGTTTCCTCAATGCTTGGTGGCGGCGACATTTAGTCTTGATCTTGCATTGGTGGAGCCTCCAGTTCTTCTGTGAGCTGAACATTTAGCAATTCATTGAAGTGCACTTTCCATCGCTTCAGAATGCCTTCAGGATCGGTGATCAGATTACCTTCTTTATCCTTGCAGTAAGTGCAGCGTGGTGTGTACCGTGTCATACTGTGGATTATTTGGTAGAACTTCCGCGCCTGGTGCGCACCTCGCTCTCTACTTTTCTCTAATTCACAGACAAGGTTTTTTCCCAGGCACTTTTCTTTTATCTGTGAAGCCTTTTTTCAGATCTTCTGAGCTCTTTGTATTTTTCCTCGCGTACCCGGGTGCTATGAGACTGCAGCATTGTCCGGTATGCAGCATTCTTACGTTCAGTCGCTAGTTTGCACTCGTCATCAAATCAGTCTTTCCGATCTCTACGACTATTGCCTAAGATGGAGTTGGCAGTACTAATGACAGTATTCTTAAGGTGTGTCCATTTCTTTCTACCCCGGCGTTCTAGCTCCAGGACTTACTCTCCCTCCATCGAGGTCTTCGTGGGCGAGGGTTAACGCACGACCAAAGGTGTTACTGGTATTCTCATTGCGTAAGTCAGCCATGTTCGAACCATATCCCCGGATGCAATACGTCTCCGTAAGACAATCCACGCGCGGAAAACTGTACCAACAAGATAATGATCCGAGTCAACGTTGGCACCTCGGTACGTTCGTACCGTCATCAGGCTCGAGGAGTGGCGGCGATCTCTCAACACGTGGTCAATTTGGTTGCAAGTGGCTCCATCGGGTGATACCCAGGTGGCTTTGTGGATATCTTTATGCGGAAACCTGGTACTGCCAACGACCAAGTTTTTTGATGCTGCCAGTTCGATGACTCGTAGTCCACTGTCATTAGTGGTGTCATGCAAACTATGGGAACCTGCGTAGTGCCTGAAAACCGGCACCTGACCTATTTTCGCATTCAAATCACCAAGAACGATTTTCACATCGTATCTTGGGTAGGCATTGAGGGCCCGTTCGACGTTCTCGAAGTATCCTTCCTTTTCGTCGTCAGGGGACTCCTCTGTAGGTGCGTGAACGTTTATGAGGCTTATGTTCTTAAACTTGCCTCGCACGCGAAGAGTTTATTGCATTAAAGCCGATAATGGCAGGCTTCAGTCTTTGGGTGGCTAGAAAGCCAACCCCGAGCACTTGGTGTTTTGCATGACAGCTGTAATAAATGTCATACTCGTTTTTTTTAAATAACACCACTCCTCGTGCATCTTATTTCTTGTAATGTTGTTATGTCAGCCTTATATTCTGACAGGCCATCGTGAATATAATGGATTTTCAGCAATGACTCGTGGATTCTTTTTACTACAAATTCGACAACCCTGCTTGTTGACATCGCCATTCAAGCATAAGTGAGCTTCCTCAGCAAGGAAAATTCTATATGGAAAATCTAGATCTGTCTATCACGAACTTACCTATTGTTTTCAAGGCAAATTTTAACTATTTTTAAACGTTAATTTGGCATGAGACTATTCAGTAAAAAATAGAAATTCAAACTAACCAAAAATAAACTATCGTCTATCGAAACGGTTGTCCCTGAAAAAGTTCTTGCTACTTTAAAGATCTATACCTCGAAATGAAGCACTCTTCAGTTCTTCCATGTTGTTCGGAACCCCATTCGTTTGGCTCCACTTCTTGCAGTTTCAACTATCTGATCGTCCAGGGACGAGTCGAATTAATACGAGTGCCAACAATTGATAGTTCTTGGATGACACAAGTTACATAACAGCGTAGGGTTTCTCGTTGGCGACAGGTAGCTTTAGGTGCATACAATTCTCTTCTACTTTAAAATATCTTGTTCAGATTGGAATTCAATATATTAAGCACATCTTGCTGATTAATAATGACGTTTGAAGAGGTTGATCAGGAATTTTCGAATTAATACGAAAAACCCAACGAGCTATCATTATAAAACTAGTGAATTGAGTTGTTAGTAATAGCCAAGTGATCCTTTAAAAGAGTGAGAAATAGAGTGAGTTAAAGTGGTAGAACCCTGAGCATTAATGCTATAGGATGTCATTTGAAGTCGATTAAACCAGTGTATCGTCAACTCCAATGTGTAAGGAGTTTATTCCTCTTTTCAATTGTGTTCAGGACTGATCTATCAACAACTACAGGCAAAGAAAGGATGGAAGATGGAGTTATAGCTGTTCTTCTCATATGCCCGAAAGTATCTACTAACTACGGAAGAGTATGGTGTTTTTATATCAGTTTTTGATCCAAGAACCGTTCGTATATTCTTTATGTATCTGTACAGTATTGAGAATAAAATTGTGATTCTGACATACTCCTTTTACGTGAATTTTTAAAAACGTTCTCCCACGTTCTTTCCTTTACCCCTAGGAAGGATATGGAACTATGGACTACCTAGTGATTTGTGTCTGTCATTTAAGAAAGAGATAGTATAAATGCGCATTTGTCTTCAAAGTTGTAACCACGAGGAATCACATTACATGGCAGAGCATTCCCCGCACGTGTAGTTCGGCTGAAGAATGATTCTGTATTTGAGTAATATCACAAATTGGCCTTTAATGTAGCTCTCCTTCTGGTTGACTGCCAGGCTATTCTTATGTTATTGATTTATAATATAATTTTTAACTATTTTCAACATCCTTTTGGTTTTTCTTTTCAAAAATTATATGTTACCATCCTATATAGAGTTCACAAAGTTTCTTTCTTTCTCATGAAATGTCCTTCCATTCCACCCGAATTTCCGCTACACTTCACATCCTCTGAACACCACCGCGCTTTTTTGGTTAAACTTTGTTTATTACCCACTCACCATGACGGTACAAATTTGAGAGTCTAATAGGAAAACTTAATAATTAACTCGCACATCGTCGGCTGCACAAACTCACAAGGTATCAGGTTAATCCACTGGAGGAGAGGTATTTCCTCGGCACAATTCTAAATGCCAAGTTACGTGCTCATCTCGAGCTAATATATGAATTTTGCAATGTTTAGTTTAACACCTTCAGAAATTAATGCACAGTGATAGGTTTTCAGGAAGTGTATTTGCATGGGTTCGGGAGTAGGTGTTGCGCCTGCCATCAACTTCGACTGTGTCGCAAAGAGGAGGCGCGAATTGTCGTACGGGCGTTTTAAGTTTATGCCAGACCAAGGAGTATTTGGGTGGATGTAGTCCCCTCAAGAAAATTTCCACATGTCAAAGTGCAACTTAATAATTTGCGATACATGACACAGCGAATGTATCTTGATCGGCGTTCAACGTTCGGCATTTGTTAGGTTGACATTAGTCCCTCTAACTCCGGTGCCGTCGTCCATGTCGCACAAATTGGCAAGGAAATATTAAGCTGACGCGAATGAGCGCCAGCGAAACTCCGACGACTTGGTCGTGCTAGTTTGACATGCACTAATTAGCGCAACACAACAACTAACAACCAATATTCGATTATGCAATTAAATATGCATTATGCCATCAATTACATTGCACTAAGTTAATTATTTCTATGTATGTATCGGTGAGAGTGTGCAAAACCAAACTCGATTCACTGCAGCAAGACGTCGCATGTGCATGTGTGTGAGTGTGTGGGTGTGCATCTGCAGGATAAGTAACAATTTCTTTTTCCTAACTTCATCCATTCAACATTCACGATACGTCTGTTAGGGAGGAGTGATGAAAATTACGGTGGAATAGTAATTAGACGTAATTAGCGGTTCGGTGGATGGAGGCGGTGTACACCTTTCAAATTAGATACTTCCTAGCGGTTGCGATACACAGAACCTCATTCTTATCCCTTTTCAGACGAACAAACCATCAATCAAGCCACCAGCAACGTTGTGGATGGCATTGATTTAGACGAGATTAAGGAATTTGCCAAAGCATTTAAGCTACGGAGATTGTCGCTTGGACTGACGCAGACACAGGTTGGTCAGGCACTATCGGTGACTGAAGGGCCGGCGTATAGTCAGAGTGCCATATGCAGGTGAGGTACAGTGTGTTCAACGACAGTTATTACAATTTATTATACTTAATTACTTATTTTATAATGTTACGTTTGAATTCAAAATTTTCGTTTTACTTTCGAATATAATTCACTGAATTTGAGAAATGTTGATGATATCGTGACACCATGTCGCCAGCGGACTCTGATGTTAAAGTCACACGCACTGAAACTGAACTAGATATTAGTAATGTAATGGATGAGTGTATGCATACCAATAACTATACAGATGCACTATGCATCAAATTCTATAAGAGCAAATACAATAAACACAACGTCTTTATATTTATATAATTCTATAAGCATTTCTTAACCCATTTATATTTCTATAAGCAATTTCTTAACCCACTTACCAGCAAGACTACTTAAAAATGCCTAGTGAACTTAACCTGGAGTATTATTTGGTGCAATCATAAACATAATGGAAAAGGCGAACGTATTTGCAAGTTGATATCGAAAAAGTTATTCTTTGCAACAAATTTAGGGCAAGCTATTTTTGACCTTTTCTAGTTAATTATTTCTATCCCTAACCAGTATTTTAGTTATATTCTATCAAGTAAACTGACATTTGTAACCATCTGTTGAGCTCCTAATCGCGGGGACATCCAGTCTATTATTTCAATCCTTTGTGCGTTCTGGTTACACAACCATCCCATCAGGAGGTGTTGTTGTTTACCATAAATTGTATACAGGCAACTTTCCTGTAATTAAACGATACAAGTGTTCTGTCTAGAGATGCCTTTGGCCCTTGGGTTATCCTTTTAGGGATATCACAATACTTTATAACCTCACTACACAAGTTTCCGCTCTCACATAACACACATATGTAGCACTACTGTTGACATATCCGTATAATTTCTAAATAGTACTAACCCTCAAATGATACTTGTCAAAATTTCAAGACAATCTGACGTTAAGTTCTCAAATTATAGTGGTTTTAGTGAAACAAGTTTTGCTATTTTCAAAACAATGGATAAAAAGGAAATTCGAATGCTGATCAAACTTTTTCTTTGAAGGGAAATAATACTTTCAAACCGAATGGTGGTTTGAAAAGCGTTATGGAGACTCTGCAGCAGGAAGATCAATTATCACTTATTGGTATGCTGAACTTAAATGTTGTCGTTAAACTTGTTGCTCTGCAAATTTTCCTTTACATAAATTAGTTAAACAAAGAGTTTACCTTGTCTTTCAAACGGAATTTTTTATATCGAATTATTAAAATGTTTAGAAAAAATTTACGACTATCTCGAGAACACAAACCCTTTTATGCAATAAGGCTGACGCACGTACTTATCGAGAACCAAAAATCATCTTAGTCCTGTTGGAGCCGGGATGCACCGAGTTGTTAAATGTCGATGTCGTCACTGAAGATAGTAAATACAGATATCCAGGTACAATATTAGATGTGCTGTATTCCTCCGTACACAATTGAACCTTTGCATATGGTATGTCGCTCAGATAATCTGCTTTCGTATGGATTGCATTCCGATTCAAATAAGAAGTCTTGAATTCACTTCATTGGGGACACATGTTCTCGATGGAAGTGGTTTCGACTCTTCTGGAAGTTTAAGAAATTATAGAATTTCACGATTTCACGTGTTAACGGCGCATTAAAAGCATTCTCTGATATTCGGTTGCAAGAAATTTATCCGATAGGGGCTCGTTGTAACTGAGTTTATTGATTTTTGGAAGCCGAAATTAGTGATGAACTTCAAGAATTCATTTGTGTGAAATGTATGATTGATTCGAGTAGCTCGAGTATCTTCTTCTTCCATTATGGATAGCGTTGAATCATACGCTCTGACCAAGTGATCGTAATAACCGACGCAGTTCTCTGGGACTTCCCCAATTATCTTTAACTTCCAGATTGTTTGATAAGTGTGCTCCTCATGCAAGTTCGTGTGTCTTTTTGTTTCTCCTTGGTTTATTCATTATGCAAGAGTGTTGAGGTTCAGGCAATGATTCTAAATCGGGAAGTACAATGTGTCTGACGTTCGACTGTACTCAACAGCTGGAATGTCACTAATGGGACGAGGAAGTCTGCCGCCAAACCTCAGACTTCCGTCTTTATGTCAATATGCAGTTAAGGAAATACACTTATTTCATTCGGGTAGAAGCTTGTGTGCCTGAAAGGAAACCTGTGGCGGTTCTGCTAAACCCCACGGTTCACTTACCTAAAAAACCCCCATAACTCCCACCCAATCATATAATTTCGCTAATGCAATCGCATTAGCACCTTAAATGCTTTACGCATCTAGGATTATATAAGGTATCATCTAAAAAGTCCCTGTAAAAGAAAACTTACCTTCATGCAACCCTTCGCATATAATTCCCTGTAAAATGTCTTTTCTACCTTTTCAGAAATCCACAAAACCTATTCGGTACCTTCGGTTCCCAGGCAAATTTCAATTTCCCACACCTGCACCGCAATCTCCACCCAGCATACCTGGAACATTTCCTTTTACGAGGACATTTAATGCTTTCAACTCGCTAGATAAAATTCCTAAAAATAGTTCCTTAATGTGCATATGCAGCATAAATACAAAACATTCGGCACCCATTGTTATCAATTGAAATACAACGACGGACGGGTTGTTTTTACAGCTGCAGCAAGCCGACTAGCGATTCGTGTTCAACAGACAAACAATCATCAATTTCGTACGTCGCCACAAACTAATTTCCCTGCATATACAAATGCAAACAAGGGATTCGTTTCTGCCACCAATCCCATTGGCACCCTTTTTTTTTCAACGTCTATTATAGCGACGATACACAGCGTAAACACGACCCTCATTACCGGGCGAAGCTTTGGTCGCTTCTTCCTTTGTCTTTGCCGCCTGTCTGCGTCGTTGTTACATTGCCTTCGAGCACGTGTAACAACATCAGATTACCTTTTCATGCATCTCTTCGCATACAATTTTCCGTAAGATTTCTTTCTGTGCTTATCTGGTATTCTAAACCAATTCGGTACCAGACAAGTTCCTGTAAACATAATGATTCGGATTGCATTCAATGTAACCGTCATGACAGGGACCATAAATATTGCGCCGTCTATTTTCCCAGCCGCGTCATGTGTACAACAAATCCCTTTTCATACACATTGGCTGGCGACCTTTTTTTCTCATCGATAAACAACCCAAGCAGCTGCATATAATTAGCGCAATAGACGCTGAAACCAAATTCACCAAATTCTCCAGCTAATGCAAACAAGTACCCCAGAGATGCCATAAACATCCAATTTGCTTTTAGCACATTTCCCGGATGACTAGCGGTTTATTTATTCAACTGCAATCCACACCAAAATGCCTTTTGTTCATCTTCCTTTTTTTTTTTGTTCGCTTCGTTTCTCATGACGCTCGCGCATGAGTAAAACAATGCATCTCGTTTTTCCTTTGTTTCACCGCATGGATAAACACGGTAATGAGTACGATCACACATATACCACCATGATCTGCATTACGAGATCTGGTTCTCTCTTGTGGTAGGTAAAACATATCCTTAGTGGAGAGGATATCCACCACCATCGAATCGAGGGTGAATCAAGAACCAGATTCTAACCGTGGATTGAGTCTTATTACAACTATCAACCCGGACGGGTCGCCGCCACCCACCGTACCGGCGCCGGTAAGGTATGCAACGAGTTTAGTTAAGTCGGGTACAGAGTACGTTGAACGATTCAAGGCGGAATATTGAGAAGCGCGAATTTAAATTGCAAACAAAAGTGTACCATTCGTTTAAGTACTTTAAACAACATGAATGTGTATCCTAACAATTGTTTTTGTCTGAGTGAAATTAAAAAAAGCATTATCATTAAAAAGCTCTCCAGCGTAATTGTTGACATAGCTGTAGCCGGTATTCTTGCTACGGTTCATGAGTGAATATTGCCCCAATCCCAAGGTTCGCAACACTTGCGACAAACTTCCCTTATAGGTTATCTACCGATCGTAGGATTTGGGCACTAATATGATTGACGTTAGACAATCATACCCCAGATATGCCTAACGATGCTCCGGCCTGTTAAATAAACAAACACGATGTGCATATCATCGTGAACCTTGAAATAGCGTTTTTGTGTATCTTAAAGCAAAAACCTATTTCGTTCTCAGGCGCAGGTCATCAAAGATTTATGGCCCTCGAAATTGCGTTTCTGTTTATTTAAGACACAGAAGCCTATTTCTCCTTTCAGCGATTGCGCTATCTACAATCCATTACACCAGCCCATGTTTATTCAGGTGCATTTTCGTCGTTGCCGATATGCAGGCTGAAGGGCAACGTACTTGTCCTATACGGACACATATAGAATCCTCCCACACCATTGTAATCCACACCGTTGAATCTGGCAGATATGGATTGTATCTTCGAGTCAGATTTTTACCGACCAACGGGGCAGACGTTTAAAGGTCGTCGCGATCAGGTCAAAATTATTGTACGTTCGAGCATCGAAGTGGAATTCGTTTCAGTCTAGATTAAATTAAATAAAACGCAAAAATTATTGTACGTTCGAGCATCAAAGTGGAGTTCGTGTCCGTTTAGATTAAATTAAATAAAATACAGACAGATTATCATCCCATTCAAACATTAAATTAAATAAAGAGTGAACTTATGTCGCGAAGATTATTAACATTAAAAATACAACCTGGGACCAAATTGTTTTCCTCTCCATTGGTTACAATAAAGAATCGTTAACAATAAAACCAGACTGTGTTTTTGTATTATATTTCCTTCCTCGTTGGTGAAAGTTCGGAGTTCTGTTATACCAGTGTTGTGGGGTATTTGACTGAACCGCGACCGTGCTTACGCCTAGCGAATACCACCCACAAAGGTCTACTCTATGGCCCTGGAATCGCAGATTAGCAAAAAACTGCGGTAAGTTAGAACGAATTACTAATTTTTTCACGATTTTTCTATTACTCAAACTTTAAACGCGTTTTTTCTCGAAACGCAAAATTTCGCACGCCGTGCAACGTAGCTTAAAAACTAATCATTCGATCTTTATGAAGTTTGGTATAGAAATTCTATAGATATTTGCCCTCAGCATGATTTTTTATTTTTTTATTTAAAACATTGTTATTAACAATTGTTTATAAAAGAAAATCCTTTTTTTTCAAAACTTCGCCATTTTTGCAAATTTGCAAATTTTAATAAACGGGGAACGTCATGCTGAACGTTTTTCCATAAACTAAAGAACCCATTTTGTATTGTTTGTTTCAGATCATTTTTGTGACCTGTATGCTGCACGGCGCATTTTCAAGACACTGTTTTCAAGCCGCCATTGCACCGTTTTATTGTTAGCGATTAGTCTTAAAAAAATATTTTCTTTAAATATTATAACGTAAATAAATTGTGCCTTAAATTGCAAATTAATCTACGCATTACATTTTTCAAAAAAAATTCCTGAAAAACAGGCTATTTACATGAGGTTCCCCTCTTAATAACCAATTCCACATATTCCCCTAACAAATCAGGGGAATCCTGTCGAAGTTTTGAATCCTTATAAAAGCGATCCTCCAGTGCGTAGAAGAGTCGCCTAAGAAGGGAAAGTTGTATTGGTAGCGATATGTCGACCTGAAACACTCTACTGCTTGACAAGGCGATCCAAGCCTGAAATACTTGAACATTCTGTTGCACCTGGTCTGAAAATTGTCTAGTACTAAAAAGTTCATTCGTGATACGTAGGTCAGGCGATATAAGTTAAATCCAACAAGTTCTGATCCTATAACTGAGACTGCTTCACGGGAAAGGCAATCCTTAAAAAAAAACAATTTGTGTTAATAATAATATATTGTTACTAACAATTAGGATAAATTATTATGGAGGATACTCACAGTTATATTTTCTTGAGTTATTCTTTCTTGTTGCAGCCGTTCTAGTTGCTGGGGGCGTTGGATCTTGTGCCCCTTTTTTATTTTTCTTTTGTATTTAACCACACTCGAAAATGTCTCTATTATATTAATCACACGCGAAAATGTTGCGTTCTACTATTTTAATTACACGCGAAAATGTTATGTTCTACTGTATTTATAGCGTTTGCCACGATAGTGAAGAGCGAGTGATTCGAACCGACGCTGTCACGGTTAGAATCACTAAAAGATAGAACCAAAACTCTTACCCATCAGGCCACTGCCGCTTATGTGAATTTGATTTCCAAACTCAAATACATTCGACTAATGTGGTAATGGTATATTATTGCTATCGTATACGGCTTTAATTGGATGTGCTTTTGGTGGTGTTGTTCTTCACTAGTCGTGTGTGTATCTGCTAGAAACGCCACATATTTATCTCGGACGAAAATGCAAATGTCTTTTTGTTTCGAATCTATTTTTCCTATTATTTTTTTTTTATATTCTTCTTCTTTTTATTTTATTATCGGGGCCTACTTTTTTCACACTGCTTGTTGTTATAGTTTTAACTTGTTATTCGCAGGAGAGAGAGTGGGTTTTGTGTATGTAACAGGAGGAAAACTCGACGGGGAAAGGGAACCCGTGCTATCTAAAATATGTTTACCCTGCCTAGATGGAACGGCGTCAGTTTTCTACCGGACAAGATATTTGTACAATCGCGTGCGTTTGAAATAACAGTTCATCGAATTCTGCCCGATAATTTATTAAGGCATGACTATACTCAAGGGTATACCTTACTATGTTAATTAGTACCTTGATTTCGCTATATTGTGTTTATACAGCTGGAAAATCTGTGAAGGGGTCATAACGCTTGAGAAAATCTCTGTATTTGATCAGAGACCGCTTGGAAGTCGCGCGTTTATTTATTGCCGCCCCAGTCTGTTTGGGAGACTCTTTTTTAAAATTAAAATGGCCTTAGTGATCATCATCATCGGCACTACAACCGTGAATCGGTCTCGGCCTTATTTAGTAAGTCCTGAGGCTTGTTAAATTTTCCATAATGATTTGTTTTTTCCGGGCAAGGTCATTAGTCTTGCGCCAGAGGCTCCCCGACGGGGAATCGAACCCCGGTCTCCCGCGTGACAGCCGGATATACTAACCACTATACTATCGAGGAGCTAGTGATACCCACATGAAATACGAAATAACCCACGAATGTCACGCAACAAAATACACTTGTGATCGAAAGAGAAGAGAGACTAATGCAATATAAGGAAAGGTGTAGCAGATTGCAAGGAGAGATGTGGTGGATGCACTTAGCTATGTATTATAATTCTACAGACGTTCCTCTTCAAATGATGGCTGGCATATGTTCCTCTTTGGTGTTGCGGGTGTCTTGTGTTTTCTTAAGTGATCCGGATCGAAGGACCATTTGTTGCGATAGGATTGTTTTATGCAGCAACTGCGAAAAAACATAAAGCGAAAAACCAAAACGAGAAAACAAGCGAGACCCAAATGATGGGAAAAACGTTGAATTCAAACACTAACTTTGTTTACATTAAACAATTAAATTTTATTGATAATTAATTAAAAACACGTTTTTTTAAGAACGATGGGATATAAAATGACCAATTTTCGTTCTTTATGAACAACGATACAAATGCGCAAATGAATAAAATTACAATATTTAAATTGACAGCTACAACAAACAGAAGTCAAACTAAATTAAGCCCAAGTTGGCCGTCAGGTGAATAAAACGAGAGTTAAGCTACCATCATATGGGCACAACAAATAAATAAATGAATATAAAGATTATAGTAAAGAGGAGAACCAACACCCGATTTGACTCGATTGAAGAGATCAAACGATATGAGCAGCGGGTACTGAGGGCCACACACTTTCAGCCTATGATGAGTGCCTTGAAAAGTGATTTCGTTATCTCACTTGTGTTGTAAACAATTGGGATCATTTCAAAGATGACAAAATGTATTTTGGTACAGAAACTAAAATGTCTGTTTTTTAAACGATTCCTGGTAGAAGAAGTTATTGATAAAATAAAGTATTGACAAAATAACTTCAGATCGGTGCCCAATGGAGTAGTTTCAGTCTGTATTAAAAAAAAAAACACTCTTCGTCGGTTTTGTGATTGCTCTATACGATTGTCAGTCTGTTATAAGGACTAAAATATGGAAGTTAACAGAGATAAAACTCAATATATTTAACTTTGCTTTGACAAAAGCGAAAGTCCCAATCAGGCGACAGAAATTGTGAATCGTATTTATCGTTACGTTCACCATCGTGCTTCCCCTGTCCAGAGTGAAAAGCAGTGGCGCATATTCAAGTTTACAAAACTACTTATTTGAATATTTGTTTAGATATTTATTAGAATTTTATTTATATATTAGCTTCTCGATAGTATAGTGGTTAGTATACCCGCCTGTGACGCCGGAAACCGGGGTTCGATTCCCCGCCGGGGAGCCTCTGGCGCAAGACTAATGACCTTACCCGGAAAAAACAAATCATTATGGAAAATTTAACTAGCCTCAGGACTTGCTAAATAAGGCCAAGGCCGGCTCCCGGTTGTAGTGCCGATGATGATGATGATGATTTATATATTAGTTGTTGGCATTCACATTGTTGGACGCCAACCCAGAGACTGGCTTCATACTTAAATTAGAGTATTAAATTGTTGCCATTTTTTTCCAAATTGGTCACACTGTGGCAGCCATTTGTGTCGAAACATCATGAACGTCATTAGTGTTTCAACTGAGCTTGGTTTTATACGACATAAACTTTTTTTTTCAATTTCTGCAATGTGTGACTTCTTGAACAAAGACGATGCTTCAATTTTGCTTGCGGAGTGATATTTCTTGTACAGGAACGTTTTCTGAAATCTCCGAAACAAACGATCAGTTGAGCGAATATCGCCCCAAAGGTGAGCCAAGACAGAAAATGGCACATAAATTCGGTCGAAAACCAAGGTGATGTTAACAATTCTCTTTAATTATTGTAGTTGTTCATTATAAATTCCTCCAGCTTAACTGTTAATGTTAAAGGAAAAAAGAAACTACCTCAAACTTTGATCTCGAAGTTCAAATGCGTCTCCCTGTCTTTGATCATCTTTTCAAGGAACAAAAATAGTTTACTTCAAAAAGATTAAGATACACCTTGTGTTCACTAAATTTCACGTGATTTTCTGTGACGTATCACGACCGATAGGAAAGAGATAGCTATATAAGATTTTGTGCATATGAAAGTCATCATCATCATCGGCACTACAACCGGGATCCGGTCTTGGCCTCTTTTGGCAAGTCTCTCCACCGGTATCCCTTCCTTATCCGAGACTTGTTAAATTGTTCATAATAATTTGTTTTTCCGGGCAAGGTTATTAGCGGCACGCCACCCTTTCTCGGGCTATCGCTGTATGCATTGGTTCACTACTTTATCATCATCATCGGCACTACAACCGGGATCCGGTCTTGGCCTTATTTAACAAATCTCTCCACCGGTCCCGATTTCGAGCCGATGTCATCCAGTTTGGCACTCCATGGCTCTGGGCTTCCTGGTCTACGCCATCCCTCCATCGTAGGCAAGGTCTGCCGCGCTGTCTCCTGCCATACATCCTGCTACAAAGGACTTTCCGGGCAGGCTCCTCTTCGCTCATTCGAGCTAGGTGTCCCGCCCAGCAGAGTCTACCGAGTTTGATTTTTATTACAATATTAGCTTCAAGGTAGATCGCGTACAACTCATGGTTGTACCGTCTCCGGAATCGTCCTCCCTCACATACAGGGCCAACAATTCTCCTTAAGACCTTCCTCTCGAACGCGGCTAAAAGTTCAGAGTGCCTTTAATTGAGCACCCGGGTCTCGGATCCACACATGAATACTGGTAAGACCATGGTCTTGTACAGTAGTAGCTTGGATGTTCTGCAAGACACAGCAGTGCACGCAAGACAAAAAAAGTGTCGGACGGTCGATATGGGCGCAGTGCTATAGGTCCCAATTTTTATTCTGGAACAAAAACCCAAAAAGCTTATTAAAATATAGTCCAAAATCCAGTAAACATCTATAAAATATTAGTTTACAAAAAAAATTCTACAATATTGTTTTAGAGGTGCAGTTTAAATTTCAACTCAATCGGATAAACATTTGGGAAGCTACTGGTGCGCTCAGTTTGAAAAACATGGGGCAAAGATATTTGAAGTTAAAGCTTTGAATGGTTTTGTAGTCTTAACAATAGTAGTAGTTTTCTACAAATATCTGTTGGCTCAGCCCTAAAATTGGGATAGGAGAGACATCTATTAATCAAAATTAGAATCTGTAAACTGATATGTGTCGAAATAATTCACATAAAGAATAATAAAGATTCCGCGCACTCGAAAAGCTGCTAATTTTGATTCACGACTGCGGTCGGAAAAAATAATTTTTGACCCACTTACAGGCTTCTCCTCCTCATAATCGGCTTTTTTATCATTCGTGGAAACTTTAAAGAGTGTTTAAAACAATAAAAAAAAATCGTAAAAAGTCACAAGGTTATATAACCCCTACTACGAACTACAGCTGGTTGGTGCCCTATTTAAAAAACCAACATCGACGAACTAAGATCCCACAAACGGCATAAGAGCAATCATATAGATGAACAAACGATCTATTCACAAAAAACTTAACATTGGTTGAAATGGATCGAGGTATAAAATAAAAAAATCTCCGATTAAACGATGAAATGTTTACATGGCCAGGCAGCAAATTGATGTATGCGACACGAAAAATCTTAGTCAGAGTCGAACACATCTAGACAACGACCGTGACCGTCATAAGAATCTCCAAAATGTTCTCGAGTATTAAGCCAAGTCGACTCCATATGTATGTGATGAGTGCAGCAGTCTGGTTGGAGTTTTGATTTCGTTATAGTAGAGTTGCTGGAAACTTGTATTTCAGCTAGTCAAAAATATTACCTTTACTCGTAACGCGAGGACTAAATAAACTTTGTTTTAAAACAATGTAGAAATGCTTATGTATTACTTTAAGGTATTGAAGGATGCACTAACAGAAATGCACGACGGGACCTCCGGTACCCGCCCAAATGGAGAAGCTACGAAAGGAAATGCTTCAGACTTATCACTGGCCTCAACCGACATCCCAACTCCCACAAATATTACAACAGTAGTTCGCTCTACTATGCCGCTAATATTGAACGTATAGATCGACGCTTCCTCGAGCTGTCCATCAAATTTATTGAAAATCTTCTCAATAATCCCAACCCGATAATAAACGCGCTTACATCGACTCCGTCAGATAACCGAACTGCCTTCCCGAACTGTCTCCACATCAAAACGTCCTTCACCTCTGGCAGGTTGGTTAATAACTCTAATGAGATTGTATACCACAATACAGAGCTTTCACCTCACCAATTTAAATATAGTAATATTCAACCCTTCTCCAATATTTTGCGTTTCAACGAACAAACGGAAAGTAGTTCCCCAACCCACATCCCTGACTGACAATATCCTCACTAACTTATAACCTACCTAGCTTCACCCTTCCGCACCACACTAACTTATTTCAATAAAATTAGGTAACTAGACTAAGTTAAGATAAGTTAAGTTAAGTTAAGCAAATTAGCATAGGTTAAGTAAATAACTATATCCTGGTTTTCTGACCTTTTCCAGGAAGTTCTACCCACTACAATCTTAATCCATAATCAATATATAACTTCTATCATATTGTTTGAAAAATGTACTAGTAAGTATATGTTAACAATTATAGCTAAAGTATCATAAGTTATCTGTATTGTTTATTGTAAAAATTATTGAAATGTAAAAAAAAAAAAAGGGGGGGGGGGCCTCCGGTGGACATCTAGGAGTTAATAAGACACTTTCAAAATTACGATCTCGATTCTACTGGCTTCACATCAGAGATGACGTCGAGTCTTGGTGTAGGAAGTGCACAACTTGCACTGCGACCAAAGGACCAACAGCAAAACCAAGGAGCGCTATGAAGCAGTACAACGTGGGCGCCCCTTTCGAGCGAATTGCGATTGATATCTCAGGACCATTTCCAAACCAAGAAGCAACAACCGTCATTGAGCAACTTATCAATAATTGGATCAGCAGATATGGAGTTCCCTGTGAGCTTCATTCCGATCAAGGCCGAAACTTCGAATCACAGATATTTCAAGGCATCTGTGCGGCGCTGGGCGTAAGGAAAACCAAGACCACACCCGTACATCCGCAGTCAGACGGAATGGTCGAAAGGTTCAACCGAACAATGAAAGAGCATTTATCGAAGGTCGTTAGTGGTCACCAACGAAATTTGGACAAATATGTACAAACCTTTCTCATGAGCTATAGATCGGCTAATCGCGATACGACAGGCCATTCTCCAGCAAGAATTATATTTGGACGAGAGATACGATTACCAGCCGATCTGCGATTCGGAATACCTCCAGACGCCATAGATAAAACCGAAGACTACGTAGCTGAATGGAGAAATCGCCTCGATGAGATTCATCATTTGGTTTGAAAGCAAATCAAGGTATCAAGTGACAGGATGAAAACAAGGCACGACGTTCGAGCCAACGCATCCGGATTTAATGCAGGCGATAACGTGTGGCTTTATAACCCTCATCGGCAAAAAGGAAGGTCTCCGAAGTTGCAGCAACATTGGGAAGGATCGTATAAAATTCTCGCAAGAACTAACGACGTGGTCTATAGGATTCAGCGAAGACCGAACGCGAAGATGAAAGTGGTACATCGTGACCAACAGGCGACTTTTGTTAACGCAGGAGACCAGTGAACTTAGTTCGGGACGAACTAATCTAGGCGGAGGGTAATGTGACGCGTATGACAATCAGTACTAGAATATTCGAGAAAGTCTGAAACAAAGTACTAGAATATTCTATAAAGTACTGGAAAACTGGAGAGTATGAACAACAGAACATTCAAGGCTATGGAACGGACGGAAAAGAAACGCTGAATCAGAATGGGGAAGCGGTATAAATACGTCGCACACAGATCATGGAGATGAGTAAGAAGTAGAAAGTGAAGCAAACGATAAGCAAGAAGTAAGAAGTAAGAAGTAAGAAGTAAGCAGTAAAATACGCGATAATACGGAAGTGATAAGTGAAGAAATCGTTAAGTGTACGGGAAAAAGTAACGGTTATTATTAACGGACAAATAACAACCGTTACTTTTTACCGTACACTTAACGATTTCTTCACTTATCGCTTCCGTACTTATCGCGTATTTTACTGTTTACTTCTTAGTTCTTACTTCTTACTTCTTACTTCTTACTTCTTACTTCTTACTTCTTACTTGTTACTTGTTACTTCTTACTTCTTACTTCATACTTCTTACTTCTTACTTCTTACTTCTTACTTCTTACTTCTTACTTCTTACTTCTTACTTCTTACTTCTTACTTCTTACTTCTTACTTCTTACTTCTTACTTCTTACTTCTTACTTCTTACTTCTTACTTCTTACTTCTTACTTCTTACTTCTTACTTCTTACTTCTTACTTCTTACTTCTTACTTCTTACTTCTTACTTCTTACTTCTTACTTCTTACTTCTTACTTCTTACTTCTTACTTCTTACTTCTTACTTCTTACTTCTTACTTCTTACTTCTTACTTCTTACTTCTTACTTCTTACTTCTTACTTCTTACTTCTTACTTCTTACTTCTTACTTCTTACTTCTTACTTCTTACTTCTTACTTTTTACTTTTTACTTCTTACTTCTTACTTCTTGCTTATCGTTTGCTTCACTTTCTACTTCTTACTCATCTCCATGATCTGTGTGCGACGGATTTATGCCGTTTCCCCATTCTGATTCAGCGTTTCGTTTCCGTCCGTTCCATAGCCTTGAATGTTCTGCTGTTCATAGTCTCCAGTTTTCCAGTACTTTATAGAATATTCTTGTACTTTGTTTCGGACTTTCTCGAATATTCTAGTACTGATTGTCATATGCGTCACAGTATTAATATATGTATTACTTCGTACTGTATGCATTACTTTTATGTGTACTATATGTATTACTTTGATTTGGAATAATAAATAACAATTATATAATTTGTTCTTATCCAAAACCCAAAAGTGTTTTATGTTGTTAGATTTAATTTGATGATAAATCATCTTCGAAATTATTTGTTAATTCATTTTACTCAACATATTTCATTGGCAGTTGATCATTCATTTCAACCTTTGACATTTGAGAATTACACATAAAAATAGAATATAATTAAGACAAAAACACTGTTGATATAGGTAGTGTAACTTCAGCACTCTCTTGAAGAAATATACTTCTGTTTCTAAACGGTTACATTGTCTCACAATTGATTCTTAATATATAATTACTTTTTTAGTTGAAGTTGTCTATAACCTCAGCACTCCCTTAAAGAAAAATACTCCTGTTTCTAAACTGTTACATTGCCTCACAATTGATTCTTACTATAATACATAATTACTTTTTTAATTGAAGTTGTCTATAACGTTCTACACAGAACAACACTTTTAACAACCAGCTCCTTGTTTCGATTCTGTGTTTTGTATACAACTATTTACGTCTCAGTCGACTGTTTAGTTTGACTCTCTGTTATCTTCGATAGTTTAGTTTGATAGGTCATTTTCAATTTTCCTTTTTACCTTATTTTATGACCCTTATTAATCAGGGACAACACCTGTGGGGGTAGAAGTTCGTATGCCAATGTAGGCACGTATTCACTTTTTCCCCAACGATGTTGCTCGGTCGAATATCCACAAAAATCCAGGAAGAACAGGAATAATGAAAACACACTGGTATAGTTGTTTATATGTTCCTTTTTTTTATTTGTTGATATAAGAGTTCCTTTTAATTTTGTTAAGTTAAACTATCACTAGATTTACATTTGTATTTACACACGAAGGGTTTGTTAATATAAGGATTCCTTTTAATACTGTTAAGATAAAATTTGTATTTACACACGAAGGGTTTGTTAATATAAGTGTTCCTTCTATTTAACGTTAAGATTTATTATCACTAGATTTACATGGAATAGATTGTCTGCCACGATGGCGATTGAATTATAACTGGGTATAATAAACGAGAACTCCTGGTGAGCCTCGAGCGGCGTGACCTCCTGTGGCAGCGGTTGAGATGCGACTAACTCAAATCAGGGGTGAAATTCATTTTTCATTCCACACACAGGACAACCAAAAGAGACCACGCCTCTGCTCTCTCAACCCCACGCCCGTCAAAGTAGGGGTAACTTTTGTTAATAAGGTAATTGACGAACATGGAGAATGAGAGATCAGAAACATGATGTGCTGTGATCTCGGGGTAGCTTTGGTTGTGTGTGTTGGTATCAGATGCAGCTACTGACATGACCTACTGACCCAGTGGTACGGCTATGGTGTAGTCAGAGCGCATTGAACCGTGGAAAGATAGAAATACGAAGGAGAGGAAAACCTAGCTGATGTTATTCAGCTGCAAAAAGAGATCATTGATCCCAAGCGAATGGATGATCTGAGGGAAAGTCAATAGGACGCCGCTGATGCTTGGGAAATAATCAGCGTGAGAACCAAACTCTAAGACGCTGAAATAAACCCAGCGATTTTGTTATACTGCAATAGCGTCGTTCGTTTAGACTTGTTGTTGCTAACCGACGTTATGAGATTTCCGATGGGAATCTCATGGTTAGCAAGAATGGAGTTGCCGTATGGAAAGAATGTAGCTAACCTCAATTATGCATTATCTGCATGGGATAATGAGTTTAGCTATACGTCCGTTTAACATGTTTTACAGGGGAATAACATATGAGGGAAATGGATATGTATGACGCGCTGAAAGCGGTCGAAATTAGGTGGAAATTGTGGTTGAGATTGTGGGTTGATTCTCATGTATAATAGAGAAACCCCCACACACCACCAGTTTAACCAAGCTTTTAGGCAGAACGTGTGGATTCCTGAGTAATAAGCACTTGTTTGTATGTCATGTTCCCAAGCCGCTTGTATTTATGCATTCATGATAAACACTACCGAAAACATTTTTATATATCGTATTGGTATCGTTTCCAGGTATTTATGGGTAGCAAGTAATATCTGCCAAAATTGGGTTTTCTTTTTTCTATTTTATTTTAATTATTTTCTGTGCTTATTCTAGATTTTTTACAAACTTAGGTAACCATATTCTATAATTTCATTGCCTGTTTATACATTTCAGGTCTTGGGCATTTTTACAGGAACCAATAAATAATTTATTATACTGATTAAACCCAAGTTCATTAACACACCCCCCTTTACTTTAAATGAATCTCGTTATTATGAGAGCGGCTCCGAAGAGTAAGTATTTGGGGATGTCAGTTTTTGTATTTAACTCTGCCTGATTTTGGTCGTTGCAACGTTTCTTTGCTGGGCGCTGGCGACCAGCATAATCAACGATATTATCATCGAGATAGAGACTTATTTTGAAGAGTTTGACAAATCATACTTTGTGGGGACGTTTAAAAAATTATACAAACGTTGAGCAAAACGTATCCACCTGAAAGTTGGTCAAGGTTAAAAAAAAAAATAATATAAAAAATAATAATAAAATTACAAAATCATAAAAAGCCTAAAAGGAGATGAAAAATAACATAATAAAAAAAAATTCCAATTTCTTTACAAACACCGCACTTCTTGGTCGACTCGCATATGTCTGTATTCAGAAGTCTTAAACAAATCCTTGGACAACGTGATGTGAATAAGTTCTCGTCTTTCCAACAGTAGTCATGTCAGACGCTAACTGAACTTGCCAGATGATTAGGAATAGATCACAATTTTTTTAAACGTTTGAAACTATTAAGAACGTGTTAAAAATAAAACACATTGGGTACGGTACAAATTAATGCCAGCGGGAAATTTTACTAGTCAGCAAGAACTTACATGGTCCTTATACCTGCTTTGAATATTACAAAATGTGTTATCACAAAGTAAATCAATTTAAACAAAACAAAAAAATTTAACTTAGTTTTTCGCTCTTGTTTCTTTTTTTTTTTTGTCTTCATTTATTAAGTACGAAAAAACATATCGAAGATACAAAAATATTCAGTTCAATAATTATTCACATTTATAAGTACTGGTTTGTAATAAGTATATCTGAATATATGTAATTAATTGCTTATGTGTGTTACATCCCTGTCTGCTAATCACAGCCCAGTAATAAATACATGTGATCGAGTTTCATTATTTTTTAAAAAAATTTTCTAGTAACTCTAGGAAACAAAATGAAAATAAAAACTTTCATCTGGGGATTTTATTGAGTTGCCTTATAATTACCCTTTAGTTATTATATTATACATATACTTGTATATACCTAAAAGAAACCTCGTTGCAATTTTTTGTTGTATAAAATACGGATACCGAAAATGTTTGCGACGAGATTAACACATAAAGTTTTGTCTCGTTTTTCCCTAATTTTTACAAAGCTATTTTTGTTGTTAAGATTCACAACTGGCTTAAATTTCTCGCTGCACAGGACGCTCCATTGAACCTTTCAATCCAAATAAATTAAAATTTACACCAGCGTGTATTGTTGGATACTAATATCGAGTTAGGTGAAAAGTGTGCTCTAAAACAAAAGAGTTGCCTCCGAACTAGGGAAATATCGATATTCTCAATGTGCATCAACATTTCTCAAATTCAAGTGCCAGGACATTAACAAACCAAATAATCTTAAACTCATCGTTAACTTTACTTTATTATCATTTCTTTCATTTCGCATATTATCCATAATAATTGTAAAAAAAAATTAAAATATAAATAAATTCATTTCTAATCTTATTCCAACGGATGCACATGGACATATCTTCGAATTCGATCAACAGTGCCCTCGCTGCACAGATGTATGCCGCTCAACTATCTTCACAACAACAAAATATGTACGTCTCACAATAAATCAAACTAAAACTTTGTTTCTCTTCTATTTATTTTTAAACATTTTAATTAGTTTCTCCTTTAATTTTCATTTTGAGCTTAATTCAAATTAAATGTAAAATACTCAAAACAAAAATCATCACAAGGAATTCGTATTAACACTCTAATTAAGATCGAGGCTCCCTATTACCTGCTTGTATGCAGTTCAAACGGTTTTTTTTTTTTCCTTTTTCCCCACTTCTTATATGCATGCAAATTAGATTATGTGAAACTAATTTAGGCTGTGAATGCGGTCGAGCATCCACGAAAGAACCACGAGTCCCTTCATATATTTAGCACTACGCGAACACGGCATCTGCCGTGGTGGTCTACTTCTTTCGAAAAACGACCCGTTCGTTGCAACTAGTTTCTGAGAAATAAAATAAAATCAAATAAATTAGCCTGCGCTGCTCGATTACTGAGAGTGTTCCCGATCAAACTGCTTAGATGCAAACATTTATTTAATTGGGTGTTAATACGAAGTTTCTTTAGTTTTATGTTATTTATGTGTATGTAAGAGTGAAAAACGAAGTTATAGTGTATGTGCTGCTGCTACATGAAAAATGAAATCACAGCCAGGGCATTGCCAATATAGACAATTTATAAGAACATCCGAAAAATGTTGTCTCCTTTTTTTCATATAATTTCCGCTCGCTTGACAATGAAAAATTATTATTATTTGATTTTACTTGCTTTTGTGTTGTTTGAGGTCAATGTCCTGGCACTGATTCAGCGCATACATGTAATAATTATTTTTATTTAATTTAGTTATTATTATGATTTGATATGCGTTTTCCGAGGACTTATCGATGTTGTATCTAATAAATTGAAAACAATAAATCGTAGGTTTGAAAAATTGGACATAACTCCGAAGAGTGCTCAAAAAATTAAGCCCGTCCTTGAGCGATGGATGAAGGAAGCCGAAGAGAGGTAATTCGATAAAGCATTCTTGGTATTTCGTATACTAACTGTAGGCCTTTGAATCGCAGCCATTGGAATCGTTACAAATCCGGACAAAACCATTTAACCGACTATATTGGTGTAGAACCATCAAAGAAACGGAAAAGAAGAACGTCGTTTACCCCGCAAGCACTGGAATTACTAAATGCTCATTTCGAAAGGAACACACATCCTTCAGGTAAGTCATTAAGTGTCATTGTTGGAACAAAAAGAGATGGAAATTATTTATATGAACAATATGGATAATATTACAAAGTTAGTAAGAGTGTGTTTCAATATGATCCGGTAATTTACGTACACTGTTGTGCGTAGGTCTTCTCTAAATGTTTGCAATGACTTCAATTAAGGTACAGATTTATTCTCTTTCTTATTAGCCCTATTTTGCCATTACTCTTACAAATTAAGTTACACAGTCGTACTTTCGATTTGTGCGCTAAGTTTTGTGCAAAGTTTAAAATAAACAAACGAAATCCTTCACAACCACTTTTTATAAAACGAAAGCATGCGTTCAGTGCAGTTCGGAAAATAATATGCTGCACAGAAAAAGTATTCGAGCTTTGAACAAAACTCTTCATTAAGTACTACAAAATGTGTCTTTCAAATAAAACAAAGAACGTGTTAGAAAACTGATAATATTTTTATTTCGGATTGAAGTACAATCGATACCATTAGTTATGAGATCACACACTATTTAATCGTCCCCCGCGCAGACACTTACGTGAATAAAACTTTTGAACTGAACTTTTCATCTATTTTTCCTACAAATGAGTCGATATTATGGTGTGGCGGGCGAAGTCGTGGCGCCGGCATGGGCGCAGGGTTCTACGCCGTCCCCACAACTAATTGTTCCGCCGTAAAACGCTCACTGAAAATTCAGAACCACAAAACAATGTTTTATCCTTGCAACTGAGCGGACACAGCACAGGAACAATAAAACGGACTATTTTGTTTATTCATTAATAGATTTCTTTATTAAAAACGATAGTTACTTTTTTTTGGTTAATTGATTAATTACTTTTGTTCGAATTATATAGACTTGATTTACACAATGCATCCACCGTGTATAGAACTCGACTCCGGTTATATTCACGTCCCGCAGCGCTACGGGAGCGGACTGGAGACCTGACCGGCTCGGTCGGGTGATGGAAAAAGACTCAGCGTTGTCAATTTGCTAGGGAATGAAATTCGGCCGGTCGTACGGGCTCTCTTAATTTAGGGTGTGTTTCCTATTACAAGAGAAACGTGGTCTCTCTTTGGAGTAGATAACTGGATCTCATAGAGAAGATCATGATGGTATACATGTATGGGTGATCGTACATATCACAGTGTTTATCGATGCATTTGAGCAAAGCATAAACGAAATCTGAAACGAGGGAAAAAGAACAAAGGGTGAAGCGACCTAAGGCATCGGTCTGTAATGAGGGTCGGCTAAATAAATAAGCTGCAACTCATTAGGTGTGAAATGCATTTGGGATACATCATACAATTTGTATATCGTATATTTGATCGTTGTAAGAAGCGGATTCTTTATTTGCATTTGTTGATGCAATTGAATTCATTCCGGCGGCTATGCGCGGAGTTGCTGATTGTTTGGAGATTCAAACAAATGAGCATTTCGGGGTAAAGTGCTTGCAGGTGTATCAATAGCTGCAAGTCATTGCGAAGCAATTTAGATGGTTACACAATGACGGTTTGTATAACATCTATGCCGATTGTATATGGCATCTAAGGCAACTCAAGGGATCGAATTTTTGTGTGAGTATTTACACTAAATGAGAATTCGGTTCTTGATAGCTAATGCAGAGATGCATTGATGCATGCATATGGGGTTTTTATGTAGGGTACGCCGGCGTACGGCGCTAGTTCACTAAATAACCCACCGTTCTTTCACAAATAAAACACAAGTTATTGATACCGATGCAAAATTGAGCCGAAGAACACTGAGATCCAGGACACTGTACACTGCAGAATTATGACAATTTCACGAGAACAGGTAACAAACGAGATTTTTTCCAGACACAGCTATTGCAATACTGACAGCTCGAAAAAGCTGTATCTATTCGAGGATAGATCACTTGACATAGTCTCACGATTCCGACGACGCAATGACCTGGGCACGTGGGTGCGGTTGGGCGGTAAAAATCTGACTCGCCGATGCAATCCATATCCGTCAGATTCAACGGTGGTGGATTACATCGGTGTGGGAGGCTCTATATATGTGCGTATAAGACAAGTACGATGCCCTTCAGCCTGCATATCGGCAACGACGAAAAGCACCTGAATAAACATGGGCTGGTGTAATGAATTGCAGGCATTATTAAGATACGCGATAGCGAAGATCGCCGAAGGAAGAAATAGGTTTCTGTATCATAAATAAACAGATACATTATTTGTGATTTAGGTGATGCTATATGGGAACATAGGCTGTTCACATAATCGCCCCAGACTTTTGCCATTGCAGGCAATAGATTTTTCCGTGGCGATAAGCAAACCAATGGTTTGCTCGCCTATGGCCAATGCTATGGTGGCTTTTGTTTGATCTACAGGCCGGAGCATCGTTAGGCATGCTCTAGGGTATGATTGTCTAACGTCAACCATATTCGTGCCCAAATCCCATGATCGGTAGATAACCGATAAAGGAAATTGGTCGCAAGTGTTGCGAACCTCGGGATTGGGGCAATAAATGGTTATGAACCGTAGCAAAACCATCGGCTACAGCTGTGTCAACAATTACGTTCGCCAGCGAGTATTTATCTATTATAATTGCTGACGAGCCGAGCCGATGGAGAATATGAAACGGAAAAATTCAATGTGATGCATGCCTTGATGAGGTTTAACTTTCAGGTGAAAGTTATTTGAAAGACAGTTTACGCTGCTCGAATGCAGGTAAGTATATTGGTATATGGAGTGAGGGAAAAGCGGTTGATTTAAAGAAATGGATGGTTCATTGGGAAAGCTTTAAAGAACCGCCACATGTATGTATGCCCCTCTGGGAGAAATTCTTTACAGGGATTTCTAGATAATGCGTTGAAAGCATTAATTGCCCCCTGAGAAGGGAAATGTTTCAGGTAGGCTGGTGATTGAAGTGCAAATATGGGGAAGCTGGAATTTGCCTGGCAAACCGAAGGTGCCGAATAGGTTTTTGATATATGATCCTATAAGATGGACAGAATTCTTGTAGGGAATTTTGAATGCGAATTGATGCATGAAAGGTAAGAATTCTCTTCCAGGAGCTTTTAGGTTATGCGTTAGATAACCTTGGTGTGTGAAACATTTACATGTGGTAATGCAATTGAATTAGCGGAAACTAAGGAAGTTGGGTTGTAGTTATAGACGGTTATTCGGGTAAATAGACCGTGGCGTTTTGCGGAACCGCTACAATGGCAATTTCTCGTGCATTATAAATCCCTAGTTCATTCAATGCTGTTGGTATACCCACCTAACATATACCAGGGACTAAGGTTGGGTGGCAAAAATTAAAAACCCAAACAAAACGTATAAACATAAACAAGAAATAAAAATAAATAATAAATAGATATGGGGGATGAGAGAGGAAGGTGGTGCACCTGAGATGAATACTATGTTTGGGGACGTATAGTCCTCTCTCACCACAATCAATTGGTCGGTCTCCTTTAGATTATCTCTTTCACTTATCACCATACTAAAACGTAGGCGTTCCCGAACATTAGATATATCCTTATCACTGAGAATTCTTTTATCTATGGCACCACCGAAAGTGTGTTGAATAATAGGGACTCCAGGTTTGTCTTGGGTAAGTCCTTTTCTATCCAAAAAGGGGAGCACTTCTGGAGGAATAAACCCATTCTGGACAGCACTCTCCATATACATATCATTGGGATAGAATGCTAGCGAAATAAGATCATTTTCACAGCACATTTCCCTGCAGTGTGATCACGGATATTTTGGATTATGAAATGATCTATCCTGTTCCTGAATTTAAATGATCCTTCCTGTTATGAAATGATCCTTTCTATTCCTGATTTATCATACAGGACTTTATTGTGATAGTATTTCTTATGTTACAACTCCAGGGTTTTGTATATTCCAAGGCAGGAACGCAAACACTGCCTCTCGAACACCCGAAACTTCTGCATATAGAATAGAGGTATGTTATACCATACCGGACAGCCATACACCAATACTTCTCGGATAAATGTCGACTATGAAATTATTTTGTCTTTCGCGTCCAGACGACTACTACGGAATAGACTTCTTCTCATTGCATATGCGTTTTTAGCTCCGGTAAGAGCAGCTGCTATATGCTTAGCAAAGTAAAGATACTGATCAGGATAGATACCAAGGTATCTAACTACAGTTTTTACTTGTATAAGAAAATTATTGCTTCTTACAATGGAATTATTACATCTTACGTTTTGTATCCCTTGATGTCCTGGACAAGGCTGGTCTGAAGAGGATAGTTTCCATTTTCTGTATATTGATCTTTTATTTCGAGTCGTCGCAAAAACATTTGATTCTATTGATGTCATCCTGCAGAAGTCTCTTGATGACATTAATCTTTTCTCCAGATCTATACACAACAATATAGTCGGCGTCTGAAGTAGCATAATTGAGAGAATCCACTCAATCACTAGTGTGCACGTCAAATATAATGGGAGAATTTACTGTTCCCTGTTGCACGCCGTTTTTGATACAAAATGTCTCGTTGAAGATTATGTCTCCACATTTCACCACAAACTGTTTACCCATTATCAGATTGTAGATAAGGTATAACAAATAATCGATCATTCCCATATTTTATAACTTATGTAAAGCCCTGCTAACCGTATGGTGTCGAAGGTCTTTTCAAAGTCAACCTAACACGCCCCATTGTATGTCGGAAACAAACTTTGTCGCAATATAATGTTTCTCTAGTGCACCACCGTGCTTTCGGTTCTTCGGCAAGAGTGAGCTACCGTTGGTGTCCTTCATAAATGTGTCGATCTTCAAAAGCAATGCTCTCACTCTAATTTCGACTTGTCGATTCTGACGACCGACCCTGACTACTATCTGTTTATTTTCTTATCTTCTTCTTTCGAAGTCCAGACGCGTCACCACTTATCACCGATTCTTTTCGGGGTTTGTTTGTGTTATCCATCTGGCTAATGTAAAGAAGAGTTTGCATGCAGTTCAGATGGGTAACACAAAGTCTGGAATTGGGTGAGAAATTAGAATCTGGGAATCTGGATCTATTTGGAAATCATAAGACATCTGGCATATGGAGATATGCATTGTGAGTTTAGATTGCCTGATTTTTGTATCGGCGGATCAAATGGGCATGGGTTTGTTTAGACACGTGTTTATTTCAGGTTTTGGATTTTAGATTTTAGGAAGTGATAATTGCACATACCATACCTGTGAAGATATGCGTTGGGCTCTTTGAATTTGAAGGAATTTTTTAAGAAATTGAAATAAATGTTCGAGAATTAAACGTTTAGCTCAGTTTGCTTGACATTGAATTCAACGTTGATGCGGGGGTTAAGAATTTGTAAGTGGATAATGTGTATGTTGGAGGGAAACGGCAGAGCTTCTTAGTGGTACCTTGTTTCGACCTAGAACCAAATTGGTTGTTCGGAATGATATAATTTTTGTCTCACCAGTTTATCAATGCTTTATTTATAATTTTCTCGAATACCTTACTAATGTTTGGAAGCAAGCTAATCGGGCGAAGATTGGCTGGATTGCTCCTGTCTTTGCCCTTTTTGGGGATGGGATGGACTACTGCAATTTTCCAATGGTTTGGATAATATGAATTATTTAGAGCATGGTCGAATAGAGCAGTGTAAACCATCACTGCTTCAAGAGGCAAGTGCTTTAGACCAACGAATGGAACAATATCTATTCCAGAAGATTTCTTGTTCTTAATGGATCTAAGGATGTCCATAAGTTCATTCTTATGCACAAATATACTCGCGTCTACATTTTTAAGGGAGGAATCCGCTCTATTGTTTACACTAAATGTAGTGAAACTTCGGCTTTCAAGATGTTAATTGTTATAACAAGTTCATGGCGCCCCAAAATATGGTTTTGGAGGGCCCTATTTTGGAATGAACGGATTCGTTTACTCTATAGGCACCAATTCAGTTCGCTTTCTTTTGCGGATCCTCGAATACTTTAACCTTCATTTTAGTTGATGTGGCCCAGGGTAAGTCCTGCGTTCAGCAGTGTTTGACGGTTCTTGGGAGTCCGTGGGACTCGTAGACATGGAATGTCATTATAATCTTTCCTTCGAAAGACTATTTGTGGGAACATGTTCAGCTTGAATTCTTTTGTTACAGTCTTCATTAATTACTGATCTATAATTGTCAGGGATCAGTTTTTGTAAGATTTTGATTAATAACTTAATTCTTTTATTCCCTGAATATTTGGTTCATTGAACTGTCTATATCGGCTGCTCGATAGTATAGTGGTTAGTATACCCGCTTGTCACGCGGGAGACTGGGGAGCCTCTGGCGCAAGACTAATGACCTTGCCCGGAAAAACAAATCATTATGTAAGATTTAACAAGCCTCGGGACTTGGTAAATGAGGCCAAGACCGGCCCCCGGTTGTCGTGCCGATGATGATGATGATGAACTGTCTATATAGCAGTTTTAATTTAGAGAGCAGGATGCTCTCTCGTCCATATACAGAGTCGGTCGTTGAAGTTCTGTATCAGTTTGTATGGCCCTCCAAGTGAGACACTTTTGGGATAGAACGATTCATTGTATTAGTAACAATGTTGTTCATCGTCAAAACATAATGATCAATTTCATCATTATGAAGATTTGTGTCAGTCGAGAGATCTATGCCATTACGCCGTAATTATTTTTTTGTTATCCGATCAAAGCGCGACCAGTGTGCTTTTCCGAAATTAAAAGAATGTATCTGTTTATACTGCTCAAGTAGTGAGTGTTTATTTGAGACATGTATTACGGCGCCAAGTCCAAAATGATCGCTATCGTACTCGGTTGTACGAAGACAATTTCGATTACTTAGGTCCGTATCTAGTAATTGTATTCGCTCGTCCAGCAACAGTAAATCCAAGAAAGAATTTTCTCTTGGATAAGATGGCGCACTTGTAGAGTACAACTCTAGTTTATGTTCGATGGCATTTGTTTGCCACCAGTCGAACAACGCATTGCCTCTTGTGTTCGAGATAAAGTTACCCCAAGAACTGTGCTTGGAATTGAAATCTATCACCATAAGGAAATAACTATTTTCTGAGTCTAACTTGAGACTTCGGAAAAGGGTATCAAGTTCATTGGATAATTGTGTACACTGGAGAGCTTCGGGACCGTAAACGGAGACCATATATAGATGCCTTTCACTTATCAAAGGAACCTTTATAATGCAGGCTTCGAGCACCTGGAACTTGTATACAACTGTACTCTAAACGAGTTTGTGTTGTAGACATTTTTTAACTAAGACAGCGGCTTCACCCTCTTGAGTGAAAATTGGACGATTTCGTCTAGTTACTTTATAAAATGTGTACCCCAATTTGTGCCTTTGGTTTAGTTTAGTTTCCCAAGTCACAAGCACTTCTGGGCGTTCGGCTTCCAGCAAATTTGTCATATTATCTATTCTTTCCATGCGGATTAGTGATTTGACATTCACAGCAAAAATTTTAAAACTTAACTCAGCCGAAGATAACATTGTGACTATGGTGTGGAATTATTTGGAAACAGTGTCGAATAGATAGTATCCTCTCAGACCGCCTGTTCAGTCATTTTTTTTTGTTTTTTTTTTTTTCGAACGCGGAAAATTGGAAAATTGGAAAATTCGACAGTACAATTGGTGTTATGTCAGTTTGAGCCTCTGCACCAGACATTTTTATGTTATTACGTTGTTGTTCTACGAATGGTGCTTTCTTTAGACCATCTGTTATTATAGCGTATGGCACACAAAGTGCCACGAAGTTGTTGTAAGTACGAGTTTTCATTTGCTTCTCTTCTTCGGCTTGTTTCTTTCTGGCTTCCAACTTTACTCTCAGCTGCCCGTATTTAGAATTTTTACAGAAGACACAGGATAACTTATTCTTACCCGGAAGCTGTTATTTGCCCAATGGACATTCGCCAACGATATGCTTCTTTTGGTATTTGATGCATCGAAAATGCATATTGCAGTTCGACGCAACGTAACCAAAGCGTTAAGAGTGCATACATTGCAATGTGCGGTCGCACTTCTTTATTTTCTCCCAACTTATTGTATAGTGACTAATATATTTAATATGCCTACTCTTTCAATTTTACCATTGACATTTAAAGACACAATGAAGAAAGGCAACTTAGGGTTGAAATTTCTAGAATTTGTGATGAAAAATGGTATCACACCTGTAAATTTTAAACTGTCGTTCTCGAAGCTTTTTAGTTCTTCGACCACCTCTTCGGGAGCAAAGGAAGGATCAAAACTCATTTATGGAGCATGATGACAGTTTTCTCCTATTTAGGTGCGTGCGTGTAGTACTCGCTCCACGCTTTATTCAGTTATTATTATTATTATTATTTATTGGCCTGTAGGAACCCGGAAGTTCATGACATCACCGACTCGACTCCGCCATTGTTCCCTGTCCTTTGCGCTCTCCTTCCACGTTTAACCATCCGATCCGATCTCCTCGAGGTCAAACCTAACATTGTCCTCCCATCTCTGTCGCGGCCGTCCTCTCGGCCTCTTTCCCGTTGGCTTAATGTCAAGAATTCTATGCGCAGTCCTATCGTTGCCCATTCGCGCCACGTGTCCGGCTCATCTTAACCGTCGCGACTTGATTACTATTGTAGGTTTGCGGTATAACTCATCCAATTCGTGGTTGTGGAGTTTCCTCCATTGTCCTGCCTACTCGTCATATTTGCCGCCAAATATACCCCTCAAAACTTTATTCTCGAATACACGGAATTTGTTTTATTTTTTTTTCGTTTTGTGAGAGCCCAGGTTTCGCATCCGTATAGACGTATATCCGTAGACGCGGAGGTTTATATTACATGATAGCAGTTTGGATTTCAACAGTTTACTGACTGCATGCCAACTAGCCTTGCCGGAGTGTAGTCTTTCGTTTATTTCCTTCGATATTTCGTTACTGGCCGTCAGTATCGTTCCCAGATATTTAAATTCTTTGACATTTTCAAATATCTTGCCTCTGATGTTATGTGTATTCTCTGAGGTCCACCTGCTCTCGCCGTAATCATGTATTTTGTTTTGTCTTCATTTATTCCTAGGGCCACCTCTTCTGCCGCTTGCATGATGATTTCACTGTTTCTACTTACAGTTTCTAGATTATCACCCCAAACGACGATCCCATCCGCATATTGTATGACCCCGTTCAGGGATGATCCGGCCATGTTGTCATCTTGTACCTTTCTGATGACATACTCGCGCACGAGGTTAAAAAGACATGGTGAGATGCCATGCTCCTCAATAGTATAGTGGTGAGTATACCAGCCTGTTACGCGGGAGACCGGGGTTCGATTCCCCGTCGGGGAGCCTCTGACGCAAGACTAATG
Source organism: Microdon myrmicae (assembly GCA_963931805.1). Classification (NCBI taxonomy): domain Eukaryota; kingdom Metazoa; phylum Arthropoda; class Insecta; order Diptera; family Syrphidae; genus Microdon; species Microdon myrmicae. The sequence goes on along the minus strand of OZ007497.1, from coordinate 91,325,918 downwards.
ACCTTGCCCGGACAAAACAAATCATTATGGAAAATTTAACAAGCCTCAGGACATGCTAAATAAGGCCAAGACCAGTTCCCGGTTGTAGTGCCGATGATGATGATGAGATGCCCTCGCCTTGTTTTAGTCCGTCCCGGATTTCAAATGGTTCTGAGAGATGCTCTGCTATTCTAACTCGTCCTTTGTTTTCGTTCATGCCCATTTGAATGCGGGCGGCATATTTTTTCGGGATCCCCAGCTCAACCACAATATGGTAGAGTCTTTGCGTTGCGACTGAGTCGTAGGCTTTTTTGAAGTCAACGAACCGTCTCTCCGCATTCCCACTTCTTTTCCAGCAGTTGTCTTATTGTGAACATTTGGTCGCTTGTTGACCGGTTTCGACGGAATCCGCATTGGTGGTGTGGGTATTTTTATCGATCTTTATCTGGATCACCCTATGGGTTCGTTGATAAAACACCTCTCTTGTCCGTTTCTTATTTATTTATTTCATCCAATTCTATTTGAAATACTTAACAAGTTATGGAATAGTTGGTAACTCAAACAGTAAAATTTCACTTAAATTAATTAACGAAAAGCTTAAAGTTTTTGTTCCGGTTACAAAGTCAAAGGATTAAACTTGAATAGTAGGTGACTCAAACAATAAAATTTCACTTAAATTAATTAACGAATAGTTTAAAGTTATTGCACCGGTTACAAAGTCAAAGGATTAAACTTGAATTCTATTAATTAGCTCGTTATATAACTTATAGTTCAGTGTACTGCACAGGTTACAAAATCAGAGGTTTAACTTAACTTCTATTAATTAGCTCGTTGTATAACTAATAGTTCAAAGTACTGCACAGGTTACAAAATCAAAGGTTTAACTTCACTTCTTTTAATTAGCTCGTTATATAACTAATAGTTCAAGGTACTGCACAGGTTACAAAATAAAAGGTTTAACTTAACTTCTATTTAATTACGGCTTTGCGCAACGTGACCGACTCAAGCTCAATATCTCTTGCGACCTTACCTCAGAACTTATCATTTCGGACTAAACTTTTGAATTTTTTCTTCTGTTCATCAACGCCACATCACACGACGCATTCGATCGTCTTGGTGATGACCAAATATGGTAAGATCTCCTTCAGAATTTGCACAACAACAGACGGGTTGGAACACACACGATGATCCCATCTGCGTGCTCATCGCGTGCGTCGCCCCAGCATGCGACCGATAGACTCGAAATCGCACACAAATAAAAATGTTTGCAGCTGGGGCAAGTCAACCTAAAAAGGGTTAAATGAGCTCACACGATCAGCGGCTATATGAAACAGTGGTGCCGATCGTGTGTGTGTTGTTGGCATCGGTGCGGCTGATTCGCACACCTCGTCACATCACCCTTAATGTTTACATGATCAGTGGCAGTGTACTGCGTTTTTGCTGATCATGTACTTATTGGCGGGAACCCCTAGCAAGCGAACTCCTGCTGGTAAATTTCGTTTCGAGAAGCTTGACTTCTTGGGGTGATGATTGCTGTATGCAACCATGTACGTGTCGCCCGTGTGATCGACCGATGCTGGCATTAGGAAAATAATGCAAAAGAAAGAAATATCTCCCGTGGCGTGCGGTAGGCACATTAGGAGGTATTTCCTTGGCGCGATTGGGGTGATGTAGATTGCTGTTTTTGCAACCGTTTGCTTTTACGGAACATGGTGCGTCTCGCACGCCTATGCCCCTGTGGTAGATTTCGTCTTTTCTGCTGAAATATCGTATCAGCAAGCATTATGTCTCACAGGCTTTTCTGTGGATGCTGGTATGACCAAGGCAGGCAAGTACGTGCTTTTAGCACGCGGGACACGCGTGGAAATGGTTACCTGTCGGTAGGCGAGCAGGTAAGTAGTGTCGTTTAATGGGCTTGCAACGGTGCTTGTTTTTAATTCGGTTAAAAGCCCCAGATGGGAGTTCCCACCTGGTATGGTGGGAAAGTGGATGGTGGCGTTCAGGAGAAATCGCCACAGTGGTCTCCCAATATTTCTTCTGCGTACGGTGTGATTCTTGCCAGTATGACATTTGTTAATATTTTGTATGGGGTTAGGAGCAATGATATTCCTCTGTAATTTTCGCAGTCAGATCTGTCGCCTTTTTTGAAAATGGGAATGACTATTGAAGTTTTCCATTCTTTCGGTATGACTTCCTTATCCCACATTGTTTTGATAAGCTGGTGGATCTTTCGAGCGGTTGCCTCTCCTCCATGCTTCACACGCTCTGCCGGTATGCAATCGACACCGGGAGCTTGCTGTTTTTCAGTCGATTTATCGCGTCCACAACTTCGTCGAAAGAGGGCTCTGGTATCTGAGGCTCGGCTGTATGTACGTCTGAATGCAATCGCATTAGCACCTTAAATGCTTCACGCATCAAATAGATCAAATTTATCTAACTAAAAGTCCCTGTGAAGAATTCTTACCTTTCATGCATCTCTTCGCATACAAATTCCCTACAAGAATTCTTTCCATTATACAGGTGCATAAACCAAAACCTATTCGGTACCTTCGGTTTTCAGGCAAATTCCAACCTCCCCACACTTGCACCGCAATCTCCCCGCAGCAAAAACACATCCTTCCCAAGGATAATTAATGCTTTCAATGCATTACCTGGAAATACCTGCAAAGAATTTGTCCTACAAGGGCATTCATACATATATGAATGCATCTCTGCATTAGCAACCAAAAACCGAATTTCCAATTAGTGTAGATATCCACACTATAGTTCGATCCTGGCGTCGCCATAGATGACATGCATAATTGACACAGATGGTATACACAGTCGTCATTGTGTATCCATCTAAATTACTTTCCGAAGACTTGCAACTATTGATACAGGTGCAAGCACTTCTCTCAGAAATACTTCTTTGTTTGAATCTTCAAACAATCACCAACGGCGCGCTTAGCCGCCGGATTGGATTCAATAGCATAAACATATGCAAACAAAAGAATCCGATTCTCCAAAGTCAGCAGAAAGACGATATACGATCTCTATTCTATAAAGTATCGCAATCCCTTTTAGCATCTAATGAGTGGCTGCTATTTACTCAGCTGACCCTCATTACCGAACGATGCCTTAGGTCGTTTCCCCTTTGTTCTTTTTCCCTCGTTGTAGGTTTCGTTTATCCTTGGCTAAACGCATCGATAAACACGGTGATGTGTACGAACACACACGTACACCACCGCGTCCCAGACATCCCCTCCCATTGGTCACTAGTCAAGGGAAATTTCATTTCCTTTTCACCACACCACCGAACTCACCCCATTAGCGAGTCGGCTCTGCAAGAGCCTAATATCGCTGAGTCCAATTACATCCGCCGACCACCACGGTCGTGCCGCTCCCGCCCCCGGTGCGCACGGGGACGCGAATATAATATACATCGGGTCGATCGTTTCCTACCTCAGTAAATTTCCACTGTTTGTGCTGTACTACTAAATCATATAAAGTTAATGCCGGACGGCCAACTTAATTTATTCGGTTCCACAATAAAAACAACAGTTTAAAGCCCAATCATATACAGTGCAGTGAATTTGCAATCATTCTTAAGACTAAAAATATCTTCAACATGAATAATAAAACTGCTTAGTGGCTTATTTGTAAAGAAATAGATATTAAAATAAAATCTGAACGCAAATGACTAGTTGAAAACAAATCAGTGGAAATAAAACGAATTAAATCCAGCCTACCTCTTTTTTCTAGCTCTAGGTACACACAGTCCTCCAAACATTATCCCGCGATTAGTTAATCAAGTAAAACATTTAAAACGTGGTCGTGTTTAAGATTGAATTGAAATATATGTTAAATGCAGTTTTTTCACCGAACAATGCGAATTTGGAATGATGTTCGTCATTGTAAGAACCGTGTATTCAGGGGCAATGGTAATCGAGGCCTTCTTTCTTTAACCACTTCCTCTTCTTTCTCTTGCACAGCTCTTTGATATTTAGAGACACCTCAAAACCCCATCTCTTCGCGTTTTGTTTAAAAAAACAATAGAAAAATATTTGATGTTGACGTTATAGATCCAACTTTATTGACTCCAACCTTGTTTTTGCTTAACATAAATGATTTGTTGGAGACAACGGATAACAAAGTGTTCAGTTTTGCGGATGATAGTACGCTTGTTTCCTCCTTTTCGAGTTTTCGGCCGATTGGTGCATTTGCGTTGCATCAGCTGAGATGCAGACAGATTGACTCTCTGAATCAGGATCTAGATAGGGTCCTGCATTGGGGATGGGCCAATCTCGTCGACTTCAATGCAGCGAAGACACAATACACAACATTCACAAAGAAAAGTGGATCATCGGTTCCACAGCTGATGATGAATGGCCGGGCCCCGAGGCTGAGGAAAGCTCGAAATTGCTCGGCGTCACGGTCTGTGGGGATGTATCCTGGCATAAACACGTGTCGGCCATCGCCAGGTCAGCCTCAGGAAAACTGAGCTATCTTTTTGGAGCCAAGAAATATTTTACTCCGGCCCAACTTCTTCTCCTATATAAATCCCAAATTAGATCCGCGCTCGATTATTGTTTTCATGTTTGGAGTTCGGCTCCTAAACATACCCTCTACATACTTGGGAGCATACAGAGACGAGCGATCCGCTTGATCGGGAACTCAGCGCCGACGTCGGAACTACAGTCACTATCACATCAAAGGCGCGTAACCCACCTCTGTCTGTTTTACAGATATTATCACGGGTACTGTTCTTCGGAGATTCGTGGTATTGTTCCACGCAATTCGGCTTATATGCGCTCCACAAGACAATCCGACGGATCGCACCAGTTTGTGGTTCCTCTCCCGACGGCGCGAACATCCCTGCATCAGGGCTCGTTCCGTTACAGAGCGGGGAAGCTGTGGAACTCCCTTCCCACGCGAGTGTTCCCGGAGCGTTACAACCTGCCACTGTTCAAAAAGAACCAACATTTATTTGGTGATATCTCGGGGCGCCCACTCGGCGCTATAGGTTCGCCTCTCCCGAGAGTAGTCTAAGAAGAAGACATTAAATAATTTTTGGGAGCATGGGACTTTCGAATACTATGCAGTTCGTCTGATAAACCTTGGTTTGACAAAAAATGCCAGCTGATTACAGCGTCAAAAAATAGAGCTTTTAAGCAATGGCGCTCCAATCCCACCGATGTTAACAGAACGAATTTTGTTAGAATCAGAAACGCGTGCAACCAGGCGATTGATACCGGGAAGAAGGCTCACAACGACAGGGTGATCAATAAGCTCCTTCGGTGCCCAACTGGTTCGCGCTCCTTTTGGTCAATGGCAAAGGCTGTCAGCAGTAACTTTGCTTCCTCCTCTTTCCCTCCGTTGGTAACAGACAGCGGGACGTTAGTCACGAATCCAAAGCATAAAGCTAATGTGTTCGCGAATTTATTTTCCGCGAATTCAAACCTCGATCCCGGCTTTTTGGAGCCGCCTGTGATCTCGCCGGTACAGTCTTCCGTGTGGGATGTGAGATTTCGTCCGCGCACTATTCAACGCATTCTACGTGAACTGGATTGTAGGAAGGCAACCGGCCCGGACGGAATACCAGCAATAGTCCTTCAGAACTGTGCTCCAGAACTATCGCCGGTTCTTGGCAGACTCTTCCGCTTATCTTATGCACGGAGGACCTTTCCTGCCTGCTGGAAAATCGCTCGAGTTCAGCCAATCCCAAAGACGGGAAAAAAGTGTCTCCCACAAAATTACCGTCCGATAGCATTACTGTCTATTTTATCTAAGGTAATGGAAAAAGTCATCAATACAGAGTTGGTTGAGTATTTGGAGTGCAACAGTCTTCTGAATGATCGTCAATACGGATTCCGTGGCAAGCGGTCCACAGGAGACCTTTTGACACTTATAACCGATATATGGACATCTGCGATTGAACGGCATGTTGAGTTAAGCGCGGTCGCATTCGATATCTCCAAGGCTTTTGACCGCGTCTGGCACGGTGCATTGCTGAGCAAACTTCGTTCATATGGACTTTCCCAACAGCTTTGCGACTGGACGAGGAGCTTCCTCGAGAATCGATCGATCCGGGTTGTTGTGGACGGCGAGTGTTCGGATCTGTATCCTGTTAATTCGGGGTTCTATTTTGGCTCCAACCTTGTTCTTGCTTCACATAAATGATTTGTTGGAGACAACGAATAACAAAGTGTTCAGTTTTGCGGATGATAGTGTAGTGCTCTGAAAAGCCCTACCACCTTTTTCCCCCATTTCCACATCTAAATCCCAACTATTTTACTCCAAAACTCAAAATCCGATCAAAACCCACAAAAACCCAAACATAATCCAAAATTCGCAATAAACGAATCAAACATTCGTTTATCACATAACATTTGCCCCCCCGGGAAAATTTAATCCAAAATCCGAATTAAAATTAAAATTCACAATAAACGAATCTAATATTCGTTTATTGTTCTACATTTGCTCCACGGCATCATGAAAATTCAAAATTCAGAGATCGTTATCTCTATCTGAAAAATTCCATTGAGTTAAGCAAATAGAAAACCAAAACCAGATATAAATCGACATCTGCGAAATAGTTTCGTAAGAATTCAGGAAATTGAATTCTTATCTTAAATAAACACTGAGCATCTCACGCAGGATTCCAAAATCGGGATTTTTGTAGGAAATTGTGTATTTTCGAGATACAAATTTCGATTTGTTTCTCTTTATAAGGGCGATGGATTTTGTATTCGAGGATCAGTGTCGATTGGCGTCCGAGGCGGTAGGACGCCAATAAATAAAATTAAAGCAAATAAATTTAAACTCGACAGACAAAAATTGCATTTTTAATTAAAACCTGGCCGATTTCCGGGCCATAGTAAACAATCGGTAGCTGCTCTTCCCTCAAGGTTTGAGGAAGCACGGCAGCAACCGCAACGGGTCCCCTCAGGAGCTGTCCTAAAGAGATCCCTCGTCCTTTTCAGGACCAGACACGCTCCCTGAGAGAAGAACCACAACAATAGTACGCTTGTTTCCTCATTTTCGAGTGATCGGCCAATTGGTGCATCAACGTCGCACCAGCTGAGATGTAGACAGATTGACTCTCTGAACCAGGATCTAGATAAAGTCCTGCAGTGGGGGAAGGCCAATCTTGTCGACTTCAACGCAACGAAGACCCAGTATACAACATTCACAAAGAAAACTGGATCATCGGTTCCGCAGCTGATGATGAGTGGCCGGGCCCTCGAGGCTGGGGAAAGTTTGAAATTGCTCGGCGTCACGGTCTGTGGGAATGTATCATGGCATAAACACGAATCGGGTATCGCCAGATCAGCCTCAGGAAAACTGAGTTATCTTTTTAGAGTCAAGAAATACTTTACTCCGGCCCAACTTCTTCTCCTATATAAATCTCAAATTAGACCCGCGCTGGAATGTTGCTCTCATGTTTAGATGTCGGTTCCTAAACATACCCTCGACATACTTGAGAGCATACAGAGACGAGCGATCCGCCTGATCGGGAACTCGGCGTCGACGTCGGAACTACAGTCGCTATCACATCGAAGGCGCGTAGCCGACCTCTGTCTGTTTTACAGATATTATCACGGGTGCTGTTCTTCAGAGATTCTTGGTATTGTTCCACACAATTCGGCTTATATGCGCTCCACAAGACAATCCGACGGATCGCACCAGTTTGTGGTTCATTTCCCGACGGCACGAACATCCCTGCATCAGAACTCGTTCCGTTACAAAGCGGGGAAGTTGTAGAACTCGCCTCCCACGTGAGTGTTCCCGGAGCGTTACAACCTGCCACTGTTCAAAAAGAACTGCAACATTTATTTGGTGGCATCTCGGGGCGCCCACTCGGCGCTATAGGTTTGCCTCCCCCGAGAGTAGTCTAAAAAAAAAAAAAAAAAAAATTACAAGAAGACATTAAATAATTTTTGGGAGCATGGGACTTTTGAATACTATGCAGTTGCATTGTGGAGTTAATGGCCCTTGTATTGCGAGTGGGTGTGCTACAATACTAACAGAAAATACCTTCAATACGAGATATAGTGCCATGTACTACAATTTACATGTTTTTCCTAAATGCATGCACTAACTTTTCAGACCACTTCCATAGAAGAATGAAACTAATGTTTAAATTATTCATTCGATGATATGAAACGATAAAAATAAAATTTCTTTTTATCTTTTAGGTACGGAAATCACTGGACTCGCCCATCAACTAGGCTACGAACGCGAGGTAATTAGAATCTGGTTCTGCAACAAACGACAAGCGTTAAAGAATACTGTTCGTATGATGTCCAAAGGCATTGTGTGAGCAACAGATGCAGACTATAAATAATTCATCACCAAATATCGCCATCTACAACATGAACGATGAGCTTTTAGCAAATTATTTTATTTATAAGAAGTATTTATAAATTTAGATTGTTGTGACAGCACGATTCAAGGGCGGTTTCAATTTGCTTTCCAAATTATATGACTTACACATTGTCTAAAAGAAACCAACAAGTTTTGAACTACGCTTTCTCTTTTGCATTTTATAATTCAGCTTTTTTGTCGTTTTTATCTAAGTTCAGAAAAGTCGGAATTGTTGCCGAAATAAGATCAATGTGTTTGCGATGAAATGTGTCGTCTGGCAAAAGCAAAGCAAAGGTATTTACGCGAAATCAATTATTATACCAAATCCTCTGAAATCGAGTGGAATCATAAGTAGATTTTGTCTCTTAGACAATCGCTGATATCTGCACTTTTATTTGTTAACACATGCGCTGGTAGTAGGTGAAGGAAAGAACTGCGTTGGACTATCAACTAAATGTATCGCAATTGTGGCAGGTTTTTTTTTCAAACACTTCAGTTTACTTCTCTTAAATACTTTATTCATGACAGTGATCGAACAGCAGACTACATCCAAACAGATAAGGTCTCCTCAATGATGGAGTTGGTAAGGAGGTTTTGCCATGCGTTTAATTATACGTACATAGGTTTAGTTGAGAGCCCTTGCTTTTGTGGCACATTTACTGAATGTTAGGTTGCATCACAATACCCAACTGGCCTTAACATCCCATTAAACAATAAGTGCTTGGAAGTTCTGGGTTTGGAGAAGTCAGGGCGGCAACTATAAGGTCCCCTTTCTTGATAGAAATAAATTAAACAAACAGTTGGCATTTTTTAAACAGTTCATAAAGAGAAGGTTCTGAAAGTACTCGTTCTGAAATATGCAAGGTGCAGTCAGCGTCTGTGGAGCGCTATCATCTTCATGATGATTTTCATCATAATGTGCAGGCTGCTGTTGCGATTGTTGTTGTTGCGGGTGCTGTGACCGCATATGATGCCCATTAGGATATGCATTGTTGTTCGGGTCCTGCTGAACCAAAACTGGCACTTGATTAAACAAAAGAGGCTGCATATTTAGGTTATTAGTTGGAAGCACAATTTGCTGACCAGCAGAAGCCTTCGTTCACAATTGCGCTGCTGGATGAAATAACCCGAACACTGGGTGCCTCTCTTCCTTGATTGATGACTGGACCATATGCCCACTGTTCGCCCTCCGCTGATGTGACTTCTCGAAGGGTGACGGCATCTTTCCTTGTTCCTTGTTCTCCACTTCTCCGAGTGTTATCAACCCAGAATTCGGTTCAGAAATCTTCGTTCGTAAGTGCAAGGATGTTACCGATGACTATGCTACCGGAGAGCACCCATTCTAATTTGATCTTTGATCATTCCGTCCAGAAGAAGCGGCGAGTAAACATCGCCTCCAAGAAGGATGTCAATGTTGCCTGGCCTGTAATAAGTCGGATCAGCCAGCTCGATACCTTTTAGATGGTCCCAGTTAACGCGTTGGAGATTGCGCGTGGGAAGTGCCGCAAGTGAGTTTGGGCAAAACAAAGGCTTGAGCCTGCAACGTGAAGGGTTCGTTGATTTTAGAGTGAATGACGAGTGATACCTTTTGCGCCGATGCACTCATCCTTACTTCCCCTATGCCATAGACGGACACGTGAGCCTTAACAACCGTGATACTGATTCGACAATGAAAGATGCTTCCGACGCGGGATCCAGAAGAGCTCATAGCGTCAGAGGCTGTCCCTCGGCTGTGTAGACCCTGACGAAAGCCGTAGCCAGGAGAACAGTCTGAACATTGTTGTGTTTGACACCGCAGGTGTTGAATACTGAGGATCTTCTGGTGGAGACCGCTGAATCCTCCGTTGATTATGTCTGATGAGTTTGGTCAGCAGATGTTCGAGATGGAGTCATCGTCGCAGCAGAGTCACTTCTGGGTATGGAATGGTGGATATCGTCTGTGTGCAACAATGAAAGATGCCTCTGCTTTCAGTGTGTACAGGCGAACTTTCTTGTGCACTCTTGAGTCCGGTGCGTATTTGACAGGCAGTTGACACACAAATGGCGCTTGGTTGCTATGTCCAGTCTCCTGTGAGGGCTGAGTGCTTAAAAATTGAAGCCGTTGTGAATAAAATGTGAGCCTGAGCACATTGAGCACATGTGGAAGGTCGAATTGTGAACACGGACTGCAAAATGTGTTCCCCTGGACTTCCCGTGAAGAATATTGGACGTTGTTTGTCCTATGACATCCAAGGTTCTAATCCTTGTAAGCAGAAATTCCTCTAATATGTCGTATGTTGGGTAATCCGCATATGACGAAATGTGAGATTCCCACAAACCTCGTGTTTTAAGGGGGAGCTTCTGGATTGTGTGGTAAATTAATACGTCCTCCCATGATGTGACCGGGACTCCTAGGTTTGTAATGATTGTTTGGCCTCACTTGTGGTATGCGCCAAAGACCTAATCCCATCGGACAACTCATGGCCCAGTGAAGGTTGACTGAACAGCAAGTTGAATTGGTCATCCTTTAACAACCTTAAGTTCTGGTAACGTTTTACCAGTGTTGCCCAGGCTGACTCGAAATTACCCTCAACAATGGAGGTGTTCTGCAGCAGACGTTCTGCTTCTCCGCTCAGGTTTGCCTTCAGGCAATGTAGCCGCTGTACATCAGATATAGAGGCATTTCTGATGATGAGGCCCTCAAATAAATCCTTAAATTCCGACCATGTCTGGTAAGAACCGGAGAAGGTAGGTATTTTAAAACTTTTTAACAACAAACGGTGACGAAAGAATAATTCAGTTTTCCCAGTTTTCTCGCACAACGTTTAAATTTTCGAAAAAAAAGTAACGTATTTTGTTAATTTTGTTACTGTTGTGGATTGAAAAAGTTAGTTGGTTTGTATTTTCAATTGGAAGAAGAAGAAGGCTGAGTATTGTCAACGAGATTTTGCTGGGCTTCAACGCTGTGCATATTCGAACAGAATTGCAAGGTACCTGAGAAACATGTTTTTGCTGAGTTGAAATACACTTCATATGGTCTAGTTTGAAATTGTAGAGGAGGGAAAGCTGTATCGGAATAAAATATCTTCTAGCTGGGAAAAGATAACTAGGTTCTTTGGGACTTAGGGATGTTCGATATTTAATAACTTGACCGTTCACGGTTTTGTTATACATCCATATCATTAATATTATAAACATATAATATAATTATAAATCAAAAGACAAGTCTTAATCAAAAGAAGTCCACGTCCAAACTGGTACATCTAAAACCATGGAAGAGGCGTTATTTGTAATAGAATGCTTCACAGAACACAGCTATCCATTGGCCAATGAGTAGTCAGTGTGGCACTTTGTCAAATTTCGTTATTTAATGCCCATACCTCGCAAAATGTAGAAAATTACGTCTTCTTCGAATTGAAACAGAAATTGGACTTTTCTCATTGTAGGATCCGATCTGATTGCATCTCAGCTGATGCCTTAACAATCTTTCAAATATGAATAAATCTGCATGATATTGTCAGCAAAAGTGAATACCTTATTATAGGCGGACGGCACCTCGACGTTATAAATCCATTTAGAAGCCCCCAAGACGTTTCTATTCCGCAGTGGACTTTTGACGATTCTAACATATTATGCAAACGCAATTATAGTGAAGAGCTGAGCCCAAAAACGAAATAAAAAATTCATCTGTGCCCTATACCAGAGCAGTAATGTAGCAATCACAGATTATATTGCAAATTCGGCTTATATGCGCTCCACAAGACAATCCGACGTATCGCCCCAGTTTGCGGTTCATTTTCCGACAGCGGGAACATCACTGCATCAGAACTCGTTCCGTGACAGAGCGGGGAAGCTGTGGAACTCCCTTCCCACGCGAGTGTTCCCGGAGCGTTACAACCTGCAACTGTTCAAAAAGAACTGCAACAGTTATTTGGTGGCATATCGGGGCACCCACTCGGCGTTATAGGTTCTCCTCTCACGAGAGAAGTCTAATCAAAAAATAAATTCAGATATTCTCGAGTACACGCAGCCGTGATCTGATGCGTTGGGGTTTTTGTTCCAACCTGTTCGTTGCGTGGGCTCCAATCACGATCTTCACTACTTTGAAAGATATGGTCAACTCTTATAGGTGTATGTAGTGAAGAGTATATGACTGAAACCAATGCTATGACAGTTACAATCACGGAAAAAATAGAACCGAAGCTTCAATATGTCAGTCTACTTCCACAAGTAGGAGATTAGTGAGGATTCTCGACTACTACTATACTTGCTATAATAAGATGCGAACCCTTTGACATCGTAAACGGTACTGATATAGATTTTTCGATATCCTTTTGAATCTCTTTTTTACTGTGGTTTGTGTGATCGTGAATGGCTCTTGGAAACGCCACAACACTATTTGCACTCCTTCTCCAGGGCGAATGGCTTATGGCGCTGGATCTGTGGTATTTCGCCAGGAAACTTTTCTTGGTCTTGAACCTATTGAATATTTCCTGACTCAATTTTTCCCCATATGGCCTGTTAGTTCTCCAACTCATCATTCAATGCGCTCGTGACCTTTGAATTTACCAAGTGCAATCACCGCCCTAGGAAGAAATAGGCTCGTGTGAAATAACGTTCGAGCTAAATACTTTTCTCGATTGGTCGATGAAATGTGCGCCACTGCGGACTTTTATTTTCTAGGCAGAAACATGGATTCGGTTTTTTAGAGCGGTTTTCGCCATGTTTCCCTCTATTACCTGTTTCCGTTTCCTTGCTCAAAACGAATAGTCTACAATCAACGATTTTCACAAACTCTATTTTCTTCACATTTGTAACATTCCTCCTCATCTCTGATTTTCCTTACTAGCTCCTGCGTTGTAAGATCTTACCACTTTTCGCGGGTTTTTGCTTTTTGGATTTGACTTTCCACTGAAGATTATTTGTACGGTTCTAATTATCGGTATTTCGTAAGTAAGCATCAGCTGCTCGATAGTATAGTGGTTAGTATACCCGCCTGTCACGCGGGAGACCGGGGTTCGACTTCCCGTCGGGGAGTCTCTCGCGCAAGACTAATGACCTTGCCCGGAAAAGACAAATCATTATGGAAAATTTAACAAGCCTCAGGACTTGCTAAATAAGGCCAAGACCGGTTCCTGGTCGTAGTACCGATGATGATGATGATGATGTAAGTAAGCATCACCCGTCTTCCACGTCCATTAGCAAACCGAGTCCTGGCTTCTTGGCCTCGTCTTTTTAGTTTACTTGATCTTCGACTTTTTCTCGTCATTAATGCTTTTTGTACACGTCGATATTCCAGGAATCAACCTGCATTCTGATTGCTTCGATTTACACACAGTCCATGACGGACGTTTACGTTCCTTCTTCTATGAGCTGCTATAGTTGACAAATTTTACGGAAACAGTACCTCTGGCGATACATCTAAGAACGCCCTAACCCAAACTTTTGAGAGATCCAACTAGTTCGGAGAGTGTACTTTTCCGTAGTCTTTTATAAATATAAGTTCCCAGTTATCTTGTCCTGTGAGAATCACAATTACTTTTGCTTAGTTTCTCCTATGCGACAACAATTACACGCGCTACTCATGGTGCCACGAACAACAACAAAAACCGACGACATCGAAGTTATACAATTCAAATCACTGGCGTACCTTTACTTCTCTTTCTTTTACTCTCATGGTTTATAAATGTTCTCAAAATGTAGTGTGAACTATGCTCGGCTATGCTTAAAATGTGAGAGGGGACATAATTTAAAACCACCACAAGCTCATTTCGTCTGACAATGTTCGAAAGGCAGATGTTCGACATACTAGCTTTTTTTTTTTTTTGGTTTCGGTAGGACGGTGGAAATCTTCAAAAGATACTTCTGGACCGATCCAGAGGCATGTCGGGTTTTCCCCGACTAAAACCACCTCCCACCAGGCGCATATTCCTGTTAATCCTCGCGGAACTTTCTTTTAGATATTCCATCGCGGGGCGGGACGGAGTTTACCCCTCACTCCGCTCGTCACGTCGGAACTGCTACATCATTTCACAGAGAATACCATTTGTTACGAACCATGCCTGTTTTGAACTAAACATGTATTTTATTATTCCTCCCGGAGTAACTGTCTGTCTCATATGTCTCCCCAAAATCGTTCGTGCGGTCTCAAATCTCACGCACTCTGTGAGTACGTATTCCGCATTTTATATTTTGCCTGTGCAATACAAGCAGTATTGGTGATTCACATGCTCATACTTGTGCAAGTATTGCCGAAAGCATCCATGTCCTGATATTAGCTGAGTCAAGTGGCAATTCAGCTCGCCATGTTTTTTTTCACCCATATTTCTATATCAGGTATCATGGTGTGGGTCCATCTTCCTTTGGTGGAAGAATCCCACCTTCGTTGCCATTCTCTTAGGCTTGAGAGCTCTAATTGTGACCGCATTCTCTTGGGAGACCTTATGCAATGCAGCGTTTTCCTTAGCTGCAATGTCAGGTGGCGTCCTCCCAGCCAAAATATTTATAGCATCTTCGGATACCGTTCGGAATGCTAACATACTCTTAGTGATGCCAGCCTATGTGCGGAGTTCACTCCCCTCATGTACCACTTATACTGTGCGGCTCCTGCCCATATGTGAGCTGCATACATTATAATGGAGATGCTGATACTGGTTATGAGTTTCCCTATGTGGGGCCGGGGTCCTCCAACAATGGGTAGCAGTCTCGCTAAAACTTTGCATACTCTTGCCGTTTTTTCACGCGTTTTCCTCAGGTGTTCCTTGAAGCTCAACCTGTTGTCGAGTATAACACCAAGATATTTAATATAGGGACTGGATCTGATTGTTTTTCTTCTATTTCCAAATCAAGGTGTTCAACTTTCTTGCGGCTGCTTATTAAAACTGCCTCCGTGTTATGTCCAGCTAGTTTCAGTCCGGCTATATCTAACCAGCATTTAATGCTCTGGATTGTTTGGGAGCAAATATTCTCCACGTCATGTAGATGTTTAGGTACGGCCACTATTGCCAAATCATCTGCGTACCCAATGATTCTAACCCCCTCCGGTACATTAACCCTGAGTACACCATCATACATTATATAGATATATATAATAATACAGACCCCTGAGGTACACCCGCTGTTATTTTATACTCCCGTGGTCCCTCATCTGTATCATACAGCAGTCTTCTATCCGAGAGGCAGTTGCTAGTATACGCACCAAATAGAGAAAGATCGCGCAACGCTTCTAGAATCCGATTCCAATTCACCGAGTTAAATGCATTTTTAACATCTAGTGTCACCACCGCGCAATATTTCTTTGTACCACCTAGCCATCGTGCTCCAGCCATCGCATTGCGAGCGATGTCGCACACCACAGACAGTGTCCCACCGGTTGATCTACCTTTCCAGAACCCAAACTGCGATTCAGAGAGCCCCGATGTCCTCTCAGTGAATTGTTCCAGGCAAGAGGCAATTATTCACTCAAGCAGTTTTCCTGTTGTGTCTACATACTAGTATCGAAGCGCATTTGGCGGAGTTAAGTTTTAGTCACCAAGCTGCATGCAGTACCTGGTTTAATGCCAGAATTCTTTTATAAAACTCGCTATTTAAGGAATTTGTGGTGTTTCTAACAGATACACACACAATACACAAGCAAATAGTGAAGAACACCAAACGAAAATCGAATAAGAAAATGTATCAGAGCCGTATACCATAGCTATAACATAACAATTCCACATCAGTTGAGTGTACTTGAGTTTAGAAATCACATTTGTACAAGCGGCAGTGGCCTGATGTGTTGAGCATTGATTACATTTTTAGTGACCCTAACTGTCATAGCGTCAGTTCGAATCACACGTTCTTCACTATCGTTGCAATACGCTATAAATTCACTTGTTGCCTTGTTATCGAAAATCATCTCGTATGAACACATATGTACGGCCACTCCTAAAGATAATTGCTAATTGTTTTTTCGTAGCTTACGTAATTTGAGAAGGCGATTGTTAGATCATTTCCCAACCACCTTAAAGAGGCTTTGCTTAGCTAATGCCATTGAGTACACAATTATTCAGGAGCAGCCCATGTCATTGATCTGACAGCTATATTGTCTGAGTCCTTGTAAATAAGCCAGGGACACTCTAAATTAGCACTCTTAATTAATGTATTAATTTGTCCCATTTGTGTGGTAGAATAATTTAAATTGAGGAATGCAAATGAATGTCCTGTTTTAAAAAATACACATCCAGAATGTTCAAACACATTTCGGATTTAGAACCCCTTGAGTCACTCTGTTACTACTCAAATAAAAATTCGTTTCTCCTTTCGACTTTGTAAAAATAAAAAAATAAATAATATAAAAAAAATTAAGAAACTGCAAAAAAGGAAACAACACCAATGTGATAATTGATTAAAATGAAATATGTATACGACCACAATCAGGATACCCTAAGAAAAGGACACAATTTAACAATCTTATACATTGACAACGCCATATTCATGTAACTACTTTTACTTATCTTACAATTAGAGCCGGTGTCACAAACGAATGAATTTAAAAGCTAAGCTTAATTAATACATTATTGTGTAACTGTTATTTTTTATTATATTAGTTTTAAAAATAAAGAAAAAATTAAGAATGTTAAGGTTCTTGTTTCCACAAATTGTAAAACCCGTGCCATTCCAGATAAAAAAAAATTAAAAAAAAAACTAAAACAAGGACGAAAAAAACAACAAAATAAAATAAATAAGACAAGTAGCACTTAAAAAAATAATAATGTACCAATTTGTATATATATTATATAGTAAGGTAAAACAACTTTTTAGAACATTAACGAAAATATCTACTTGTGTTTGTGTATGAGTGAATGGATATGCATGTGTGTTTGTGTGATTAGAGTAAACGCAAATGTCCTTTCTATTCTATCTTTCTGCACAGCCAAAGCAGAAGACTATAGTTTTCTAACAGGTTTATCACCTGCGTGAATGGTACCAGTAAATGTATTTAAATATATTAATCTTAAGGATATTAAATGGTAAATGAAATATATTTATGTAAAATGTCTATACGAGCCTGTAAATTAATAATTTATGAATTGCTTTACCATTAAACAACTAATGATTATCAGCCCATAACGTTATATAAGGACAACAATTAAATAAGTGTAAAGTGTTCCGTGTAGGTACAGTATTTGTAAGTATGCTAATGTAAAAAATTATCACAACTAAACACAATGCCAGGCCATAAAATAATTAATAAAAAATAAAACACACACAAAGTAAACGTAATGAACATAATAATAAAGGTAAAAAAATATTGTAATATAAATGAATGTGTTATTATTGCTTTTCCGAAGTTTTTTCCCAACGACAGTTTTGACGGCACTTTGAAATTGTTTTACAAGATTTACAAGGACTCGTTGCTTATGGGTGGAATGGGGTGGGCTGGATGGTTCGAGTTCGTTCTGCTGCCTTGTCGCTGGTCCCGGGTTTTTTGTGAATTCGAGACTGTTGTAAGTTAAAGTTTCGTGCTGTATTTGTTTTCCATTCTTAGGTACTAAATCTGGGTTCACGTTGACGGTTAACGGATTTGTGGATTTGACCATATTTGTCCATTCTTGGTTTTTGGTTCTCGAATGTTCTTGGAGCTTCTAGTTGTAGGGCCTTCCTCTTAGCACTTTAATCTGTAATGGCATTCAGTCCGGATGTGTCCTCTCCGGCCACAAAATTCGCAACAACTTCTTAGGCTGTCAATCCTGTGCTATAGAGCAGATTCTGCCTTGTGGGCTGTGGGTGTCTTTTCCTGAAGTTGCAGTGGATTAATCTACAGCCGCCCATTTCCTGCTGACCAAAAGTTACTGTTATTCGTTGTTTAGATCAAGGTACGGCAACCTGTATTCCTTCTTTTGAGGCTCTCGCCATACCAATGACCTCTTTTTGGCAAAAACTGCAAGTAATGCGTGTACTCGACGGACAGAAATATGCGTTTCGCCCAAACCTGATATCCTTGCCCTAACTGAGACCCAGGTCGATTCGTCAACTGATTCGACATATCTTCGTTTCTCAGGATACGACTTACATTCGAGATTCCGTTTTAAGGGCGGAGTCTGTGTCTTCGCGCAGTCCAATCTGGCTTTCCAGAGGATAGAGGCGTTGGAACCCAATAATATGGACATCATATGGTTGAGGGTCGTGCTGAGGAATTCCGTTAAATTTCTTTGTTGTCTTTACCGCTCCCCGAATGACGATCGACCGGTGACATTTTTCGAACATCTTTCACATACCGTCGGCTGGATACAGATCAACCACCCAGCTTCTGAAATTGACGTCCTTGGCGATTTTAATGTGCACAATTCCGGCTGGTTGTTACATTCTAACAGAACTGACGAGGCTGAGAGGCTGGCGAGATGTTTGCTGTAAGCCACAACTTGACTCAACTCGTGGGGGAGCCAACGCGAGTGCCGGATGCCTGAGGCGACTATGCGAACACCCTGGATCTGTTTTTGACATCCGATCCGAGTATTTATACCGTAGAGGTTTCTGCGCCACTGGGAAACTCAGATCACTGCTTGGTATCTGTCGCGCAAGCACTTGCACATAAAGCGAATAACCGGTCTAAGCGGATTCGCCATGTATGGAAGTATGGGGCTGCTAACTGGGACGATTTGCGAAATTTCTTCGCATCCTTTCCATGATCCTAGGTGTGCTTCGGAAACTCCACTGTTAACGCTTGCGCGGAGTCGGTATCAAAGATTATTCTTCTGGGGATGGAGATGTATATTCCACATTCGATCAAACGAAGTTCGTCTGGAAAAACCTTGGTTTGATAAAAAATACGAGCAGATTACAGCGACAAAAAATAGAGCTTTTAAGGAATGGCCCTCCAATCCCACCGATGTTAACAGAACGAATTTTGTTAGAAACAGAATCGCGTGCAACCAGGCGATTGATACCGCGAAGAAAGCTCACAACGACAGGGTGATCAATAAGCTCCTTCGGTGCCCAACTGGTTCGCGCTCCTTTTGGTCAATGGCAAAAGCTGTCAGCGGTAACTTCACATCCTCCTCTTTCCCTCCCTTGGTGACAGACAGCGGGGCGTTAGTCACGAATTCAAAGGATACAGCTAATGTGTCCGCGAATTCAAACATCGATCCCGGCCTCTTGGAGCCACCTGTGATCTCGCCGCTATGGCCTTCGATGCGGGATGTGAGATTTCGTCCGCACACTATTCAACGCATTCTTCCTGAACTGGATTGTAGGAAGGCAACCGGCCCGGGCGGAATACAAGCAATAATCCTTAAGAACCGTGCTCCAGAACTATCGCCGGTTCTTGGCAGACTCTTCCGCTTATCTTATGCACGGAGGAACTTCCCTGCCTGCTGGAAAATCGCTCGAGTTCAGCCAATCCCAAAGACGGGAAAAAAGTGTCTCTCACAAAATGACTGTCCGATAGCACTACTGCCTATGTTATCTAAGGTGATGGAAAAAGTCATCAATACAGAGTTAGTTAAATATTTGGAGTGCAACGGGCTTCTGAATGATCGTCAATGCTGATTCCGTGGCAAGCGGTCCACGGGAGACCTTTTGACACTTATAACCGATATATGGACATCTGCGATTGAACGGCATGGTGAGTCAAGGGCGGTCGCATTAGATATCTCCAAGGCTTTTGACCGCGTCTGGCACGGGGCATTGCTGAGCAAACTTCGTTCATATGGACTTTCCCAACAGCTTTGCGACTGGACGAGGAGCTTCCTCGAGAATCGATCGACTCGGGTTGATGTGGAGGGCGAGTGTTCGGATATGTATCCCGTTAATTCAGGGGTGCCACAGGGTTCTATTTTGGCTCCAACCCTGTTCTTGCTTCACACAAATGATTTGTTGGAAACAACGGATAACAAAGTGTTCAGTTTTGCGGATGATAGTACGCATGTTTCCTCATTTTCGAGTGTTCGTCCAATTGGTGCATTTGCGTCGCATCAGCTGAGATGTAGATAGATTGACTCTCTGAATCAGGATCTAGATAGGGTCCTACAGTGGGGAAGGGCCAATTTCGTCGACTTCAATGCAACGAAGACACAATATACAACATTCACAAAGAAAAGTGGATCATCGGTTCCACAGCTGATGATGAACGGCCGGGCCCTCGAGGCTGGGGAAAGTTTGAAATTACTCGGCGTCACGGTCTGTGGAAATGTGTCATCGCATAAATACGTGTCGAGTATCGCCAGGTCGGCCTCAGGAAAACTGGGCTATCTTTTTAGAGCCAAGAAATATTTTACACCGGCCCAACTTCTTCCCCTATATAAATCCCAAATTAGACCCGCGCTCGAATATTGCACTCATGTTTGGGGCTTGGCTCCTAAACATACCCTCGACCTACTTGGGAGCATACAGAGACGACCGATACGCCTGATCGGGGACTCGTCGCTGACGCGGGGACTACTGTCGCTATCACATCGAAGGCGCGTAGCCGACCTCTGTCTGTTTTGCAGATATTATCACGGGTGCTGTTCTTCACAGATTCTTGGTATTGTTCCACACAATTCGGGTTATATGCGCTCCACAAGACAATCCGACGGATCGCACCCGTTTGTGGTTCATTTCCCGACGGCGCGAACATCCCTGCATCAGAACTCGTTCCGTTACAAAGCGGGGAAGTTGTAGAACTCGCCCCCCACGCAAGTGTTCCCGGGGCGTTACAACATACAACTGTTCAAAAAGAACTGCAACAGTTATTTGATGGCATTTCGGGGCGCCCACTCGGCGCTATAGGCTCGCCTCTCGCGAGAGAAGTCTAATACAAAAAAAAAAGCGTGACGAACTTCTCCGATCCTTGCCCGAGAGCGCCTTTGATACTTGAGTTGCATAAGAGTTTCGTGAATTTCTTTCTAAAGCTTGTGGTCTTATAGGATTATTATTGGAATAATTTATTGAACCCTGTGGGTAGAGAAGGGGATACTCTGGGCTAGTGGAGCTCATCCCATATTGGTGGTTCCCCACCTGCATTTGAGGAATCAATTGTATATACGTCGAGGAGGAATGCATTCGCAGCATAACTTGTTGGGATTTTTCCATCTCTAAAGCCTTTTGATAGAGATTGTCTAGTGTACTATCTCTGATGAGTAAGAGGAACTGTCGGAAATGAAGTTCGAGTGTACCACATTTTAGGACTGACTTCGCCATTGCGTCTTCTTATGTACAAAAACATGCGCTATTCGTATTCCCATATGTATGCTGCGCTGCTTCCCGGTATCGTGCCATGGACTGGCGTACCCCAGAGACAAGCTGTCGAATCGCGAGGTCCTGCATCAGCTGATGGCAGATATGCTTTTTTGAGAAGGTTTTCAAAATCCTCCAAGGACTTTGACGACCCTTCCATTGATCACATCATAAGCATCATTGGCCAATTGCGTAGGCATTAGCTTTAGAAAAGCTAATTTATCTTCCACCGCCAGGCATTCAGATACCCTCTTGCAGCAGTTTATGAAGGTTTCAAGTTAGTTCGGGATACTGTGAACAGAGTACATTGGTTTCAGTTGCACCATCAAGTCTAACATGTTTCCCTGGCTAGGTTCGAAAATATGAGTTGACCCCCTTTGGGATAGGCGAGGGTGGTGTGGGAAACGAAGTCTGTGCGCTAGCATGGGCGCGGGGTTCTACTTCGTCCTCACCATCACTAAGACAAAGTTCCGCTGACGCTAACCACCAAACAAGTAAATCTCCACAACACACCGTCTACAAGGAGCAAAGTGAAACACAATTTTGGTTTGTTAAAATTTGTTTATTGAGGTGACAAAAAAATATACAAATGGGAATACGTGTTTGTGTAACGTTCATATATGGTTTTAACTTTTATTATTTGAATGTAGATTAGTCACTTAGAACCTTACAAATATCTTTTTTTTTTTTTTTTTTTTTTTTTTTTTTTTTTTTTTTTGTTTTTTTTTTTTTTTTTTATTTAGTAGATAATTACATTTATGGTATATTTTACAACTAGTACTTAAGAGATTTAGGATAGCAATTCCTTTACAACTATAATCTTAAATCTATATAACGACAATAGCACAATTTTAATGAATAACAAATAATAAATTAAGGGAAAACTACAATAAAAAACCCTTATATGAATCTTAAGACTAATATTGCACGAGCTTCCGGTTATTTTATGTAGTAATGACCTTGATATAATTTTCATAGACAGAGTACATATGTAGTGACTTAGGATAACGCAAGACGGGAAACGAGAACATTGTCAGAAAAAGAACAATTGACGAAGAAGTTTCGATTGATTTTGTCAATAAGGAACTCTACCGGTTTAACGTTGGCGTTTTCATGTAGTTCATGTGTCGAATAATGCCATGGCAAATTCAGCAACATTTTCAATATTTTATTTTGACACCTTTCCAATTTTATTTTGTGTGTGCGAGCACAATTACACCATACAGGCGCCCCGTACAGGAGTATAGCTTGAAAAATGGTTTTAAATATTATAATTTTATTTTCGATGCTAAGCTTTGATTTTCTACACACTAATGGATACATAACTCTTACGACTTTGTTTATTTTGTCAATTGTGGTAGTGATGTGTTTTTGAAAGATGAGTTTTTTATCTAGAATAATACCTAGATATCTACACTCTTCGGACCAATCAATATCAACTGCACACATACTGAGTTTAGTGCCATTTGGTAGGTAACACTGTTTCCTACATCTCGAAAACCAGACAGCTTGTGTTTTATTACCATTTATTTTTATTTTCCATTTCCTGTAATATACTGCTAGCTTGTCAAGAGCTGCTTGCAAAGAGTTGTAGACATTAGTGAATAAGGCACCCGAAGAGAAAATGGCCGTATCATCGGCAAACATAGCTACCTGAATGTTTTCACCTAGACATGGTAAATCTGCGACAAACAATGTAAATAATATGGGACCAAGGACCGAGCCCTGGGGTACACCATGGTGGATTTGGTGAGTAGAGGATATGTCGGTTCCTAAACTCACAACATATTTTCTCGAACGAAGAAAGCTCTGGATAATTTTGATAAGCGGTATTGGCAGCTTAAGTTTTAGTAGCTTATAAATCAAGGCATCGTGCCATACCGTATCAAAAGCTTTTTCGATGTCTAGAAGAACTAGTCCCGTTGACTCATTGTCGATGAATTTACCAGCTATGTGGTTTTTAATGCGCAAGATTTGGTGGATTGTGCTGTGACCACTACGGAAACCGAACTGAAAGTTTGGTAAGATGTTATTGTCTTCCACAAAACGATCAATCCTTTCCTTAATGATTTTTTCTAAGAGCTTACTTAGACAGCTAAGTAGACTAATAGGTCTGTAGCTTTCGGGGCTGTTCTTCGGTTTGCCGGGTTTCGGGATAGGTATTACTTTTGCTGTTTTCCAACAGTCCGGAAAATAACAATTCTTAAGACAAGCGTTGAAAATGAATGTTAAATAGTTACTTGCAGCAGGTGGAAGTGCTTTGATTAATTTGTTGTTAATATTATCGAGACCCGCGGCCTTTTTTGATTTCGATTTTTTTATCAATTCTTTAACTTTGCTGATATTAGTTGCGTAAGTACTTTCAGCTGGTGTTTGAGAAAGTACATAGATAGTGTTAGCAACTTCAGCTTCAGTATACGCGTCGCTTAGATGCATAGATATGGAGTGGTTCTTACTAAACGTGTTAGCAAGTACGTTCGATTTCTCCACTGAAGAAATAAACAACTTGTCGTGAACTTTAAACGGAGGAATACTGCACCCTCTCTTTTTCATAATTTTTGATATTTTCCAGAACGGTTTGCTTGCTTTGTCAAGAGAGGAAAGGTGTTTATTCCAACACTTGTTCCTATATGTTGAGATTTCGTTTTTAATGATATTATTTAAGACTTTAACATTAACTAGAAAACAATCGATTCTATAACGCAGCCATTTTCTTCTTTCAGAGTTTCGTAGCCTTATCAGATGTAAGATATTTTCAGGAAGCGGTGCCTTATCAACTGGAGCAGTGGAACATTTAGGTATCGCAAGATCGGCCGCTCTATTGATAATAGAAACAAAATTGTTGCATAGGATATCAATGTGCTCGCTGCAGGTTATAGAATTTAGGCTGGTATCACCTAGAACCAAGTTCGTGTTTATATATGATTTATAACAATTCCAGTTGGCGGCGGAATAGTTGTGGTATAAACTGGTACCATTTACAACTACTGTATGATTCACTGTGAGGCTGATCGGAAGGTGGTCTGAACTTAACGCATTTAGAGTTAATGGTACTGTGCAGTAATTTGGAATATTAGTGATATATAGATCAAGAGTTGAGGGGTTCTTGTTAGCACTCGCTGGGATATAGGTGGGAAGAAGTGGATAAAGTATGGAAAAACTTGGGCTGGATTCAGCAACATCTAGTAAAATGTTACCCCAGCTGTTTGCCCTAAGACAATTCCACGACTGATGTCTGCAGTTTAGATCACCACCAATAATTACCTTGTTTCGAGTGTTGACTCTATACAATTTTTGCAGATCCCGCTTAAAGTAAGTAGATTTCTCTAGGTTTCTATTTCCTCCAGGGAAATAGACCGAAAAAAGACTCACCTTTGAATTGTCACTTAATGTTACCTCTATACTAATTTCCTCAATTAACTTAAGGCGCAATGAAGGACGCAAGGAATGTTCTATACATTTTTTCACAACAATGGCGACACCTCCACCACTAGCATGTACCCTGTCTAGGCGATAACATATGTAATTTTGATGTGAGAAAGAAATGTCTTGTTTGAGCCAGGTTTCTGAAACAAGTGCAATGTCAATATTAAAATTTATCAAGAAACTAAAAAATTCATGCTTTTTGTTTTTGATGCTTCTCGCATTCCAAGTTATGATGTTAAGAGAATTTCTTAACATGTTTTTTCCGAGTATATGTACTTAATAGCTAATGAAGTAATGACGTTAAATTGGTCAGCTTTAGTTTGACAAGCACTAAGCTTGGTTACAACTTCATTAAGAAGAGAGTTTATCTCGCTAAATGAGAACAGGTTATCATTAGTTAATGTTTCTGACGGATTTTTCTTCGTGTGTGTCGTATCACTATTGGAAGGTTGCTGGGTTTGATGGAGGCCAGAAGCCCAGGTGGATGAAGGAAGTGAAGGTTGACGCACAGATCGAGGTAGTGGAGGAAAATTATCAATGGATAATCGGTCGGGCACTGTCTGCTGTTTGTCACTCGGAGGCTGTAGGAAGGTTGTATTTCCTGTACCACGTCCGCGTGGGGATAATTTGGGGCGAATGTCTATGTACTGCTTTCGGCTTATGCATTCTGGATCGGTGGATTTATGTGGCCCACTACAATTTGCACACTTGATGACCTCATTTGTTTTGCAGTCGGATGTTTTATGGTTTCCCGAACATATTGCACAGAAGCTATTTATATGACAATGCATCGAGCCGTGACCATAAAGCTGGCAATTGTGACATTGTGTGACCTTACCTGGATTATGTTTTTTAAAGTCCCAGCGAACGATGGTTTTGAACAAGGTGGAGTAGTTCCGTTTTAGTTCGTTTAATTTAACTGTACCGCGTTGAATGTAGACGATGTACAAGTAGTGTTTGTACAGGGCTTTTGTTGACGGATTTAATGTGATGGTTTTAACATCTAGGCACTTAATCCCGAGTGCAATTAACTCATTTTTCACTATATCGTTGCTTATTAAGTCTAGCCCGGATAACACTACCTTTAATGGACGATTTTCCTTACGTGAGTGGGTGAAAAACTCACATTTTAACCGTAAGAGTTCGGTTCTGATTTTATTATATATGTCCATTGTTGGGGCACATATTTTTTGCCCAAGCGAAATGTTTTTGATTAAGTATTTGTCTATCTTAATGTTGCTCAAAATATCACGCACTTGAGCACTAGTTGTTTTTAATACCACAATTGGCGGAACGGTTTCTTTAGGAAGTTCTGCGCACTGTTCGTCATTGGTCGGATCCATTTCGGGAGAGTCTTCCATCAGACTCTGAAGTGGTTGAAAAAAGTTAGTGTTTGAACACATTTTAGATTTTTCTAGAACTTTATTGTTCACTTTTGAAAGTTTATCGGGAGGTGTTTGGCCTCCAATAACGGGGTCGTAACGCAACCGTTTGCGCTTGATTTTATTTAGTACACGTGGCCCAGGGGCCATAACTTAACGGTTATAACACTTGTTCAAATTTTTGTATGCGGAAAACGAGGCAAAGAAAACAAGATAATGATAATTAAATTGTGAAAATTATTGTGAAAATAACGGTTGATTAAGATAACTAGCACGAGCAAAACTGTGAGACAAGTTGTCTGTTTGAAAGTCAGCCAGGTACTGATTACAAATATCTTAATTTACGCAATTCTCATTGCATCGTTCAAACGTACACCATTATAAAGAAGCTACTGGAGGAGGACATTATTATTAATGACAAAAACACAAACAGAAATGACGAAACACTCCACTGACTCTGAAACCAGACTTTACTTTACGCTCGGGGGAGTGCACACCCCCGTGTGATCGCGGCGGTTACAAGGCGACCGACCCCTTAAGCGGTGGAATTACGACTCCGCGTTGTGAATTCGCTAGTTGCCGAAATTTGGCCCGTGCTGAAACTCTCCTAGCTAAGGGGTGAGTTTCCTATTAGAAGAGAAACGTGAAGTCTCTCTTTGGAGTAGGTAACCGGATCTCGTAGTGAAGATCCTCGTGGTATGCGTGAGATGATCTTAGTAATGTGCCAATGCATCACTGTTTGCTCATGCCGCAAGGCTATGAGAAAAGAATTCAGAGATATTGGGGGTATAAAGGAATTTATGAGCTGAGAGTTTGGCTAAATAAACAAGTTGCGACTCATTAGATGCTAAATGCATTTGAGATACTTCTAACAATTTGGATTGTTTATCGTATCGCCAGAATGCCTGCGGAAGAACAGAGTTCTTTTGTTTGCACATGATGCGTGCTGAAGAATTTGGTTTTAGCGGCTATTGTGCTAATTGTCTGCAGCTGCGTCAATAAGCTGCTTGGAGTTGCTTTGTCGTTGGACAAAAGAGTCGCCAGCCAATGTGTATGTGGGGAACATTGTTGTACACATGTTGACGCTGGGAATAGGTATCGCAAAGATAATCATCCCTGATTATGATCGTTACTTGGTACGGTAACCGAATTGTTTTCTTTCAGGCATAATGCTTGACCTTTAAGGAATTCTTCTAGGAAAATGCATATGAATTATGAATGCTAGAGAATTCTTTTACGAAAATTTTGCCGATGCTTTGATGCATGAAAAATGCCCTTGTGGGAGAAATTCTTTTTACAGAGACTTTAAGTTTATGCATTAGATAACCTTAATGCTTGTAGCTTTGTAGGTGCTAATGCCATTGCATTAGTAAAGAACAATGGGGTAATGGGAGCTTCAGGACTGGAAGCTTTTAGGTAATTTGGGAAAGTGAGTAGTGGCGTTTATGGGAACCGCCACAGTGGCCTTTCCGTTGGTTAGGTGGGGAGGTTGGGTGCATGTTTGCGTGTAGACTCGTGCGAAATGTTCAATTCGTTTGCTTTGGGCTTATCTTTCTTCATTTAAGGAAGAACGTACGTCAGAAATACGTTTTTAATTAAAATTAGAAGGAAAGAAATTGTCTTTTCTTTTAGGAATATATTGTTTCTTGTTTATCAATATTTATTGTCTAAGCATTAAAAAGAATTGAACAGAGGAAGAATCCTCTCAGGAGCGTAACACTCTCTTGATACGCCAATCCCTGATTCTTTTTCAAAGGCAAATATTAAAATGTTGAGTATGTGTAAGGTTTCGCATATAAGAAAATACTGGGAAGCAGGGAAACGAGGAAAATGTTTTTATCTTTACGGATTTATCTATTTTTAAAAGAGATATATACATGGGTAGCCTGAAAAGTTTCCGACCTCAACGTGAAGATAGCAGCCCTTGTCAATAAAAGCTAGTGAATGTAGTTCTACATCTTTTGACAGTTACTCACCAAAAACTTCAGCCATTTTGGACGCGTAGTTATTTGACAGTCGTTTGAGTGAGTCGATGTGAGTGTTTTTGAGAAAATGGACAAAATTGAGTATCGAACTGTCATTAAATGTTTGTTTTTGTAAGGCAATACGCCTACGCAAATCAAATATGCGTTGGACTCTGTGTATGGGGAGTCTACACAGTGAAATTTTGGGCATCTGAATTTAAAACGTGGCCGTGAGAGCTTGGAAGACGATGAACGCTCGGGGTCTCCTGAGGGGACCCGTTGCGGTCGCCGCCGTGCTTCCTCAAACCTAAGGGAAGAGTAGCGACCAATCGTTGGCGAAGCTATTGTCGCAAACTTCCTAGGGCAACAGCCAGCGGCTTTTGCTGGCTTCCGTGGGCAAGAGATCCTCGGCGTCAGTGAAAATCTGTGGATAAACTAAAAGGGGCAAGAGCCATAGCTTTATTCGCCAGTCAAGAATAAAACTCTGTTCTATTTTTAAGGCGTACAGGGTCTTCTTTATATTGTCGATTATGAGTTGTTCAGGATTTACTATCCTGATGGGCTCGTGCAGCACTTCGTCCATGAACCATGTACATCTATCAACTACCGCGCGGTGATCACGATGCATCTTCCTTTGAAATGAATACAAATCGAGATTTTGTATCTTGAAACGAACGTTCTCGATTTCGGGTGTGGTGTTCGATATGCTTGTGTCTAGTTTATATTAGGTGCATCAACATGGACGCTTATTCAATAAAAAGAACCACCGCGGGAAACAAAGGAACAATAAAGAAAACACTGGAACTGTCCGCCAACGAAGAATGTAATAACAGAAACACTAGAGTGGTGGTGTTGATTTAATGTTTGTCTTTTATTTAAGTTAATTTTAATTATATCACAATTATTGGATTTTACCAAATGCGGCATTGGACGAACTGTTTCACAAAAAAATCGTATTGTACTTGAAAAGAATCGTTTAATTCTTACACCGGTGTACTCTATTTGTTAACCCGGATATAGTCACGACACCGCTTACGGGTTTACCGACAAAAGGTTCTGTTTCGCGCTCTTGTGCATTCCGGCCGACTCGAAATAATATTATAAAAGCTACCGTTATCGACTCCTTCAACGCAACGACCCCGACACGTGTTGCTGGTTGTAAGGTTAATATCTGACTCCCAGAAACCATCCATATCTGCCAGATTCACGGTGTGGATTACATTGGTGTGGGAGGATTCTATATGTGTCCGTATGGGACATGTACGTTGCCCTTCAGCCTGTATATCGACAACGACGAAAATGCACCTAAATAAACATGGGTTGGTGCAATGAATTGGTATTATAGAGATATGCGATGGCGAAAAATCGCCGAAGGGAGAAATAGGTTTCTGTGTCTTAAATAAACAGAAACGCTATTTCGAGGGCCATAAATCTTTGATGACCTGCGCCTGAGAACGAAATAGGTTTTTGCTTCAAGATACACAAAAACGCTATTTCAAGGGTCACGATGATATGCACATCGTGTTTACTTAGGCGTTCATGCTAATGCCATTGTAGGCTATAGAGTTTTCGTGGCGATAAGCAAACCGATGGTTTGCTCGCCTATGACCTAGGCTATGGTAGCTATTGTTTGTTTTACAGGCCGGAGCATCGTTAGCATGATTTGGGTTATGATTGTCTAACGTCAATCATATTAGTGCCCAAATCCCATGATCGGTAGATAACCGACAAAGGAAATTGGTCGCAAGTGTAGCGAACCTTGGGACTGGGGCAATAAATGGATATGAACCGTAGCAAGAAACCATTGGCTTCAGCTATGTCAACAATTACGCTGGCCAGCTAGTATTTATCTATTATAATTGCTGACACGCCGAGCCGATGGAGATATGGTACGGATCATAAACGGAATGATTCAATGTGATGCATGCCCGAGGGTGAAATTTTTGATGCCACGGCTAGGTGATAATCCTTGCCGTGGACTTAATGTTTTCAGGAATGATCGTGGAGAAAGGGGTTTGGAAGAACCCCAAAGAAAGGTAAGCTGCCTATAAGGTATTCATGTCGGTTATCCTTTGGGATAACCGAATTAATTCCAGCAAATTGGTTGGCTGTTAAGGCCGTAGCAAGGTTGTATAATCTTGCTGAAGATTCGACTTCAAGATAAGTCGCATTGCTGGAAATGGTGGGGATCGAGCGATGCATGGCTCTTCGGGCCCTGAAAAGTCCCACATGCTCATTCGGCTAATGGTTCGGCTTTATGAGTTCTCATGAAACTATTGTGCATATTAGGATATGCATTGGAATTTGGGTTTTTTGCTTTTTGTTATCCGTCTGGCTTATGCAGGCAAGAGTTTGTAGGTCAAACCTAACATTGTCCTCCCATTTCCGTCGTGACCGTGCTACCGGTCTCTTTCCCGTTGGTCTACCGTCAAGAATTCTACGCACGGTCTTATTGTTGCCAATTCGCGCTACATGTCCAGCCCATCTTAATCTTCGCGACTTGATTACTCTCACTGTTGTAGGTATACCTCCTCCAGTTCGTGGTGGTGGAGTTTCCTCCATTGTCCTGCCTTCTCGTCATATTTACTGCCAAAGATACCCCTTAACACTTTATTTTTGAATACGGGGAATTTGTTTTCTTCCCGTTTTGTGAGAGCCCATGTTTCGCATCCATATAGAACAATCGGCATGATTATGGTTCTATAGACACGGATATATATATATATATATATATATATATATATGTATATATATACATATATATATATATATATATATATATATATATATATATATATCCGTGTCTATAGAACCATAATCATGCCGATTGTTCTATATGGATGCGAAACATGGGCTCTCACAAAACGGCATAATTATGTAATTGGCTCCTCGATAGTATAGTGGTTAGTATACCCGACTGTCACGCGGGAGACCGGGGTTCGATTCCCCGTCGGGGAGCCTCTGGCGCAAGACTAATGACCTTGCCCGGAAAAACAAATCATTATGGAATATTTAACAAGCCTCAGGACTTGCTAAATAAGGCCAAGACCGGTTCCCGGTTGTAGTGCCGATGATGATAATTATGTTATGCTTGCGGATTAGGCAATATTTTTGCCCAAAAAAATGTATGTATGCAGACAAATTGAAGAAGAACCGAACTTACGAATGTTAAGCTCACTTTGGGTGCACACAAAATGAAATTAATTTAAAATGGTCAACATACTCACGGTTCGGGCGGTTATGGTTTTCCTCGATAGTTTCTCTCCTGAATGGGAAGCACCGGATTCCAGGCGCAAGTAGTGCGTTAATAAATTGCCCAAGATCCGGGCAAATTTTATCTATGACCCAGCGTCTGGCTCTTCTAGATGTGTCTATCGGCGGCGGTGATTAGGCGAAAAGACGAAAAACAATGTAACTAATAGTCTTTTCTTCTTTTCGTTTGTTTAAATTTTATGTATGTATTTCTTCTTTAATTCATTTATATTTTACACGTTAAATTCGAAATAATTTAATTTTATGTAACTGTTTATTTCTATTCACATGCAAACTTTCTGTTCTTTCTTTTTGTTCTATTCGTCTGTTTAAATTTTACCACCCGCACCCACGACTGACACCTAAAAGGCCACGACTCTTTTTTAAAGATCTACATTACACACAAGAAAAATTGTCGCGGGAGGACGCTTTAAACGAGACAAGGACAAATATGTCCTTCATCTTGTCACTGGCTTCTGGTCATCTTGCGATAACCAGAATTACCCACATCCTTGAGGATGTTGGGATCGGTCTGAAGAAATCTGAAAAGGGGAGGGCCGGTAGGGAGGGGTATCGAAGGATAGTGTGCACAGGTTTAATTCGAATGGTCTCTAATTACTTGGGCGGTGGTGAGAGGGAAATCATACAAGACCGGTATCGCGTCTTTGGGACCCAATAATTTGCGCTGCATAAAAAGAAGAAGAGATCTCTGCCCATTCGCACCCTTTTATACCGTTCGTCCACTCCCGATCGCACACTTATCCTTAGTTTTCAATTTTCCCGCCCACTAAATGCGAATCGACGCTCGCGGATTCATTCGGCGGCCAATGAACCAAGCTAGAATAGAAAAATTGAAAAGTATAGCACCCTGTGGAGGGGTTGATTTGGTTTCGCCTGCAACGGAAAACAAAACCAAAGGATAGACTGTGTGTATGTGTTTATGTTTCCTCTGACTGGCCTTGATCCTCGTTTAGATACTTGGATAATTCTTGGAATGAAGAATTGTGATGTGCATTGCGAGAAGGGCAAATAGAGAGAGTTGAAAAGTATACTCATGCTTATTTTTTACTGGATGGTGGAACTATTGGCCATGAACACTTTTACGATGAAAAGGGAATTTGTGGATAGGAAAAAATGTTTCGCTAGTTGTCAACAGCGTCGTCTGCTAATGTTCTGCTGTGGGTAAACAGCGTGATGGATGATGGTGGTTTTATGTAGGGAATTGGTGTGTAGGATTTAAGGACGCGAATCAGCTCAATGAATCGGGGGATTTTAATTATGCAACAGGAATGTTTCGGTTGGGAGCGAAACACTACTACGCTCTGCTAATACCCAAGTATATATTAAAATACAATATAAAAATAAAAGAGAAAAAAAGAGTACACACCGCCATTGGTTGCTTTTTGTGTGGATGGCTAAGCGGCTCTTCCGCATTGTCAGAATTCTTCTCTGGAATTCCAAATGTTCCGACTGCAGCAAAAATTAATATAAGTTTAACAACTTAATTTTCTACTTAAAATCTCTGCTCGACTTGGTTACAGCACTTCGTTTGGTTTGTCTCGAAAAGGCCCCTGGTAGTATGCTTGCAGTATCAGTTTCAGTTTTAGAGTATATTTGTGGCGCTTCTAGCAGATACACAGATTTTTAGGAATCGAGAAAAACCGGTCGCTATCGTCACCGACATCAAAAAGAGGTTTCCCTAAGTACAGAAGCGGGCCCGATCGTGAGATCTGAGATTTCGTTGGGGCAACGCAGATCGAAAGAGGAAGCCGGAACAGTATCGTATGATTTCTGTGATATTTGAAGCCGTATCATCCCCATCAACGCCAATTCAAGTGATGAACAAAACGCTGAGGAACGCTGGGTAGTAGTGCAAGCCTTCCGTGAAAACCATGGACTACTACTTGCAAACCTTTAGAGAACCCAGAGACGTGGGAAATCGATGCAAAGGGCATATGCCCAGGTCAGATTTGTCTTAAGAGGACGGGGTAGTGATTTACCAGAAATACTCGAGGAATTTCAAAAACAACCTCAAACAGCTGTGCTGGAATTGGCAATAGAGGAAACGAGTATTGGGCTGATATGGCTGATGATTGAAAACACACTGCCTTTCAACCTAGGGTTTCCGAACAGACGTATTCACCGATAAAAAGACTTCTACTATGACGGAAGCCACCAGGGCCGTAATGCCTACTTTCCACCCACTGGGACTCACAATATCAATATTTATTCAAAGGGAGAAGATAAATACGGCGCAACAAAATTAGATAGAATTAGAAAATCCAGGAACACGAGAAGGGCGCCTAGGCCAGGAATCTGAAGGAAGCTTCCCCCTTATTAATTGATTATACAATGCAATACCTGTCATATAACTAAGAAGAAAGTCAACTACATAACTTAAGAGTCAACATATCAACCGGGGAAAAGATAGAAGTCACCAGTGCAGTAATGTCTACTTTCGATCCGAAGAGGAAGTCTGCGCAGCAGCAGTTGACTGAAGAACAGCACAACGACTGACGGAACACTTTAGGAGAATATGGTGCTAGGAGACCCTGCTAACCTTGATGCATGATTTGCTATCACGAAATATTTGACTCCGCCGAGAAGTATAGATACTCAGAACCAGAGGGGAGATTGAGAATTTCGAGCATAAGGACACTCCGCGAGAGATGCTACGAAGACCGACGGACAATCACATCATCTTGTTGTTTCTCCTGAGCGTTTATTTTATCTTACGTTAGCTTCTCTATGAATCGTACTTCACTAAGCTCTATTCACCGACCGTTTCTTTGGCGAGCGCTTTATCTGACTTCCGCTCCAATCTTTTTGGCAACCGATGAATTCATGTGTGAGACGATGGACTTTTAATGCACTCGAGCTAAAACTCGAATCCTTCCCTTTGGTCCACAATGCGTCTACTGGTAAGTTTTTCCGTGACTAATTTCTGCGCAAGAAGAGTAACTATCTAAACTGAAATGGGCTGAGGCATTTCTTGGTGCCTTTTCTAAAAGGTATCATGTATAGAGATTTCTTAGAGAAAAGAATTGTGTGATGCCAACTAACACATTTCTTATAAGAGACCGATTTCAGGTCAATCTTGAGTGCCGGCAACGAATGCTCTTGAAGTGGAGCCCTGCTTCCTTCCCTATTTATCAGTATTACTGGTCCTCTTAAGGTCAAACCATTCAAGAATCTAATGTTTTCCGTGGTCCTGGGGTAACCCATGTTCCCGGATAGTCCTTCCTAATGTGTCCCTTTGTACTTTAGTAAATTGCTGGTGGTCCTTGTACGGCTTTCAGGGCATCTCAGTTGAACGATGTCACTACTAATATCAGATTCCCTTCTCAAAAAGGCGCCAAAAATACGGGCTCTGCTTGTTCTTCATCACGACTACTGCTCGGACCTTCTTCACCACGTGGATGAAGGCACGTTGCTTGTCATCTCCTTTGTGCTCGTGGGGGAACTCAGATATGGCACCTTTCCGTATTAGCTAATGATGACAAGTCACATGATAAGGCTAATAACCTTGCCCGTAAAAATAAATTATTATGGAAAATTTAACAAGCCTCATGATGATGATGATGATGATGATGATGATGATGATGATGATGATGATGATGATGATGATGATGATGATGATGATGACAAGTCACATGGCTGCCGAACGTGCACACTACAAACGATTTCGTGACTCGTAGGAGCCTATCGAGCTTTGGTAATTCTTCCAACGCTAACATCACATACTACGATAGTGAATCAAATATAAACGGTAATTTCTTCTTGTACACTTATTGAATAATGTTACACACTAACTACACTATCAACACTTCTCAATATAGTCTCTTGTGTGATCTACATACTTTTGCCACCGGTTTGGAAACTTTCATATCCCTTGTTCGTAGAAATATTTAGGGCCAGTTGTTGGCCAATTACGCGCATGCTCCTCGACTTTATCATTACTTTAGAATTTTTTCATCCAAGTGATTCTGTGACAGTTCCGCCAAACGCCACGGTACACTTATTTAAAAACCCATTCAATCTCTTAACTTTGCTAATGCAATTGCATTAGCAGCTGTATGTGCTGCACGCATCAATTTTAACGAATTTATTTATTTCAAAACTTCTGTAAAAGAAAACTTACCATCATAAATTTCTTTGCATATAATTCTCTGTAAGAATTCTTCATTACCTTTTTAGGAATTGCACAACTCCCATTGTTTCCCGCCAATACATTTGCATTGGCACCTGAAAACATTTCCTTCGCCAAGGTCATTTGATGCATACAACGCATTATCTGAAATTCCTAAAAATAATTCTTTAACGTGCATATGCACCATAGATTCCCGACCATTAAGCACCCTTGTCCCACCAATGCAATTCCGCCGTACATGTGCATACAACATGTCCCTGACATTTCCACGGTGGCGACAGCTCTTTGACCATCGGACAAAAGCAAGTACTCTCATCTTACCCTAGAGTCATAAAATGAATTCCTTCGCATGTGATCATGTATACAATTCGATCCCTTTAGCATCACCAGCGATACACATTTCCCATTGTGTAAATAGAAAAACCATTAGCACTTCTTCCTAATGGCGATAAATTTACTTACGCATCCGCACCACTCATCCATGTCTGTATGATGCCCTTATTTGCTTTTACCACATTTCTCTGATGAACTGCCGTCTATGATAGCTGCAATGCACAGCATAGACACGGATCATAAATCTCCTTTGTCTTTGCCGCATGCCTGTTTCGTTGTTCCACTGCTTTCGAGCACGTGTAAATAATGTCGACCTGTACGGTCACATACGCATACCATTGCACTGAAAGAGTGCATTTCATTGGCGGCCGCACTCTTAAGAGAAAAGTTGTTCTCTCTGTTCTTTTGTTCTTAACGCTAACCTAAGATGGGATTCATGTCAGAGTTCTATCCTCGGTGAGTCAATTTCCATCCGCCGGCCTCCATGGTCGTTGTCGCTCCCGCTCTCAGCCGGTGCACATGGAGACGGGAATACACCGCGAATCGAGTAAGCGGTGTAAAAAACGTACAAATTCGGTTATCTACAGTGCAGTGTTTGCAACCGCCCTGTCGAATATTATATTTGCTGCAGTCTTCGAAGATTGTGTTTTTATTGACTTCACATTGTAACTTTCACGCAGTGCTACCGTAAAATGTTAGTATCCAATAAGAAAATGAAACGAAACAATAATCCACGGATTCAAACAAGTTATTCCAATAATAGAGTTTTTCTTTAAAATAAAAATGCAACTAAACAAGGAAATTGTATGTTTTCCTTTTGTGTCGGCGGAACAACGGATGAACCTTCGCGCGTGAACAATTTATGATGGAGGAGGAAGTGAACGGAGTGCCCATGTATTGGCACAATACTTCCTCCCCACAATTCCTTCAAGGGTGCGAACAAAAAATAGTCACAGGGAGACAAGTCTGGGCTATAAAGAGGGTATTCGAGGGTTTCTCAGCCCCCTTTTTTCCAATGTATCCCTTGTAAAGGGCGCGGTGTCAGTCCTGGCGTTGTCATGAAGAAGGATGACACCTCGAATGAGCATATCTCGTTTTTTGTATCGATATGAGGTTTTTTCCGACTGTAACAACTGAATGTAGTAAGCCGCATTCACTGTTAGTTGTTCGTGAAAAAAATCAATCACTAACACTTTATTTGAGTCGAAAAAAAATCGTTGTAAGCACTTTTAAGGCTGAGAGACGAGTTTTGGTCTTCGCGGGGCTGCCTTCTTCCTTCGCCATTCCTTGCTTGCCATTTTCGTCTCGGGAGTATAATGACGTGCACACGTCTCATCACATGCAACGATACGCTTCAAAAAATCCTCCCCTTCTTGTCGAAACCGATCCAGAAGTCGTCCACTGATCTCCAACCTGACCTGTTTTGGAGTTATGGTCAATAACCTTGGAACCCATCGAGCAGTCACTTTTTTGAAGCTAAGATCATCAGTGGTAATGGATTGGACACGTTTATAGCTGATACCCGCTTCTGGCGAGATTTCTCCACCAGTTAAGCGGCGATCACTTTCAATAAGCTCTCGAACGGCACTGATGTTATCATTCGTACGACTTGTTCTTGGGCTTCGATTATGATTTTCGTTTTCGATACGTATTCGCTCACTTTTAAATTCCCTGGCCCAAGTATAAATATGTGGGGTAGAAGTATCGTCCCAGGCATAGGCACTCGGTTCATCTTCCTCCTCCATCATAAATATTCCTCCGAGAAATTGTTCGCTGAGTAAACGAACGAAACGCCGCCACTTTTGTCTACAACTTTGAGTAAAACGCTAAGGGAACCATGATTAAGGAAACATATCCAGGAACTGCAGCATGGAAAATTAAACACTGGTGTGGATTTGTATAAAAGTTTCTTTTTTATTTTTAATATTAGTTACAGAAACTCGGGAAAACAACTTATACTTTAAACGTACACGTATTGTTGACTTAAGGTCTTTGTTATTATTTATGGATAGTTTTGACACAACACTAAAATAACGGCACGCACATCGGGGAATAAAAATCACTCGACTTTGGATTATGCATCGCCGCACGCCACGGAGAGCGGGAGAAAAACCTACCGTCGCGATCGATAGTTGAAATAAGACTCAGCGATAAACGGCTCGTCGCTAATGGGATGAGTTTTCTCGAGAGAGAAAGTGATCCTATTCATTAAGGATACGTTTTACCTACCACAAGAGAGACGTAAAGTCTCTCTTGGTGGAACAGAAAACCAGATCTCGTAATAGGTGATCGTGAGGATCATAATATTCAACACACGCGTGAAGGCGATGGATAAAGGAAGCAGACATGCGGTAAGGACAAAGGGACACATGTATGTGTGTACATGGGTTCTTTCATGGGACAAAGCATGAGAACGAACCTGAAACGACTAAAAGGGCATAGGGTGTATCCATGAGATGTAAGTTCGGTAAAGCAAACAAACCGGATCTCCTTGCATGCTAATGGTTTTTGTTTGGTCGTGCCGCTGCTGATGAGAAGCAGATCCCGAAATATGAGAAGACAAAGGGAACGCTTAGGCCTTTGTCTAAGATGTGTATTGCGGCTAAATAAATAAGCGGCAATGCAATGTGGAAATGCGCTAATTGGTTTTAGCTTGATTACCAGGAAATGATGTTGATGGCATCGTTGGTAAGGGTAGGTATTCAATTCCTATTTGCATTTGCCTGTGCTGTAGGATTTAATTGATGCCTTAAGACGTGAGATGCGCATATTTGTTTTAGTCCCTTGGGTGTAGGTCGTCCGCCAATGTGTATGTATGGTGATTTATGATACACTTGGTAAGGACGGGAAATAGGCGACGCAATGTTTATGATCCCTGTTATGATGGTTACATTGTATGCATGTAAACCAAATCATTTTGTTTTCAGGACTTCGTCTAGGGGGATTTGCTTGGCACCGAAGTTGCCGAATTGGTTTTGGGATACCTCATAA
Source organism: Microdon myrmicae (assembly GCA_963931805.1). Lineage (NCBI taxonomy): Eukaryota > Metazoa > Arthropoda > Insecta > Diptera > Syrphidae > Microdon > Microdon myrmicae. The sequence goes on along the minus strand of OZ007497.1, from coordinate 91,286,919 downwards.
GTTAGGAGAGAATTCTTACAGGGAATTTGTATGCGAAGAGGTGCATGAAAGGTAAGGATTCTTTACAGGGACTTTTAGTTTATAAATTTGATCTATTTGATACGTGAAGCATTTAAGGTGCCAATGCGATTGCATTAGCGAAAACCTATGCAGACTGGGATGAAGTTATGGGGGTTTTTCAGATAAGTGGGCCGTGGGGTTTGGCGGAACCGCCACACATACGATTCTGAAACAGTGTATTATCACAAAACTGTGCCTTCCACCAAGAAAAAATTTCCCGGGGTCTTAACGCCTTCATTTTTCCAAAATTTTATAATAAACCGTTGCGCAACACGGGTATATACCTCTTGCTCGCTCATGGATGTACTGACTACAAACTCAAGCGCGACCGCTAGTCAAGCCGCTTCCCCTATCCTTCATAAACCAAATAACAGCCACGCACAAGAATATATATCTCGCAACTTGTTGCTAAGCAAAAAAATAACATTACTCTTTATATGTGATTCTCCATCGTATATCTTTAAGATCTTTCGACTCATCGATGATGAACAGGAGAGTCCTCACGATTTCTTTCACTCTGCCTTGCTGTGTTGTTCGCTGACGCCAAGTAATGTACATGAGTGAACATGGTCGCCATGTGTTCGAGCGATATGCTATAGACTAACCATTCTTCACTGGCACCCCTTTGGTGCTATAGATCGATCTGTCTCTCGACGTAATATCTCCAATAAGTTATGCAAAGGCTTTGTATTGTTTGAGTTACCTCCTGGATGTTGCTCTTCCTCTTATTTTCCTCGCAAAGTGGTCCTTGTTTTTTCACACCGAACGGCCTGGGCTGACTGGGACAAGATTCTGCCTAACTTTGTCGAAATTTTTCTCCAGAGCCTGCGTCGCCCGTCTCTGAGTATACCACGGATTATTTCTCCACAGGCAACACAATTGTTTGATTATTTATGGGACACATTAAAAACTCTAGCGTCATCCGTAACTCATATTAAAAAAAAATGTGTTTCTGAATTTACTAAAAACATTTTTTTTTATTTGTACCGATTAACTTACAACTAGAACATTAAAAGATTGTGTCAATGAAAAATACTGATGTCATGCTTTGCGAAAAACTTCACATAAATTGAGCATCTTCTTTCGGCATCTTCTGCTCAACCAGTTCAACATTCCTTCGGTCCACTGATCCCTTTTCTTTCCTCTCCATGTACTCGATTGCACCATATCTACATGAAAATGAAAATCAAAAAACATTTTTGTAATAAAAAATTTAGTTTAGAGCATTTTTGTTATACATTTGTATAATAATTTTCTTATTTCAAAATCAAAAACCAAAGAAAAACCATACAAGGACATAAATACCCGTGTTCCTCTTGAAATGCATAATAGTGTTAGTAAGGTCTTTCGGAGCACTGACGTTCACATACGGGTCGATACGAGTAAATGGGGCTAGTGCACAATTTGGTGGTAGTGGCGCACAATAAATACAACACACGTGTAAAAATCTTACCGACCCATATTACTTTACCTTTTTAAATTAACGGTTAATAAGTGACAAAGCAGAAAAAGTCAAAATACTCAAGTATGGTATAGGTGCCAGAAAAGGGAAGTGTTTGATTAACATGGGTTAATATATTTGTTTTTTGTAACGGCGGTGTATCGAAAGCACCAACTATGAACAATGAAATGGAACAGCAAGTAAACAAAACAAGAAAACATAAGGAAAAAATATGAAAAGGCAAACTAGCCATATTAAAAAGAACAACTGCCACGTCGAAATTAAAATCGGCTTCAAAAACAGAGGAACAAATAAACAACACAATCATGGCGCGTATCAAAGCATGTTTATGCTAAGATACATTCCCACAGACCGTGACGCAGAGCAATTTCATGCTTTCCCTAGAATCGAAGGCTAGCCATTCATAATCAGCTATAGAGCCCATGACCCATGTTTCTTTGTGAATGTTGTATACTATGTCTTCGTTGCATTGAAGTCGACGAGATTGACCTTTCCCCACTGCAGGACCTTATCCAGATCCCGATTCAGAGAGCCGATCTGGCCACATCCCAGCTGGTGCGACGGTGATGCACTAATCGCCCGATTGCTCGAAATAGGGGCAACAAGCGTACTATCATCCGCAAAACTTAACACTCTGTTATCCATTGACTCCAGCAAGTCATTTATGTGAGGCAAAAATAGGGTTGGAGACAAAACCTTGAGGCACTCCGAAATTAACAGGATACAGCTTCGAACACACGCCGTCCACAACAACCGGGATAGATCTACGCAAAGCTGCTGGGAAAGTCCGTATGAACGAAGCTTTCTCATTAATGCTCCGTGTCAGACGCGGTCGAAAGCCTTGGAGATATACAATGCGACTGGCCTTCACTCAACATGGCCCTTAATCGCAGATGTCCATATATCGGTTATAAGGGTCAAAAGATCTCCCGTGGACCGCGTGGCACGGAATCAGTATTGGCGATCATTCAGAAGTGCGTTGCACTCCAAATACGGAATTAACTCGGCATTGATGACTTTTTCCATCACTTTGGATAAACCGACAGGCCGGTAATTTTGTGGGAGACTTTTTCCCCTTTTTGGGGATTGGCTGAACTCGAGCTATTTTTCAGCAGGTAGTAATTACCTCTATGCATAAGATAAGCGGAGAACCAGCGACAGTTCCAGAGAACAGTTCATAAGGACTACTGCTGGTATTCCGTCCGGGCCGGTGGCCGTCTTGCAGTCCAGTCAAGGTAGAATCCGTTGAATAGTACGCGGGCGGAACCTCACATCCCGCATCGAAGACCGTTCTGACGCGATCACAGGTGGTTCCAAAAGACCGGCATCGAAGTTGGAATTCGCAGAAAATAAATTCGCGAACACATTAGCTTTATCTCTTGAATTGGTACTGTGGCGGTTCTTTAATACATTCCCTAAAAAACCGCCCATCCTCTTAAATTAACCGCCTTCCAAACCCATAGTACTTACCTGCAATTAGGGGCAGCGTAAGCTCCCCTGCCGCATCATACCTGAAACTTAAACCTCATCAAGGCATGTATCACATTGAATTATTATATGAACCGTACCATATCTCCATCGGCTCGGCTTGTCAGCAATTATAATAGATAAATACTTGCTGGCCAGCGTAATTGTTGACACAGTTGTAGCCGATGGGTTTTGCTACGGTTCATAACAATTTATTGTCCCAGTCCCGAGGCTCGCAACACTTGCGACCAATTTCCTTTATCGGTTATCTACCGATCATGGGATTTGGGCACTAATATGACTGACGTTAGATAATCATACCCCAGATCATGTCTAACGATGCTCCGGCCTGCTAAACAAACAAACACACAGTAGCATCACTGTGTTTATCCTATTAATCGACCGCTGGTCCATGGCCACCCTGGGAGAGATGTACGCTTGTACATCTGCAAGGCTAATTCCTCGCCATTATACTCATGTACCGGCACCGTCTTGTAAACAAGACCCAAATTTTCGGCTGACCTATCGTCACCAGAATGTATAGCCTACAAGGGCATTAGCATGAATGCCTGAGTAAGCACGATGTGCATATCATCGTGACCCTTGAAATAGCGTTTTTGTGTATCTTACAGCAAAAACCTATTTCGTTCTCAGGCGCAGGTCTTCAAAGATTTATGCCACTCGAAATAGCGTTTCTGTTTATTTAAGACACAGAAACCTATTTCTCCCTTCGGCGAAATTCGCTATCGCGTATCTCTATAATACCTACAATTCTTTACTCCAGCCCATGTTTATTCAGGTGCATTTTCGTCTTTGCCGATATGCAGGCTGAAGGGCAACGTACTTGTCCTATACGGACACATATACAATCCTCCCCTATCGATGCAATTCGCGGCCATCGAATCTGATGGATGTGAATTGCATCGTGGAGTCAGATCGTAACCACCCCGAAGCGTACACATACCGGGGACGTGGCGCTTATCAGAGTTTAATTTCAACAGCTAAGAGTGTGCACGCGTCGAAAGTAAAAATGCTACCTCCGGGCCAATTTATCCGCGACTAATGTGAAGTGGTAAAATACGATTTGTTTTGGTGATCTATGGAGTATCTTCCTTGTCGAAGTCGGTGATATTGAGAATATGTTTTGTGAGTTTGACTATTTGAGACAGATTGAGTGTGTTTCTAAAACCCCGAAGATCTTTGGAATGTACTGCACCGTCAAATAGGGAATCTTCAGCTTTCGATCGTGTACAAGCAATAAATAAAAGTTAACTTGTATAATATAGACCTATTCAATAGTTATACCGTAGTGAGAAATAAAAACTAGTTTAAGTGCACGAGAACGTTGTGGTTCCAGATCATCATTTGTAAAAATAGATTCAGAAATAAAAATAAAGAGTTTACCACTAAACAACACAGTGATTTTCATTTTCTCTTTTATTTGTGGAATTTGTTGAACAGTTTCTGCGGACAAGTGTTGGGGAATAAGTGAACCCGTGTTACGACGTCACCAAATGATCTCCCCACAGTACTAGTGTCCCACTGCCCGCCACTAACGGAGAAAAGATGAGGAGCGAAGTTATTGCTGATAGCCCTGCCATTGATTGGAAGGGACGCGAACCAGTTGGGCACTCAAGGAGTTTATTTGTCACTCTATCGTTGTAAGCTTTCTTCGCGGTATAAATCTCCTGGATGCACGCCTCTCTGAATCTAACAAAATTCGCTCTGTTAGCATTGTTGAGATTGGAGCGCCATTGCTTAAAAGCTCTATTTTCCGCTGTAATCTGCTCGCATTTATTACCAAACCAAGGTTTTGTCATATGAAATTCGTTTGGTGGAATCCGGAATGTAAATCTCCATCCTGAGAAGAATAATCTCTGGGACTGACTCCCCGTATGCTTTAACATCGGAATCTCCAAAGCACACCTTTGACTACGAAAAGAAGGCGAAGAAATCTCGCAACTCGTCCCAGTTAGCAGCCCCATACCTTCATACATGGCGAAGCTGCTTAGGTCAGTTATTCGTTTGAAATGCAAGTGGTTGCGCGACAGACACCAGGCAATGACCTGAGTTTCCCAGTGGAACAGCAATCTCCACGGTATAAATAATCAGCTCGGATGCCAAAAACAGATCCAAGGTGTTCACATACTCACAGCGGGTATTCGGCACTCGCATAGGTCCTTCCACGAGTTGAATCGCTAGAAGCGAACATCTCCGTCAGAGCCTCCCAGCTTTGTCGGTTCTGTTACAATGTACCAACCAGACAGAATTGTGTACATTAAATTCTCCAAGGACGACAATTTCAAAAGGCGGGTGGTTGATCGGTATCCGGTCGACGGTACGTGAAAGAAGTTCAAAAAGCGACGTCGGTGGATCGTCGCTCGGTGAGCTATAAAGACAACAAAGAAATTTAACAGAATTCCTAAGCACCACCTTCAACCACATGATGTCCAAGATATTGAGTTCTAACGCCTCTATCCTTTAGCAAGCCAAATCGGACCGAGTGAAGACTGCGCCCTTAAAATGGAATCTTGAATGTAAGTCGTATCCTGAGCAACGAATATATGTCGAATCAGTTGACGAATTGACCTGGGTTTCAGTTAAGGTGGGGATATCGGGTTTGTAAATATTGGTGGACGGTGTTTATACGCATTCGTATTGGTGATGTTACATAATTTTCTTACAAACGAAACCAAATCCATCCATAACCAAGCTACTCTTCTTTGCAATTTTCCCATTCTCCTTGGGTTCATTGACTTCTGAGTAAATTCGCGAAAGTTTATTCGCATATAGTGGACGGGGAAATGGTAAATTGAGGATGAGTGTACGATCGGGAATGGGCGATCGTTATAAAAGAGCCGCGAATGGGCAGAGAACCTGTTGTTCGTTTGGTGGAAACATCTTGTGTGTGGTATTAAATTTTGAATTGTATCAAAGTGATCTTGAAAACAGTGAAAGTATTTAATTAACAAAGACCAAACCTAAATTTGAATCGGAATAAAGGGATTTTAACAAAGATAACAATTGTGTTTTTCTGTGTGAAATTTCGACAAGAACGAGAAACGGTTCGCAACCCAGCAACGATAACATCGCCACCCCAATGGAGCAAGATTGTAAGCCATAAGCAAAACACAACAAGAGGGATAGCCATCAGCGGACACCCAACATCAACTGGCAATAGATTGAGTACATCCATTTTCATTCTACATATTTTATTGTGCAGCAGAAATTTGTATAATAGTGAAGTCGATGCCCCTGATGATACAAAATGCCGTTATCAGTCGATCGTTGACAAAGTTTCGAGAACTAACCCGATTACGCGATGACGAATTTGTTAAATTTCGATTATTTATCAAAATATTGATGTGCCGCCCGACATACTGTGGGGGTTCTCTATATTACATGGAGAACCAACCCACAATTCCAACCTAATTTTGACCGCTAACAGCGCGTTACCTCAACCCAACTCCCCATTCTCAACCTGCAATATAATTCATCTTAAACCATCTCTCTCACTTGCAACCAAGCCGCATTCAGTTTTCCCGAAAACTATTTCGGTTCATTTCCTACTTAAACCATTCGAAATCATATCGATTCTTCTTACTGGCAAGTCACCGGCATGATTCGTCGTCTTTCCACGGAACAATCAATTTTAGGAATTTGCCTTGCAGATATGTCTCGCCCAGGGTGGCCATGAACCAGTGGTTGGTAAATAGAATAAACAGAGTGAGGCTACTGTGTGTTTATTTAGTTTACAGGCGGAGCATCATAAGCCATGATCATGGGTTAAGTAGCAATCATGTTCATATCCAGTTCTACGATCGGTTGGTAGCCGATAATGAGAAATTAATTGCGGCTATTGCGAACCTAAGGATATGGGAGCAATATTTAATTACGAACTGGTGGAAAGAATATCGGCTGCAGCTGTGTCAACGGATACGCTGGCAAGCATGTGTTTGTCAATTATCATTGCTGACGAGCTGAGCCGATAGGGGGTATTGGATGGTTCAAGTATTATGAACCAGAAAAATTCAATGATATATTGGTGAGGCTTTACTTTCGGGTGAAAGCTACTGAAAGATAGCTTACGCTGCTCGATTGCAGGCAAGTATAGTGGCTTGTGGAGGGAAAGGCAGATTGTTTTAAGGAAGTGGGTGGTTCTTAGGGAAAGCTTTAAAGAACCCCCCCAGTATCTCACCTTGAGACCGACTACCACTTATACCAACCTTTTCTCAACTGGTACATCATCCAATCCCCGAAAGATGGCCAGGTATTTCTCCCGACCATTTCACGGAGCCTATAGCTTGATGGGGTGGTATTTCACCGGGCTACAGGACGTTGGGACGTCATTTACCACTCGGCCTTTAGTCGCCCCTTACGATAAGCTGGCTGTGAGTATATTCCAACGCCCTACTCACAAAGCTAGTTAATCATTACGAATTTCAAACAAACGACTACGTTTTAATCTTGATTAGAAGAGTAATAATTTATCATTAAGACAATGTGCTAACTTTCTGGATCCAACTTACAAAGATTGTTTAGATCATGAGCCTTTCGCTGCAGGGGAAGCAATTAGAAATAATGTCATGCATTTACTTGAAAGTATTTCCCTACAGACAAAAAATCATGACGAAAAGAAAACTCCCAAAAAGAGTGCTTTGCAATTTTTATACAATATTGAAGTTAACTATGCGTCGGACTCTACAGTACAGTTCGAAGGTTATCTGGCGAGCCTCAATTAAGATTCGATTTGGACCCCTTCGAATGGTGGAAAACGCGACCAATCAAATATCCGGGAATAGCAGAACTGACAAAAAGTTCTTAACAATGCTCTATCTCAGACAGATTTTTCCCAACTGTGGGAAACATTGTTACTTAAAACAAAAATGGACATTTTATTTGAAGTATTGGCCATTGCTTTCTACACACTTCGACCACCGTTCTGGCAATTTGTGGACACCACGCCAATAAAACCGGTCGTCTTTTTAGGCAAACCATTCGGAGACCCAATTTTCGACTTCTTCGTAGAAATTGAAATGCTGCTCAGCCAATGCGTGTCCCATCAATGAAAACAAATGGTAGTCGGAAGGAGCCAAGTCTAATGAATACGGCGGGTGGGGTAACACTTCCCAGCCGAGAGCTTTTATTGTTTCGTTGACGGGTTCTGCTGTATGACTCGGAGCATTATCATGCAACAAAATTATCTTTCCGTGTCTTGTGGCCATTGGCGGTCGGTGTCGTGGATTGACGCTATAGCGGGTTTGTATGTTGTCCAAGTGCCGTAGGTCTCTAGAGTGTTCCGCCGAACACTATTCACGTACAAGAAAACAACTTGGAACACGGACACCGTCACAAATGAAACACAAATTTCTTTCATTTATTGATCACGTCCCTTTTATTTTATCGTTGATAATCAAATTATAATGTTTGGTTCTTAACGTAGTAGCACCGAGGACACCTTTTCGATAATTTCTGTTTGGTTCGATCAGTTGTTAGTACAACTCGATTAGGTTCTTAGCACTCTTCCACTATTCAATCAAACGGCGAAACTAAACTTGTGCGTACTTTCGCAGAACTCGAACGACTTTCAAAATTTGTAAGGACTCGTAATTCTACTGCGCGTTATTTCTACTTGCGTAATTGTCTCGCGGTTCGACCTCCTCGGTGGGATTCGATGTCGTGCTGTTCGATAAAGACTTTTCTAAAACGACTATCTCCTCTTGACTACGCTGCTCGACTATCTTTCTTAGAATCTCTTCGTTAGAGATCCTCGCAGTTCGACTATCTTTTCTCGACTAAATTCCAATTCCCCATCGGCAAGGGAAATCTTCCCAGTGCATCTCTGCACAGAACTTCCCATCATATCTGTTAACAGGATAAATGTTAACTTTCCCATAGTATCTGCTAACATCATAAAATTTCCCATTGCATGTCAAAAGGAGAATTTCCCATAGGATCTGAAAAGGAGAAATCTTACCTCATAATCATCAACACCCTAAGCTGTTGGTTATCGGAATTTTGTTCCTTTTGTTTAAAGATCGGATGCCGCCGCTTATTCTCCGATCTTTCCGTGGGATATGTTTAGGTTAGCCATCTGGCTTAAGCTAACAATGTTCTTGTGCGTTTCAGATGGGTAATAAAAGGAACCGTGGGATTGGTATAGTTCCTTTGTTAGGATTTTCGAACCATAAACATCTAGCGAGCGAACTACGTTAAGATGTTTATAATTGCATGACTATTGGACGGCAGCGAAACGATATGCCTTGTTTGCACAAGTGTGCCTTTTGTGTTAGGGTCATGCAAGGGATTTAGGTGCTAATTGCTATTACCTACCAGAGTATGCATCCGTTATTCGGTTTATTTACCGACAATGGTATTTCAAGGGAAACATCACGCTGATGCTTAGGATGGGTGAGTGATTTTCATGCGACTCTTTCCTGCATGGCGCATTTGCTTAGGTGCGATGCTTTCCTGCCTTTTGGAATCGGAGTAGAATACAATGTATGGATGCGTTGAACTCGATATTGGGAGCTTTTAAACGTTTAGTTCCTTGCTTTCTGATATCGGGTTCAACGTCGTTGCATGTCCTATAACCTTTTGTTTCAGGTAAGGTTACTGACTATTGGGACACGTGGCTATGGGCATGTGTGCTGAAAAATGTGACTAAAGCTCCTTAGCGGAAACTCAAACCTCAACCTGTAGTGAGTTGTATGGTTCGTAGAAGGTTTTCTGGGATGTAGGGGCGAGCTACCCCCGTCGAGACATCACACCAGACTTCGTCTTGTCAGTCATTGAAAGGAAGTTTACGCATAACTTGTGCTGTCTCCGCTTTCAGTAGGGACCCGAGTTGACGGTCGTTTCGTTGCGCTTGTGCCAGGTCGGCATCGTCAATTTGCGCACGGAGTTTAATTGCATCGATACGCGAAAAGGCGTCTGCAATTGCGTTCTGTGGTCCTGGAACCTATTCGATTCGAGTGCTAAATTGCCCGATGAAATCCAGGTGCTATTCTTGTCGCGGGGATGAGTTTCCCGCTTTCTTCTGGAAGACGTAAACCAATGGTTTATGATCGGTTTTGATCGTAAGTTGGCGTCCTTCACCCATGTACCGGAAGTACTTCACTGCGCAGTAAATCGCTAGTAACTCCCTGTCGTAGGCACTGTAACGTCGCTGGGTCGAGTTCAATTTCTTCGAGAAGAAACCCAGCGGTTCCCATTTACCGTTGCACTCTTGTTCGAGTACTGCCCCAATTGCAGTGTCGGAAGCATCACACGGTATGGTCAATGGGGCCCCTTCGATGGGATGTCGAAGCAGAGTTGCATTCGCCAGCTGTTCTTTCGATAAACGTAATGCTTGATCAGCTGACTCGGTCCACTGGCCCATTCTGGCCGTTTTTCGATCAATACATGATTCAAATTTATCATTTGTTGTCGGTAGCGTTGCGCATCAACAGTTTCGCCAGGTTTTAGAAGTTCATGATACACCACCTATGTTGTATTCCAGAATACTACCCTTATTAAATTTAACACTGAATCTCCTAACACATCCTTAAAAACTTCACTTAACATATATTACATTCTCACTTAATACATACCATTCATAAACATTCACAATATTACCAGTTACAGCACACTTAATAACCTGCACCTTTTTATTTATTCAAAACATAGTAACTTGGATTTTCGTCCAAATTTGATTGAATGTGAAAAGTCACGGAGAGAAAAAAAAATTAGAAAAAATTCAGTTCGGACAGTTCAGTTCAGAAAAAAAGGAGTTCAGAAAAGAATATACAGTTCATAGAAAAAGATACAGAGAGAAAAAGAATAGATTAATAGAGAAGCAATTATTAGAATAGAAATAAAGAATTAAAATTATTAAATTCGTAATTTGGAGAAAATAAGAATCAGAACATTCTGGTAAGCAATCGAACTTTTGTATTCTTTGCCAATTGTGGAATTAAAAACCAAGATTGAATAAAAATAAGAAAAACAACAAAGAAAACTCAAAGAAGAGTAAAAGAAGAATCCTGAGTTTTAATTAATATTAATAGATTAAAAATAAAAGGTCCACGCTCTTCCCTCGAAAGAGGAAGCACGGCGGCGGGCATACAACACTGGTGGCAGCGGTGGGATGCCCAGACAACGGGATCCCGATGATGATCTCGATGACGTAGAAACAAGAGAAGAAAAAAAAAATAAAACAGAAAACAAAATTTAAAACAACAAAAAAAATGTTTATAAGAAGAAAAGAGAACACAAGAGAAATAACCAAATAAGAAGAAGAAAAAAAAGTAAACATAAAACAACGAAAAACAAAGTAAACATAAAACAACGAAAAAAAAAACAAAAAAAAGGAAAGCAGCCAAGACCAGGATAAGCAAATCAACTTTAGGACGTGAAGTCTGCCTGGCGGAAAAGGAAAAAAAAAATCTAAACAGAAAAAAAAACACAAAGGAAACAACTAAGGAAAACTGAAAAAAAAAAACAGCAACACTCAAGACAAAGACAGTACAACGACAACAATTACTAGAGTAAGAATTTTTTTTACTAGCGACTTTTTCTCTCTACTTTTTAGGAATATTTGAATATTTTCTACTTGGAAGCTCTCCTTATCCCAATAGAATATTTGGATGGATAGAAATTTCTATCTATATTCTTTGCAAATTCTCATTTCAGTATTTCGAAGACATTTCCGTTTTTTTTTTCTTTCTTTCTCGTCGAATTTTCTTTCTTTGCAGCTTTGGGACCAATTTATTTTTCTTTCCTATATATATATATATTGAATAACAAAAAGAAAGGCCAATTTTTCCATAACCATATTTTTAAGTTAACCAAATTTTTAAGAATTGATAACGAATTCTCGCCTTTTATTTTAAACTTTCACTATTACGAGTCCATATTACACGAGACAGGCGGCTAGGCAGGGGGAAGAACAAATCCACTATCAACCGATACACATTAAACCCCCTGAAATGGCTCTTTCTGTCGGAATTTCTGATGTTTTCAGAATCGTCCCTACCTTTGACGGGAAACCCTGCGACTTAGGTAAATTTATTTCCGGGGGAGACGTTTTATTTAGATCCATAAAGAAGGCAGACCCGGATATATACGAGACATTTTTAGAGCTAGTCAAAAATAGACTAGAGGGTCATGCTTACGATCTGATTAGGTATAGCCAAATCGCTAAGTGGGAGGATTTAAAAGAAAAATTAGAATCGGAATATAAAGAGGAGCAATCTCGGTCGACGGCACACAATGAGTTGATTTCTCTGAAACAACGCTACAGAGAAACCGTCCGGGAATATGGCGATAGAGTCGCGAATGCTCTAAGGACTCTAAACTCTGCCACGTGTGAAATAACAGCAGACGCGGTGGTTAGGGAATATTTAATAGAAGAAAACATAAAATTGGCCGTACAAACATTTGAGGATGGACTAAACAACGAACAGCTAAAGATACTAGCTAAAGTCCATGGGGGAAACAATTTAAAACAGTCGATTGCACATGTAGTGTCACATGCGGCTCGCATGGACAACTCTCCCAGGTCATATCAATATAACGAAAAACCTACATTCAATCGTATAGTCTGCCAAACCTGTGGTAAGTCAGGGCATACACAGGACACATGTTATCGAAACATGCAGTCCACTTTTCCGAATAGACAACCCATAAAAAGGGAATATAACATTTTATGCAATTTCTGTGGTCGGAATAATCACACAGAGAATGAGTGTAGATACAAGATATCTAGGAATGGATCGTCTTCAACAAATTACCAACAAGGTACCACAACGCGTAACCCATTCCGAAACAATCCTACAAACTCTGAAAATCGTTTTGGTGAAAATTCTAGGACCACCAATAGACAAAACGATCGGCAAAATGTTCACTTTTCTCGGGTGCAAGAGTCGGAAAACGAGGCCTGACGCCAACCAAAATTTATGGAAGACAAACAAAATTTTTCTATTTACAGCATTAGATCTTTGGAAATAGATAACGACAAATTTAATGAAACTCCTACCCAAATTTACCTTGAGCCAGCTTATGATTATCCTAACCATATGAATACAAATATAAAAGAAGTTAAACCAAACCCTAATATAATGACTCCGATTCAGACTGCAATTCTGGAAAATAATTCAGCAACTAAGACTGAAAATTCGAAATTTTCAGCAGTATTAAAGACTGATATCCTTAATATTTCAGCTATCCCAATTGATTACCAAGACACTTCAGCAACCAAGACTGAGAACTCAGCAGAAAATATACAAACAGAAATCCCTAATATTCCGGCTATCCCAATAGACAACCCCAACACTTCAGCAACAAAGACTGAAAATTCAGCAGTGTTAAAGTCTGAAGACCCAAAAGTTGCAATAAAAATCGAAACCCAAGTCAGTCCAGCAGCTAATACTGATGAACAAATCTTTTCTGCAGCAAAGACTGAAAGATTGAATGTTTCTACAGCAGATATAACTGAAGAAATAGTTCAAACAGCAAATAGGACTGAGAACCAAGATGTTCTGACAGCTAATAAGCCTGAAGAACTATACGAATCAGTAAATGAGACTGAGAAACTAAACGATCCATCAGCAGTGAGTAAGACTGAAAAGGTAGACGTTCCGACAGCAGTTAAAGCTATGGACAATGACAACACTAAGCCGAAAACAATAAATATTTTAAACAACGAAAACAAACACAAACACTTACTCAAACACGATATAATAAATAATGAAAATAATAATTTATCTAAAATAGGTACGGAAAAGGAAAACCATATAAGTACATTACAAATTTTCTTTTTCAACGATAAACATTTATTCAAACACAAAATACAAAAAAATAAAAAGTTACACAGTCATTTAGGACATTTGAAATCATTTCTTAAGAAGATTTTTGGTATTATGCATTTCTATAGAATCATCATAATAATAGGCCCAGAAAGGTTTTGGAAAATTTTCCATAAATGTAAGGAAAAGATAAACACATAACAAATGGCCTTTGTTTTATTATTCAATATATATGAAATAATCTAACAATTGTAGGAAATGACGAAAAAAAAAAAAAAAAAAAAAAGTTAATGAGGGGGACGAAAGAAAAAAAATTTTAGGGGTAATATGTATTGGAAAGGAAAGAAAGAAAATTTTATTGGTAATGTATATTAGAAATTTTGGAATTAATATATATACGGAAATGAGAATTTTGAAACAATAATATTAATATTATATAATTAATATAATAAGTAATAATGATTTTTGGATAAGAAAAGAAAAGGTTCCAAGGAGAAATATTTAAATTTAGTTAATATATAATGTACATAACCTATTTTGGACTATTTTTCTAGTGTTAAGAACTTTTTGATTATTGGAAAAATTTAGTTAATATATAATGTAAATAGATTAATTTTCTAGTATTAAGAACTTTTTGATTATTGTAACCTTTGATGAAAGAATAATTTTGAAAACCATTGTAATGTAATTGAACGAAAATCCAAGCCTTTAATTAATCTTAATCTAACCTATAGTTACTAGAAAATTATTCTCTTCAAGGATAATTTTCTTTCTCGAAGAAGGGTGGGATGTTGTATTCCAGAATACTACCCTTATTAAATTTAACACCGAATCTCCTAACACATCCTTAAAAACTTCACTTAACATATATTACATTCTCACTTAATACATACCATTCATAAACATTCACAATATTACCAGTTACAGCACACTTAATAACCTGCACCTTTTTATTTATTCAAAACATAGTAACTTGGATTTTCGTCCAAATTTGATTGAATGTGAAAAGTCATGGAGAGAAAAAAAAAATAGAAAAGATTCAGTTCGGACAGTTCAGTTCAGAAAAAAAGAAGTTCAGAAAAGAATATACAGTTCATAGAAAAAGATACAGAGAGAAAAAGAATAGATTAATAGAGAAGCAGTTATTAGAATAGAAATAAAGAATTAAAATTATTAAATTCGTAATTTGGAGAAAATAAGAATCAGAACATTCTGGTAAGCAATCGAACTTTTGTATTCTTTGCCAATTGTGGAATTAAAAACCAAGATTAAATAAAAATAAGAAAAACAACAAAGAAAACTCAAAGAAGAGTAAAAGAAGAATCCTGAGTTTTAATTAATATTAATAGATTAAAAATAAAAGGTCCACGCTCTTCCCTCGAAAGAGGAAGCACGGCGGCGGACATACAACACCTAACACAGAGCATTGTTTTTTTTTTCGAACCGATCAGGCTTTGCAGTCGATGTTGAAGCTTCTCCCGTATGTACCCATGATTTTTTGCGTGTAGGATTTTTAAAATAAATCTATTTTTCATCACCAGTCGCAATTCTATGCAATACTGACTTCCTTTCGTGTCGTATAAGCAACGTTTCATAGGTGGTGTTTCGCTTTTCCATCTGCCTGTCATTCAATTCATGTGGCACCCAGTTCCCACAGTTTTGGATCTTTCCCATGGCTTTTAAACGGTCAGAAATTGTTTGTTGCACAACATTTAACATTTGTGCCACTTGTGTTTTTCTTCAAACTTTGTTGGTGGTCTTCCACGTTCTTCATTTCGCACATCAAAATCGTTATCTCTGAACCGCTTAAACCATATTATGCATGTTGCTTCCGATAGAGTATGATCACCATAAGCCTCGACAAGCATTCGATGGACTCTGCAGCACTTTTCTTCAAATGAAAACAAAAAATGAATGCTTTCCGTAAATCATCATTTTCTGGTACAAAATTCGACATTTTTAACTGGATTAAAACAATGATGTTGTTTGTACAATGACTTGATGCATACTAAATATGGTTGACAGATATCATAGCAACCAAATAAAAAAATATATAAGGGCTCGTTCACAACAAACGTTCCCTATCGATACATTTGTATCTTGATGCTCACTGCACACCGGTACACCTGGTAAACACCGATATTTTAATTACACGGATAATTAATTAAGTGCACGGATTCCAGTGTATTTAACACTACACGTAATAAAAAATACTCGTGTAAGTATAATTACACGGACTCAAATCCCGATCTATTATTTACGCGGATATCCGTATATTTAGTTATCCG
Organism: Microdon myrmicae; assembly: GCA_963931805.1. Taxonomy (NCBI): domain Eukaryota; kingdom Metazoa; phylum Arthropoda; class Insecta; order Diptera; family Syrphidae; genus Microdon; species Microdon myrmicae. Next base: position 91,270,855 of record OZ007497.1, on the reverse strand, counting down.
TGCAATAGAGAGCTCTATTTTGAACTCGTTTCTTTGTCCTATAACTCATAGAGTTGGCCTTTCAACAACTTGAAATGTTTTTTTTTCCTTCCCTTACTAATCCGTTGCGAAAACCATTCTGCATATCCTATTCAAGTGGATAATTACCAAGCATTTAGATAGCAAGCTGTGAATACACGAGTTATCAAAAAGAACATTCAATATCTCCCCGATTTGTGTGACGCAACACTTTTTTATGAAACTTACTTTTTGCATACATTTTGGGACACCTTGTCCTTAGCTCAATTTGGGAATGTTTCACAAGATTCAAAATTAAGAATTATTGATTAGACTATAAATTTTATGCAACTTACCCGATAACTCCAATGGTCATCACAGCCATAAGCAAACGTAGCTTTACTGCCGTGCACAGGAACGAGCTTATACTGTAGCCAATAACCGAACCAGTCGATTCCCACAACCGGAAGTTGCTATAAGCTGCTATTTCTTTTCCCGGAAAAAGTATTCCGCTAAAAGCTATTAAACAAAAAGAAAACGTAAAAGTTAACAACCATTTTGAAAAAAAAACTGAATAAAAGTAGTTTTTAAAAACATAAAAACAAAATAGAACTCAAATGAATATTGTCGGAAATTATTAATAGGAAAATGTGAAACAATCTGATTTGTTCGCAAAGAACCGGTAAATGAATTTCAACTATAAAATTGTATAACACACATGTTCCGAGGGGGCAGATGTTTTAAATTTTCTATTTACAATAAAAATCGACAACATAAAACAATACTCGAAATAATTTTTCTATGCAAGGGTTGAACAACAACAATTCAGACAAACTGTCCCACGTAACAAGGAGATATAATAAGTAACGGAAAAACAACGGTAGGTGGTAAACTGGGCTCTCATCCCATGATATACTATCCCATCGTATTTCAAACTAAAAAGATGGGAGAAATCCTTGACAATCGTGCAGAGCTCGGCTGATAGACCGATCGAAAAGGGGTTGGAAAAGGGGTTTTACTTACCTTAGCACACTCTGATTGGAAGAAGAGGGAGAAAATAAGTTTGGGAGGTAATGAAGTATATTCATACATACGAGGGTGACTTTCCAACCTCAACCTAAAGATAGCAGCACTCGTCAATCAACGCTAGTGAATCTAGTTGTGCACCTTTTGACAGTTGCTCACTAAAATTTCAGCCATTTTGGATGCGTCGTTTTTATTTGACAGTCCCTTGAGTGATTTTGTGAAAATGGACAAAAGTGAGTATCAAGCTGTCTATAATTTTTGTATTTGAAAGGCAATACGCTTACCCAAATCAAAGATGAGTTGGACTCTGTGGATGGGAACTCTCCACCATCATTTACCACTGTGATCCTTTGAGCAACTCTGTGGGGGTTCTCTACATTACACTGAAAACTAACCCACGACCATAACGGCAATTCCGCCCACAATTCTTGCACATGGGTATACCACCCACAATTCTACCCACAATTACTACCACAATTTCGCCCGCAGACCGCGCATAACGCCGACCTCAATCCCTTTCGTTGGTCTATCTCATCTGTAAAAGGTGCCTTTCCTTGGGCATAAATCAAGTAAGGGATGTGTGTGGTTCTTCATGGCGCCCGAAGAACCGTCCATCGCTTTACCCAACCAATTACAAGTTCCTGCACCTATTTAATCATTCTTGAAATTACCATCTTGCCATGACATCAAACTTTCACCAGCATCCACCGCATCATAAACCCCGAAAGCTAATTTGGCTACCTCATCAGGTAACCAGCATCGATTCATGCACAGACCAATGCTCTATGCGAAGAAGCATTTCCTCTTACATGTACATGGCATGTTTATTCCCATCACCGCTGAACCATCGGTCGATTGTATAATCAACAACCTACAGCGCAACCATTGCTGCCCGCCTATAGGAATTTCAAGTGTTGTTTTAACACAAACAACACGTCCGACAAATCGATCGAGGGGACGTCGGCAATCTGCCTACATTATAATTGATGCGTATATGATCTGAAATGCAATTTGGTATAACCGGCATAAACATGGAACATGTCAATATGCAGAGACGAGGAGCATTTCCGCACATGCTGCATGACATGTTCACCCTTCTCATCGGTCGATCTTTAGATAGACAAACCCCAGAGTAGCCATATCTACCTACCTACTATCGATCTAGTGTTGTTTTGAGTAAACATGCACTCGACCCACCGACCGACGATATGCTATATGCAAGGAACTATCAAATGACGCTATACGCGTCGGTGATGGGATAAACAAAACATTGCCCTCATAACCATGTCCCTCGTTACTTTTTCAGTAAACACTATCCCATCTACCCTGTGCCTAGCCAGCATCGGCAAAGGCTCTATTGACTTAACGTCAATCATGACAACTATCCCTATCGGACGGCGGCAATATGCCCGGTCCATACATCGATCAACATGTTTGACCTGTGGCATATGTGTTTTTCCTTTTTCCTTTTTTTTTCCTTTCCTTCGCCCAAGGCATGTCATTGTCTTGCCTTCCAAGGTAAAGACATCCAATTTTTCTGGACGATGTCATGAGAACCTGCCAATGGAATGCAAATCGTTTTTCATTGGTCGTTGGGGCGAAGAAAAGATCGTTTCCCCTGCGATGATGTGCGTGGAAACGATGGCAATCCCCGAAGTTGGGTCAATGTCGCCCAGCACCAGGGAGTCAGATTTTATCATGCTAGGTTTGCACACGCACCGACCCGAGAGTCGTTAACGGAGTTGGGCCCTTTTTTTTATCATCCTTAGTTGTCATTCGTCACTTGCGGATATAGTAACATTAAAGTATTATCATATTTTTGAACATTACCCGTTGCGTTAGTTAATTGAACTTGTCGTTCGTGGATGTGTAGTAACTTTTGTGTATCACTACCAAACTTCATATATGTGAACGTAGCCGTGGCGTTATCTAATTGAACTTGTCGTTTGTGGATATAAAGTAACCTTAGTGTATCATTATCGAACTTCATACTTGTGAACATTATAACTTAGAGCTACCCAATAATAAACATGTGTTAAATAAAAGTGACATCGAACCATAAAGCAACTTCAGCGTTTTATTTCACTGGTTTCTGGTGACTGTGTGTTTTATTTCAAGCTTTTTTGTGCGGAAAACAGCGCTCGGTCGAGCAACCTACAGAGAACAAGCCGTGGTGTTTGTGTAGAAGTCGCGTCCGTGCTGACGCACAGGTACATAAACCCACAGATGCATCACCTGAATTCGTCATCCTATGCAGATAATGCATCACAGAATTCAGCCTTACAAGCTTTATCCAGCATTTCAAATTCCTGACAACTGAAATCCCGGTCATGCATTTACTGCATCTCTATTGGGCATCAACCAAATTTCCCATAACGAAAACTCGTTCGTTTGTGTGTTGCATAACATTAATTCCTTGAAATGAATTATCAACATGCAACATAGATCGGGAAACCAATCGGCGCCCCTTTTTAACATGCTTACCTTGCCGCACACGTGCGCAGCGCATTTCCACGACTTATTCAAAGTCACCCCAAGTTTTGTCCAACCACGAGAAGCCAATTTTTTAGCATGTAAACATGCACAGAATAATCTCACATAGGCCACCAGCATCGATACGACGCACAATCATCGTGGTGCGACTATCCTATTTGCTGATGCCACAAGTCGCCCTAATGGCGGGCAAACAATCCCCGCAGCTGCAGTCACCACAAATATAATACACACCATCTACACACACAACGATACACACTGACCGAGTGCGGACGTGTTTTAAATTCGCCGATCGAGATAAATGTAAAAGTTACTCTTATGAGTCGCGAGTGAAATTTGAAATAATAAGACTATTTATAAATAAATCAATTCTAGTGACAAGAACACTCAAAACAAAGTTATTATACATAAATATAAACAAATAAAAGAGAACGAAGCCACGTGGTTTGACAGTCAAAACAAGCACTGTTTAATACTAATCAACTGTGAGAGTGTATGTGAGCACATGTTTAGCGAAAAAAAAAATTGAAGTAAGAGAAAAACAAAACAAAAACAATAAATATAAATAAAAAAGAAACAAAAGGAACTAAAATATACAGTGAAATAACAAAGTGAAGCCAACCTAAGAACTGGTTTCAAACAAAGACTGGCCTGCTATCTTGGATGCAACAAGCTCGGTGTATGGGCCCTCAGCATGCAGAATGGCAGACAAAAAACAAAATATTAAAAAATTAAAACCGAAGTCCGCGTTAATAAAACGCCCGGCGAGCTCCCCACTAACACGAGCTGCAACAAAAATAAACAAGCCAAACGAGGGAAAAGCAGACTTGCTCGAAAAGGCGCACAAAATGAAAGAGGACAATCTATTCCCCGCGGTTCCATATAATGACGGCCATCTCACCAATAACATGTTTGCATGTTTAGCGACTACCGACACTGAGGACGAAGAAGATGAAATCAGCGATCTTGAAATAAGGCTAGCCCGAGCAAGGGCGCAATTAGCAGAGAAGCGTCGCAGGAAAAAGGAATTTGCTGAAAAGGAGCAGCTAATAACGAAACAACAGCAGAATCAGCAACAATGTGCACAACAGAAGCCAAGCCAACAAAAAGAATGTCCACCACAACAGATGACGCAACAACAACCACAACAAGAGCAACAGGCAGCAAAAAGGAAAACGAAGATGCCACCCATCAACATTACAGATATGGACTGTAACGAACTGGTAAGTCTATGTAGGCTTTCTATTGGGGAAGATTTTTCAATTAAAAGACTGACAGGGAACAGGTTGGCCATACAGACAAATTCGGTTAAGGATTTCGAAAAAATGAAAAATGTGCTAAAACGGGCCACCGCGGAATTTTACACCTACACCCCGAAAGAAATAAAGAATATAACGGTTCTACTAAAAGGCGTTGACCCTGAAACAGAACCAGAAGTTCTATTACAAACGCTGCGAGAGCTTAACTGTAATGATATTGAGTTTATCGCAGTAAAACCTTTCAATACAGCTAGGGCTAGACGGGAGAATAGAAAATTACCATTCTTCCTGGTGCAGCTGGGCCCTGGGAGCAAAATTGGTGGACTTAGGAAAATCACTATCCTGAACCATCAAATTGTCACATGGGACAAATTGAAAAAAGGCAGAGATATAATCCAATGTCTTCGCTGCCAAAGGTTCGGGCACTCAGCAGCAAACTGCGAAATGCAGTATCGATGCGTAAGATGCGGACAGGACCACAGCGCAGAACAATGCACGTTAGGTAAAGAAAGGGTAGACGACAGATCTCTTCTAAAGTGTGCAGTTTGTAAGAGTGAGGGACACCCCGCTAATTATCGAGGCTGTCCTAAGTTCCGCGAACTACAGGAAAAAAAGTTTTCACAGCAACGAAAATCAGAACGCCCGATAGTTCAAGGCCGACCAGCACAAAATGTAACACCCCAGTTCTCGTATGCTCAAGTAACAGCTGGCAGGAGAAACACGCCACAACCCACGACACGGGTACCGCCGCAACATACTGTGCCTCCAGAAACAGTAACACTAGCAGATGTGCTCACAACCTTGCTCGCTATTCAGACGCAGATGACACAAATGCAAAAACAAATAAAAGAACAGGACACTAGACTAGACTGGGTCTATTCGCAGTTGTCTAGCCAGCCGTCAATATAAACCCCCCAACAGAAAGCACAATTAAGGCTTTAGTCGTGAATGTAAATTCACTTATCAGAATCGAGAGAAGAGCCGCTCTCTTTAAACTGTTGCAAGACGAAAGTCCTGACGTGCTTCTGGCTAGCGAAACTAAGCTGAATCAGAGGCATAAACTATGTCACACAAACTACGACATTATACGAAGAGACCGACCCAACTCCACACAAGGAGGAGGGGTGGCAATCTTTATTAAAAAACAACTTCAACATAAGGTAATATATAGTGGTGAGATTCGCAGATTTCAGGTGCTTGAAGCGTGCATTATCCGCATACCCCTCCGACAAGGTAGGGGGATGTATGTGATATCTGCCTACGCACCAGAAGCACATCAACAAAATCAATTTATAGTGGAGCTAGAGACTCTTTTCCAATGCTTACAACTTTACTCGGAAGGGAACTATTACATCGTGGGTGGCGATTTGAATGCTAAACACCCAAATTGGGGAAATAGCATATCCAACACGAGAGGGAATCAACTAGCTAGTTGGCTAGATCAACATCACATTGAATATAAAGTTGACCTGCTAGCTACAGAATATCCTTCTTTCCCAAGAGGGGGCTCGTTCCTCGATATTATGCTTATTGACACACGCCTTAAACATACACATACTAACAGACAAAATATAAACTGCCTACGCACAATTGAGTATGACAGCGACCATTGTGCATTATCAATATTGATAAAAACACCAAGCGAAGTTGTAGAACTCGGTGAATGTATGATACCGCAACCCTATAACTATTGGGGTATGCGATGGACGCGTTTCACGAGAACCTTAACAAGAGAAATTCGCTTAAAAGACATTAACCCTCCTACCAACAGAAACATACCCAACGATGACATCGACAAATACATACAAAAAATGGACGAAACCATAAAACAAACTATGGACAAAACAATACCAAAAACCACACCTACGGACAACATGAACATGTACCGAAACGCCACAATCAACGCGCTCCACAGAAAAAAAAGTAGACTTCTGTCGCAACTAAAACTACGGTACAGACGATTTATTGATAGGCACGACCAGGAGATAATATCACTGAAGTCCAGATTAAAAAATCTCCAACAGCTGATAAAAGCCAACTATAGGCTATCAGCAAATTTGTATTGGAACAACAAAGTTCGGGCGGTAAAATCCAACAACCCTAGTATGTTTCCGCAAATTAATAAAATATTTAGACGGAGTAATGAAAACGAGATTCAGTGTCTCCAAATACCACGAACTGACGAAAACCAACGAATGCTGGCAAATATAGGCATAGACACAAACAACGCCATCCTAAATGACGAAGTTTTTGTGTTTGAAGATCCCTTGGAAAAAGTGAATGTTGTAGGGGCCGTCTTTCAAGAACTGTACAAGGCAAATGAAGTAATTCGTCGCAACCATGGCTTGGAAGATAGAGTTTTACTGAATTATGGTCATCTTCGAAATGATATTTCACAGTGGCGATCGGAAAACCATGGTTTTAACGAATTCAGTAATGAAAATACGGCAAACGCCGAGATTACTGTCGAAAGCGCCAACAGTCTTTTGATCACTAGTGAAGACATCCATGGCGTCTTTGCATCATTAAGAAACAAAAAATCAGTTGGAATCGATGGAGTACCCAATATCGTACTAAAACATCTTCCTCCAATCGCAATGGACATATATGCAGTATTGTTTAACAACGCTCTGAACAACGCACACTATCCAGTACGTTGGAAAACGGCCATCATCCAACCGTTACCAAAAAAAGGGAAAGATAGAACAAACCCAAAAAATCTGCGATCGATCAGTTTGTTACCGAGTATCAGTAAAGTATTCGAAAAGGTTCTAAACAAGGCTCTACTTAAATGGGTTGAGGACAATAATATTATTCCAAATAACCAGTTTGGTTTTAAAGCTGGTCATGAAACCACACATGCCGCAGCTAAACTGGTTTCAGACATTCAGTGGAATAAAAATCTGAAACAGTGTACAGGTGCCTGTTTGATTGACTTGGAGAGGGCCTTCGACACCGTTTGGTTAGAAGGGTTATATTACAAGCTAATGAGACTAGGCATTCATAAACCACTACTGTATATACTGTACGACATGTTGAATGAAAGGAAATTCATCGTCAAAAGTGGCAATGTGACCTCTAACATTACTTACAATATAGAAAACGGTCTGCAACAGGGAGCGGTGTTATCTCCGATCCTTTTTAATATTTACACTAGCGACCTGGTAAGGTCTCTTCATCAGGCTATTGCGTATGCAGACGATCTGATAATATATAGAACAGCACCAAAAATTGAAATCATTAACGGATTATTACAAGGGGATTTCAATGATGTTCAGCGATACTGCAACAACTGGAAACTCAAAATCAATATCCAGAAGTGTGAAACCATCCTCTTTAGAACACCACTGGCTCAAGCTACCAGAGACACCAGGATAAACTGGCGAAAGCTAGCTATTATGGGACCACACCAACAAACACTGGAAACCAAAACCGTAGTCAAATACTTAGGCATCTGGCTGGATCAGTATCTATATTTTAACAAACATGTGGAAGCTGCCCTAGCCAGGGCAAAGAAAGCTTACGCTATGACAAGAAGACTGTTTCATAGTAGTCAACTTGACAGCAGAGTTAAAGTTATATGCTACATGGCTCTCATCAGACCGATGATCATATATGGATGCCCAGTGTGGTTTAATGTGGGACCTAGCTTAATGGAAAAGATTCGGATTTTTGAGAGGCAATGCCTCAGGACGTGCCTTAAGTTACATCGGACTCCTGAATCCGATCACAAAAAATATTATCCCAATGAAGCGTTGTACAGTGGGGCCAATATAAACAGAGTGGATAACTTTATGATCAAGCTGATCCGAGGGCATATTGCGAGATCAATGAGCTCACAGAACGATTTGATTTTTGGTGCATATTACCCAAACAATATGTATTATGAGGTGGTACGTCGCAGTGGCTTTATTCCACCAGAAGCATTCCTTAGTCTTGACATGAACGGCCTCATACAAAATGAATCCGCTATACCGTTGATTTATCACGTGCGTCGGTCGGGTATAGATAAACGAATATGTTTTAATCGAGAGGTTGCGCACACTAATGAAGAGAGCCTGCAGTTCAGTACGGCAGTAGCACAGAGAGACCGAAAAGACGCGAATAAGCAACACCAGAGATTTTGGTGGCTGAGTGGCACATAAAACCCTGTTTCCTTATAAAACTAAAGAAATAATAATAATAATAATTAAAAAAAAAAAAAAAAAAAAAAAAAACCCGACAAACAACGGAAAGCTTACATAGATTTAGCATTTCGAAAATTTAGTTTTGATGTTAGGTTTAGAATAGAGTTAAGTTAAAAAAAAAAAAAAAAAAAAAAAAAAAAAAATCTATAGATAGTTTAGTATTTAAGTTAGATATAAGGTAAAAACAATAACAAGAACAAAGTTTTTTCTTTTCTTCATTTTCTTTGTATCCAATTAAGTTCCCTAAAAATTCATGTAAACAAAATAAACCATAATGTCGAAAGACAAATTTTCATGCTTTAAGCGTATGCATGTAACTTAGAGAGTCCGCAAGGGACCAGTAAGTTAAGAAATAAGATAACATAAGCTAGAGTTTAATCATTTTTGTCTAGCAAGTAAGTAAATTATAATAATAGGAAGAAATAAAAAATGATATCTATAAAAAAAAAAAAAAAAAAAAAAAAAAACACACCATCTACAGCCCCCCACATTGGTGACCCTTAAGTAAAAACGCGCGCCTTTCTAACGTTGATTTATTGATTGAAAATAGTGAAGTGGGTGAAAATAAACAAAGAGACTATTAAAGGGTATGAAGCCCCAACGCAACGACAACCAGCCTCAAGCATCACCGGGACCAGGAGCAGCCTGATCAAGAACGCCTCAACAGGATAACCAGGTTTTTTTCTTTCTTGCTCAATTTTGCCTTAAGTTTGTCTTTTCTAATAGTGGATTCAGGTTGACTCCATTTTATTTTATTCTTTGATTTTACATAACTAAACTAAATAAATTTAAAACAACTATTAAAATTTTATTGCTCCTCGATAGTATAGTGGTTAGTATACCCGCCTGTCACGCGGGAGACCGGGGTTCGATTCCCCGTCGGGGAGCCTCTGGCGTAAGACTAATGACCTTGCCCGGAAAAAATAAATCATTATGGAAAATTTAACAAGCCTCAGGACTTGCTAAATAAGGCCAAGACCGTTTCCCGGTTGTAGTGCCAATGATGATGATGATTAAAATTTTATTAGTGAAATAAGATTTTATTATACAAACTGTAAAGGATTTCACTAGAGTTAATAACGAAGCTATATCAAGTACAAATTACATATAACGATAAGTGACATCAAATAGACACACACAGTCGTTCAGAATACGACTATTTTAATATTTTCCCTCCTTTTTATTTATTCACCCCTATCCTCATTTTTTCTCTTAGCAATTTAAGTTTTCGTATGTTAACCAAACTAAACTAATTCAGACACAAACATAATAAACATTGTAAGCCCCTTCTGGGTACAAACCAAAACAACAACACAATTAAATTCAATTTAAAGTAACTTTATCAATAGCTATAACTAACAACGAGAAACTCCTTCCAGGTAGTGATCAGCACACACCTCTTTTTGGTAACATTCACGACCGAATCCCGATTACATTCGACTCCGCGCGACTCAATTCCGACTCCACTCGACTCCACACGACTCAATCCCGACTCCATGCAGCTCATCGCAGCTCCACTAGTCCATTTCAACCCTCTCAGTTCCGGCTCCTCCCCTAACTTAGCACACAATGCCCACTACCCGCTCCGGCACCCACCAGGAGCGAGCCGAGTCTCCAGTATATCTATACGCCTCCAGTGCCGAAAGCCGACCCCACCTCCCCAATATTAAACTCCCTCCTTTCGACGAGGAGAGACCCGAGCTATGGTTCGACACGATCGAGCTAATTTTCGTGGCTCACGGGCCAATCTCGGAAGCCCTTAGAGCGGTCGAGTTAGTAAATGTTTTAGGCCCCACACAGCTACTGCACGTAGCGAATATTATTATGACACCGGGCTCTACCCCTTATTCAGACATCAAGTCTTCACTCCTTAGCGCCCTCAACGTCCCCCACGCATTTCGGCAACAGCATCTAGGGAGGGAAAACCGTGGCGGTTCTCTATATCACACGGACAATCAACCCACAATTACAACCCTATTTCGCCTGCTAACTGCGCACCACGTCTACCCCAATCCCTTCCGCCGGCCAATTTCACCTGCTAAAGGTATACTCCAAAAGGACGCATTACCTGATTTCATTATTCTATGCAGATAATGCATAATTGAATTCAGCCCTTTCTTGCCATACGGCAACATCATATCATAAACCACATGAGATTTCCACCGGAAATCACAATTTCATGTTTGGTTAGCAACAGCAAGTCTGGGCAAACGATGCTGCTGCATCATCGCGAGACCGCTGGGGTAATTACAGATTTCTTGAGTTTGGTTCTCACGCTCATATTTCCCAAGCCATTACGGCGTCCCTTTGATTTCCCCCAGACACACTATTCGCTGGGGATCAATAAACTCTTTAATCAGGTGAATACCACACAAAATACATTTCATCCCATTCCTTTTCCCCTTCTCAGAGTGCATTGCACTCAGAGATCAAACCAATATAAAAACTGGGTCACTCGGTCACCATCGGTTTTGCGTTCGTTGCATGCAAAAAGCAAAATCATCGCCGGGATCATTGCGCTCTTCGTTACGGTTCTCCCATTCTCTCAAGTCCATTGACTATTGCATTAACCCATTTGAGTTTATTCACCTCGATGGATGGGGGCAAATGAGAGAGCACAGACGAGAGTACGATCTCGATTGGCTGATCGTTCGATAGCACCAGGAGTCAATTTTTCATGCCTCATTGAGATCAGTTCACTTTTAATCCTTGAGGCGCGCACCTCAATTCGAAGTATGTCTCTGCGAGAGTTTTTACGTTCTTACCAGACAGTTGAACTGCAAATACGCTCAGTGTCGTGGGTTGGAAATGTTGTTACAGAAAGTTTAGTGAAATATAATTCCTTCTTATTGTTTTCAGTAAAATCTGTTTTATAAAATAAATAACAACAAGTTCGCCATCTGCATTTTGAATAATGTTGATTATTGTATAATTCATCGTCTCACATGGAGGCGAAGAGAAAGACAAACCTAGTGTAAGAAAAATACAAAAAACTCGTGTAAACTAATAAATAGAACAAAGTAAAAAAAAACAAAGCAATACAAAGCAGTGATCACCAGCTACCAACAAGTGTTTTATTCTTTTTCCTTCGTGGTGGACCAGTGCATCTTCATTGTTAACAAATATTAAATTAAATTACTTCAAAATAAAAGAAAAAAATAAAAACAGATTTACAGCGAAACAACATTTTAGTATTTCACTTTTTTTCTCTTTGGTGAACTGTTTGTGGTATTTTATTTTCTCAGTGATGTGTTGGGGAATTTAGTGAACCTCTGTCCGTGCAGACGTCATCTACTTCAAAATCCCACATTGGTGTCCGACAGAAAAACACCGCAACCTTCTGAACATTTTGTAGTGCTCCGGAAAGCCCTACAATTTCCTTACCCCATAGAAACAATCTCCTTTCCCCACATACAAATCTCTACACCCAATTCAACATTGAATTCAATGTCAACCAAATCGAACTAAACGTTCAAACTCTCAAACATTGAATTCAATTCAATTCAAATTCCTAAAAGATCCAAAGCCCAAAACGTGCATGTGTCTAAGCAAATGCATACCTATTTTGCGCCGACACACAATTCGAGCAATCATAAACATCCTAATGCATATCTTCACATGCCTGATGTTTTATGACTTGTAAATGCACCAATTTAAACACCAATACCTAATTTCCACGGATCTTGTGTTACCCATCCGAAGAACACGCAAACTCTTGTCTGCATAACCCAGACGGATAACATGCATGTCCTAATATGCACAACGGTTTTATGAGAACTCATAAAACCGAACCATTACCCTAATGAGCACATTGAACACCACACCCGAAATCGAAATTTTCCATCTGAAACGTTCGTTTCGAGATACAAAATCTCGATTTGTTTTCATTTATGAGAAAGATGCATCGCGATCTCCGGGAGCAGTTGATAGATGTACATGGTCCCTGGAGGAAGTGCTGCAGGAGACCATCAGGATAACAAATAAATGATTTGACAAAATAAAGAAGACCCTGTACGCCTAAATAAAACGGAGTTTTATTCTGATATGGTGAGTAGAGCTGTGGCTCTCTACCCCTTTCGTTTTTTTTTCACAGATTGTCGCTGATGCTGAAGATTACTTGCCCCACAGAAGCCAGCTAAAGCCGCTGGCGGTTGCCCTCAGAAGTTTGCGGCACTAGAATCGACCACGATCGGTCGCTACTCTTCCCTCAGGTTTGAGGAGCACGGCGGTGACCGCAACGGGTCCCCTCAGGAGCGGTCAATAGAGATCCCTCATCCTATTCAGGACCGGGAGACACGCTACCTGGGAGCGAGGCCAATAATTAATACAACACAGCCATTTTGTCAAAATTGGATTCCTATGGAATGGACAATTGCCTGATCCGATGGATAAGAGACTATTTTTCTGACCGTTCAATTCAAGCGGTTCTTGAAGGTGTCAAATCTGTGTCGCATCAAATTAACGCAGGTTTCCCCCAGGGTTCAGTACTCTAACCCACTCTCTTCCTTATCTTTATATATAATCTCTTGTCAATTACCCAAAACCCAATTCACTGGTTTTCTGATGAAAGTGCGTTGAGTTTCTCATACTCATACAAACGTTCCCCGCCAAACTCTTCGAATGTTATTACAAACCGCCAGGTTATGCTTGATACACTGAATTCCGACCTTAACAAGATATATCAATGGGGATTATCTAACCGAGTAGAGTTCAATGCCTTAAAAACTCTATGCTATCTCCTGTCGTCTAAGGCCAACCCCAAAGTAAATACACTGTCGATGGGCGGCAGTTGCATCGACGAAGCCAAGGAACTATCAATCCTCGGCACTCGAATTAATTCGACTCTTAATTGGAACTACCACATTTTTGAAGCAGCGAAAGGTGCGGCCAAATGTATGGGGTTCCTTAAGAGATGCAAAAGATACTTCACTGCATCAAACTTGGCCACTATTTATAAGGCGTATATTCATCCCAAAATGTAGTTTGTTGCGGATTCACTGGATGCAATCCGCGAATTCGCAATGGAATGCTACCACCCGCGGCAACCAAATAGCAAATGTCAGCAACTAATTGACATAATCGAATTTGCTTGTCAACCAACCAAATCTAAACTCCCTTCTTCGTCAACCCTTCAAACGATATAGTCGATATAGTTATTCTAAGAAAATATCAAACATAACTAAATAAACAGAGTTGTACGTAGAAAGCAATCTGGACGTTCTGCTGGGACCAAACAACCGTATTCGGTTCATTTTTCATTAAAATAACAATTAGTTTCAGACATCGGTGTTGCTGACGCCATTACGTTGTGTGGGGCTTTTCAGGGCCCGAAGAGCCATGCATCGCTTGATCCCCACCATTTCCAGCAATGCGACTTACCTTAAAGTCGAATCTTCAGCAAGATTATACAACCTTGCTACGGCATTAACCGCCAACCAATTCGCTGGAATTAATTCGGTTATCCCAAAGGATAACCGACATAAATACCTTATAGGCAGCTTACCTTTCCAAGCCCATCCTCCACGGTCATTCCTGAAAACATTAAGCGCACGGCAAGGATTATCACCTAGCCGTGGCAACAAAAAACGTTCACCCTCGGGCATGCATTGCACCCAGTGCATCACGTCCCTATTATCTTATGCTACCCATGTCATGCCATGAAAAAAAAATCAACACAGAGTTCCTAATGTGCTTGTTTTGTTTGGCCATGTCACGCCTAAGCGTGCGGCTACCAAGTCTCACCAGTTTGCCACCGTCGACAAGGTTTCGGCCGACGCAAAGCAAACATTTCCCGCATTTTCAGCAATAGCTAATTTTCCATTATCGGTTTCCACCGATCATTGACCGCAAACAAGCAACGAATTGGATGTGGCCATCAAGTGTTTACTTTTAACAACTGGCAACGGCCGCACCCTATATTCGTTTGCAAAACCTAAACGTCGCATCCATATCTTCCGGATTGTTTATGGTACATCGGAATTTTCTATTAACGGCCGCCAACCGTCCGCGGACCTGGAAAACAGCATGTCCATCAACCGAATGTTGATTTATGGCCTTTCCTCGGGCAAGCAGATCTTCGGTATGTTTTTCACACCAGAAGGGTCTGTTGCCGGCAAGCATTACACAATCAATTGTGTACACAGCCGCAGACCCATGCAATGTTGGCGAACGCAAACAATGCATATCCATTACCCGATCATGGAAATAGCGTCTCTGTTGACATAAGATCGCAGAGACCTATCCCGTCGCTTAATGATCATTACGATGAGATGCAATAACGACGCCCGCATCTATCTATGTTCACCGGACGATCGTATGTGTCGCATACACATACATGCGAAATGTATGCCATATTTTCCAATCCAATTACGATTGACTGCCTCGAGTTGATCGTGTAGCTCCTCCCCTTTTGAGGCTATTCTTTGCGATATCATTCTGATGGTGGCGAACGGAAACCAGTCAGATCTTAACTACCGCTGCGTCACCACACGAAAAAGTCAACTATCACCCCTAGTCGGGCACACACAATACGGGTCGTGATGTGTTTCCTTTAAACGTAGTCGAGTCGAGTAGAAAACCCGCGCCATTATAATAATCCAAAGAACGAGAATTTAAAAAAAAACCGAATCCTACTTTGTTAGTGTACATGTGAACAATAATTATAATATAAACGATCGTTAATACAGAAAGTTTAATAAACAATATAATACTTTGTCGGAGGTTCGTAACCAGTGTATAAAACCACTCTTTGTACTTCATGCGACTAAGTGCTACCGATTTGTAAATTGCAGAAAAGGCACAATATTTTTAAACTGTACAGAACATTGATGAAATAAAAGCATTAACATTAAAATTACACCAGTGTGTTTTATTTGGAGAGCTATTGTGTTCGCTTTTGGTCTCTATTCCTTCCGAATAACAACATCCGCGCTTTTAATCTCCACTCACCGACGACCAGTTTTCTCCATCTAACCGAATCGTGGACTGGAGGTAGAACCAGCGTACATGTCGACGCACCGACCCCAGGACTACCACAGTTGGGACATCTTTTCATCGTGTTGGTGAAAACCCGTTCTCCATCTGTAGATCAATCACCGTTGCCCAGAGTGCAACCGGTCCGGCCTAAGTACCTATCACCGCCCGGTTCACAGCACAACCATCAACATTAGTGCACGTCAGGCGACAACCCCTGTTCCTGACGTCCTCTCCCCGGTCAACGCTTGTTGAACACACGTTTTGTAGAAATTGGTCTCAGTTAGCGGTAAGCTACAACCTTAGTACACGCCAGGAGACATCACTGTTTCTGACGCCAGCAAACCAGCCCACAACAAGATCTGTTGTTAGTAAAAGGTGTGTTCGACGCTTGTTGAACACACAGAGTTCAACTGCCATATTTGGTCAGGCACATCGAAAACTGCACTACATGTGCTCGACGGGATGCAAAAACGAGCAGTGAAACTTATTGGGGACCCAGCTGTGAGCCGATTAATTCCGCCGTTAGAACATAGGCCCAACATATCTGGCCTACCTCTCTTCTATAGGTATTATCACGGTCGTTGCTCAACAGAACTTATTGAATGTGTTCCGCCTCCGCAGACATTTTTCCGCGTTACCCGACAATCTGAGAATGCGCATCAGTTCACCTTGAAAGTCAACTCCACGCGGCCAAACAAACATAGAGAGTCATTCTTTAGCCGAACCACACAAATGTGGAATACTCTACCTGATCATGGGTTTCCTCGTCGTTGTAATGTACAGGCATTTAACACCAATGTACATCGATACCTCCTTTCCTTATCCACTTCCTCTCCTTCCGCTCGCACTGTGCTCTGACATTTAAGGGTACTCCAAAATCTCCTTTTGTGCGCTCGTTTGTGTAAAAAAAAAATGTTGACCACACCGAGGACGCTTTTCGACTTGTTAAGTCAACCGCACCAACTCTCAAAGACGAGCCAGTGATGTGTTGAGCTTTGGTTCTATCTTTTAATGATTTGAACCGATGCTGTAGCGGTTGAATCAGTAAAAGATAGAACCAAAGCTCAACGCATCAAGACCACTGCCGCGTGTGCGAAGAGAATTCGATTTCTAAAGTCAAGTACACACAACTGATGTGAAATGCTATATTATTGCTATGGTATACGGCTTTAACGGATGTGTTTTGATTGTTCGGTGGTATTATTCTTCACTATTAGTCCTGTGTGTATCTGTAGCATTTGCAACGATAGTAAAGAGCGTGTGATTCGAACCGACGCTATCACTGTTAGAATCAGTAAAAGATGGAACCAAAGCTCAACGCATCCGGCTACTACTGCTGTGTGTAGCAATTCGATTTGTAAACTCAAGTACATTTGGCCGATGTGGAAATGCTATATTATTGCTATGGTATACGGCTGTAATTGGCGCAAGGCTTATAACCTTGCCCAGAAAAACAAATTATTGGAACACAAAGAAAACAACGAGCGGCCAACTTGGAACAATATTTCCGACAAGAGTGGAACATTTAAGGCATATTGGGCACAATGGAAGTCCTTGCTGGTGGAAGATGGAATTCTAAAACGTAAATGGGAAGCCGCGGACGGAAAATCCCATCGAATGCAGATTCTAGTCCCACCATCAAAAGTGAAAGATGTTCTAACAGAAATGCACGACGGGGCCTCCGGTGGACATCTGGGAGTTAATAAGACACTTTCAAAATTACGATCTCGCTTCTACTGGCTTCACATGAGAGATGACGTCGAGTCTTGGTGTAGGAAGTGCACAACTTGCACTGCGACCAAAGGACCAACAACAAAACCAAGGAGCGCTATGAAGCAGTACATCGTGGGTGCCCCTTTCGACCGAATTGCGATTGATATCTCAGGACCATTCCCAAAAACAAACGCAACAACAAATACATGTTGGTTATCATGGATTACTTCAGCAAATGGGTGGAAGTCCTTCCAATTCCAAACCAAGAAGCAACAACCATCATTGAGCAGCTTATCAATAATTGGATCAAGAGATATGGATATCCCTGTGAGCTTCATTCCGATCAAGGCCGAAACTTCGAATCAAAGATATTTCAAGGCATCTGTGCCGCATTGGGCGTAAGGAAAACCAGGACCACACCCTTACATCCACAGTCAGGCAGAATTAAACCATAAAACAATAAAAGAGCATTTATCGAAGGTTGTTAGCGATCACCAACGAGATTGGGACAAATATGTACAAACCTTTCTCATGAGTTATGGATTGGCTAATCACGATACGACGGGCTATTTTCCAGCAAGAATTATATTTGGACGAGAGATACGATTACCAGCCGCTCTGCGATTCGGAATACCTCCAGATGCCATAGATAAGACCGAAGACCACGTAGCCGAATGGAGAAATCGCCTCGATGAGATTCATCATTTGGTTCGAAAGCAAATCAAGGTATCCAGTGACAGGATGAAAACAAGGTACGACGTTCGAGCCAACGCATCCGGATTTAATGCAGGCGATAACGTGTGTCTTTATAACACTTATCGGCAAAAAGGAAGGTCTCCGAAGTTGCAACAACATCGGAAAGGACCGTATAAGGTTCTTACAAGAATTAACGACGTTGTCTATAGGATTCAGCGAAGACCGAACGCCAAGATGAAAGTGGTACATCCTGACCGACTGGCGACTTTTGTTAACCCAGGAGACCAGTGAACTTAGTTCGGGACGAACTAATCTAGGCGAAGGGTGGTGTGACGCATATGACAATCAGTACTAGAATATTCTAGAAAGTACTGGAAAACTGGAGACTATGAGCAATAGAAAATTCGAGGCTATGGAACGGACGGATACGAAATACCAATTCAGAAGGAGGAAAAACGGTATAAATACGTTGCACGCAGATCGGGAAGATAAGTAAGAAGTAAGAAGTAAGCAGTCAAAGACGCGATAAGTACGGAAGCGATAAGTGAAGAAGCGAGGTATCAAGAAACGGTTGTTATTAACAGACTAATAAAGTGATTGCAAAGAGAATCGATTTAACGGCTCTTATTTATTAAAATAATTAATCCAGCGAACCCTAAGCTCGCTACAATTGGTGTCAGAAGTGGGATTAATTATTGGTGAAGTAAATAATTCTGTGAAAGTGTGTTGTGACACCCAAATTTCAAAATTCGGCCCACAGGCTGCAGATCTGAATGCAAAATTGGACGCCCAAACGCAGTGGATGAAATGTAATTTTCAACACTTTAAGGAAGAAATTCGAAACGAAGAAGAAAATCTGAATCTAGAAAACGAAGCTGAATTTAAGAAAGTCACCGATGAAATAACGCGAATCGAGAAGAGACCTGAGTGTGTTGAGAGAAATAAGACATCGCCTAGCAATCAACATGACTACAAAGATACGAGGATGCACCCGCCAACCTTCGATGGAGCGGGACCCCTCTCCGTATTTATACGTCAGTTTGACGCTGCAGCCAACTATAATAAGTGGTCGGATGAGCAGAAGTCAACATCACTAATCTTGTCACTCCGCGGGGCGGCTGCAGAATCGCTACAAACCATACCAGCAGAGAAGCAAACAGATTTTCAAGTGGTAAGAGACGGCCTTGAAGCTAGGTATGGAGACAACCACATGCAACAGGTCTACCGCAAGCAACTGCGGAGCAGAACGCAGAAACCTGGAGAAAACCTTCAACAGTTACAAGCAGACATTGAGCGATTGGCAAAATTGTCTTATTCAAATATGACTAAGGAATTTCTGAACGAGGTAGCAATGGATGCATTTATAAACGCACTCCAAGATCGGGACTTGCAACAGGCCGTTCATTTGGCGGGAAAGAAGACGACTAATGAAATACTGGCCTTCGCATTGGCATATGAATCTGCTAAACTGGCTACCAGGAGTATATATAGAGTCCGAGAAACGTCCGCCCAGGAATGTTCTTGCCAAAGAATCGGGCATGTACAACGGAGAATCCCGAGACCTGATATGAGGTGTTGGACATGCGGCGAAGTAGGCCACATCTCTGTTGACTGTAGGAAACGTCGACGAATCAATGAAACATCAAGTGAGAATTGTTGTTCATGCGCTAATGATAAGAGGAGACTATCAACGGATCCTGATAAGATAGCAGCTGTCCAAGAGTGGCGTACTCCAGACGATAAGCAACAGTTAAGCAGCTTTATGGGATTAACCACATATTACCAACGGTTTGTTAAAGATTTCGCCAATGTGGCTAAAACCCTACTGGCGATTCTAACAAATACACACAATTCACAAGCAAAATAGTGAAGAACACGAACGAAAAATCGAATAAGAGAAATACATCAGAACCGTATACCAAGCGATAACAAAAATAATTCACATCAGTGGAGTATAGTCGAGTTTGTAAATTAAATTCTAAACAGGGTCAGTAGCCTGATGTGTAATGCTTACGTAAAATTTTTTTCGTGATTCGAGCTGTCACAGCGTTAGTTCGAATCACACGATCTTCTTCACTATTATTTCAAACGCTATAAACTAACGGGAAAAGACAAGAAATTCAATTAGACAGAAAAGTGTGAGGCAGCATTCAACACATTGAAAGCCGAGTTATGTAAGACTCCAACATTGGCATTCCCATGATCGGATCCCCCATTTATATTGTATACTGATTGAAATAACACCGGATCGGAGCAGTATTGTTACAGGAAGTCGATGGTAACGAGAGAGTTGTCGCATATTATAGTCGAGTTCTATCTAAGCCAGAGAGAAACTACTGCGCAACAAGAAAGGAACTGCTAGCTGTTATAGAAGCCGTTAAGAATTTCCATAAGTACCTCTACGGACGTCGATTCCACCTTCGGACGGATCATGCCGCCCTGAAATGGTTGTTAAATTTTAAGAATCCGGAAGGACAAATAGCTCGATGGATCAAATGACTTCAAACGTACGATTTCCAACTTTCCCACCGTCAAGGGAAGGTGCATAATAACGCTGATGCTCTATCAAGAAGACCATGTAAGCCAAATTGTAAACATTGTCATAGAGCGGAAGAGAAATAAGAGGCGTACGACCTGCGAAATGTACAAGTAGAAGTACTAGATGGGTGGACGAGTGATGCTACGAGGGTTGCCTTTTATATTTCGGGATTAGAGAACAAAAACAAATATTGATCATCGAAAATCACTTTATTGTTTTTCAAAATATTCCCCATGAAGATCTATACACTTTTGCATGCGTTTGAACCAATTATCGAAGCACTTTTGCCACTCTGATTGAGGTATGTCCAACACATGCATTCTGAATGCAGCAACCGCTTCTTCAGGTGTCGAAAAACGTTGACCTCTCAGTTTGTTTTTTACGTACGGGAATAAAAAGAAGTCATTCGGTGCCAAGTCAGGACTATACGGCGGATGACCCATCAAATCGATGTTTTGGGTGCTCAAAAATGCAGCTGTCGCAGCCGATGTGTGAGAGCTCGCATTGTCGTGGTGAAGAGTGATCCGTCTTCGGCGGTTGGTTCTCCTGATTTCTTGCAAGACAACTGGCAAACAAATGGTTGTGTACCACTCAGAATTGACTGTTCTGCGTTGTTCTTGTGGTACGGTTGCGACATGTCCAGTTTTTCTGAAAAAACAGGCGACCATTTGCTTGGAAGTGCTTGGTGCGCGAACAACTTTTGTTGGATTTGGCTCATCTTGAAACACCCAGACAGTCGACTGCTGTTTACTTTCGGGCTCATACGCGTAAATCCACGATTCATCACCTATCACGATGTCATAGACGTGTTTCGAAGCACCGCGACCGCATTTTTGAGTATTTCTTTCCACCAATTGACACGAGCCTTTTTTTGGGCGATTGACAAATTGTGTGGGATCCAACGCGAACAAATTTTTTGACCGTCAAATGTTTATGCAATATTGAATGTATGCTGGTTCCACTAACGCCTAAGGTTGTCTCAATCTCACGATAGGTCACATGACGATCTTCCAATATCAGTTCACGCACAGCATCAATGGTTTTCGGAACAACAACTGATTTTGGACGACCTTCACGAAATTCATCTTGGAGTAAACTACGACCACGATTGAATTCACCATACCATCGACAAACACTGGTCCTTGATGGAGCTTCATCGCCAAAAATTGAATTAAGTTCATCCATGCACTGTTGCTGAGTTAATCCACGCCGAAAGTTGTAAAAACTAATCGCACGAAAATGTTGACGATTTAATTCCATTTTTGGGCCGAGATGAATCTTTTAAGTTACTGTAAACAACACAAATAGCGCTCGTATGTCAAAACGTTCTGAGTGCGTATAACCTCAAAAATGTCCAACTTTACGACAGAGCTGTCAATTGCCGGATTGCAACGCTAGGGTTGCCAAATCCCGAAACATAAGAGGCAACCCTCGTATACGCGCAGCTCAACTTCAGGATGAAGATATGTCGCTAATCCTGGAACACAAAGAAAAGAACGAGCGGCCAACTTGGAACAATATTTCCGACAAGAGTGGAACATTTAAGGCATATTGGGCACAATGGAAGTCCTTGCTGGTGGAAGATGGAATTCTAAAACGTAAATGGGAAGCCGCGGACGGAAAATCCCATCGAATGCAGATTCTAGTCCCGCCATCAAAAGTGAAGGATGTACTAACAGAAATGCACGACGGGGTCTCCGGTGGACATCTGGGAGTTAATTTTAACTTTACGATCTCACTTTTAAAATTACGATCTCGTTTCTACTGGCTTCACATGAGAGATGACGTCGAGTCTTGGTGTAGGAAGTGCACAACTTGCACTGCGACCAAAGGACCAACAACAAAACCAAGGAGCGCTATGATGCAGTACATCGTGGGTGCCCCTTTCGACCGAATTGCGATTGATATCTCAGGACCATTCCCAAAAACAAACGCAACAACAAATACATGTTGGTTATCATGGATTACTTCAGCAAATGGGTGGAAGTCCTTCCAATTCCAAACCAAGAAGCAACAACCATCATTGAGCAGCTTATCAATAATTGGATCAAGAGATATGGATATCCCTGTGAGCTTCATTCCGATCAAGGCCGAAACTTCGAATCACAGATATTTCAAGACATCTGTGCCGCATTGGGCGTAAGGAAAACCAGGACCACACCCTTACATCCACAGTCAGGCAGAATTAAACAATAAAACAATAAAAGAGCATTTATCGAAGGTCGTTAGCGATCACCAGCGAGATTGGGACAAATATGTACAAACCTTTCTCATGAGTTATGGATCGGCTAATCACGATACGACAGGCCATTCTCCAGCAAGAATTATATTTGGACGAGAGATACGATTACCAGCCGCTCTGCGATTCGGAATACCTCCAGATGCCATAGATAAGACCGAAGACCACGTAGCCGAATGGAGAAATCGCCTCGATGAGATTCATCATTTGGTTCGAAAGCAAATCAAGGTATCCAGTGACAGGATGAAAACAAGGTACGATGTTCGAGCCAACGCATCCGGATTTAATGCAGGCGATAACGTGTGTCTTTATAACACTTATCGGCAAAAAGGAAGGTCTCCGAAGTTGCAACAACATTGGAAAGGACCGTGTAAGGTTCTTACAAGAATTAACGACGTTGTCTATAGGATTCAGCGAAGACCGAACGCCAAGATGAAAGTGGTACATCGTGACCGACTGGCGACTTTTGTTAACTCAGGAGACCAGTCAACTTAGTTCGGGACGAACTAATCTAGGCGGGAGGTGGTGTGACGCATATGACAATCAGTACTAGAATATTCTAGAAAGTACTGGAAAACTGGAGACTATGAGCAATAGAAAATTCGAGGCTATGGAACGGACGGATACGAAATACCAATTCAGAAGGAGGAAAAACGGTATAAATACGTTGCACGCAGATCGGGAAGATAAGTAAGAAGTAAGCAATCAAAGACGCGATAAGTACGGAAGCGATAAGTGAAGAAGCGGAGTATCAAGAAACAGTTGTTATTAACAGACTAATAAAGTGATTGCAAAGAGAATCGATTTAACGGCTCTTATTTATTAAAATAATTAATCCAGCGAACCCTAAGTTCGCTACATTATTATGGAAAATTTAACAAATTTTACTTGCTAAATAAGGCCAAGACCGGATCCCGATTGTAGTGCCGAAGATGATGATGAAACGGCTGTAATGAATGTGCTTTGATTGTTCTTGTTCCTTGTCTTTTAGGTGTTGTTGTTCTTCACTATTGGTCGTGTGTAACTGCTAGATACGCCACATATGGGCAACAAACACCACACATTTACAGCGATAGTGAAGAGCGCCTGATTCGAATCGACGCTAAAACGGTTAGAATCTGT
Organism: Microdon myrmicae; assembly: GCA_963931805.1. Lineage (NCBI taxonomy): Eukaryota > Metazoa > Arthropoda > Insecta > Diptera > Syrphidae > Microdon > Microdon myrmicae. Next base: position 91,246,609 of record OZ007497.1, on the reverse strand, counting down.
AAAAAATAGAAGCAAAGCTCAACGCATCAGACCACTCTCGAGTGTACGAAATCGATTTCTAAACTCAAGTACATTCGACTGATGTGGAAATGCTATATTATTGCTATGGTATACTGCCGTAATGGATGTGCTTTTGGTGGTGTTGTTCTTCACTATTGGTCATGTGTATCTGCTAGAAACGCCACGCACTCAACTGATGTTCAAATGCTATGTTATTCTTATGTTATACGGCTGTAATGGATGTGCTTTGATTGTTGGACTGTGGTTTCTTGTGGTGTTGTTCTTCACTAGTTAATCGCGTCTGTAACGGCTAGACACCTCAAGCCCAGTGCCGGGTATATTCGATTTCTAAAGTGAAATACACTCAACCAATGTGGAACTGCTAAGTTATTACTATGTTATACGGCCTTAACGGATGTGCCCTAATTTTTCGCCTTGCTTTTTCGTGGGTGTGGTTTTTCACTATTTAATCGCGTGTGTATCGGCTAGAACGCCACGCCATTTCCTTTCATTTAACTTTGTTGTGGCAAACTTTTGACTGGCTTTGATTTTACCTGGTGTGTCTAGCGAGGAGCGAGGAAACGACCGAGCGTCAGAGCAGGCGATTGAGCCGGTTCTCTATGAAGAAATCGTGTGATTGGAGTAGTAAAGTTATGTTTACGTAAGGTGGTGTGTGTTGTTGTACAAAGCACAGTTATCAATTATAGCATATCCGACGACAGCGAAGAACGCTGTGATTCAAACCGACGCACAGTGGGACGACCCATAGCAATAACTAAAAAAATCAACAGTTTTAGCGGTACTTTTTAGTGATTGGAAAGGCATCATAAATATATATATTTTATAAATCCAAAGAAATCATTTGGAATTGTGATTTGGTACAAACGTTACAGAGCGGTAAACTTTGACTAAGTAAATTTTTTTCGCAATCTTGAATTACAAGTGTTTTTTGATATAAATTAAATTTATTGTCAGTTTTAATCATACGTATAAATAAAAACTACATCATGATAAATAATAGTGATCAAGGTATGGAAAATCATATTTAATATATAGAAAAATGTGTTTGTTTCGTATTTTTATGTATTGTGACGTTTGAAGTGCAAGTCTAATTGGAAAATTTAAAATTTTATGATTTTTGTGTTTAGCTAAGATTTTTTAAAAAACATCAAAAAGCGTCTTTGAGATTTTTGATGTTTTGTGATGTTCTATGTGTCTATTGATCATATCCGCAAGCAAAATTTTGCGCAAATTTGCGCTTCTGCAATTTTTTGACGTTTTTGTAGGCTTAACTCCATCAATCAAAAACGGTGACCTTTTCCAAAGATGGATTGAGAGTGAGAAGCCAGTGAAGATAATAGCTGTTGCTGAAAAATTAAGTGAATTACTGGGTCTAGAAGGGTCAGATGAAAATATTGAACCTGAAATTCAAAGAGTTTCCAAGTATTTTTGTTTGGCATTAAAGAGAAAATGGGAAAATTGCCAAAGAAAGCGAAATAAAGTTATGCAAGTTAATGAAAGCTGGCTAAACCTTAATTTGACCATTGCCAGCAAATATTTTAACTCATTGGTGAAATAAAAATAGTTTAAATGCACCAGGGACGAGCAGAGGTAGACCGTCAAAAAGATTTGAGGAATGCAGTGAACGCACGAAAAAACGTCGGGTTCATGAATTAGCTACGCAGCACAGTTCAGAGGAACTAAGCTATGCTGCTAAGATTTCAAATCGGTTTTCAAAGTCTCCTCAAAAATCGAATAAGACGTTAACTCTGCAACAAACGCTAGCATTGTATGTAGATTTGGATTTATCTAAGAGAAAATACGCTCTTCTACGATCTGTTGTAAATGGCCTTCACAAAGACTGTTTTCCCAGTTACTATAAATTGAAAATATATAAATTTGATCTATTACCCGAAATTGCTGTTGCGTCGGAAACTATTGCTGAAGTTAACCTCCAATCGCTTTTAAATAAATCACTTATTAATTACTTCGGATCCTCTCATTTCAAATATAAGATTCAAAAGCTCATATATGCCTAAAATAGATCCACATATTGAACATTATCTACTTCGAAATGGTGCAGAAAGTTTTACGCTACCAATAGACTTGGCCCATATAGGTGGAACATCATCATCGGAGAGCGATAGCCATTAATAATTAACATACATATGCACATATTTGTTATTTCAAATTAATTTATTATACCTATACATAATTCTTCTATATTAATGTTTTGAAGTTTATTAAACTATAAAATTGTTAACATACTTAAATTTTTAAATAAAGTTTGACAAAACATGCGCAAGCTTAGAAAATAAATTTTGAGTTTAAAAATAAAGTTCGCTGCTCAACTCTTTTTTTTTTTAAGAAGCTGGACAGGCCATTTTTGCAGGTTGATACCTTTTTTTAGGTCGTTGCATAGATATCAAATGTAAAAAAACATTAAATGCAAAATATTCATATTTTAGTTACTAAAACCAGAGATATTAATTTTGCCGTTTTTCCCATAGACTGGTCCCTCTATGCGACGCTATAACAGTTAAAATCAGCAAAAGATTGAACCAAAGCTCAACGCATCCGCCACTGCGTTGTCTAAGAATTCGATTTCGAAACTCAAATACACTCAGCTGATGTGGAAATGCTATATTATTGCTATTTCATACGGCTTTAATGGATGTGCTTTGATTTTTTAACTTGTGTTCTCTGTGGTTTCCTCCTTCACTATTAATCGGGTGTATCTCCTAGAAACACGACAAGCCCACTGCCGGTTGTACGAATTCGATTCTAAACAAAATACCCGCAACTAATGTTGAAATGGTGTTATCCTTATGTTATACGGCTTTATTGGATGTGCTTTGATTTTTTAACTTGCATTTATTTTTGTGGCGCCCGTCTTCACTATTAGTGTTCGTGCGTATCTGCTAGAAACGCGAATATCTGTGGCGATTCTAGCAAATACACACTGCATTAATAGTGAAGAACAACACCACCAAAAAGTAACTCGATAAATCAAAACACACCTTTAACGGCGTATACCACAGCAATAACCTACCATTTCCACATCAGTTGAGTGTTTCGAGTTTAGAATTCGAATTCGGAAACGCGTGAGCGAACTGATGCGTTGAGCTTTGGTTCTATCTTTTACTGTTTGTAACCCTTATAGCGTCGCTTCGAATACATATCTGACAGACAGGCTCGACGCACGTGAAAGCAAATACGCTTTTTTCGGTTTTTTTTTATGTGTGGAATGTAAGGGAGTTTCCACAAAATGTAACTTTTCAGTTTCGCTAGATTTTAGCTATCTACCTTGCTCTATTTAGGTAGGGCTATCTTTTTCTTAACTCCCTGAGCAGTATCCAAACCATCTAAAAGCTTCCCTTGATTTTGTACCGTTTAAGTTACCATTCCGCGAAATGTTTGGAGAGTAATTCGCCATTGCCGGTGCATGTACTAGATAGCTTGAAATAATGTGGGGAGTTACATCGTCTTAAGTTAGAATGTCGGTAGGTGGCTAGGAATATCGGGAATTTTTCGGTCTTCACTTAACAGAAATTATAACATTTATGGTGATTAACTAAAATACCGTTCAATTATCACTCCGGAAAGATACAGAATTATAATAGTCGAGCCAAGCTGCGAGAAGACAAAAACGGTCATATTGAAAGAGTAAGGAAGAGAAATAAATACTCTGCGTATGTGTGATTTGATTATTTGCTCTCAACGCATTGCTAACATGATTGTTATACCAGTTAAGTCCGATTAAATTGAAATAATTAAAACATTTTATTTAAATAATTACATGCTGTTTAAGTAATTGTCAGCGACGAAGTGCATTTTCACTTGGTTAGCTTTGTCAATAAGCAGATTAGCTGCTATTAACCCATCGGAAACTGTTAAATAACACACCAAAGACCACTGCACTACTTCAGCCACCGGCTTCATTGTGTTATATTTCTTTGAAGATGCTAGAGCTGGAGGCAACGCTGTAACCATCGCTGGTGACTATCATCGGAACAGAAACAATACAGCCAAATATGTTCCTAGGCGAAATGGAGCAATTACTATTGGCGCCCAGTAAAATACCACCCCATTAAGATATAGGCTCCGTAAAATGCTTGAGCTAAATACTCGACAATCTTTCGGAGTTTAACTGAAGGTCTCGGTAAAAAAAAAGAGCATCTCAATGCGCCGATTTAGCCCTAGAGACTCGCCATTCATACCAGAAGTGAAATACAAAATAAAAAAACAAAAAATAGGCGTGCAGAAAATTTGGCCTCCACAAGACGGTGCCGATCACACACAGGTCGTGCTACGAAGCAAATTTTGGGAGAATAATGTCACAAACCCCCATTGTTGCGGATTGGCAATTGAATGTGCTGGAATGTACTGGAGAAATCTAGTACATTCGCAGTGTATACCAGTTGCGCAGCAGCTGGCACCAGCTGACCGATTGTCACCAATGATGACGTCATGGCGTCCCCTTTGAATTGGCTGTTATGCCCAATGAGTCAGTCTGCATTCAACCGCAAACGCGTACACACCACCAAGAAGTCCGGCGTTCGAGATCACAACGTTGATTTTGCCTTTCCTCATCATTGTTTCCATTAACTCTTCCTTTTGTAATTTACATTAGCAGCCCTTTGCTTTCGATACATGTGTTGTGTGCGCAGCCAAATAAACAACTGATACCGACCTGTTTCCAGTGACTTTTCCTCTCGTAATTTACATCAGCGAGGCTTGCTTTCGATACGTGTGTCTGCAATCAACTTCCATCACGGGCACGCCGTCTCCAGCCAAGCACCAACGCTTACACAGCTGCCGATCATAAGACAGTAAGACTGAAGTGATGCTTAAACTATTAAAAGGTAAATTCCTCGAGTTGTTTTGTTCTTTCATTTGCATTGTGAGTCTGCAATCAACCTTCGCAACGCATGCACAGTCGACGGACTCATAAACCATTCCCAGTCGTTGCCATCCGCAAAATACCATTCATTGTGCAATAGCGTTCCTTAAGCAATAAAGAACAACTTGACATTACAATCGAGAACAACGTGTTATTATTTGATTGGTTCCAGTTCAATTGGTGGCGTGCTCTTCTACATTGACAGCGCTGCTCTCTCTCCTTTGCGAGAGCCATTGTCTGCCGCTTCAACTAACATTTTCTGGTACTTCGAGGCGGATCAGATCATCATCAAATAGGATCTCGATGGACGACATTCCTCGTCCGGCAACGAGATATTACAACACCCATGATCCCCTGATTTGATCCCTTTCGAAGACTGCGACGGACATCGTCATTCAACCATCAAGTCGTTTGCTGCCATTGATGTCACAACCTTTATGATAGCCGGGAACTCCTTCCACACCTGGCATGCCTATGCCACCTGGCCATCCATCCAGATTACCATTACGAATGATGCCCCCGGAACGCACAACCCATACGGATAACAAAGGTGTGACGACAGACACCGAAAAGCCAGCCAAAGCAGGTGCTGCCGAAGTGAAAGAAGTGAAAACTGCAGCAGCACCCTCCGCGGACGCTACACTACAAGGGAAGGCTGAGTTCAGCACGAAGGCACCACCAGCTGCTAGTGCACCAGCACGACCGAAGAAAGATGACACGAACTCCGATGCACCACAAAAAGGAAAGAAGCCTGCTACAGAGAAACGTGCCGATCAAGGCAATAAAAGACTACCGAGGCTGCTCGAGGCCCAGTTTGCGCCCGACCCAGTCTCCCCAACTACTGTGGACCACGCCGACCAACTCGACATTAGCGAGTTGCCCTCAGTGCAGTTGCCAGAAGTGGCCATCAAACAAGCGGTTAAGGAACCACACACACTCCCAGTGAGTGAACAGCAACAGGCCTATCACCCGGCCGTTCCTCGTGGGTTGCGAACTTACAACTCCGACCCAGAGGAACTGATCCACCTTGATCATAATTCAACGACCAGTAACAGCGTATACAAAACGAATCAAGAACAAGCAGTGGCCATGGCACATACAGGATCCGTGTCAGATCTAACGTCAGTGCATTCCACTAATAAGCCATCAACTGTCCCAGCAACAGTAGCCACTCACAATGTCCGCAGTAACCGTGACAACCCACAGAGTCCGGTTATTATTCAGTCTCATCAGCAACATCTATTGCAACAGCAACAACTACAGAAGCATCAGCAGCAATATTCAGCAGGAACTGGCCTAGAAGCAGGCCAAACGCGTTTGTCATTCACCAACCTATCGGTGATGTCGAACAACATATCAACCAAGTGTAATTCACTGCACTACTCGGATGGAAATCGTCCATCAATCGATGGTCTCTCGGTAACTGTCAGTAGTACATGGAACCTAACAGAGACACCTGTTGGCCAAATCTCCAAGGACGACCGCTGCCAGATGCAGCCTCCCAAATAGGGATAGGAGAGCGCAATGGCTCGCTTGGTGGGCGGTGCCCCTATCATTCAAGGATCAACCAGCACGACTCTCAGTAATCCAGAAGAGGCGGTACTTCACTCACCCCAGCAGGCACTGGGTCCGCACCTATCATTCCGCCAGGACCCATGGACGGTGCCATGGAAGAAGCCGCACCAGACTCAACGTTGTGGCCTCACATGCCAAAGGCCGCATCCCATCGGTAAGTCTCGATGCAGTACTTTCGACCACCAGCCATTACGTGGCCATTGATCGTGGGTTGCGAACTTACAATTCCAACCTAGATCAAGTGGTCAGTTCTGCGAGCAAGGGTACCGAACACCGACGACGGAACTCTCGTCGTCACCAATCCCTCACCATTCACCAATTCTGGTCGGACGGCACTCTCAAGACCTCCACATCACCAGAAGACCAAGGTCCTGGGCCTTCGCCCCCTGGAACGAACGGATTCGCCAATGATTGGCGAATGCATCTGCAAGCAATCACCACCAAGTCAGCGGAAAAGGAACCACACCACTCCCCAGTGAGTGAGAATCAGCAGGCCGCCGACCGGAGCGCCGCCTGCCCAGAGACAGAACCGCATCCTATTCCAGAGAGTGAGCACCAACAGGCCGCTGACCAAAGTGTCGCCTGCCCAAAGATCAACCCGCCCCATGCCCTGATGCATGGACCAGCGCCGGAGCCTCAACGGATACAATCGCCATGCATGGTCTGTGGGGCACACAACTACATCTACGTTTGCGAGGGTTTTCGATCCCTCGCACCTATCCATCGGAAGTCTGTCGCACGCAGGAAGAAACTGTGCCTCAACTGCTTGGTTCGCCACCTCATACGCAACTGCCTCTCCAACAAGTGGTGCCGACGATGCAAGCGGAGACATCACACCTTGCTGTATGTGCGATCAGGAGCAGCACTCACCACAGCATCCAGCTTACAGGTGACCAGTCCTGTCACCAACCACCAAATGGCCGTTCCTCATGGGTTGCGAATTTACAACTCCGACCCAGAGGAGCTGGTCGACTATACGACTGCTGATTGCAGCTCCCACAAGGGGACTAATAGAAGACATTGTCGACGTCTACCCCGGAGACCAGATTCAAGGCAACATACAGCTACCACCATAGACCAAAGAGCACGTAATGCCCCGCTTGGCAGGCGGCGCTCCCCAACCGACCGAGTCCCAACCGCCGCATCCGACTGAACGCTGCGGCTTCAACCGCAAACGACAGTATCTTAACCGCAAACGACCGCATCTTTTCGGCTACTAATTTCGAACGGGTGCCAATGGGAGCAGCACTCGTCACCACCACTGGTCTCGAGGTAGTGAGACCAATTACCAGCCAGCAGCGGGTCACTGGTCGTGGGTTGCGACCTTACAACTCTAACCCAGGTCACATGGCCAGTTCCGTGACTACAAAAGAGAACGGCCTCCAGCAACGAGGGGGACCATCCCCTAATCATCAACCCTCCGGGCTGTCCAAGACACCTCCGTCTTCAACACTTTTCAGCGCGGGCGGCTCTCTCCCAATCGACCATCGACGTGAAGGTGGACTGCGGCGGACCGCTACCAGCCCCCTCACGAGAACCATCGCCAAAATCGCCATCCTTCCATTGGAGGAGAAACCCCCTCCTGGACCATTCATCACAACCCCCCGACCAAGTTCCGGACGACTATCCACTGGAGCCAGAAGATTCGCCAATGATTGGCGAAGGCGGGCGGAATGTTGCGGATTCGCAATAGACACAACCAGCGAATTCGCAACTGAATGCTACCCGTAGCAATAACATAACAAATGTCAGCAATCAGCTGACAGATTAAAATAAATTCTGTTGGTTGTCAAACAACAACCAATTTTCTTTCTGCTTTTGATATTCAGGCAACACAGTTCGAATCAAATTATAATCGGTACAATCTAATTAATCGAGTAAATAAAGGAAATATTTAAGATAATAATCCAAGCTGTTTCGATTATTGTGTAGTGCTCCAAAAAGCCCTACCACCTTTTTCCCCCATTCCTAATCCAAAATCCTAGCTATAATACGCTAAGACGTATAATCCTATCAACACCCACAATAACCCAAACATGATTCAAAATTCCCAATAAACGTATCAAACATTCGTTTATGGCATAACATTTGCCCCCACGGCATTATTACCCCAAAATCCAAATTAAAATTAAAAGTTACAATAAACGAATCTAATATTCGTTTATTGTTCTACATCGGCTCCACAGCATCACCCAAATCCAGAAATTCAGAGATCGTTATCTCTATCCCAAAAATTCCATTGAGTTAAACAAACAAAAAACTCAAAAGCAGATACATTCACACATCTGCGCGATAGTTTCATTAGAATTCAAGAAATTGATTTCTTATCTTATGTAAATACAACATCTCGCTCGAAATATCCAAAAGATCGAGATTGTTGCACGAAAATGTGTATCTTTGGGATACAATTTTCGATTCCTTTTCCTTTATAAAGGAATAGTCAAGTGATCTCCGGGCCGCAGTCTAAATTCACAGTCCCTGGAGGAAGTACCCCAGGAAAATCCTGAATAATACAATAAAAACATTATTACTGAAAAAGGAAACTAGACGACTTTTCATTTCTACGGATATCTAAATATCACCTGGCCCCCACGGAAGACTGAGTGAAGACATCAGGACGAAGGCCGAATCAAAGGACGTTGCTCTTCCCTTTGAACTCAGAGGAAGCACGGCAACGACCCCTTTTGTAGGACAAATTTTCAGGAGCGGTCAAAATTTTGAGAGATCGCCTTGTCCTTTTAAGGACCAGTAGACACGCTTCCTGAAAATAAAAACCCCTACAAGAAACACAACAATTGCATTCTGGAGAAGGAGTATTTATAGGATTCCTGCACGCAAATTTAGGTATTCTTTTCCCATTTCAAACATTACATTATTTCAGAGGGACAATCAACATCACTACACGCGAGGAGACACCATTGTTCCTGGTTATCCCCACCGCCCACCACAAGACGCAGATGTTGGTGTAAGTTGAGTGCGTGTTTGTAGAAAACGCAAATTGCAGTACGCAGGAGTTTACGTGTTGGCCGAACAAGTGCCAATACACTGTGCTTTGAAACATTAGAGAAATCTTCCCCGACGACATTCCTCGGTCGGCGAGATCAAATTACGTATTGGCCGAACGAGTGCCAATACAAGATGCTTGAAACGAAAGATGTAGATCTTTACACCAACCACAACCTTTATGTTTAAAGACAACATTCGGAGCAAAATTGCTGAAATTACACCAAAGGGCGAAACTCTTAAGAAAAATGTACTTAAAATAGCTCGGCTTTGTACGGAGACAAGAGGCAGCTACTTATCCGAAGTAAAACTTGAATAAAAAAATCATATTCCACTTAAGACATTAAAAAAAAAATCATCGATCTAGAATATACGAGTACAAAGCACCCTGAATAAAAAGTAGTGGAATACGATTTTTGTGGAAATGTACCCTTTGAAATTTTGTGACTTGACAAACTTAAATAGTTTGTGACAAATGTGGTAAGACATGCCCACCATCGGCGTGCCCCTTCGATAAAGAATATCACAGCTGTCAGTGCAAATGCTAGGTGGCCTCAATAGCTGAACTGGTGAAGAGTTTTATTGTGCATACGTAGGTGCAAATTGCAATTGTGACAGTTCGGCACAATTCCCGAGTAACATTTCAGATCTTACTCTCCACCCGCCCAGTGAAATGGAACTCCATAAGATGTAGGCTGCATAAAATAATTGCGAAAAATCCCTAACCGTCCTTCGGAGCTTGGCTAATGGATCCAGTTAAAAAAAAAAGCAAACATCTCAGCGCCATAAGTTCATATTTTCTGAGAGGACAAAAAACAAAATTCAGACCAGCAAAATTTGTCGATTCTCAACGTTCTCAGATTTCTTGTGTCACATTTATTATTTGCATTTGGACTTGCGTCTTCAACACTATACAGTTCAACTTAAGCACGAATTAAAACCCACTGATCATGATTGACGGGTATCGCGGAAGTATTTTTGGAGAGGCACCATGTATTTACGAAGTTCAGTTGCAGAACGACCGTGCTAATGCCCATAAAAAATATATAGGCCTATCTTCTAACGATGGAATTGAATGTCATATGTCTGGGCGTCCATTGAATACTATTGCCCGATTTTGAGTCGTAACAAACACATTTAGCACTGTTTGAAATACATCTAGCCAAACATTTCAATTGGATTCCAATTTAGGACGAAAACATTCTGGTAAACTTTGATTAGGTTGGATAGACTGCAGTACGGCGGCCGTTCAATAAGTCTTTAAAATTTCTCAGAGAAGACGCCCACAGTATTGAAAACGGTTTGTGTTTACTAAGCATCTTAATTTTTTTTTTTATATAAGACTTCCCTCGGGAGAGGCGAACCTATAGCGCCGGGTGGGCGCCCCGAGATGCCATCAAATAACTGTTGTAGTTCTTTTTGAACAGTTGTAGGTTGTAACGCTCTGGGAACACTCGCGTCGGAGGAGAGTTCCACAGCTTCACCGCTCTGTAACGGAACGAGTTCTGAAGCAGGGATGTTCGCGCCGTTGGGAGATGAACCACAAACGGGTGCGATCCGTCGGATTGTCTTGTGGAGCGCATATAAGCCGAATTGTGTGGAACAATACCAAGAATCTCCGAAGAACAGCACCCGTGAAAATATTTGTAAAACAGGCAGAAGTCGGCTACGCGGCTTCGATGTGATAGCGACTGTAGTCCTGACGTCAGCGCCGAGTCCCCGATCAGGCGGATCGCTCGTATCTGTATGCTCCCAAATAGGTCGAGGGTATGTTTAGGAGCCGAGCTCCAAACATGAGAGCAAAATTCGAGCGCGAATCTAATTTGGGATTTATATAGGAGAAGAAGTTGGGCCGGAGTTAAATATTTCTTGGCTTTAAAAAGATAGCTCAGTTTTCCTGAGGCTGCCCTGGCGATACTCGACACGTGTTTATGCCATGATACATTCCCACAGACCGTGACGCCGATCAATTTCAAACTTTCCCCAGCCTCGAGGACCCGGCCATTCATCATCAGCTGTGGAACCGATGATCCACTTTTCTTTGTGAATGTTGTATATTGTGTCTTCGCTGCATTGAAGTCGACGAGATTGGCCTTCCCCACTGCAGGACCCTATCTAGATCCCGATTCAGAGAGTCGATCTGTCTACATCTCGGCTGATGCGACGCCGACGCACCAATCGTCCGAACACTCGAACAGGAGGAAACAAGCGTACTATCATCCGCAAAACTGAACACTTTGTTATCCGTTGTCTCCAACAAATCATTTATATGAAGCAAGAACAAGGTTGGAGCCAAAATAGAATCTCGGGGTACCCCTGAATTAACTGGATACAGATCCGAACACTCGCCGTCCACAACAACCCGGATCGAATTCATGTAAACAAAATAATCATAATGTCGAAAGACAAATTTTCATGCTTTAAGCGTATGCATGTAACTTAGAGAGTCCGCAAAGGACCAGTAAGTTAAGAAATAAGATAACATAAGCTAGAGTTTAATCATTTTTGTCTAGCGAGTAAGTAAATTATAATAATAGGAAGAAATAAAAAATGATATTAACAAAAAAAAAAAAAAAAACAAAAAAAAACTACCCGGATCGATCGATTCTCGAGGAAGCTCCTCGTCCAGTCGCAAAGCTGTTGGGAAAGCCCATATGGACGGAGTTTGCTCAGCAATGCCCCGTGCCAGACGCGGTCAAAAGCCTTGGAGAATCCAATGCGACCGCGCTTAACTCAACATGCCGTTCAATCGCAGATGTCCATATATCGGTTTTAAGTGTCAAAAGGTCTCCCGTGGACCGCCCGCCACGGAATCCGTATTGACGTTCATTCAGAAGTCCGTTGCACTCCAAATACTTAACTAACTCGATATTGATGACTTTTTCCATTACCTTAGATACAATAGACAGTAATGCTATCGGACGGTAATTTTGTGGCAGACACTTTTTTCCCGTCTTTGGGATTGGCTGAAATCGAGCGATTTTCCAGCAGGCAGGAAAGGTCCTCGGTGCATAAGATAAGCGGAAGAGTCTGCCAAGAATCGGCGATAATTCTGGAGCACAGTTCTTAAGAACTATTGCTGGTATTCCGTCCGGGCCGGTTGCCTTCCTACAATCCAGTTCACGTAGAATGCGTTGAATAGTGCGCGGATGAAATCTCACATCCCGCATCGAAGACCATACCGGCGCCATCACAGGTGGCTCCAAAAGGTCGGGATCGAGGTTTGAATTCGCGGAAAATAAATTCGCGAACACATCAACTTTATCCCTTGAATTTATGACTAACGTCCCACTGTCTGTCACCAACGGAAGGAAAGAGGAGGATGCGAAGTTACCGCTGATAGCTTTTGCCATTGACCAGAAGGAGCGCGAACCAGTCGGTCACCAAAGGAGTTTATTGATCACTCTGTAAAATGTTTGCATCCTCAAAAAAAAAAAAACCAAAAAAAAAAATATTTATTTTTTTTTGTCATAATGCTTCGAAAAGAAGAAGAGGTAGACCTCTAAGATAACAGTTTATTTTTTTTATAATGTATGTGTATTATATTAAGAATAAATAAAAGAAAATGTAAGCTGAAAGGCATAAATTAAGCATATAATATTGTATAATTTAGAGTGCTTGTGAAGAGCCAGTAAATTACATTATGTAGTAAAATTATTAAGATAGGTTTAGCATTTAGACTAAAATTGTAAAATATAAAAAGACTTTGTGAATAAATGCGTCTGCAAACAAACAAAACAAACAATATTTTACAATATTAACGGTTTTTAACGCGCGCTGTATACTCGGTATTTTACACAGAAGTTCGTTTTAATTATAACAAGAACTTGTCTATTCGCACCGTTGTCGCGATCCCTTGGGACATCCCATGAGAGATTTCTTATTGATTCAAATCAAGCGCTGCCCGTCTATCTGGTAGTCCTCACCATTGTCCACTGCCTTTCAGCTGTTGTATTCCAGAATACTACCCTTATTCGCTTTAACACTAACTCATGTCCTTTCAAACACAACCCTTAAAAACACAACCCTTAAAACTACATCCTCACATATCCTACATTCTCAGTTAATACAATTCATAAATAAACAGACACAATATTCTATATCCAGTTAATACAGCACATTCCATAAATAAACAGACACTATATTCTATATCCAGTCACTTACAGCACATTTCATAAATATGCCCCTTTTCATAACAAGCACATTTTTCATTTCAAACCATGGCCACTTTGATTTTCGTTCAAAGTTTATTCAAAATTCTAAGTCACAGAGACTTCTAGATTGTTTTGTTCAGTTTATAACGCTCTTCCCTCGAAAGAGGAAGCACGGCGTTGGAGCCGTAACGCAGCGACCCAATTCCAAAAACTACATCCGTGTGCCGATGACCATATTTGGTAGTTTTCTTTTTCAATGGTGTGCCACCACGGAAGGTTTGCACGCACACACAATAGTCCCCTTTTGTGCTCATCGCATGTGTCGCCCAGCATGCGAACCATAGACTTTGTATCAAAAATAAACATAAACGCATTCGCGGCTGGGGCGAGTTGTTCTGAACAGGGTTAACTGTTTATACGATCAGTGACGGTATATAGCATTAATGCTGGTCGTGTACATCGCATTTCCATGGTAGGATGTGTTTGCTCGACCAGCACTGTGTGGCACGTTGGTGCTGATCGGTTCACGCGTTGCTGGCGTCCGCTTATATTAATTGCCATGCACATGTATGGGAAAAATCCTTTCCTCTTGTGTGCTTGGACAACTCTTGGTGATTTTCGTCAGTTACGTAATATGTACCGAGTTGTATTTTAGGGGCAGTGTTGATTGCGGCGTTTGCAACCGGATTTGCCTTTGTGGTACACGGTGCCCTTCGCACTATTATGCTTGATGTAAGCAATGTCTGTTGTTGCTGATGTATGGTTTCGTATCAGCAGACATTGTGGTCCACGGATTTTAGGTGGTTATTGGTATACCAATGCAGGTTGCTCTATTGAAAACAGGATGCTCATGCAATGGGTGTTACCCGATGTATATTGACAGGTGAGCAGTGGGTTTCGCAAGAACCGCCACAGTTCTGCTAGAATGTAACAACCAGCCGGAATTGTGCACATTAAAATAGCCAAGGACAACAATTTCAGAAGCTGGGTGGTTGATCTGTATCCAGTCGACGGTATGTGAAAGATGTTCGAAATATGTCGCCGGTCGATCCTCATTCGGGGAGCGGTAAAGACAACAAAGAAACTTAACGGAATTCCTCAGCACGACTCTCAACCATATGATGTCCATATTATTGGGTTCCAATGCCTCCATCCTCTGGCAGGCCAGATTGGTCCGCGCGAAGAGGCAGACTCCGCCCTTAAAACGGAGTCTCGAATGTAAGTCGTATCCTAAGCAACGAAGATACGCCGAATCAATTGACGAGTCGATCTGGGTCTCGGTTGGGGCAAGGGCATCAGTTTTCGTTGTTTGCAAATATTGGTGGACGGCGTTTACATTCGTATTGGTGAAACGGATGCCCCTGATGTTAAAAAATGCCGTCACCAGTCGAGCGTGGGCAGAGCCTCGAGAGCGAGCCCGATTATACGATGACGAACCTCTCAAAGTTCCATTATTTATCCTGATATCTGCATGATGTTCCCCCTGACATAGTCCCCCCCAGAGATCCGAATGGGAGACTAGTTTATCTCCGGAATTCTTTATATCAGAAGGTACCATCATGACCTATCTCTGTGTCAGTCTGGGCCATCAGCCACACATCCGAAACACCGTCGAAGATTTTTCTCGGCGATATCGCGGAACGTACAGCGTGACGCGGTGGTATCTCACCTTGGGACCCACTACCACCTAACCAACCTTTTCTCGAACCGTTCAATCAGCCAAGCTCCGAAAGAGGGTCAGGGATTTCTCCCGACCATTTCACGAATCCTAAAGCTTGATGCGGTGGTATTTCACCGGGCGCGCAGGGCGTTGGGACCCTGGGTACCACTCGGCCTTTAGTCGTCTTTTACGACAAGCCGGCCTAGCTGTGAGTATATTCTAACGCCCTACTCACTAGAGAGCTGCATGGAAAATTGGATGTGAACATAGCCAAAATGGATGCCGTATTTACTCTCAGTGTAGAATAAACGCAATTGTATGGTCAACTCTGGAGCTGTTTTGGCGCATTTCATTCGGAATCCTAACAAATCAATACAAAACGGTGGACGAATCATGGAGACACTACTCCACCCTAACACGAAGGAACAAACAAAATAGTGGTTTTAATGAGGCGACCGGGGCCCAAAGAAGATGAAGTACATCGTTTTTGTGAGGATAGTGAAAAGGCGTGATTCACACCGACGTTATGATAGAAGATAGAACCAAGGGCTCAACACATCACACCACGGCCGCGTATTCGAATTCGATTGTTATTCTCAAGTACACTTAACTGGTGTGGAATTGTTAAGATATACGGTTCTTATGCTTTGGTTGGTTAATTTTTCTTGCGGTGTTCTAGTTCTGCATTATTGATTGTGTGTGTATCTCTGAGGAACGCCACAAAAGACGCTATACTCGAACTACAAGATGATAGCAATGGTATTTTGGGATGCAAGTTTTAAGTAAGTTTTAAGTAACTTTTAAGTTCATCATCATCATCATCATCGACACTACAACCGGGATCCGGTCTTGGCCTTATTTAGCAAGTCTCGAGGCATGTTAACATTTCCATAATAATTTATTTTTACGAGCAAGGTTATTAGCCATGCGTCGGTTTTAAGTTCATCACCAATCAAAAATATTCCCCAATACCCAATTTACAAAACCGTGACTTAAAGCTATTGAAGAAAAGGCGAAAGCAGAGAAAAAGATTAGACTGCTTTAGAAAAGCGATCGGCCTAGAGAGAATCTGCTTTAATATAACAGCAACATTAGTTGAAATAAAAATGAATAGGAACAAATAAAAGTGAATACAAAAAAAAAAAAAGAAAAAAAGAAAGGAAGACTAAATTAAACAAAGGAAAAACTTCATATCATATAGCGTCGTATAAATTTTATATAAGTTAATAATAAATTAAGTTATAAATGTCTGTGGTGTAATAAAAATGAAAACCAAAAAAACTGCTTGAAGTATGACCTTTTTTTCTGTTTTTCCGTCTTTTTTCTTTTGAGTTTATATCAGACCCTGTACTGTTTCCGTAACTATAGTGTCTTGAAACATCCAACTCAAAACTCAGGCTATTATTTGGACAAAAGAAAACGAATAACTGGATAGTATTATGTGCCATTCTATTGCCGATTGAGCGAAGAAATCAAGAAAAAAACGTCAACAAAAGATATTCTTTTAAGGACTTATTGGACGATCCTCGTATTTCATGCCTTTTTTTGTCGCAGAAGTAACAGTCAAATTACTTCGAATGTTAGTTCTTTGTATTCGTTGATACAAGTACCGGTATAATACGATACATTGTATGATAACAACTTGTTTCATAGTAACTTGCATTATATCACCTTGCATAATAACGATTTACATTAAAGTAATGTATATAAGTTAATAATAACTTGCGTGAGAGCAACTTGCTTGAGAATAACTTGGGTTATGAGAACTTGAGTTACAGAACCATCCATTACAGCACCTTGCATTATAGCAACTTTTTTATAATAACTTACTTTAGCGCAACTTTTTATAGTACCTCGCATTAAAGGCACTATAACCTTGTATTAGAGCACCTTACATGGTAGCAACATTATTGCAAGTTTCTTTATAGCAATTTGCATTATAGCAAGTTTCATGAGAGCAGCTTCCTTGAGAACAACGTGGATTATGAGAACTTAAGTTACAGAAGCATGCATTATAGCAACTTTTTTATAATAACTTACTTTAGCGCAACTTTTTATAGTACCTCGCATTAAAGCACCTTGGGTGATAACAACATTATAGTAACTTTCTTTATAGCAATTTGCATTATAGCAACTTGCACGAGAGCAACTTCCTTGAAAACAACTTGGATTATGAGAACTTAAGTTACAGAAACATGCGTCACAGAGCCTTGCATTATAGCAACTTTTTTATAGTAACTTACATTAGTGGAACTTTTTATAGTACCTCGCATTAAAGCAAGACTATGTCAGGGGGAACATCATGCAGATACTATGATAAATAACCGAACTTTAAGAAATCCGTCATCGCGTAATCAGGCTCATTCTCGAGGCCCCGTCGACGTTCGACTGATAACGGCATTTTGTAACATCAGCGGCATCCGTTTCACCAATACGAATGTGAACCTCGTCCACCAATACTTGCAAACAACAAAATGTAATATCCTTCACCCTAACTGATACCCAGGTCGATTCGTCAACTGATTCGACATATCTTCGTTGCTCAGGATACGACTTACATTCGAAATTTTGTCTTCACAGACTTGGCGGTCCGATCTGGCCTGCCAGAGGATGGTGGCGTTGGAACTCAAAAACATGGACATCATGTGGTTAAGGGTCGTGCTGGAGAATTCTGTTAAATTTCTTTCCTGCCTTTACTACTTCCCAAATGACGTTCGACCGGCGACATTTTCCAAACGTCTTTCACGTACCGTCGACTGGATATAGACCAACACCCATCTTTTGTAATTGTCATCCTTGGTGATTTAAATGTGCACAATTTCGGCTTGTTGGTTTCTAACGGAACCGGCCAGGCTGGGGGCTAGCGGAGATTTTCACTGTTACCCGAAATTTGACTCAACTCGTGGAAATACCTCCGCGAGTGCCAGATACCCAAGGTGATTATGGGAACACCCTGGATCTGTTTTTGACATCCGAGCCGAGCATTTATACCTTGGAGATAGACAGAGCTTTTAAACAATGGCGCTCTAATTCCACCAAGTTTAACAGAACGAATTTTGTTAGAATCAGAAACGGTGTAACCAAGCGATTGATACCGCGAAGAAGGCTTACAACGACAGAGTGACTAACAGACTCCTTGAGTGCCCGACTGGTTCGCGTGCCTTCTGGTCAATGGCAAGGGCTGTCAGCGGTATATTCGCTTCATAACTTCGCTTCATCCTCTTTTCCCCCGTTAGTGACGGACAGTGGAAGATTAGTCACAAATTCAAAAGATAAAGCTAATGTGTTCGCGAATTTATTTTCCGCGTATTTAAACCTCGATGCCGGTCTTTTCAAGCCACCTGTGACTGTGCCGGTACGGTTGTGGGGGTTCTCTACGTCACACGGAGAACCAACCAACAACCCTAACCTGCAAACATGCAAAAACCCGATCCGCAACAGCATACATCTCACCAATCCGCAATAAAAACCTCCAAACCTCCAACAGAATATAATTCAACCGAATATATTCTAATCATCCCGGCATTCATTTCCGCAAAATTGCTTCGGTCAATTATGTATATTTCCTCAACGCAACCAAGCAATCCACATTTCCCCGAAATTCGTATGCCATAACAAACGCATATCCAAGTCCCCAACGGAACATCAGCAAGTATACCAAGCCGCACACATTTCCCCGAAGTTCATATGCCTTAACAAAGCGCATATCCAAATCCTCAACGGAACATTAACAGCCAACCAAGCGGCATACATTTCCCCGAAATGACTTCGGCTAACATTCTATCTAAACGATATTCCTTGCTTGCACCCAAGCAATTTCCTTTCCTTAGCTTATACTGTTACGTACGTCGGCCACCACCATCATTTAATAATTTGCATTTAATTTTGTTTTAAAATAGTACGATGGTAAGGTGGTGGAAGAATTGTACGATCCTGAAGTGAGTTTTTGAACCCACCTCTAAACCAGACAATTTTCGGTGGCAAAACCAGAAAAGGAACCGCCACAACTGGCGCTGCGGACAAACCTTCCCAGGACAGGTTTGCGGTTTGTGGATATTGACTGTAAAATCTAGTGTGATACATCACGCAACTAATACTCGTAAGCGGAGAGGCCTGCATGGACCAGGGACGGAAAGCGGAAATTTTTGTTTTTTTTTTTTTTCTTTCTTCTCTTTTTGTTATTGATTGAACGATTTTGTTATTTTTTTTATTTATTTATTCTTATTGTGAATGGAAAACTTGTACATCAATTATTGTAGGATTGTTTGATATTAATGTTAAGATTTTGCTTTTGATTTATTTATTTATTGAATAATTTTCAGATTAATCGATCTTTGAAATTTTTGAATGTGATTCTGCTTTTTTTTCTTCCTTTTCGGCTGCGCGTTTGGTTTTAGTTTAAATATTTTTTTTTTTTTTTTTCGTTGTTGTGTTACAAAATTGACCAAAAAGTGGTCATTATATTCGCTTACCCCTTTCTCTCTCTCCAATTCTCGCCCGCTGAGAACTGCGTTTGTTGGTAGAATGGTGTTTTTGTTTGTTTATTGTGACCGACGGGTGTAATGTGTGTTTCTTTTTCTCATTGCACGACCGTTTGTTTTGTCGATTAGTGCACCGTTTTTCAGTCCCAAACATTAGTGAATTTTTGATTACGGGCTGACCTCTTCTGGTGTTCCGGGTTTCCCTGTTACGCATCGGGCCCCTATAGTGATTGTGAGGGAGGAAGGTTCGTCGGCCGGCGTCTTGTTGTATATTGGGAGCGTGCTTGTTTTTGTTTTTCGCACCCTTTCCGTTGGTGGATACTGTCGGCGACGAGGTTGTTTTTTTTTTTCTTTTCTCCGCGGGGTATCCGGGATTAACTTTGGTGTAGGTGACCTTAGGTTTGGAAAAGGGTCCTATAAATGCAGACTAGGCAGCGTCAAAGAGATGTCCGAGAGGGCACCCCTGCCCGGGCACGACCCGAGGCATTTCCCGAGCCGCCGGTTGACGAGGTGGATCCGGAGGCATTCCACGATTCGCGGGACGAGTTCGTGGACGAACGATCGCCAACGCGCCCCCCTCCCACCGTCGGTAAACAGCCTGTCGGGAGCATGGAGGACACGCCGATGCCCTCGTATTTTAAACTGGGCCCACAACCATGTCCTGTACGGACCATGCTGGGCACAGATAGGGTTTTCGACCTTGTGTCGAAGGCGGTCCCCATGTTTTCGGGACAGGAGGGCCCGGATACGGCCGAGAGACTCTCTTCGTTTCTCAAGGGCTGTAGAAGGACCCTGGATGGGCTGGCGGTGGAGGAGGAACATACCTTCCTCCGGTGGCTGCCCTCTAGGCTGAGCGGCGAGGCCTATCGGATGTTCGAGGAGAGACCACCCACGACATTCCTTGAAGCGGAACAGCGTCTTAGAGAGGCCTACGAACCCCGGGTGTCGTATGAGGAGTTGTGTGCACAACTTTCCAAAATGCGACAACTTCCTTCCGAGGATGCCACAGGCTTTGTTTCCCGAGTGAAGCGGGCCGTGGTACGGTGCGAGGAGGCAGCTGAGCGCTTTTATGGTCGCCAGGGTAGGCCCGTCTTCGCCAGCCAGCTTGAGGGCATGGCCAAACCGGTGTTGGTAAGGGGTCTGAGGGAGGAAGGACTAAAGCACTTCCTCCTCACGTTGGGTAATGTCCCTTTTCGTAGCCTGGTGGACCACCTAACCGGATTCGAGCGAGCTCGAAGGGAAATGCTGAGGCAGGACGACCTGTTTGTGGATGCGCGGCACGGAATCGCCGAGCGAGCGTCGGAAACACGAGAGTTGGGACCGGGAAGTTGCTCGACCCTTTTGGAAAGTTCATCCTCCACTTTTAGGGATTGTACCGCGGCGCCGGCGCCGGTGTTATCGAATTTGGATCCCCGGGCGGTGTCATTCGTGTTGCCGGCCGAAGAGCCTGATAGTCGTCGACGGGGAGAGGATGATTTCGTTCGGGAGCAGTCGTGCGGGCCTCTCAATTATAGACGGGATGCTGGTGCCTATGCTCCGGCCTCCTCTGGCGAGGGAGCGTGGTCAAATACCGTGCCTTCCTCGAGTCGGAGTGAAGGGTCGCAGGGTTTGGCTCGAGGGGCGTATGTGCCGGGAGATCGATCGGGTCGGGACAATCCGGTCCGGGATTCGGTTGGTCGATCGGCTCGCCCCCTGGAATCCCAGACAACATGCAGTTTCTGCAAAGTGAGGGGTCACGTGTACGACGAGTGCCTGAGGAGAAGGAACACTCCTTTCTGTCGCGAGTGCTGGCGGTATGGCCACGACATAGTGGACTGCCCGGATCGTCCGAGACAGACGCGCCAAGCCCAGGCTCCATACAGGGGTGGTGGTCAGCAGAGCGGAACCGCGCGGCATGGGCCACAACATCAGCGGCCGCAGGCTCAGCGGAGAGCCCTACCAGAGCCGCAGCCCCCGTCTACGGGCGGTGGGCCGGCGACATCAGGCCCCAGAGTATTCAGCGTCCGATGCTGTTGCGAGTTTTGTGGCCGACTGGGTCATAGCTTGCGCGGGTGCGAATACAGGCAAAGGTGGGAAAAACAACAGCATTCCCAGGGTTCTCCCCACAAGCGGCTCGGCGGAACAGCACCTGTTGCGAGCCGAGAGCAAGACACCCGTGTGGAGACTGGGGCGGGCGCGAGAAATAGGCGCAGAGGGCGTCGGAGGCAGCGTCGGCGAAATCGAGGCGCCGGTAATGATAGCGCGGAAAGTAGGGATTCTCGGAAGGTGGATGGAGATGATGGGCGACGACTGTCCGTGTCGAGCGGTGGCGGTAGGCGACCCGACTCCATGGACTCAAAATCCTCAAAGACGGATGCGAGGCATGATGCCGCATCAGGCAGCGCGGGGAGCCGGGAATGGCAGCCCCGGCGCATTGGGCCCAAAGTGGGCAGAAAGAATAGCTCCAGTTCCGCTAGTTCGGAGTCCAGTGGGACTCCCGAGCGGAATATTCCTGAACGGAGGAGCGGAACATTGTGCGAGTTTTGCGGTCGACACACTCACAAGGCGGCAGAGTGTCGACATAAAGCAAAATGGGAGAGTTCGGGAAACTCCCCAAGGTCGGGTCGGCAAGATCCTACCCGACCGCACTAAAAACGAAAACCAGCTCCAGCTGTTCTCAGCTTTCGCCGACTCGAGTCCCGATTGTCGCTCTCCCTCTAGACATTGGCCGTAGCAACCCTACGCGCCTAATCGTGGACACCGGCGCTGAGATCAGCCTGTTGAAGCTGAAGACACTCCATCCTAGATATGGCATGGATGTGCATAAATCTACAACGCTCCAAGCGCTGTTTGTCAAAGGTAAGTCGAGGGGTTGTTGCACTGGGAATTTCAAGTTGCACCATGAGATTCCCTGCAGTTTCCAAATAGTAGACTCCTTGCCGGGTTTGGAGGAAGACGGATTGTTGGGGTACGACTTCCTGTCTCGGAATTGTAAGGTAGACGGGCCGGGTGGTTGTTTGGTTTTTCCCCGAACGACCGTAAATCCCGTGCCATTCTCCATTCAATTTGTCAACTATGGGACGGGAAGGGTTGAACATGTGGCAGCCAAACGGGGAGACGTGCCAAAGGGACCTGTTAAGGTCGATACTGCGGCAGGTACTCGCCCGGAGACCCTACCCATACAGGGGAGGGCTGCGAAAAGCTGTTCAACCACGTGCTACCCACGTGGTCATCCGGATGAACCCCAAACAGTGGACGTTAATAACATATAGTTATAGACAACGTTCTATATAAACGAACAAATAAGGGAAGGATAAGCCTTCCTATAACTTGGAGCCCCTGATCCTAGCTGGCCAGACTCTGGTTACCCTCCGGAATCTTCGTCCTTGTAAAGGACCTTCGTCGAGGGATACCATCTTGAGAGTCTGACGAAAAGTCTTTAAGGCCAGGCCTAATGCTGCAGGCGCAGTCCCAGCGAAGACTGCAGAGGCAAACCCCAGTGCTGGGGGTTGGATCGCATATATGAAAGTGCGAAAGCGCACTATAATGTCGGGTGATGGTAGGTTTTGCCGTCGAAACGAGACAAACCCCCCGATCTACCAACCCATGGACCGAGGCAAGTACCGAGTCCAAAGGAGGAGGATTAAAGTAAATATATAGGAGCGGGACGCTTTTGCCGGCCGGGTGACATTTCGGAGGTTGAACGAGAGGGGATCGCCTCGCTTTAGCGAGGTGGTCCTAACCGGATCGTGTGGGCGGTCGAGCTTTCGGTCGGACCATCGTTTCAGTGTCGGGCCCGCCGCGATAGATGGGAATCTGTGTAGTTAGTGTTCCCCTATTAAGTGTTATTTATTTATTTATTTTTTTTACTAACCCTAGTATATAGGTAGCCTAAAACGTACTAACATTAGCACTTAAGCATTATTTATTTTGTTTCACTAACCCTAATGTATAAGTAGTACTAAATATATAGAAAATCCTTACTAACCCTAACACCTAGGCATGTTTATTTATTTGTCTATTTATTTATTGGTTGGTTTGTTAATTGTTTGTTTGTTTGCTCTCCGCCGTCCACTCTCCGGCGTGACATTCCTCTCCTAAGAATGGCACGCAGTCTTGTGCGGGGGGGAGGTGTGTTACGTACGTCGGCCACCACCATCATTTAATAATTTGCATTTAATTTTGTTTTAAAATAGTACGATGGTAAGGTGGTGGAAGAATTGTACGATCCTGAAGTGAGTTTTTGAACCCACCCTGATTCGGGTGTGGATCGTGCAGTTCTTCGAGTTCGAATTTGTTTTTCGAAGTGGACGTGAGTGGAGAGCGAAATGAGAGAGACAGGAGGTGGTAAAAGTTCGGTTTTTTGTTATGGTCCCGTTGGTGACGGTGGTGAAAAAAAAACGTTGTTGTTAACGGAAAGAACAAAAAAACAGCAGAAAAAAAGTTAGTCGAGTTTTTTGTACAGTAGTGTGGTGAACCTAAAGAGAAACGGTTACGGTTGACGGTTTTCGGCAGTCTAGTGTCAGTTTTTGTTAAATTATTATTAAGCGAAATTTATTGAGTAATAAAGTTATCATTGTTCTTTGTCAAATTTGTATATATACACAACATCGTTTCATATACACAAACAATACACTAACTTATCCTGTTTGTGAAATGTTGCTGGGGAAGGACGATCGTACTGGCTCTGTGAAAATGTTCAGTGGATTTAATGGAAGTTTTAGTAACACAGTGAAGTTTTCTTCTATTTGAATGATTTTGCAACAAAATAAGAAACAAAACCGGCATTCTAGTGGGATGTGGTGTTTTATAATAAATGTTAAATGTAAAACGGTGACATATAAAGATTTGCACATAAAATTTTTGTTAATTTCGGTTTTTACGCAATGCCGTGAGTAATGAATGGAAGACAATAAAACCACTTATTGTCTTAAAATATTGAGGGAATTAAATTAATTGCATTTAAAACAGTAGAAAACGAAAACAGTTATAATTTGACTTACGGCGTTGGCGCTTGGTGATCATCGACCGACTTGCAAGCAACAAAGGAAAAGCTTTGCGTGAGTTTTATTGAACCTACATCTAAACCAGACAATTTTCGGTGGCAAAACCAGAAAAGGAACCGCCACAATACGGCAAGGATTCGCTGGAACTAAACTCATATGCATAGGCATAGCAACTCTTCCACTAAATTCTTAGGAAGTGGCAATGAGTTTACGACGCCACTACCACAACGCAATGGATTTTCAATTCCATGAGTCAGTCGCAATTTATCCGCAGTGGCGCCCAGAACGAAGTCGAAAACCATTATTCGAAGCGTTCAAACACTAGCCAATTTTAACCACAGGAGTGCCCCTAAGTGTGAGAATCACAACCTAAGTCGAGGTTCGGGTCGATTCTAATCTTCCAATGAGGTCGAGTAAAGTCACGAGTGAAAGTCAGATCTCGGTGCACGACAATTTAATGTACGTTCATCCGGAACACATAACCATTGAACAGTGAACCAATCCACCTTGTAGAATAATTTTATGTGCAACCTTTCGTGAATAAAAGAAGTTAAACAACCAGAAGGGCAAATAAAAGTAAACCTATGTTCAGTTAGCCGGAGTGTTTTATTCCTTCCTCCCTTCGTCGATGGTGTATCGCCATAGTCCATTGTTCGCGGACGAGGTATTCGCGCTCATTGCTCCCACTCGCATTAACATTGTCAGCAGAAGGTGGACAGACGAGGGAAAGCGGTATTTGTAGAGACACGCCTTCCTACGACCTTAGGAACAGCCGATATTATCCCGTCCCAAGGAACGCGGTAACGCGAACGATTTTGTGGACGCGGAAAATAGAAAAGTGGGAAGGAAGTGAATCAGGTGCCCGTGTCTTGGCGCGACATACTTCCTAAACCCCCCCACACGGTTTTCGCTCCGCCAGCATACTATTCAACACATTCTACGTGGACCCGACTGTAGGAAGGCAACCGGCCAGGGCGGAATACCAGCAACAGTCCTTAGGAACTGTGCTTCAGAACTGTCGCCGGCTCTTAGCAGACCCTTTCGCTTATCTTATGAACGAAGAACCTTTCCGGCCTGCCGGAAAATCGCTCGAATTCAGCCAATCCCAAAGTGGGGAAAAAAGTCTCTACCACAAAATTACCAGCCGATAGCATTATTGTCTATATTATCTAAGGTGGTGGAAAAAGCCATCAATACTGAGTTAATCAAGTATTTAGTGTTCAACGGCCTTCTAAATGATCGTCAATACCGATTTTGTGGCAGGCGGTCCACGGGAGACCTTTTGACACTTATAACCGATATATGGACATCTGCGATTGAGCGGCATGGTGAGTCAAGGGCGTTCGCGATGGATATCTCCAAGGCCTTTGTCCGTGTCTGGCACTGGGAATTGCTGAGCAAACTTCGTTCATATGGACTTTCCCAGCACCTTTGCCATTGGACGAAGAGCTTCGTCGAAAATCGATCGATCCGAGTTGTTGTGGACGGCAAGTGTTCAGATCTGTATCCTGTTAATTCCGAGGTGCCTCAAGTTTCGATTTTGGCTCCGACCTTGTTTTTGCTTCACATAAATGTTTTTTTTGAGACAACGGATAACAAACTGTACAGTTTTGCGGATGATAGTACTCTTGTTTCCTCTTTTTCGAGTGATCGAGCGATTAGTGTATGTGCGAGGGACGTGGGGCGGGTGGGCGAGGGCATGGGGGGGGGGGGGTAGGTTGCACCGGCGTACGGCGTTGATTCACTTCGCTCCCCATCGTCTCAAAAAGATTGCGTTGAAGAAAACACCGACAAAAGAACGCCGCCACGTTTGTTCACAACCAGGAGAGTAAAAGGAAACACATGATTTGGTTTATTGTTAGTCACAACTGATTTGTATTTTATTGTTATTTTCGCTCGCATTATACATCTTTATTTTGTACACCATTCTGTCTATGTTCACAACTTCACCAAATTGCAGTGGATCTTTTTATTTAGACGTAAATGTCATTTTACCGACTAAAACCACCTCCCACCAGGCTCATATTCCCATGATCAGGTATCATGGTGTGGGTCCATCTTCCTTTGATGGAAGAATCCCACCTTCGTTGCCATTCTCTTAGGCTTGAGAGCTCTAATTGTGACCGCATTGCCCGACGATTCTCTTGTGAGACGTTATGCAATGCAGCGTTTTCTTTAGCTGCAATGTCAGGTGGCGTCCTCCCGGCCAGAATATTTATAGCTTCTTCGGATACCGTTCGGAATGCACAACATACTCTTAGTGACGCCAGTCTATGTGCGGAGTTCACTCCCCTCATGTACGACTTATACTGTGCGGCTCCTGCCCATATGGGACGCGGTGGTGTACGTGTGTGTTCGTACACATCACCGTGTTTATCGATGCGTTTAGCCAAGGATAAACGGAACCTACAACGAGGGAAAAATAACAAAGGGGAAACGACCTAAGGCATCGTTCGGTAATGAGGGTCAGCTGTCTAAATAGCAGCCACTCATTAGATGCTAAAACTGATTGCGATAATTTATACAATAGAGATCATATATCGTCTCTCTGCCGACTGGGAAAATCGGATTCTTTTATTTGCATATGTTTATGCTATTGAATCCAATCCGGCGGCTAAGCGCGCCATTGGTGATTGTTTGAAGATTCAAACAAAGAAGTATTTCTGGGTAAAGTGGTTGCAGCTGTATTGATAGTTGCAAGTCATTGCAAAGCAGATTAGATGGTTATACAATGACGGTATCAATGGTATCTATGGCGACACAAGTCACAAGTGTGAAAATCTACACTAATTGGAAATTCGGTTTTTTGTCGCTTATGCAGAGACGCATTGATACATGTATGAATGCCCTTGTAAGAAAAATTCTTTGCAGGCATTTCCAGGTAATACATTGAAAGCATTAATTATCCTTGGGAAGGAAATGTTTTTGCTGCGAGGAGATTGCGGTGCAGGTGTGGGAAGGTTGGAATTTGCCTGACAACCGAAGGTACGGAATAGGTGTTGGTTTATGCACCTGTATAATGGAAAGAATTCTTGTAGGGAATTTGTATGCGAAGCAATGCATGAAAGGTAAGAATTCTTTCACAGGGACTTTTAAGTTATATAAATTTGATCTATTTGATGCGTGAAGCATTTAAGGTGTTAACGCGATTGCATTAGCGAAACTTATAAGGTTGGGTCGAAGTTATGGGGGTTATTCAGGTAAGTAACAGTGGGGTTTGGCGGAACCGCCACAAGTGTATCAATGTCGCACCAGTTGAGATGTAGCCAGATCGACTCTCTGAATCGGGATCTAAATAAGGTCCCGCAGTGGGGAAAGGTCAGTCTCGTCCACTTCAATGCAACGAAGACACAGTATACAACATTCACAAGGGAAAGTGGATCATCGGTTCCACAGCTGATGATGAATGGCCAGGCCCTCGAATCTGGGGAGAGCTTGAAATTGCTCGTCGTCACGATCTGTGGGTATGTGTGGGTATCGTGGCATAAACACGTGTCGAACATCGCCAGATCCGCCTCGGGAAAACGGAGCTATCTTTTTAGAACCAAAAGCGTTACAACCTGCAACAGCTCAACAAGAACTCCAACAGTTGTTTGGTGGCATCTTGGGGCGCCGAGCCAGCGCTATAGGTTCGCCTCTCCCGAGAGAAATAAATTTAAAAAAAAAATGTTTCTTTACAGGTAAAGGAAAAAATATTTCGTACATGATATAGCGTGCTCGCGTAGAGAAAAGTGTTATCGTACAAGATGTCTAAAACCGTAGATCATCATCATAATCGGCACTACAACCGGAATCCGATCTTAGCCTTATTTAACAAGTTTGAGGCTTGTTAAATTTTCCATAATAATTTGTTTTTCTGGGCAAGGTTGTTAGACTTGTCAATTATAGATATTTTTGTCAATTATTAAATAAGTGCTTAATCAAGTAATACACCAATCATTCATTTAATCAGTCCAGCTTTCAGATAATCGGTCAGTTAATTAACCGATTAATGACCTACTTTATTAATCGGTTCATTATTAACAGTCAGTTAATCAATCAATCTATGAATCATTCATTTAATCAGTCAATCTATCAATCAGTGAGTCAATCAATTAGTCCGTCATTCATTCACTTAGACGAATAATCTGTCAGTTGGACGACCGCTCAACTAATTGGTCAGTCCATTCATCAGTCGGTCAGTCAGATGATGTACTAATTGTGTCTACATGCATGTACATATTAGATGTGTAGAGCTCCTCTGTTCAACGTTAACGCTACCCTGAAAGTCAGTGTTATACGAGTAACAATAAGTAAAATAGATAATAAAATACATGTGAAAGTCGGGTTGGCAAATGAAGTAACAAATCAGCTACAGCATGACCACATATTACGACCCTTACCACTAAGCAATTAATACTTTATGCAGGCGACTATAAGCTAGATGTAGCTAAAATTCAAGACTCCCGAAGAATATTACCACTCTCACTATCACACAGAAATTCACTTTGTCTACTTACCATTGACATTCACCAGCCAAATTCCATCGCACACTCCCCATATAGCAGCCATAGCACAGTATGTTAAATAGTCTCCTTCCACGGCTACCCATTCGTGCATCCAAATCAATAAGACTGCTTGCAAAATGAACACTGTTATCATGATTGAAATTCGTCCAACTAACTTTGCTAGAGCACCGGCAACTCCTGCTGCAATGGCATTTGCCACTCCGAAGCATATCATAGCAAAACCAATCCTAGATATTCCCCATCCGCAGGCAACAAAAGACTGATGGAAAAACAATGAGTTAACTATAAAAACATAATTACTTCCACAGACTTTACTTACAGCAGTGAAGTCTACAGCTACGAAGGCCTCTTCTAGACCAATGAACATGGTTATTGGTAGAAGTAATAATTGATAACGTTCCGACAATAGTTTGATAGTTACTGCTAGGAGTTTACAACCAGATAGACCGTCCCCGGCTTCCTTGCGATCTACGCCATACCTAAAAATTGAAAATTATAGCAGATTTTTTTTGTGAATAATTCAATCACGTTATAAGGATAATTTTATGCTACGTGGCTGAGTTTTTTTTTCTACAAAAACATCTAACGGGGAGTTTTATTTCCTGTCCAATAAGGAAATATTAATATCCTCTGTAAAGGGCATCGGTGATAGATCACACAGGACGTTTTACCTGCTATGCACTTCGTTTTTATGGGCTTTCTGATTTATGAGCCCATTCTGCAGCTTTTCTCCTCGGAAATATTCCACCGCAACAGGAAACTTAACCGTGTTCTTCGTATATTATATTTTTGGTTAAAAAGTTCTGCTGTCCTCAAGAATGCATACGAGGGTAAGTAAAATGAATGGATTAATCACGACTAGTACGACAAGTGATTTTTATTTGAATTGGATTGATTCAATTTTCAAGCATCCTTGATAGCCAACAGTGTCGCTATACGTAATAGTAAAAACTGGCACCCTAACTCCGATGCCACATTAATTTAGATTTATTTAACTTCGCCTATTAAAGTAGAAACTGAAGGGGGACACAAAACCCGAAGAGAAAATTGAGTAATAAATCGAATTTAAAAATCAATCATCTTGAGTGAGTGAAGATTAGTCAGGGTGAGAGACCAACGACCGGTCAGGGCAATCCAAATTTGTATCATTTGGATTTAAAAGAACATGATTGGGTAGTTCTTATAACGTCCTATCTTAAATTGGTGTGCCATTGTCTAGACTGAAGTGCCGTTGATGGATATTGAAAAGAACGTAGATGATAGATCAATTCGATGAACGATGATACGATGATACTCAGTAGCGAAAAATTTGACAGCACCTTACGTTTAAATTATAATGAAAAATTAGGCCATAACTGGGTGAATCACGACCCTCATTGGTTATTTATATTCTTTAATTTGGCTTAATATAAGCCTAAAACATGAATCTCTGAGGTCAATCGGAATTGTGATAGTTGTTATCAATATATTTTGTTTTGAAAAGATTGGGCAAATATATCTATCAATAATAAATGTATCTATAGTTTTTTTCTTCTTTTATAAACTATTTTTAATATCTTTAAGTTCTTCGATAGATATTATAGATATGAAGGTATTAGAAGGCTTCGCCCCCAGCGACCTACTGCTCGTCATTTGATCTATTGATCTGATGTCTTTTTTAAAAAAATCTCCTTCCTATTTTTTTTTTATAATGTAAAGCTTATAAACTAACCTCGTAATTTTAGTTAATTCATAGATGTTGCAACGGTGCTACGCTCACTCCTCTATTCAGTTTGATTTAGATTATTATCGTACTTTCGCAATTTGTTCCCTTGTAATTCGACAGTTACTTTTTCAATTCTAAACTCAGCGCCAACTATAATTATAAACCCTAAGCATGTTCTCTCTATATATTTAATTGTTCCACTCTTCTCAGCAATGTGTCACCCCGAGTCACACCGAACACCGATTGCACTCGAATTTTAACTTTAACTACAATTACTGTAAGGATTCTCGTCTTTAATCAGTAATGATATCCAAGCCAAACACTCGCAGTTATCTTTATAAACTGAATAAAAATATTATTCACATACTCGGTAGTACACTCGAATATTTGTATATATACTATACTTCACAGTTAATTAATACAAAGTGTGTTATATACCGAATTTGGCTCTAATAAATATCACAATGATCCCCAGCTGGAGAGCCAGAGAAATTGTTTTAATGTTAGCAGCGGACATACAGGGCAACGTTACTAATTCCCTTTAACCCGGTGAAAGCCAGGACGATCATGGTCCCTGTTCAATCCAAGTTGACATTGTTACACCTCGCCTAACACCCCCCCCCCCCCCCCTCAAATAATACAACAATACCACACATACAAACAATAAATCTTCATCCCAAACATTTTGCATACAATGCAATACTTCATTCAATTCATATCACGATAAACACAAACATTCTGCATACAATGCAATATTCGCGTTCATTCAGAAGGAAAGCCTTCCTCACGAACAATTAATTCATATCGCAAACGTTGCGATAATTTCCCATCCATGCCAAAGCATATCAAAGCTTCGGATTACGAAAAGCAAACAAGCACCTATCCACAGACCTACACGGTCTCATGTTACAGGTACACGTGTTTACAAGTGTGATACATGACATGCGAGCGCAAGCGGCATTGTCAAAGACCACCGGCGACGAAGCAGTTCAACGGCAATGATCTGCCGACATCGGCGAAGTATCGACCGTAGCGAAAACACAAAATTAAACGTATGATACGATTGCACATAGAGCAATGCAGTGTAATTGGTTCGGTCATTGCTACTCCAAATCGGTTGAACATTTAAATTGATTCCGCTGCATTTTTTTGCAGAAGAAATTAAGTGGTAATTAAAAAATTGCGAATTGCGAATGGCAGGCGATTAGACTCGAAATAGGTTACGCATTCGGTGCTGAAAAATGCACCATATACATTTTTGTCCCATTAAAGTGGTATATAAAGTGGTAGCAATTGAGTGTTTTTTCTCTGGTTGACGAAAGTTGCGGCTATCGGAACTGCACAGCGGGCTCTCGTACTACCAAGTAAATTATTTACATTAAGTCTAATCAAGAATCTATCTACAAGTAAAGTTTTGTTATCAAAGTAATGCTGCTAAGACTATGCTGTTAAGACTAATTAAGAAACTATACACAAGTGAAGTTTTGTTATCACAGTAACGCTGAGACTATATACAAGTGAAGTTTTTTTTATCAAAGTAATGCTGTTAAGACTAATTAAGAAACTATATACAAGTGAAGTTTTGTTATCAAAGTATTGCTGCTAAGACTAATTAAGAAACTACATACAAGTGAAGTTTTGTTATCAAAGTAATGCTGTTAAGACTAATTAAGAAACTATATACAAGTGAAGTTTTGTTATCAAAGTAATGCTGTTAAGACTAATTACGAATCTATCTACTAGTGAAGATCTGTTATCAAAGTAATGCTATTAAGACTAATCAAGAATCTATAGGCAAGAGAACAAATGTAAAGTGATGTTGATGTGAAGCTGTTGAGAATAAAGGAGACGATTTGTGACACTAAAAAACGTGCTGGTTTAATTACGACCCGTCTGAACCGGAGAAAAGCAGAGAGACAAGAAGAGAAGCCACAACCACGGAAGGCCCCAGCAGAACAACAGGCAAGCCCGGAAGGAAGCCCCCTTACCCAAGACACGTAAGCAACCTTTAGTTAATATGTATTAAATTCCGATACGGCGATTTCAATGAACAAATAATACAAACTTGATTTAACAAGTATTAAATTCCAATACAGCTATTTCAATGAACAAATAATACAAACTTTAATCAGTAAGCATTAAACGCCAACACGGCATCTTCAATGAACAAATAAGACAAACTTTAGTTATTAAGTATTAAATCCCGACACTGCATCCTCCACAAATAAAGTTTACAATCCCTAATGTATAAAAACTAAAATATGACAATCCCTACTAAATAGATACTACAATCCTTAAAGAATGAATGTTGAAACTAGTTACGGTGTTTCCCGGTGAATAAATAATCCAGGTAAAACCCAATTCTGGAATCTTTGTTGAAAACCAAATGTCCCCCAACGCGATACAGGAGCAAAATAAAATAAAACCTCTTCAAATAACTAAATATTAAATGTTAATGTCAAAGCGTTACAGCCTGATGTTACAACATGCAGTTTCCACTCTCCTCATCCAGGGGTGTTAGGATATCTTGTGGGGGTTCTTTAACTCACTTGCAAAGAACCACCCATTTCCATAAACTACCTGCGTTCTACTTACCTGCAAATGAGCATCCTAACCTACTCTGCATCACCTTTCACCTAAAGCTAATTCCGCATTACCTCATCAGGTAACCAGCACTAATGCATGCACATGCCAATGCTCTGTGCGAAGAAGAATTTTCTCTTACATGTGCACGACATGTTCATCCTCACCACCAAGTCATCGGTCGATTGTGCAAACAAAAACCTACAGCGCAGCCATTGCTGGCCGCCTATAGAAATTTCCAGTGTTGTTCTGACGCAAACAACACACCCGACACATCGACCGATGGGACATTGGCAATCTGCGTACAAGCTAATTGATGCTGTACGCAATGGCCAATGAATAAATATACATTACTCCTATCCCCTAAGGTTCGCTACAGTTGCGACCAATTTCCTTTTATCGGTCAACTACCGATCATGGGATTTGGGCACGAATATGATTGACGTTAGACAATCGTACCCATGATCATGCCTAATGATGCTCCGGCCTGTAAAACATACACACACACAGTAGCATCACTGTGTTTATGCTAGTATCCAACCGCTGGTCCATGGCCACCCTGGGCGAGACGTACGCTTGCACATCTGCAAGGCTAAATCCTCGCCATTGTACTCATGTGGCAACACCGTCATGTAAACAAGACTCGAATCTTCGGCTGACCTATCATCACCCAAGAATGTATAGCCTACAACGCCATCATCATGAACGCCTGAGTAAACACGATGTGCATCTCATCGTGACCCTTGAAATAGCGTTTTTGTTTACCGTAAAGCAAAAACTTATTTCGTTCTCAGGCGCAGGTCATCGAGGATTTATGACCACATTGCCTGCAGTCCCTTATGTTCGTTCCGTTGTTTATTCAGGTGCAGTATCGTTCGTTGTCGATACTTCGAGCGAAAGGGGCACTGTACGGCCCCTGTGCACCATTCGAGAAATCCTCCGATTGAACCCTTTCCTCGAGAACCATTGGTCCCCCCCCACAGCAATGTGATCCATTACCGTTGAATCTGACGGATGTGGATTGCATCGAGGAGTCAGATTTCATCCCCTGTCGGGAATACACGCATGTCAGGCGCCGAGATTCACCCACCGCCGCGTCCACGCGCACACCGTCGAGTCGCGGAGTTATTGAGACGTTAATTTTCAAAAGTCCTCATTCGTTTGTAATTAAAATTATTCGCGAAATTCGTGTTTTGACTTTTTCTCGGTGGGTATTTGGCTGAACCCCACGCCCGTGCAGGCGTAAGAGCAGATACTACCACAAGCTACTTTGGCATCCGCCAAGTAGTGACCCAATGCTTGCAGCAACATCCTGAGAAAGGTTGCTCAAGGCTAATAACCTTGCCCGTTAAAAGAAATTATTATGGATAATTTAACAAGTCTCGGATGTGGACAGAATACACGTCGACGACCACGGAAACGAAAATGGCTAAACGATTTGAGATTTTTCTCATGGAACGACCGCTCATTATACAGGGCTCGAGCTGCACAGCAACTAGCCGATGCCCTGAAGGAATATAAGACTGACTTAACAGCATTACAAGAAATCAGATGGACGGGGAGTGGTGTTATTCAAAAAAAAAGAAAACGACTATGACGTTTATTATAGCTGTCACGCAAAACACCATGTGCTCGGGGTAGCGTTTCTAGTCAGCCAAAAACTCAAGCCTATCATTATCGGCTTTAATGCAATAGACGAAAGGCTATGCACTCTTCACGAGGCAAGACATAAACGTTCACGGGCCTACAGAGAAGTATCCTGACGACGAACAATAACAATTCTACGAGAACGTCGAACGGGCCCTCAATGTCTGCCCAAGATACGATCTGAAAATCGTTCTTGGCGATATGAATGCGAAAATAGATCGGGAGTCGGTTTCCAGGCACTACGCAGGTTCCTATAGTTTACATGAGAACACTAATGAAATGGACTACGAGTTATTGAACTAGCAGCATCAAAGAACTTGGTCGTTGCGAATACCAGGTTTCCGCGTAAAGACACCACAAAGCCACCTAGGTATCACCCCGTGGAGCCGATCGCAACCAAATTGGCCACGTGTTGATAGATCGTCGCCACTCCTCGAGCCTGATGACGGTACGAACGTAGCAAGGCGCCAACGGCGAATCTGATCACTATCTTGTTGGTATAGTTTTCTGACCGTGGGTTGCCTTACGGAGACGTATTGCATCCGCGGATCAGGTTCGGATCAACACAGCTGTCTTAGTGAGAACATCAGTAACACCTATGGTCATGTTTTAAAAATCGCCCTCGAAGAGCTCGATGGTGGGAGAGTAAGTCCTGGGGTCAAAATGCTAGGAGTAGAAGAAAAATGGACAAGCCTCAAAAATACTGTACAAGAAAAGTGTATAAACTAGCGACTGAACGTACGAATGCTGCCTACCGGACAATACAGCAGACTCATACGGCGCGGGTATGCGATAAGAAATACAAAGAGCTCAGAATATTTGAAAAAAAAGTCCACAGACAAAAGTGCCTGGGAAACACATCTAGTCCGGGAAATAAAGAAAGGTAGAGAGCGAAGTCCGCACCAGTCGCGGAAGTTCTACCAAATAATCCATAATATGACGCGGTACACATCATGCTTTACTTACTGCAAGGTTAAAGAGGGTAATCTGATCACCGATCCTGTGTTCTGGAGCGATGGGAAGTGCACTTCAATGAATTGGTAAATGTTCAGCTCACAGAAGAATTAGAGGCTCCACCAAGCATTGAGGAAACTGTAAAAGCCATAAGACAGCTGAAATCAAATAAAACATGACCGGAGCTGATGGCATACCAGCCGATCTGATCAAACAAGAAAGGACAGCGTTACATCACGCAATTCATGAGATTGTGGTGCGCATATGGGAACAAGGAACCCGAAAGTTCATGACCTCACCGACTCGACTCCGCCACTGTCCCGTGCGCTCTCCTTCCACGTTGGATCATCCGATCCGATCTCTTCGAGGTCCAACCTAACTTTCGGGTTCCTACAGGCCAATAGATAGTACTATAGTAGTAGTATGGGAACAAGAAGAGATGCCGGAAGATTGGCGTCGTGTAATAATTTGCCCCATACATAAGAAGGGATTTATCACAGTGTGCAGCAACTATAGGGGTATAACATTGACGAGTACCGCCTATAAGATACTGTCCTCCATCCTACGACATCGGATAGCCCCATACTTAGGTCATCATTGGTCAATATCAGGGTAGCTTCACCCCAGGCACATCAGCAATTGATCAGATATTCACCCTTAGGCAGACGATGCAAAAATGTCTGGAATTTAAGATTCCATTATATCATATATTTATAGACGTTAAGGCCGCCTACGACAGCATATCCAAGGTAGAACTATATAATGCCATGAGAGAGTTCAGCTTTCCCAATAAATTGATACGACTTTGTAGGTTGACTATGACCAACGTAACTAGTCAAGTAAAAATAGTGGGATTGCGTGAGTAGGGCGTTAGAATATACTCACAGCTAGGCCGGTTTGTCGTAAGAGGCGACTAAAGGCCGATTGGTAGCCGGGGTCCCAACGCCCTGTGCGCCCGGTGAAATACCACCCCATCAAGCTTTAGGCTCCGTGAAATGGTCGGGAGAAATCCCTGACCATCTTTCGGAGCTTGCCTGATGGACCGGTTTGAGAAAAGGTTGGTTAGGTGGTAGTCGGTCCCAAGGTGAGATCCACCCCGTCATGCTGTACATTCCGCGATATCGCCGAGAGGAATCTTCAGCGGTGTTTCGAATGTGTGGCTGATGGCCCGGACTGACACGGAGATTAGTCATGATGGTACCTTCTGATATAAAGAATTCCAGAGGTAAACTAGTCTCCCATTCGGATCTCTCGGGGGGACTATGTCAGGGTGAGCATCATGCAGATATCATGATAAATAATGGAACTTTACGAGGTTCGTCATCGCATAACCGGGCTCGCTCTCGAGGCTCTGCCCACGCTCGACTGGTGGCGGCATTTTGTAACATCAGGGGCATCCGTTTCACCAATACGAATGTAAACGCCGTCCACCAATATTTTCAAACACCGAAACCTGCTATCCTTGCCCTAACTGAGACCCAGGTCGATTCGTCAACTGATTCGACATATCTTCGTTGCTCAGGATACGACTTACATTCGAGATTCCGTTTTCAGGGCGGAGTCTGTGTCTTCGCGTGGTCCAATCTGGCTTGCCAGGGGATGGAGGCGTTGGAGTCCAATAATATGGACATCATATGGTTGAGGGTCGTGCTGAGGAATTCCGTTAAATTTCTTTGTCGTCAATACCGCTCCCCGAATGACGGTCGACCGGCGACATTTTTCGAACACCTTTCACATACCGTCGATTGGATACAGATCAACCACCCAGCTTCTGAAATCGTTGTCCTTGGCGATTTTAATATGCACAGTTCCGGCTGGTTGTTAAATTCTAGCAGAACCGACGAGGCTGAGAGGCTGGCGGAGATGTTTGCTGTAAGCCACAACTTGACTCAACCCGTGGGGGAGCCAACGCGAGTGCTGGATGCCCGAGGCGATTATGCGAACACCCTGGATCTGTTTTTGACATCCGAACCGAGTATTTATACCGTAGAGGTTTCTGCGCCACTGGGAAACTCAGATCACTGCTTGGTATCTGTCGCTCAAGCACTTGCATATCAAGCGAATAACCGGCCTAGGAAGGTTTGCCATGTATGGAAGTATGGGGCTGCTAACTGGGACGATTTGCGAGATTTCTTCGCATCCTTTCCATGGTCCGTTCCAAATCGAGATTTTGTATCTCGAAAATACACAACAACAGTCTCGATTTTTGGGTATCATTGATAAGGGTGATGAAATTCGTATTCGAGGATCAGTCTCAATTGGCGCCCGAAGCGGTAGGACGTCAATAAATTAAGTCAAATAAAATAAAATAATAGCATAATAAAATAAAAAGCATTTTTTATTTGGCCTACCCGATTCCCAGGACCATATTCAACGATCGGTAGCTGCTTTTCCCCCAAGGTTTGAGGAAGCACGGCGGCAACCGCATTGGGGCCCCTAAGGAGCTGTCTTAAAGAGATCTGTGGGGTAGGAAGTAAGTGCACCGGCGTGCGGAATCGCCACAGATCCCTCGTCCCTTTCAGGACGAGACACACTCCTTGAGAGAAGTACCACTACAAAAATGGTGGCAGCGGTGGGATTTGGATGTAGGAATGGGAGAAAAGGGTGGTAGGGCTTTTTGGAGCACTACTTATATTCCACATTCCATCAAACGAAGTTCGTCTGATAAACCTTGGTTTGGTAAAAAATGCGAGCAGATTACAGCGGCAATGGTTCTAAGCAATGGCGCTCTAATCCCACCGATGTTAACACAACGAATTTTGTTAGTATTAGAAACGCGTGCAACCAGGCGATTGATACCGCGAAGAAGGCTCACAACGACAGGGTGATCAATAGGCTGCTTGGGTGCCCAACTGGTTCGCGCTCCTTCTGGTCAATGGCAAGAACTGTCAGCGGTAACTTCGCATCTTCCTCTTTCCCTCCGTTGGTGACAGACAGCGGGACGTCAGTCACGAATTCAAAAGATAAAGCTAATGTGTTCGCGAATTTATTTTCCGCGAATTGAAACCTCGATCCCGGTATTTTGGAGCCACCTGCGATATCGCCGGTACGGTCTTCGATGCGGGATGTGATCCGCGAACTATTCAACGCATTCTACGTGAACTGGATTGTAGGAAGGCAAGTGGCCCGGACGGAATACCAACAATAGACCTTAGGAACTGTGCTCCAGAATTATCGCCGGTTCTTGGCAGACTCTTCCGCTTATCTAAAGCGCGGAGGACCTTTCCTGTCTGCTGGAAAATTTCAGCCAATCCCAAAGACGGGAAAAAAGTGTCTCCCACAAAATCATCGTCCGATAGCATTACTGTCTATTTTATCTAAAGTAATGGAAAAAGTCATCAATAAAGAGTTAGTTAAGTTTTTGCAGTGCAACAGACTTCTAAATGATCGTCAATACGGATTCCGTGGCAGGCGGTCCACGGGGGATCTTTTGGCACTTATAACCGATATATGGACATCTGCGATTGAGTGGCATGGTGAATCAAGCGCGGTCGCATTGGATATCTCCAAGGCTTTTGACCGCGTCTGGTACGGGGCATTGCTGAACAAACTCCGTTCATATGGACTTTCCCAACAGCTTTGCGACTGGACGAGGAGCTTCCTCGAGAATCGATCGATCCGGGTTGTTGTGAACGGCGAGTGTTCAGATCTGTATCCAGTTAATGCGGGGGTGGTCCAATGTTCTATTTTGGCTCCAACTTTGTTCTTGCTTCACATAAATGATTTGATGAAGACAACGGATAACAAAGTGTTCAGTTTCGCGGATGATAGTACGCTTGTTTCCTCCGTTTCGAGTGTTCGGCCGATTGGTTCGTCTGCGTCGCATCAGCTGAGATGTGGACAGATTGACTCTCTGGGTCAGGATCTAGATAGGGTCCTGCAGTGGGGAAGGGCCAATCTCGTCGACTTCATGCAGCGAAGACACAATACACAGCATTCACAAAGAAAAGTGGATCATCGGTTCCACAGCTGATGATGAATGGCCGGGTCCTCGAGGCTGGGGAAAGTTTGAAATTGATCGGCGTCACGGTCTGTGGGAATGTATCATGGCATAAACACGTGTCGAGTATCGCCAGGTCAGCCTCAGGAAAACTGAACTATCTTTTTAGAGCCAAGAAATATTTTACTCCGGCCCAACTTCGTCTCCTATATAAATCCCAAATTAGACCCACGCTCGAATATTGCTCTCATGTTTGGAGCTCGGCTCGTAAATATACCCTCGGCCTACTTGAGAGCGTACAGAGACGAGCGATCCGCCTGATCCGGGACTCAGCGCTGACGTTGACACTACAGTCGCTATCACATCGAAGGCGCGTAGCCGACCTCTGTATGTTTTACAGATATTATCACGGGTACTGTTCTTCGCAGATTCATGGTATTGTTCCACGCAATTCGGGTTATATTCGCTCCACAAGATAATCCGACGGATCGCACCCGTTTATGGTTCATCTCCCGACGGAGCGAACATCCCTGCATCAGAACTCGTTCAGTTACAGAGCGGGCAAGCTGTGGAACTACCTTTTTTTTTTAGTTTTTAAACCACATTTATTATCCTAATTCTTTTTACATGTATAATATTAGGGGTAAATGTTAAACCCTTTTCTAGAATCACAGTCCTTAAATTAACTTACTGGCTCTATGTGAGCTCTCTAAATTACACATTACAACTTGATTTTTATATATGCCTTTCGGCGTACATATATATATATATATATATATATATATATATATATATATATATATATATATATATATATATATATATATATATATATATATATATGAAATAGGTCATATATTAAAGGAACTCCTCGTTTACATCTATATGTATACATTATTATTACAATTTTTTTTTATAACAAACAAAAACTTCAAAACGAACGAATAAAAAATAAAATAAGAAATAAAAAATAAAATAGAATAGCTACAAAAAAGTAATGGGGAAAGGTGGACATGGGGAGGGGGGACATGTGGAAGGAGAGCGTTGCTCTTGAGAGGCATACTATATTTGAGGAAGTGAAGTCCTCTCCTCGTTGAGAAGCCACTACCATTTGGGAGATGTTCGATCTTTGCCTGATTTATCTCTTTCACTGATCGCCGTGCTAAAACGCATGCGGTCTAGGGCATTGGAGATTTCACTATCATGGAGAATTCGTTTGTCCCTGGCACCGCGGAGAGCGTGGTAAATAATCGGGACTCCATGCACGTCTTGGATAAAGCCTTTTTGATCCAAGAAAGGGAACGCTTCCGGGGGAATAAACCCATTCTGGAGGGTATTCTCCAGATACATATCGTTGGGATAGAATGCTCCCGAGATAAGATTATTGTCACTGCACATTGCCCTTACTGTGTGACCACGAATAATTTTAATTATGAAATTGTCTATCCTATTTAACCCTGATTTGTTATACAGGATTTTGTTGGGATAGAATTTTTTGTATTGCGACTCTGGTGTTCTATAAAGTCCGAGGCAGGAACGCAAACACTGCCGTTCGAACACACGGAACTTCTCCATATATAGTGGAGATATATTATACCATACTGGGCAGCCATAAACCAAAACTGGTCGGATGAATGCCGAGTACTAAATTGTTTTGACTCTGGGGTCAAGAAGACTACTCCGGCATAGAGTTATTGTCATAGGATATGTGCTTTTAGCTGCGGAGAGGGACGCTGCTTCGTGCTTGTCAAAATATAAATACTGGTCTAGCCAGATACCAATGTATCTAACTACAGTTTTCACTTGCAGTGGAAGGTTATTGTTACCTACAATACAAAAGTGTTTCCAGTTGTATTTTGTATCCCTCGAGGCCCTGGATAGGGGCGTTCTGAAAAAGATAGTCTCGGTCTTCTGGAAATTAATCTTTAATTTCCAGTCGTCGCAAAAAAAGTTGAAGTCATCTTGAAGGTGCCTATTGATGACGTCTATTTTTCCTCCTGTTCTGTACACCACTATGTCATCGGCGTACGCAATGCCGTTTTCGAGAGAACTCACTAGATCACTAGTGTAAATATTGAATAGAATGGGAGAATTCACAGCTCCCTGCTGTAAGGCATTTTTAATTTGGAAGGTCTTGTTGGAGAGTATGTCCCCGCATTTCACCACAAAATGTTTGTCCATTATCATATCATAAATGATGTATAACAGATATTGCGGCATACCCAGGTTTGTTAACTTATAGACAAGTCCTTCTAACCATACGGTGTCAAAAGCCTTTTCAAAGTCAACCAAGTCGCCTTGCCTTGTTCCACTGTATATCGGAAACAAGTTACGTCGCTGCATGAACTGTATCATGTCGCGCCCGAAAGCCAAACTGGTTGTTGGGGATGATATCCTTTTCATCACACCAACCCATCAGTGCTTTGTTTATAATTTTTTCGAATACCTTGCTGATGTTGGGAAGCAAGCTAACCGAGCGGGGATTGGATGGATTGCTCTTATCCTTACCCTTTTTGGGGATAGGGTGAACTACTGCAGTCTTCCAATGGGTTGGATAGTGTGCATTGTTTAGAGCATTGTTAAACAAAGTAGTGTATATGTTCACTGCTTCGCGAGGCAAATGCCTTAGAACCACATTTGGAATGCTATCTATTCCAGATGATTTCTTATTTTTTATTGAGCTAAGTATGTTTCTAAGTTCATCCTTGCCCACAAACATATTTGTA
The DNA here is from genome assembly GCA_963931805.1 of Microdon myrmicae. Taxonomy (NCBI): domain Eukaryota; kingdom Metazoa; phylum Arthropoda; class Insecta; order Diptera; family Syrphidae; genus Microdon; species Microdon myrmicae. The sequence continues at coordinate 91,203,785 of OZ007497.1, read as the reverse complement.
TTTTCATTTCTGACGGGAGAATCCGGTCTATTATTTTCGCCGAATGTGATGAAACTATGGTTTTCGGATCGCCAGTTGTGAAGTTGATTGCGCAGCGAGCAATGTCTTTGACGGGCATTGCTTTCAATTTCAGTGTTAGCATGAACTGATTCGTTAACTCTGTACACTGCTTCGAAACAGGCTCCAATTGAATCCGCTTTCTTTTGCGGATCTTCGACTACTATTACTTCATCATTGGAGTTGATGTGCTCTAAGGTGAGTCTAGCGTTCAGCATTATCTGACAATTCTCGGGAGTCCGTGGAATTCGGAGACAGGGAATGTCATTGTGATCTTTTCTTCGACATATTTTCTTGATTTGTGAAAACATGTTCGGTCCGTTTGCCCGAATTCTGTTGCTCCACTCCTCGTTTATTACTGCTCGGTAATTATCCCGGATCAGTTTTTGAAGATTTTTAATCAAGGACTTGGTTGTTTTGATTTCCTTGCTATTTGGCTCACTGAACTGCCTATAGCACAATTTCAGCTTTGAGAGCAGGGTGCTCTTTTGCCTATACAAAGCATCGATAGTTGCATTTCTGTATCGGAGGGCATAGCCATCCATATGGGCTACTTTGGGGATGAAACAATTCATTGTGTTAGTAGCAATATCGCTCATAGTTAGGAGGTAATGATCGGTTTCATCATTACGGAGGTTTCTATTAGTCGGTGGGTCTATGCCCTTTGTTGCGTATTTCTCTTTTTACTATGCGATCGAAACGCGACCAATGTGCTTTTCGGAAATCGAAAGAGTGTACCTGGTCGTACTGCTCAAGTAGGTGGTACTCGATTGGCACATGTATGACGACTCCAAGTCCGTAATGATCGCTATCGTACTCAATTGTGCGAAGACAATTTCGAGTAGTTACCTCGGTATCTGGTAACTGAATTCGATCGTCTGTCATAAGTAAATCCAGGAAGGAGTTACCTCTTGGATAAGACGGTGTACTTGTAGTGTACAATTCTAATTTATGCTCGATCGCATTTGTTTGCCACCAATCAAACAAGGCATTGCCTCTGGTGTTCGAGGTCAGATTGCCCCAGGCACTGTGCTTGGCGTTAAAATCACCTGCCATTAAAAAGTAATTGTTCTCCGAATGTAACTTGAGACTTCGGAAAAGCGTATCGATTTCACAGATAAATTGGGTACCTTGAACGATTCAGGAGCGTAAGCAGCGACTATATATAGATGCCTTTGACTTTTTAGAGGAATGTATATAATGCATGCCTCTAGCACCTGGAATTTGTGTACTTCCGTGCTGTAAACGACCTTATGGTGAAGACCTTTCTTGACTAAGATAGCGACCCCATCCTCTCGAGTAGAGTGTGGTCGATCTCGTCTAATTATGTTATAATTTTTGTAGCCCATTTTGTGCCTTTGGTTTAGCTTAGTTTCACTAGCCAAGAGCACATCTGGGCATTCGGCTTGAGCAGATTGTCTAAATTATCCCTTCTTTCGATGTGCATTAGTGAATTTACATTCACAGCTATAATTTTAAGGTTTAGTTCAGACGGAGGGTTGAAGATTTTGTTGTGGAGTATCTATTCGTGCTCTTTGTTCAGTCAGTGTTTTTTGAAATTCGGCAAATTGTCCTTTCATGGTTAATAACATTGTTATTATTTCTGAATGTGCCTCTGGCGCAGGCATTCTTCCATTACTATATGTATGTTCCATGGATGCTGGTTGCTTAGGAGCACCGGCCATTTGTGCATATGACACACAAGGAGCCACGAAATTGTTGTAAGAACGACTTTTCATTTTTTTTCTCTTCTTCAACTTGTTTCTTTTTGGATTCCAATTTTAATTTCATTTGTTGAAATTTAGGACATCCTCTAAAAGTTGCAGTGTGACCTGTATTTTTACAGAGGACACAGGACAGTGTTTTCCTATCTGGAAGCTGTTCCTTGCCCAAGGGTCATTCACCAATGATATGGTCGGAGAGGCGCTTTACGCATCTGAATTACATGTGGCAGTTTCATGCCGTATGCCCGAAGCGTTGTCAACGCATGCAGTACGCGATCGATTTTTCTTATTTTTTCCCAACTTATTGTTTGGTGGTTGAGGCGTTTGATGTATGGGAGAGCATCAACTTTACTGTTGGGACTCAGTGATACAGTATAGAAAGGCAATTTGCAATTGCGTTTTCTGGAGTTGCCGGTAGAGAAGGGTTTCACACCTGTAAATTTTAAATTGTCGGTTTCGACATTTTTTAATTCCTCGAATACCTCCTCTGGGGAAAAACATGGGTCAACTCCTTTTAGGACTATGGAGATTATTTTCTCCGATTTCGGGGTGTACGTGTAGTACTCGCTTTTTGTCCTACCCAAAGCAGTCATTACTTTGCGATAACCTTCAATATCATCGCACATTAATTTTATTTTAGAGTTATTAATTTTTTTCGTTCTGGAATTTTTGCAAGTTAACTCACCTAATTTTATAACGTCCTTTGTTTCCATGGACGTAAGTATTATAGGCGGCGCCTTTTCCTTTTTGTTGGTTACTATGTGCTGGTTCTTTTGCTGCTTCTGCATCTCCTTTGTTTGCTGCCTTTTGTTCGCTTCCAGATGTTGTTGTTCCCGATTTTTTCTTTGTGCTGTTGTATTTTGTTGGCTTTGTTGTTGCTGCACCAGTTCTTTTAATTTGAGGATTGCTTCTCTTTGTTTATTGAGTTCCTCTTTTTTGTGTCAATGTCCGCAAGGAGTTTTTCTAGTTCCGCCGGATCTGTTGCAGTACCTGTGATATTGTTGTCTTCATCAGCAGGTAATTCGATTTCACTTGGGTCAAGGTCAACCAATTCGTTGAAAAAAAAAACCAACAAACATCTTTAATGGCCTCCTTAACCTGCCGTTGGAGAAAGCAATTCATGACTCTGCCATTACAACTAGAGGAACAATTGTCACCAAGTGCTGCCAGATACTTGCCTACGCAGATGACATCGGCATCATCGGTGGAACCGAATCGGCTGTACAGGATTCCAGATCGAGATCGAGCAGGAGGCACAAAAACAGGGACTACACATTTATGAGGGAATAAGTAAGTACATGATGGCAACATCTCCGAAGAGAAGACCTAACGTTGGTCAAACTATCAGGGTAGTGGAGCACGACTTTGAAGTAGTAATCTTTTAACTACCTTGGGTCAATAGTACCAGCCGATAACAATATGGAAGAAGAAATACGCGAACGGCTGATCAACCCCAGCATAGCCTACTATGGTCTATCAAGGCTCTTTACATCCCGAAATTTATCCAGAACATCCAAGCTACTACTGTACAAGATCATGGTATTACCAGTACTCATGTATGGATCCGAAATCTGGGTACTTAATAAGAGGCACTCTGAAATCTTAGCCGCGTTTGAGAGGAAGGTTTTAAGGAGAAATGTTGGCCCCGTAAGTGAGAGAGGAGGATTCCGGTGACGTTGCTGCCATGAGTTCGAAAGTACGTGAGTACGCGATCTATCTCGAAGCGAACGTTCTAAAATTAAGGTCGGTGTACTCCGGTGGTTGGAACAGCTAGATCGAATGAGCGAAGAGGAACCTGCCCGGAAAGCCCTTTGTGGCAGGATGTATGAAAGGCGATAGCGGGGCAGACCTTGTCTGCGATGGAGGGATGTCGTAGAGCAGGACGCTCAAAGTCTGGGAGTGCCAAACTGGATGACATCGGCTAGAAATCGGGACCGGTGGAGAGACTCGCTAAATAAGGCCAAACCGGATGCTGGTTGCAGTACCGATGATGATGATGAATACCTTTCTATACATTTATTGAATAATGTTACACACTAACTATACTATTCAATTTTTTCAATATAGTCTCGTGGGTGATCTACACACGTTTGCCACCGATATGGAAGCTTTAATATCCCTTGTTCGTAGAAAGATTTAGGGCGAGTTGTTAGCCGATTGGACATGTGGTCCTCGACTTCTTCATTACTTTCGAATTTTTTTCCTCCAAGTTATTCCTGATATGATATTCTATGTGATATGATGTCGAAGGAGAGTGCACAGGACAGGGGACGATGGCGGAGTCGAACTATTTATTGAACTTCCAGGTTCCTACAGGCCAATAAATACTAATACTAATGTGACATGATGTAGCAGTTTCGACCCGAGAAGCGGAGTAACAGGTAGACTCCGTCCCGCCCCGCGATTGAATATCTAAAAGAAGGTTCCGCCGGGATCAACGGGAATATGTGCCTGATGAGAGGTGGTTTTAGTCGGTAAAAATCTGGCATGGCTCTGGATCGGTCCAGTGGTATCTTTTCAAGATTTCCACCTTGCTACCGAAAATAACCTGCGTTATTTTTCACCTTCTTCGACATGCTTTTGTTGTACTCCGTGCCGTGCTTTCCCAAAACGGCGGGAGAAGAGCCCGGAGTGTCGATGAGAAAAGTGAAAAAGAAAAAGGGGAGTTAAACTTCAGGGGACCGTATTCTTTTCTATTTTATGAAAATATAAGGGTGATCTGACAATCGGCCAGCGGTTCGGGCTTCGACATTAGACTGATGCATTCGGCCACACAAGACGGCATGCTTCGATTGGAATTTTGTTCTGGGAATTGTTTGAGGATTTTGTTGGATAGATTCTGGGAAGGGGAATCATGAAATGCGTTTTGAATTTAGCATTTCATGATGTCAAGGTTTTTAGGAATTGAGTCAATGTATGATGAATTAACTTTTGGTTAAATTCGCTGTACATGTGACTCAATATGGAATTTGCATGTGTTATGTGGAATTGAATCAATATGCGACAATTGACTTTGGGTTTAATTTGTCGCTCATTGACTCAATATGAAATTTAGGATTTGCGTTATGGGATTATGGATAGGATTTTTGATGTTATTGGGGATTTGGATAGGATTATCGATTTAGGATCGCTACACTTTATTTTGTTGTTTCTGTCTCTTATCCTTTCTCCGTTTCCTCGTGGTTTTCACTTTTCTTTTTCCAACTTAGCTTCTTACATTTTTGTGGTGAGCGAACACACTTCAATTCCTCTACTTCAGTTAAAATGGGGAAAGGCTTACAATTTGCCAACGCAATCTTCTTCATGTGGACAGCAGACAACAAATGTGTATTGGAATCGATGCGAGTAGAGAATTCCTTATCGCATATACTACATCTTGAATACCAGACCTTGCAATTGCATGTGGCCATCAGATTTAAAATGACCTGCCATTGTACCATGGAAATGATGCTCACTCATGATGCAATATTCTAAAGCGTGTCCTTTGGATTCTCTCAAACGCGTAGAGTGGTTATTTCTGAATCGTTGAGCGATATTAGACTCTTAGTGAATCAAATTGGCCTTAAGGTGGTAATTCTCAATACGACCGTATAAAGCCAGATGAGGACATCGAGTAATTTTTTGAAGGAAACCTCGTTCCAAATTTGCTTCGGGATGTGTACAGTATATATCTTTAAACTATGAATCTGAAAAGTATTTCGTTTACCACTGGTAAAACTTTTCATAAAATTTATAAATGCCCTAGCTCTGACTCCTTCGCTGTGTATTGATATATTGTATATCATAGAAGCAAACCCTGGTCTACAAGACCTTCCGATATTAAACACCAGCTTGAATAAATAAACACATTTTATACAATTAATCACAGCATGGTTCACCCATCTTGCTTGGTATACTTTTTAATACTTGCTTTAACTTGAAATACAATTTCATTATTCAAGGATTGAATGGCATAGCTTTCACTAAAGTTTTATCCGACATTAAAATATTGTCAGTCAGCATAATTCAAAAACTCCCGAAAATATAATCAGCACATCAGGACGAAAATGGGGACGAGCTTCAACATTTTAGGTGGACATTGTCTTATGGAATATTCAAAAATGAAGTCTCCCCATCTGAATGGGTTCTATTCGTCCAAACTTTACTCGTAACGAAACAATTTAATGTCGTAAACGGTTAATGAAGCGCTTACCAACTCTCAACTTTAGTTAAGAATTAGAACGGTCTCTGTTTCTATCACGAACGAGGTAAGGATTTAGCGTACTGTTCAAGCAATCACAATTTAATTGTGGTCGTAAAATGCTCTAAAGTACCAATTTCAAACGAGATATGAGCTGAATTCAACGGTTTTATAAACCCATTTATTCTGAATAATCTGCGAGATGAGATAAGTTGTGTAGTAAAATATTTTATGAGATTGATGACCACCGTGGTCGAATCATCCAGTAGTTGCACTGACCATTACCGAAAAACCATTAGAAATTCGTATATATAAAGCTATAAGTCAAAGAGGTGGAATCAGGTAGTCGGTCGTGTACGAAACAATGTATGATTCTCTGAGGGATATGTGGGAGTTATTTTAGGAACGTCGTCAAAATGTCGTATCTTTGTTAATGCGATTTGTCGGAATGATTTATGAGAACTTCCAATCTTACTTGATACAGTATCAAGCATTTCCAGCAGACAAGACAGAGGACTTCCTGTTCCTATCGTAGCTTCTATAAATTTCTTGGCTTCCCTGTCAGTGATGACATTTGAATGGCTGTCAAGAGAAATTATTTCATTATTTCGGTGATTCTAACTTTAGAGTTCTGAGGGATTCAATGATCAACTTAGTTGAGCATTTAGTAGTAGTTTTGTTTGACACTGGAAGTTGGAAATGGTTGGTAGCCGAAACCAACTTTTGTTTATGTTCACCGGTTTCTAACGAATACATTGAAATCGATGGCACTGGGACGTAAGCATCTACTATAAATTTTCCATATAAGAAATTAAAGCCACTCAAAGTAGCATAACTTAACGTCAATATCATTGAATAAAAACTTTGGAAAACTTGTTATACATAGGAAGTGCCCCTACTCCAAGTTTAGAGATCCATTCTCCATCGCAGAGTTGCTATAAATCATTTATTTTCAAGGTAGGGCATTTTTTAGCACCGCTATATTCTTCATTACTTTATTAACATGTGCCACTTGAACGTACAAAGATGAATACGTTGTACAGCGCCAAAGAAATGACGGAATTAATTAAAGATTAAAGATCAGCCAAAAAAGTTTTCACTTTCACCTACAGAGGATTAGACATGTAAATAAACTTGATATTTGAATTCCTCATGAACTAAAAAAAAGTTCATTTGATGAAAGTAATTTAAAAACGAAACCAGGTTTACAAAAATGTTAAAGTTTACTTCATACATTTGTTGATACTGACACCCTTTTCAATCCTGAAATGTTTTAAATTCTTATAATATATCTGAAAATACATGAGACCACGGCAATTGTGAATTTATAGCGAACAACATACAAATTAGATTTTCAATACAAAATTCCGAAATTGAGTTAAGGACGATATCGACTAAAACTTTGCTTTGTTAAGTAACATGCAACGTCGAAAATCCATAGTCCCAAAAAAAAAAGAGTAGCTGGAGACTGATTTAAATGAGACTAGGACAAATGTGTCCTTCATCGTGTCTCTAGCTTCTGGTTATCTTGCTGCAACCAGAATCACCCATACCCGTGAAGATGTCAGTCTCGGTCTCGAAATATTTGATAAGGGAAAGGGGTATCCAAGGATAGTGCCTTAGGGGTAAGTTCAAACGGTCTCTAACTACTTGGATAGAAGGATGGTGGGAAAAAAATCATACAAGACCGGTAGGTTTTGAGTTGGGTAGTAAACGCAGATTACGTCTTTGGCATGTGATAATGTGCCCTCTGGTCGGCTTTTTCTTTTTTTCGTCTTCGGTAGGAAGGTGGAAATCTTCAAAAGATACCACGGACCGATCCAGAGGCATGCCAGACTTTTACCGACTAGAACCACCTCCCGCCAGGTACACATTCCCGTTGATCGCTCCAGAACTTTCTTTACCATATTCCATCGCGGGGCGGGACGCAGTTTACCTGTTACACCGCTCGCAACTGCTGCATCATGTCACATAGAACATCTTTTGCTACGGACCATTCCTGTTTTTTTTTTCGATTTCGTCACCGGCACGTCAAAGAGAAAAGACGTATATCTGGCAACAGGAGAAAGCAAAAGAAAAGAAAAAAAAATTCGTCGCGCGAGTGTAAGTGTGCAAGTGTGGATTACACAGTGTGGTCGCCACTGAGAGCGGTTGTTTAAAAAAAAATTGTGGAAACATCAAAGTGCTAAAAGCTTGTCACCTTTCATGAAAAGGGGCCAGGCAGACCTGAAAACGATGACACGGAGCCTACTCGAGCGACAGCCGAGTATTATAACAAAGCGGCACAAGCCAAATACAGACAGCGAAAAAAATGCGAAAGGAAAGAAAAACGGATACACAGGAGCAGGCAACCAATTCAACGAATTGGTTGACCTTGACCCAAGTGAAATCGAATTACCTGCCGATGAAGACAACAATATCACAGGTACTGCAACAGATCCGGCGGAACTAGAAAAACTCCTTGCGGATATTGACACAAAAAAAGAGGAACTCAATAAACAAAGAGAAGCAATCCTCAAATTAAAAGAACTGGTGCAGCAACAACAAAGCCAACAAAATACAACCGCACAAAGAAAATATCGGGAACAACAACATCTGGAAGCGAACAAAAGGTAGCAAACAAAGGAGATGCAGAAGCAGCAAAAGAACCAGCACATCGTAACCAACAAAAAGGAAAAGGCGCCGCCTATAATACTTACGTCCATGCAAACAAAGGACCTTATACAATTAGGTGAGTTAACTTGCAAAAATTTCAAAACGAAAAAAATTAATAACTCTAAAATAAAATTAATGTGCGATGATATTGAAGGTTATCGCAAAGTAATGACTGCTTTGGGTAGGACAAAAAGCGAGTACTACACGTACACCCCGAAATCGGAGAAAATAATCTCCATACTCCTAAAAGGCGTTGATCCATGTTTTTCCCCTGAGGAGGTATTAGAGGAATTAAAAAATGTCGAAACCGACAATTTAAAATTTACAGGTGTGAAACCCTTCTCTACCGGCAACTCCAGAAAACGCAATTGCAAATTGCCTTTCTATACTGTATCACTGAGTCCCAACAGTAAAGTTGATGCTCTCCCATACATCAAACGCCTCAACCACCAAACAATAAGTTGGGGAAAAATAAGAAAAATCGATCGCGTACTGCATGCGTTGACAACGCTTCGGGCATACGGCATGAAACTGCCACATGCAATTCAGATGCGTAAAGCGCCTCTCCGACCATATCATTGGTGAATGACCCTTGGGCAAGGAACAGCTTCCAGATAGGAAAACACTGCCCTGTGTCCTCTGTAAAAATACAGGTCACACTGCAAATTTTAGAGGATGTCCTAAATTTCAACAAATGAAATTAAAATTGGAATCCAAAAAGAAACAAGTTGAAGAAGAGAAAAAAAATGAAAAGTCGTTCTTACAACAATTTCGTGGCTCCTTGTGTGTCATATGCACAAATGGCCGGTGCTCCTAAGCAACCAGCATCCATGGAACATACATATAGTAATGGAAGAATGCCTGCGCCAGAGGCACATTCAGAAATAATAACAATGTTATTAACCATGAAAGGACAATTTGCCGAATTTCAAAAAACACTGACTGAACAAAGAGCACGAATAGATACTCCACAACAAAATCTTCAACCCTCCGTCTGAACTAAACCTTAAAATTATAGCTGTGAATGTAAATTCACTAATGCACATCGAAAGAAGGGATAATTTAGACAATCTGCTCAAGCCGAATGCCCAGATGTGCTCTTGGCTAGTGAAACTAAGCTAAACCAAAGGCACAAAATGGGCTACAAAAATTATAGCATAATTAGACGAGATCGACCACACTCTACTCGACGGGGTGGGGTCGCTATCTTAGTTTAAAAAGGTCTTCACCGCAAGGTCGTTTACAGCACGGAAGTACACAAATTCCAGGTGCTAGAGGCATGCATTGTAGACATTCCTCTAAGAAGTCAAAGGCATCTATATATAGTCGCTGCTTACGCTTCTGAATCTGTTCAAGGTACCCAATTTGTCTCTGAAATCGATACGCTTTTCCGAAGTCTCAAGTTAGATTCGGTGAACAATTACTTTTTAATGGCAGGTGATTTTAACGCCAAGCACAGTGCCTGGGGCAATCTGACCTCGAACACCAGAGGCAATGCCTTGTTTGATTGGTGGCAAACAAAGGCGGTCGAGCATAAACTAGAATTGTACGCTACAAGTGCGCCATCTTATCCAAGAGGTAACTCCTTCCTGGATTTACTTATGACAGATGATCGAATTCAGTTGCCAGATACCGAGGTAACTACTCGAAATTGTCTTCGCACAATTGAGTACGATAGCGATCATTACGGACTTGGAGTCGTCATACATGTGCCAATCGAGTACCACCTACTTGAGCAGTACGACCAGGTACACTCTTTCGATTTCCGAAAAGCACATTGGTCGCGTTTCGATCGCATAGTAAAAAGAGAAATACGCAACAAAGGGCATAGACCCACCGACTAATAGAAACCTCCGTAATGATGAAACCGATCATTACCTCCTAACTATGAGCGATATTGCTACTAACACAATGAATTGTTTCATCCCCAAAGTAGCCCATATGGATGGCTATGCCCTCCGATACAGAAATGCAACTATCGATGCTTTGTATAGGCAAAAGAGCACCCTGCTCTCAAAGCTGAAATTGTGCTATAGGCAGTTCAGTGAGCCAAATAGCAAGGAAATCAAAACAACCAAGTCCTTGATTAAAAATCTTCAAAAACTGATCCGGGATAATTACCGAGCAGTAATAAACGAGGAGTGGAGCAACAGAATTCGGGCAAACGGACCGAACATGTTTTCACAAATCAAGAAAATATGTCGAAGAAAAGATCACAATGACATTCCCTGTCTCCGAATTCCACGGACTCCCGAGAATTGTCAGATAATGCTGAACGCTAGACTCACCTTAGAGCACATCAACTCCAATGATGAAGTAATAGTAGTCGAAGATCCGCAAAAGAAAGCGGATTCAATTGGAGCCTGTTTCGAAGCAGTGTACAGAGTTAACGAATCAGTTCATGCTAACACTGAAATTGAAAGCAATGCCCGTCAAAGACATTGCTCGCTGCGCAATCAACTTCACAACTGGCGATCCGAAAACCATAGTTTCATCACATTCGGCGAAAATAATAGACCGGATTCTCCCGTCAGAAATGAAAATACAAATATGTTTGTGGGCAAGGATGAACTTAGAAACATACTTAGCTCAATAAAAAATAAGAAATCATCTGGAATAGATAGCATTCCAAATGTGGTTCTAAGGCATTTGCCTCGCGAAGCAGTGAACATATACACTACTTTGTTTAACAATGCTCTAAACAATGCACACTATCCAACCCATTGGAAGACTGCAGTAGTTCACCCTATCCCCAAAAAGGGTAAGGATAAGAGCAATCCATCCAATCCCCGCTCGGTTAGCTTGCTTCCCAACATCAGCAAGGTATTCGAAAAAATTATAAACAAAGCACTAATAGGTTGGTGTGATGAAAAGGATATCATCCCCAACAACCAGTTTGGCTTTCGAGCGCGACATGATACAGTTCATGCAGCGACGTAACTTGTTTCCGATATACGGTGGAACAAGGCAAAGCGACAATGTACAGGCGCCTGCTTGGTTGACTTTGAAAAGGCTTTCGACACCGTATGGTTAGAAGGACTTGTCTATAAGTTAACAAACCTGGGTATGCCGCAATATCTGTTATACATCATTTATGATATGATAATGGACAAACATTTTGTGGTGAAATGCGGGGACATACTCTCCAACAAGACCTTCCAAATTAAAAATGGGTTACAGCAGGGAGCTGTGAATTCTCCCATTCTATTCAATATTTACACTAGTGATGTAGTGAGTTCTCTCGAAAACGCCATTGCGTACGCCGATGACATAGTGGTGTACAGAACAGGAGGAAAAATAGGCGTCATCAATAGGCACCTTCAAGATGACTTCAACAAAATAAAACAATTTTGCGACGACTGGAAATTGAAGATTAATTTCCAGAAAACGGAGACTATCCTTTTCAGAACGCCCCTATCCAGGGCCTCAAGGGATACAAAATACAAATGGAACCACTTTTCTATTGTGGGTAGCAATAACCTTCCACTGCAAGTGAAAACTGTAGTTATATACCTTGGTATCTGGCTATACCAGTATTTATATTTTGACAAGCACGTAGCAGCGTCCCTCTCCGCAGCTAAAAGCGCATATTCTATGACAATAAGTCTATGCCGGAGTAGTCTTCTTGACCCCCGAGTCAAAACAATTTCGTACTCGGCATTCATCCGACCAGTTTTGGTTTATGGCTGCCCAGTATGGTATAATATATCTCCACTATATATGGAGAAGTTCCGTGTGTTCAAACGGCAGTGTTTGCGTTCCTGCCTCGGACTTTATAGAACACCAGAGTCGCAATACAAAAAATTCTATCCCAACAAAATCCTGTATAACAAATCAGGGTTAAATAGGATAGACAATTTCATAATTAAAATTATTCGTGGTCACACAGTAAGGGCAATGTGCAGTGACAATATCTTATTTCGGGAGCAATCTATCCCAACGATATGTATCTGGAGAATACCATCCAGAATGGGTTTATTCCCCCGGAAGCGTTCCCTTTCTTGGATCAAAAAGGCCTTATCCAAGACGTGCATGGAGTCCCGATTATTTACCACGCTCTCCGCGGTGCCAGGGACAAACGAATTCTCCATGATTGTGATATCTCCAATGCCCCAGACAGCATGCGTTTTAGCACGGCTATCAGTGAAAGAGATAAATCAGCCAACGATCGAACATCTCCCAAATGGTGGTGGCTTCTCAACGAGGAGAGTGTAGCGTCCTACGAACGCACAATTCCGCCCAGGTAAGGTTCCAAACCTTCAAGGAACTTACTTTCCTTATCCAGTACACGTGCCCACAGACACGTGTCCCCAAAGCTCTTAATCAGGCCTGTAACAAGGGCATAGGAAGCTGAAACAATGTTGAACCCGACATCAAAAAAACAAGGAACTTAACGTTCAAAAACTTTCAGCATCGAGTCAACGCATCCATTCATAGTATGCAAAAACAATTCCAGATTACAGGCCATAAATCTTCCATCCAAAGCATCTGCACGATGTACCAGGAATTGCATTTTCGGTAGATAAATAACAACGGATGCATACGCTGGCAGCTAAACGCAAGAAAGCATATCGCCTATCCGCGGCCAAAATTGTAAAAAACCGTAATTATCGCAACAAGATAATTCGGAAGATTTACAAGTCCAACGCCAACAAAGGAAATACTCCGGTCCCACGATTCCTTTGTAAAAATTTCACACCCATTAGAAGGATCTAATGGATTTCGGTTGTGTTTACAAAAGGCAAACAACCACGGGCTGTACGCCCGAAAAATCATCTCGGCCTTCGCGCCAGATGTTCTGTGCAAACAGAAGGCCGTGAAAAAGGAAATGCTATCACCAACGAAGAATGTATGCAAGATGACTTTCCCTTTCTCAAAAAACTATGAAATATCCCCGGGGATACGATAACATGCTGCTAACAGGAATCCGGAAATTCTGTTAGCAGGGGGAATAAGAAAATTTTTGGATAGAGAAACAGATACGATCTGTATCAGGGCATTTTGTGAGGAGGAGAGATAGGCAGTCTGATTTTGATCGTCACCGGGACGAGAAGTTTGAAGAGGTCGAACGGGAGTCGAGATTCTGTCACCATAGTAACCGCGACTTAGTTTTATAAAATTTAAAAGAGAAAGTGAGTCGAACGTGTGTCGGTTGTCGCAGCGAAATGTAAATAAAAAGCATCTCGAAAAAAAACGCGCATTGAGCAATCGGTGTGAACTGTGTGCTTAACATATAAACAATAAGTGTTATCAAAAAAATAAAAAAATTAAATGCAAAACGATCTTCGTGTTTCATTGTGCTGCTCGCTCCGTGTGATTCTCACCTTCTTACAAACAGTGTTCGGCGGAACACTAGGACAAACTAAACAAAAATTCGCCAAAAGAGGACTTCACTTCCTCAGATATAGTATGCCTCCCAAGAGTAACGCTCTCCTTCCTCTTGTCCCCCTCCCCCTGTCCAGCTTTCCCCATTACTTTTTTGTAGCTATTCTGTTTAAATTTTATGTCTTATTTTATTTTTTATTCGTTCCGTTTTGAAGTTTTTGTTTGTTATTAAAAAAAAAAAAAAAAATTAATAATAATGTATACATATAGATGTAAACGAGGAGTCCCTCTAATATATGACCTATTTCATATGTATATATATATATATATATATATATATATATATATATATATATATATATATATATATATATCTATATAAGAAACAAAATAAAAAAGATATACGCCGAAAGGCATATATAAAAATCAAGTTGTAATGTGTAATTTAAGGACTCTGATTGTAGAAAGGGGTTTAACATTTACCCCTAATATTATACATGTAAAAAGAATTAGGAAAATAAATGTGGTTTAAAGACTAAGAAGGAAAGATATACAGTATTCATAATATTTGAATTAAGGTTATTGTACTTTGTTACGGTTTGGATTAAACTTGATTAAACATTTAGGACCAATGATTTTTCCTTTTCCTAGCCTTTTCCTTTTGTTCCGTATCGGGAAAGTCAGAGTTTGTACTGTTGATTTGTTCGTTGAGAAGGGGATAATTTCTTTCTACGTCGAACGTCACAAATGTGGGACGGCTCGAAAGTATTCCTCTACCCTTAAGATATTCTCCACTAAAACATTTTCCTCCTCTGGCCTTCATGTTTGTTCTAGTTTTCATATTGCATAATACCATTAGTCGCATGCCATAAAATGTCTATAGACCTTTTGCAATCCCTCATCTGAGACCGACTATTGCATAAACAAAAGAAAATACGTTATAAATTTTTACGATGCGATTTGATTTTATCTTGCACTAAAGAGCTATAAAATGCTACCCAACCATTATCTGCCGTTAAATCATTCTTTCTGCCAATTTACCTTTTCAGTGAATCCACTCCAAAGATGACCAACAAACAGGCAACCACCATACAGCATAAAAATATGCCTGACAGCATTTGGATCTTGGCTGGTTCTGGTGGTACAAGATTTGGGTTTACATTCGCATTTACTCCTGGGCAGAATCTAGCCCCACACAGTTCTGCTACTTTGTTCCTACTTTCTTCGGTGATGTTTTCCATTAATGAATGAACACCTTCTCCGGCTGTTGAGAAGGATAACACTGGAAAGCAAAACGGATAAAAGATATAAATCTATATTACTTTAAGTATACCAAAAGTGGGCTGTTATTTAACACCCACATCGTTTTCTCTCTTTAAGAATGAAACGTACCTGACGAGGATATTAAGTTGCCCCAAACTTGTGCCATTTGATAGAAGACGAAGAACAAGCCGAAGAAGCGGACCACATTCACCTCTTGCTTGCTGTTATTTCCAATAACATGGGTCATAGCTTCGGCCACGATGGACAGATAGGTGCACTTGGCACACCACATCGGCCCACCTCCGAAACCGACACCAAGCGCCGCTGGAATACAGGTGAAGAATCGTGGGTAAAACTGCGCCGCAATATATGGCATATAAGCACAGAAAGATATCGCTATTGTCCACTTACAACCGAACCATCTGGAAAACATTAAATCAAAATTAGAATATAAAAGAAAAGAAGAAAACCCCACGTTGTCTAAGAAGTCACATTCTTATTTGGAAGGCACATTTACTGCCTGCCAAGAAATGGTAGACCACAATGGATGGACTTGATAAATGACCGGACACCTGGTGTGTGCTCTGTATCCATGTCACGTCGACCTCTAGTTAGTATCAGTCATAAGTTATGTCTCCGAAGAGAGCATTACCATCCGAAAAATATGTTGTCGAGACCTTATTTTGCACATGGACGATTTATCACTTGAATCTATGAGTACTCTAGCACCATTAACATCTCATCTTAATTTGTTATACTAAAGTTTTGTTTGAAGGTTATCCCTGCAGTAAATGACTTTTAATTGAATGTGTGGTGATCCCCAAGTAATCATTACGGCCCACGTACGATTGACCTCATTGCACTTCTGGTATTTGACAACGTTCCACCACATGTACAATCCGCACATCCCGAAAACGTGACATTAACTCATGGTGTAAATTACCCACCGTTGACATCTACACCATGAGTAGTAACCTGTACTTACCTTATAACCGAAACTGGTAGGAATATATTCGACAATATAAGGGATCCATAAATGACAGCCAGGGTCGTTGTGCCAAGGGCAGCGTCCGAATTCACCGAACTCTGCAAATTAGACGTGCCGTGGAACGCAGTGAACTGTATCATAAACGCCAAACCGATAATGACGACATTTTTCGTGATGCGGATATTTTCACTCTTTCCATACTTCTCCCGGGCTGTTGGAACGGTCGGACCATGTGGAAATTGAATTGCGGTCGACGATTCTAGGCTCATATTAGTGATGGTCACAGGCGGTGAAGAGGTCGGCTGGTTATCGTTGCTCTCGGGCGCTGGTGTGTTTTTAACACCTTGCCTTAAACGAAATTTTCGAGCAAACGACCCGGAAATAACCTGTAAGGGTGATCTAAAAAGAAAAAAAAAGTGGGAGAGAATATGTAGTTGAAGGTTGCATTTTTAAAAATTAGACGAGTAGCATGTTGGTAAACTGCCTGGAACAATGGCAGACACCGGGTAGGGTAGAACGAATATTAGTGAATTTTATGTGCTGGAAATCTTTAATTTTATACACACATACATATTATCGTACCCTTTTTGTCGATGCTTTCATTGGAGTTTGTAAACGAATTTCAAATAATGAAAGCGTCATAAACTTACGGTAAGTTGTGGTATTTAAAGTTCTTTTATGGGAGAAAACTAAGAAAAATGTCACAAACTCATGCCTGACGACTTTTCAGAGTTTACCAGTCCAGCTTAAATATATAAAATAATAATTATATGAACAGGGCAGAAACGTTTTTCGGTACCTCGTATGCAACAAGCAGTGGAGATTTGGAGAGGGCGGGTCAGAGCCGTGATGGAGGTGATGATGGTTTTTTGGTGTTCGGGCAGCTCGGAAAGCGGATCGCGGAATTAACGAGAACGATCAAAATTAATAAATATAGTGAATATTCTTATACCACATTGTGAATATTTCATTTACACCACAACAAAGATAACTACAAAAAAAGGCAATACGTTTTCAATCAACCCAGAGTCCAGCCACCACTCTTCCCTCTGGTTAGAGCAAGCACGGTGATGAGGACAATAAGATTCGTTGAAGAATTTTGTTCTTTTAAGGGGTTTCACCTATTTGAAATTTGTTTTTCCATTTTTTTATTGGCTTAAATGGTGTAGAAAAATTTCAAAAAATTATGTTCAAAAGCAGCTATAGCCAAAACAATTTGTTAAATGACCCTCAAAGCAAAATTTCTAAGTCAATCTCAAATGCTCCAAAACGCATCTGCATGATAGGCGCATTAATAGTGGCATTTTGGGGTTGCTTAGCTAAGCCAATCGTTTTATAAATACTACTTGTACTAAATATAGATGGGGCAAGAACCGGTGTACTAACAGTCAATCAGCCTGTAACTGTATCATCAACGGAAACAGGTAGTTACTACAACGCTACACTAAACCAGTTTTAAAACTTCAAACGCGAATATCTCGAAATCATTTTCTCCAACTCGGCCCGAGAGATACTGTAGCTTCCTAGAAAGATTTCAAAGAGAACATCTTCTTCTTCATCGGCACTACAATCAGGAACCGGTCTTGGCCTTATTTAGCAAGTCCTGAGGCTTGTTAAATTTTCCATAATGATTTGTTTTTTCCGGGCAAGGTCATTATAGTCTTGCACCGGAGGCTCCACGACGGGGAATCGAACCCCGGTCTCCGGCGTGACAGGCGGTTATACTAACCACTATACTATCGAGGAGCCTCAAAGAAAACACACTATTATGAAAAAAAATGATGCTAATTTTTTGTTAACAAAAGAAGTTCAACTTCATGTTATTGCCGAAAAATATTTTTTTAAATTTGCTTCTCTGCTAAAAAATATTATGTGTATATATAGGGAGCGCCACATTTTATGTCGGTGTGTAAATATGGAATAACTTAGACATTTATCAACCGATTGACTTCAGTAGAGGTATTTTTGAAATAACAATTCAAGATAATCTTAACCATGAATCGCTGGCCAACGAAACAACGTGTCGAAATGTGACGCTCTACATTGAAAATGCTCTTTCAATTGTGTTGAGAAACAAGCACCTTCCGACATCACCATTCGTTGTTTGTTGTCGAATTTTGTTGAGCACGGGGTTGAGTGGCAGACCGTTGACATGCCGCCCGGCAATGTCCAAGGCGTTCCGCTGAACTGGTTAAAGTGGTAACAAAGTGTTGTCGAGAACCCATATGTATCGTCAACGCGCTCGGCATTTTCGCGTCAGTGGAACCAACTTGCGGTGCATTTTGTAGAATGATTTGCATCGCATCCTTATAAAGTGCAATTGACTCAAAGAACATTGCCGGCCAAACAGTCACGTACCGCATATATATATATATGTTACAACTTGCTACACACCCCCTCTCAAACAATTAATCCTCACATCTCATAATCATTCAGCATTGAATGCAATATCCGGCTTTTTACCCACGCGCACTTAAAATACATATCGCACACGTTGCTCATCCACTCCAAAGCAAAGCGTTGCCGCTTTCTTCCACAGCATATCATATTATTCACCATTCTCATAATACCGGCCGACGCAAAGCGCCTATCATTGCAAACAAGCCCAAGATCACCAACAAACCAAGCGAACACCTGGCAGGCTCATGTTTCGACTGCACGTCTTCTTTTTTTTACCATGTCAAAATAAGTGTCATACAAGCTATATAACACAGGCGGTATTATCAAAGGCCGCCAACGACGAATTAATTGAGCGCCGGTAAAGTGCTGAGTCCGGCGAAATAGCGGACACAGCAGTGAAGCGCAATTATTCGGATGATACGATTTGCACACACGGGCAATGCACTATAATTGGTTCGCCATATGAAAGCAATCAAGTAATTGCTCAATTCACTACCGCTGCATTTTAAGCAGGTCAAATTGAACGGGAAACAATTATTGGAAAATTCAAAGAACATGTGATAGGCAAATAGCCTCAAAATAGGTTATCCATTCTGATAGAGGAGAATGCATCATTTGCATTAATTTCCCAATAACTTGGTATTAAAGGAGTGGTTGCAAATGGAGTATTTTATATAGTGTAATATCCAAGCAAGAAGGCTGCAGCCCAGTGCGTAAGAACAGCGGGCCTTCTAGCTATTAAGTAAAAGTTATAAGTTAAAGGGGACGACATCCCCATTTAAATTAAAAATACGGATTACGAGGTATAGCAAGTGTGTTTAATTTTTCACAACCCAAACTACAGTAAGCTATTTAGTACATGGAAGCCACCTTAGAAGAGAAGTCTACACTACGTGGAAGCCACTTTAAAGGAAGAAGACCGTATCACGAGTAAGCCGCATTTAAACCCGTAAGTAACCCCGAATTAATAATACATATAATCCGAAATTGAATCTGGAGAAACGTACACCACTAATACCCTTAAACACAACATATTCCGATAATAAAATAATAAATGTTAATGTCAGAGGCTTACACTCTGATGTTACATTTTGGCGCCCAACGTGGGGCATAGGGAAGCCTAAGTTAATTAACTTGTGAGTGCTTTTAAATATCCTAAGTCCCCCTATAATAACCAACCTCATTTGCACTGGGCAAGACCACTTACCCGTCACCCGGAGCTGAGTCAGGCTTCGGGAGTACAAATTGATAAATCATTTAACTCACCTGCCTAGTACGCAAACATAACATAAACAATTACTCATTCAAAATAAATTCGGATCATTAATAAACTTCTACGAGTACAAACACAGCATCGGTTTTTTCTGAGGGAATACTGTTTAGAATACCGTAGGGACCTCGTGTACCACTAAACATATCCAAAGACTTATTCCACACCCGCAGCAACCATTTGATAAATCACTTTACGGCAATTGGCGGGAACAATGAACCCCCTCACTTTCCAATAAAACAGCAATTTCTTCCATGGACCGCTATTAGTACGATCTTTCAAAAAAGGGGACAAAAGACAAAAAAAAATTTCGAATCTGTCGAAGTACTCAGCTGGTATAGCACACAGTCGTAGTGCACATTTTTAATCGGCACCCCCAATCTCCCTAGCATTGGACCCATCCAGGTCGGAAACTACCGGCCCATACCACCCCTCGTAACACAAACAAAAAGAGGAGAGAGGCAAAACAAACAACAACCCAACAGATTGAAGATCACGAATACATACCGAGTTATTCGTTGACCCGAGTCCACTACATAGAAGACGCCTTCGAAACAGACAGGCTTCTAAACAGAATAATTGCAGCACAACTCCGTAACGTACTACAAAACCCAGCGGGACAGTGTGTCTCTATCCGACGAGGAACAGATTGACGCCATCAACCAAACGGAAAAGGAGAACACCGAAAATTTAATGCGGTCCTTAAACCCACCAAATTTTTACAGCCAAGATGTTCCGGGACCATAGAGAGCGCAAACCAAGGGACCACCAATACCAAAAACCACCTCACAACCGAATGTCCAACAAAGACATCACCACCGGAGGCTCCACCGAATTTGATTCCCCTGTACCAACAACACCAGGACAACCGGAACACACCGGAACACTTCGCCGCGCAACCGTTCTAGACAACGTGGTAAGTTTGTTAGATTACATTAACAAATTGTGTGAGACAGCACGAGCAAACAAGGGCCTATCAGTTAGGCAATGCGATAATTTAGGCGCACAATTAAACAAAACCCGCGAGGAAAGACTCGCTGGTGTCTCCAAGTTGTGGAACGCCACCGAAAAATTCAAGGCCGACTTAGTAAATTTTCGAAACCTCGCGTTCTCTAACGACATAATTTTAGATAAGTCTGAATCTCCCAACGGTGAGGGTGATGGTAGTTTTTCCAAAGTCTCAATAGATTGTATTAAGACCCCCCTGGTCTAAACCAAACCCTAACACCTCCTTTCAAATCTCTACAAAACCTCCACAAAATGTCCGTGGATTATACCAAAATCGCCAAGCTAACATTCCAGCTTGTACCAATATTTTCAGGTGGGCAAGGCCTTTTAGTTAGTCATGACCTTCAAACCTTTCTAGGATGTTGCAGGAAGGTAATGGAATGCCTGTCTATTAAAGAACACCCCGCGTTTCTAAACATTTTTCCTACGCGATTACGAGGCGAGGCATACGTATTGATTGCCTCAAATTCTCCGACCACTTTCGAGGAGGTAGAAAGACTCTTGAACCAGACCTACCTACCTCGGAAAACCTACCAGGAGTTAGTAAATAAACTAATTACGATCCGACAACTACCCTTGGAGGCTGTCATCGCTTTTACCGCAAGGATAAAGAAGATGCTGATGCTTTGCAAGAAAGTCGCGGACCAAAAATACGGTGTGACAGCAACCTCAGCTGTGAAGACACACTTGGAGGACTTCGCCAAGAACGCACTAAACAGTGGCCTCAATAACTCACACCTCTGCCAGTACTTACTGGCCCTGGGGGATGGAACGTTAGGCGAACTGATTCAAAAGGCTTTAGATATGGAAAAGCTACAGCAGGCAGCATTCCAAACCTAACCATACGGCCGCATGTCAGGGCCTACTCAAATTGCTGACTCCTCTGACTCCCCCCCTTCCATCAGCAACTATGTTTCCCTGAAAAACCAACTAAATACACGAGGCGCAACATTTAACCCAGTTGTACCACAAGTCTCAAGCACCCGCAATACCAATTCTCTACAACGATACGGGGACAACAGTACTCCAGGACACAAACAGAATGACCTTTCCACAGGTACAAAAACTTCTCATCCTCTTTCAGCCAGAATAATTTGCAGTTACTGCCAAAAACGAGGACACATTTACAGCGACTGTCTTACCCGAAAAAACTCCCCTTTCTATACGGCCTGTAAATTTTACACCCATGATGTTACATATATAGATTTCTAAACCTTATCATCGAGCCATCGAAAGTTGCTAGTCTTCTTGCAAAACCTCATTGTATGTATAATAAACCCACAATATGTAATTTTGAATGTTTTATTGCATCACAAAAAATCCATAAAAGATCTAATTTGTGACAACTCGAATAGGTAAAATAATCCCTTAAGAACAAGGAGATTCCTTTGATCTCACTACACCCTGACATCAGTTACAACTCTCATTTTTCAATGCGAGCTTTCACCTTCGAATATAGTTGTTTATCATCGCCAACAGAGTCGTAATATATCCCTTTGCCGTTAACTTCGCCAGCCACACCATCGCCAAATTTGAGTACGACCTCAAACGCAAGCCCCAACATAGATAACAGACGATGGCGTGTGATTTAAGTATAAAACGAATCAATGGATATACCAAGGACATATTTGTAGAAATTCAGGACTATTTGTAGTAATTCAGGAAATATAATATCAACAAAATCATCATTCGCCAAGAAAAGCAAACCCAACAACGGACCAGTGCAGCAGCAATCGAGCGACAATAACTAATGCTTAATATATACCGATTGAGTTATTGACCCAATAAATAGCAATGTCATTATCACCATTCAACCCAAACCGCATCCGCCAATCAAGCGATGCTACAATGAATTTATCAGAATTTAAATGCATGTTATACATCATCTTCGCGTTCCAATCGACCGAGACGATGCCGAACTGGTTATTCTCCACACCCAGCAGAGTTCACAGGAAAATCACTACCGCCAGACTTCATGGGAAAACAGAAGTTGAAAGAATCTTTTTGTCGACGGGCGTAAGACAAATTATAAATAATTGTTCCAATATAACAACATTAATGGAGTCAATAGTTCGAATACCGAAGTATACATTAAAGTGAATGAAAAAGAAAAAGCAGTTCCGTGAATAATATTAGCAAGAGTGGATTAGCTACTCGCCGAACATAGGGGAACTTAAATCCCACAGAAGCTACAGAAACTATAAAACGGGAAATTCGGAATAGCCTAATAATATTATACCTGCACTACAGCAGGAACATCAGGCAGTGTGCGAATGGCGCCATACATAAACCCAGAAATTACGTATTTCAAAAAATAGTTAGCTGGAAAACACTTGGTGCAGAAGCAACAACTTCCACTACTGCAAATTCAAATCAAATGAGTGCCGGTATCCCAAATTTTAATATATCTGTTTCAAAAATCACCATCGTTCTAAAAGACAAACTTTTCGGTTGTACCACATGAAATGTCCAATTTACGCTCAGTCAGAAATAAAAAGTTCTCGAGTGAACATCTGTACAAGAACGTTTTCTCGTTTTTATAAACTAAAGTGGTACGTGTGCTTGACGTGAGAAAATTTTAGGGCTCGTTACAAGCACCGCTTTTTTCTTCTAGGAATTGTTTACCATCCCATCGGCAGTTCAAATTCGAACCCTCTTCCTTTATGAATTCAAAATTGGACATAATGCGTCATCTGCATGAAAAACATTAATGACACATTTGAGGATGTAGCGGTAAACCAACGCACTATACGACGTTGGTTTGGAAAGTTCCGTTCGGGAGATTTCAACATTGAAAATGAAGCACGTGGGAAGCCGGAAACGATAGTTGACGACGATATTTTAAGAGCAACGGTGGATGCGGACCCAACGAAATCGGTGCGGGAGATTGCACAAAGCATGGGACTGTGGATACGGGTGTCTTCGTTAGGTGCCGGCTTGGATACAGGTTCACGAAAAGTTCCCTCGTCCGCACTGTTCTCCGAATGGTGTTCACTGATAGAGTTATGCTTCTTCACTCTAGTGTCCGAAAGTCTTGTAATTTGTCAATGCAAACAAGAAAACACCGCAGGTTCATCTATTTCTTATTTATTTACCGACGGTAGTTGGGCTCAGACTCCATGTCCGCACGGCACGATGGTTAATATCCGAATCCATGATTCTTCTCAGCGGATGTGTACCATCCACTAGGGGTAGATATCCAATTCGTTACACACGCATACAAAGTTGCTCGCGCGGCAGCCGACCGGCGAACAGATCCCCGTTGATCGCGACCGCCATTTGATCGTTGCGTCGTCGTCCTGTGTTCTTGCATGCAGCTGTGTGTCTCTTGTGTCCGACCATAGGGCGGCATGTATCATCAGCGCTTACGATGCCTGCACAACGATGGCTGTGCCTCGCATCGACGCTGGTGGGCATCCCGAAACTCATGAGCGCATGTCTTACAGCTTAATTTGTCTTTCGATGTATTTGCACACGATAGGCGGACAAGTTTTGTCGTTTCGACTATACTTCGATGCCTTGATGCGTATTTAGAATACGTTACGCACTTGTGCGACAAGGCATGTATATTCGATTACAACACCACTTGGTGTTCCTTGTGTATGTTGGACATTGGTAATTTCCTATAAGGAAATTCGTTGATGCAACTATACACGAATATTAATTTTGCCTATTGGGAATATTGATCACGCCTTGCGAAGATGCCGTAAGTGCTTGAATAGATTTCTCTTTCAGGTAGGTTTTGCAGATGCATTGAATGCATATTGTAGGGTGAAAACCTGTAAAGGAAGAACGCCTGCAGGTGGTTGCAGTGGACGGTTGGGCATGTCAAATTGCAAGGTAAGTAATGGCGTTCGAATGGAACCGCCATAATACTTGTTTCTATATTATTTAAGTGCTATAGGAAACCTTTCTTACCAATTGCTGGGAAGGTCAGCAGTGGCGTTTACTGGAACCGCCACAGGACTATCCCCAATGACAATAAGTCGATACCTTTCTCTCATAGAAAAGGTAAAGAAACTCGATAAGTGGGTAACTCATGAACTAAACGAGTCCCAAAAACGACGGCGCCTAGATATCTGCGTATCACTTAAATTAAGAAACACCGGATACTCACCTGTGATGAAAAGTGGATTCTGTATGATAACCGTAAAAGACCTGGGCAGAGGTTGGGTACAGCTGAAAAACCAACACACACCCCCAAGCCCGATCCTCACCCAAAAAAGGGTATGGTGACAATTTGGTGGAAATCGAAAAGACCAACCCGCTTTTCATTTCTTCAACCAGAAGAAACGATAAACGCTATCAAATATTGTGAGGAAATCGGAACTTGGCTGAAAAGGAACCTGCGTTGTTCAATAGGCATGGCCCGATCCTTTTGCATGACAATTCTAGACCCCATACCGCACAAGTAACGGTGCAAAAACGGTTGCAGTTGGGATTTGAATTTCTACCGCATCCACTGTACTCTCCAAATATTTACCCCAACAGACTACCATCTTTTCCCCAATCTGGAATCATTTTGCCAGCAGAGGGTCTTTCGAAACCGAGCAGAGGTCATAAACGCCTTTGAAGATTTTATGGGTAGAAATGTATATGTGCCGTCGTTGGCACCGGTTCTACTTCTATCCCAATAAGTTACCCCATGGGTTGTCATCACTGTGGGGCAAAAGTTCCGCTTTCGGCTTTGTTATCACTGGAGCTGACGATCACCTTGCCGAATGCACTTGCCGTGGATGCCAACATTTTACTTCTGTAAACGATCGCTGCCTCGAGACACACTGATTTTATTGGGCATCTTGTCGATGGTTCTTTCTATATCACTATAATCGCGACTATCGTAATGCAATGAAACGACACATCATTAATAAAGGCGGTTCAATTAGCGAAGAAGCAGTCAAGGAATTTCAACGGTGAGCAATGCACTTCCCGATTAGGTCAATTCTAAAACCAGTCGAATGAGTTTTAAACTAATTTATTTATTTCATTCGGTATTATTACTAAAACACAAATCGGTAAACTCAAGTCTGGGGTCAGGTTTAGTTGATTTAAAACTGTTGATGATGCACATTATCTATCGTCTTTAATTTCCGTTCTCGCGCACCATCGCCCTCCATAGTACTTTGTTCGGATTGTCTTTTCGTTTATTGTATACAAAATTTGGAACTGGTTGCTAGATGGTGCAACCAAATTGCTCTTACGTGTGGAAGATGCCTATTACATGATGGAAATCGAACCGAGACATGTTCAATGGATTGATTCGGTTCATGTTGGTTGCGTGGTGATGCAACCAAATTGCCCATTAGGAACATACCTGTTTGGTGCTGATGGATTTAGCATAAGCAAATATTGTGATTTTAAGGCTTTATGGTTCAACTATAAACAGGTGAGTACTTGTTTTCCAGGTTTGTATGCCCTAGATGGGAGTTTTTATTAGGGTAATGGGAAGATGATTGGTGGCGTTCAAGGGAACCGCTGCAATGTCATTGCCTCAAAAAGTCAGCACTTCTACGGAAAAGGAATATTTCACCCTGTACCACGTTGGAAGAATGTCATAGATGTCAACGAACCCTACTTTGATTAAATTAAAATCTACAGAAAAATGTTTACTATGAAATCGGACATTTCATGTACAACCCAATAGGACAAAATGCTCGCAACAATTTAGATAGGTAGTACATTCATATCCATTGTGTCATGTGAATTACAGCAGTGATCTAACTCTCAAGAAGCACTTGAAAATTAATCACAATGAATACAAACAGATAGAGACCTCCGTATAATTCTTTGCTTGTGGCCATCGTTAATTCAAATCAACGGAGAAAGAAACCTCAGATGAACACACAAGAAATTGCATATGAACAGCAAAATTCTCCTTTCCTACACGCAGCGAATTATTCATTTCAATAGCAGCACAAACAACAGTTGCATAATTGAATTGTAGCCACATTAAAGCAACATTGACATATTGAAATCGGACTACAATCGTAAATTGCCAATGAGGGACAGGGATACCAGCAAAGCCAACAACGACAGTAGCTCCAACTTCGTTAGCCACAACCATCACACCGCCAGCACAGCAAAGTCTATTCCATTTTCTCTTTTTTATATTTGTGAGTCCTTTTTTGCCCCAAAACAATTTAATCAAATAAATTAGGGAGAGCTGCCTTTGAGTCAAAATACGATTATTGTGCCTTCTTTTCTTTGCGAAACTTCGGACATACGTCACATTAAATCCGGTATTGTACACAGGCACAGCCTCGTTCTTATTTAATGGAGCACATCGACGACGCGACTAGGGATGAGCGGGTAAGTTATGGTGCAACCCGGTTGATATTTAAAAAGACATGTCCGAAGATGCAGGCAATTGATTATTTTGCTAAAGGCAAAGTCTGCACGTTGAAGTTAACATTTTTAATACAAACGCGACCATTTGATTTCAGTATCATTTATTATACTACTTCCACTCCCACCGAAATAATACATCTTCTTCTTCAAGTTGCACTCTCACGATTATGTAAGGACCCACCTCACGCCAGAACGGTGGGCTTAAGGCAAACGACTGTGTACGTCAAAGTCTTCCCGAGATGTGCCATAGGACGTGCGGTGCGTATACATCAAGGCGGCATCAAACACCCGCACATTTCACCGCACAGTTGATTCAAAAATTGGCTCCACGATCGTCGACAGGGCCGGAACCAGCCGAAAGCGTCTCGAGAATCGCTGAGATTCTGTTTTCGCGCCACGGTTTCCTCAAGGATCATTAAGATTACGCCTCGCGCCATCGGAACATGCAAACGAGCTCTGACAGCTATAAATTAGGCCTCCATTAAGTATCCAAAGAGTTATATTCCTTTCTAAGTATTTTTTGAACGGACCCAGCGAGAATGCCAAGACAAAGCAAAGTTATGCTAACCATCTTGAATTCCCGAAAAACGTTGACGGCGTCGGTATTGTGCCAAGTGGAAGGAGAATGAGTTTGTGACGGCTTCAAATTACGCTGCTGTTAAAAATGTGAGGGAGCGCATTTTCCGAAAGGAGCCAGCGAGAATGGGAAAATAACAGCACAACTACACTAATCGTCCAAAACTTCTGGCAATATCACTAAATAATCATAAAAAGACGACGTTTGTGACGTCTACATTACACTGCCCATAATTTTACGCCACTGTAGAATTACAGAATACCCTTGTGGGTGTTTTCGCGCTTAGTCTTTCTTTGTGCAAGCAAGTGCACGGGTTCACTATAATTCCCCACTCAACTGTCACAACTTCATCCAGCAAGGAGTCAAAACACTCCACTGTTCATCAATGTTACTCATTTATTATGGTTCAAAAAAGAAAAGAAAACAAATGTTTATAGAATCCCGTGCTAACAAACATTACATAAAAGCACTTGGATACGTATTATAATATAAATAAAAGGTTTAAATGCTACGTAATTCAAGAGGCACTGGGCACTGTACTTAAACTGGTTACAATCCAAAGATTTAAATGTTAAATAAATCAAGAGACACTCGGCACTGTATTTAAATGTTTTTAAACTGGTTACAATCCAAAGATTTAAATGTTAAATAAATTAAGAGGCACTCGGCACTGTATTTAAACTGATTACAATCCAAAGGTTCAAATGTTAAGTAAATTAAGAGGCACTCAGCACTGTATTTAAACTGATTACAATCCAAAGGTTTAAATGTTAAATAAATTAAGGGGCACTCGGCACTGTATTTAAACTGTATTTAAATGTATTTAAACTGGTTACAATCCAAAGGTTTAAATGTTACTGTAAATTGACCGGACTTCACCGCTCGCAATTTTCGACTGTGTCTTCCAAAGTTCTCGTGCCATTGCCATTAACTTCAGCCATCGAAGCGACAGAACGCAAAAATCCCATCCATCGCCTCGATGACCATATATGGTGCGATCCTCCTCAGCATCGGCACACAGGTCGTGAAACATAAATGATGCGCTCCTCTGCCACTCATTGTGTGTGTGTATGTCCACCGTAAGCAGACTGTGGATCATCGAATCCATAACACCATGAGCAACGATCCGCAGCTGGCACCAGCATCCCAACGAAGGGTTGAAATGCTTACATTACATAAAAGCACACACGATGAGTGTGTCGTCGCACCGATGATGGTGGCCTACCCAGGATACTCGTTTGCTTGATACAATGTTGCAACATTGCTTCCGACGTCCGGGCGAGGGATAAGGGAGCAAGCTTCATTGCTTGGATAATTTGCTGTATATTGGGTGCATGCTACGATCCTCGCGCAGGTGCGTAGCATTGCAAGCATATGAGGGTAGCGCCGAATGTGCTCCCCGGATGTAGGCCGCGTCTATAATTTCCTACCAGAAATTCGATGGCGCAACACACAACCGGTGAATTGCTTTTAGAGGATTGGTATTTGATGTTGATACTATTCATGCCAGCCAGAATCATCGCTCTAGGTATTGTTCTTATGAAAGGTACAACTATCACCCACAGCAGTAGTGGCGCTCAATAGAACTCTCACAATACCTGCTTCCTTATGCCCCTTAGCGTGCCCCATGTGGTGTTTTCACCCAGGTAACCGGCAAGGTGGATGGTGGCGTTCGAGAGAACCGCCACACCCTCCCCGTACGAAGACTGCGAAGGTGAAAAAAGAACAGCAAAGTCACACCAACATGGTAGTTGTTCAAAGTCGGCCACTTAAACAACGAGTTGGAGTTGCTCGTTGTCGATCGTAAAATTCTTTAAACAAAACGCAAGTGATTTCGTTGTTTAATAAAATTAAAATTAAAGTTTACTCCTCCCGCTTGGTAGAAACCTTGACGTTGTGTGGGGGCTTAAACTGCAATGAATCACTCAGGCAATGCTGACGGAAGCATACGCGTCCAGTAGGGCCACCCATGTCAGACAGGCTAGCGAGGAGTAACACACAAATATCTACCACCCCTAATCCAGGGTGTTACGCGTCACCGTGCCCATTGGATGGTTTGCAGCCAGGGGTATACCGGCTGTATTATAAGGGCGCCTCTTTGATACCGGGTCGAATCAGAGCAATATGCAGACCTTACCATATCAAAGAGGGGCTCTGATATAATGGACTATTTGAAACCCCAAAACTCGTCGGAATAAAATTGAATAATAAATATACAAAAAACAATCCGACGAAAAGCCCGCCAAGCGTAGGTGTGATGAACCGACACTACCATAAGGAAACAAATCATCAAGAAAACACCGACTCGGCAAAAAGAAGACGTAGGGAAAAACGAAAAAAAAACGGGATAAACGCGCCGGCACGTGGAATGTTCGTACGTTATATAAACCAAGCGCGATACAGACGGCCGTAGAAAATGCGAAACAATATAAGATGGACATCGTCGCGCTTCATGAAGTCCAATTCCCACATCAAGTAATCGAAACCAACGGATTTACACTGGTGTGTGGGGGTACCGGTACACATAACCTCGGAACCGCCCCAACAGAATCTACAGACGAAGAAACGAAGGACACGTTCTACGAGACCCTAGAAGAAGTATTTGATGGGATCTCATCATTCGATGTTAAAATCTTACTCGGGGACCTCAATGCGAAAATTGGAAAGGAAGATATCTTCCAACCAACTATAGGTAAGAAAGGCTACACGACGTTTCAAATGATAATGGAATTCGAACTATCACGTTCGCAGCGTCAAAAGATGTGGTAGTCGAAAGCACGATGTTCAAGCACAAGAAAATCCATAAAGCCACATGGATATCACCCGGCGGCGTAACGCGTAACTAAATAGACCCCTTCCTCATAGACAAAAGACACCACTCGAATAACTTGATGTAAGATCATATAGAAGAGCAGATTGCGACTCCGATCATCTTCTAGTGATGGGCAAAATTGGGAGTCAACTTGCAGCAAAACCACATGGGCGGTCACGTGAGACGAGCAGAAAGTTCGACATTGATAAACTAAAAGACCTACGCAAAGGGCTGAATATCAAGACGAACTAACGAATAGATTTAGAATCCTAGAAAATGGGAACAGTGGGGAAGAGGAAGCCAATAGTGTTGACACTAAATGGACCTCTATCAGAGACACAACCACACAAACAGCCCACAAGGTATTAGGATTTAAGAAACCAATTAAATCCAAACCTTGAGTTGACCATGAGTACGGGGCGAAGGTCGAACAACGTAAACGACTCCGAGTGATCAACTTAGAAAGATATGATGAAGTCAACACAGAAAGATACGCGACTATTCGGAAAGAGACAATGAAACTTTTCAAACGCAAATAACGCGAACGGGAGAACACTAGGATCGAAAAAATCCTAGAAAATGCCAAAGCAAAGAACATCAGAGGTCCGACATAAATTCAATTAGAAATGGCTACCGAGGGAGAGCCAACATAATTCGAGACACAAACGGTCACAAGATGGAAGCAGCACTTTGCTCAATGTGCGCACCCATCAACCACAAATAAACGCACCAGACGTACATACAGCCGAGCCTCAGATCCTAGAGCCCTCTTTCAACGAAGTTCTAGACGCAATAAATCGATTAAAAAACAACAAGGCTCCCGGGGTCGACTGTATACCGGCAGAGCTTGCGAAGCATGGAAGAGAGGCAACCGCTTGAAAGATCTGTGGGATAGGAGTAAGTGTGCCGGCGTACGGCACTAGGTTCACTTCTATCCCCATCGTCGCTAAAAGGTTCCGCCAGAAACTGTTCACTGGAAAAGGAGAAATCGCTACCCAATGTTTTTTTCTGCGACCGGGTAGACCCGGCATCGAAAATCAAACACACTGTCTATTGGTACTTTAATTGTTTTATTGTTGGTTTGGATTTTTTTACACTATAGTTTTTTATTGTTTTACTTAAAAGTGATTTAACATTTATTAGAATGCAGATTGACAAAGCTCATTTGGAAGTACACGAATTCACTTGATACATAATTATGACAGTAAAGGGGGATCAGTTAATGTACGCGGTACACATTTTTACAACGCTTTAACTTTTGTTCGCGCGTAGCAGACTCAACGATTCAATCTCGCCTTTTTTGTACACACCGTACCGACGGCGGTACGGTGGATGGTAGGCGACCCGACCGCCTTGTTGGTTGAATTACGACTGAACTCAGGGTTGGAATCCGACTGTTGATCCAACCCCCAGTTCGATGGTGAGTTTCAGTTACCACAAGAGAAACGTAAAGTATCTCTTTGTGGAATAGAGAACCGGATGTCGTAGTGAAGATCATCGTGGTATATGATCGTGTGTGTGTGATCGTGTATATCGCATTGTTTAATTCATGCACGAAGCTCATGGGAAACGAAGCTGAAAAATTGAAAGGACAAAGGGCATCACTAATGGTGATGGGCATAGCAGTTGTATATATAAACCGCCAGTCATCAGGAAAATGGTGTTAATGGATTTTACTATTTACACAATGGGAAATGTGTATCGCATCTATTACCGGCGATGGCTTGTCGGTTGGACAAGGGATCGTGGTTGGGTATATTGCAGCTGAACAAACAAGCTGCCCGACGTTGCTTTGGTCGTTGGACAAAGGAATCACCAGCCAATGTGTATGTAAGAACATTGCTGTACACATGGTGAGGCCGGGATTTGCCTGGCAACAAGGGTGCCGCATAGGTTTTGGATTTATGATACTGTATGATGAAAAGAATTCTTTTCAGAAATTTTGGATGTGCGTTGATGCATGGAGAATGCCCTTGAGGGTGGAATGCTTGTATGTGCTCATGCACTTGCATTAGCAAAGAACAATGGGCTTATGGGAACTTCGGGACTGGAAGCTTTTAGGTAATTTGGGAAGGTTTAGTAGAACCACCACAGATCCACTAACTGATTAAAACAATATCGGATAAGGAAGTCACTCCGGAATAATGGAAAACCTCAATAGTCGTCCCCATTTTCGAAAAAGACAATAGATCTGACTGCGAAAAGTACAGTATCATTGCTCCTAACCACAAACAAGATACTAACAAATCTCATATTGGCGAGAATCACACCGTACGCAGAAGAAATACTGGGATTGGACAATGCGGATTCTGTAGGAACCGGTCAACAAGCGACCAAATTTTCACAATAAGGCAACTACATGGAAAAAAAGTGGGAATACGAAGAGACGGTTCACCAACTGTTTATTGACTTCAAAAACCCTACAACTCAGTTGCAAGGCAAAGACTCTACCATATTGTGGTTGAGCTGGGAATCCCGAAAAAATATGCCCCCTCATTCAAATTTGCATGAGCGAAAACAAAGGGCGAGTTAGAATAGTGAGAGTAATTAGCGGGGCAACGATAGGATCGTGCGTCGATTTTTTGACGGTATACCAACGGGAAAGGGACTGACAGGACGGCTGCGACGGAGTTGGGAGGACAATGTTAGGTTTGACCTTGAGGAGATCGGATCGGATGGTCAAGTGTGGAAGGAGGACGCACAGGACAGGAAACGATGGCGCAGTCGAGTCGGCGTGGTCATAAACTTCTAGGTTCCTACAGGCCAATAAATAGTAATAGTATGGTAATAGACTTTATACTCGTGTTGGGTGGTGAACGCTTAAAACCCACAAACATGACTGTACTACAACTATTGAAGTAAAAATATGGGTACATTTTTTCCCTTGCAATATTACAATCAATAATAAATATTATTTAGAAACATTCTAAACAAAATAAAAATTCGTCGGTATTGCGGAATGGCAATGACGGAGGTGAATTTGAGACAAAATTATAATTCACAATCACATCGTGACAATGGAGACAAACTAAATTGTGGTTGGTCCTATAATTCACAGTTAATCAGAACCGTACACTCGTGAAAATGAGAACACATTCGTGAGTGGTTGTCTCTCTCAACAAGTCAAACTTCTACTTTATAAACAATCATCAGACCCACACTTACTTACGCTTGTCCCATCTGGTTCCATATCTCTCCCTCTCAAATGGAAAAACTTCGTATCTTCGAAAGGAAGTGTTTCAGACTAATCACAGGGCTACGTCGACAGCGCGACTCCCACAAATATATCGGAAGCCTTACGCTATACCACTCCGTCGGCCTGGAGAGATTGGATAGAAGGTTCCTGGAATTGTCGATAAGATTCATTGAAAACCTGTCAGCCAATCCAAACCCTCTCATCAATTCCCTTAGCCTCCCCAGCCACAATGCATCAAATCCCTATCTTCATGCACTCCATTTAAAAGCTCTCTTCTACGCAAAAAGATTAGTAAATGATGCGAACGAAATCATCTACCGATAACAGATCTTAACCACTTCAAATACTCAAACATTCAACCCTTTTCCCGGGTTCTTTCCTTTAACGAGCAGTCGGTGGAGAGACCTCCCTCTGCCGCTCCCTTCCCTCCTTAGGGTATGTAAAGTATGAAATCTCAACTTAAGCTTAAGACTAGGCTAAATTGTTCTACATGGCTAAATGTGAGTTTATTTAACTACCTTAGATATAAGCTAGATTTAAGTAGAGATAAGTAGTTTTAAGAATATTTATTCTAAACATAGATAATCCATCCTGGTTTTCATGACCTTTCCAGGAGTCCTACTAGTAAATTGTATCTTGAATAAATCTCTATAGACGTAAGACCTCCAATTAAATATTACTTGAAAAAATGTTCTAGACATTGTAAGTAAAATTGTCACAACTTAGTTAAGTTTGCTGTAAACTTATGTAACTAAACTTATAATGGTCAATAAAGACAGCGTTATAAAAAAAAAAAAAAAAAAGTGAGTGGGTGTGAGCTCAAATATAAAGTTCGATGAATAAATAAAGTAGATACCACATTGTGAATATTGTTTACTATCACATTAAGGTGAATAAATAAAGTGAATATTCTTATACCACATTGTGAATATTTTATTTATACCACAGTGTTTTGGTGGAATTCGCGATCGCTGAATCCACGTCTGCATTTTTACTTTCTTCCTCAATCAGAAGCGCGTAGTTTTCGCCGACAATCAGGCTCTGGCGTCTTAATTCTATTTTCGCGACGTTGAAGTGAGGATGCCCGATTACACTGTGAGTTTTCGGGTATGGTGTGTTATAGATTGTAGTACGCTCTTCTTTCGGTATATTTTTCTCCGGAAACTTTTCCAAGAAATCTTCGCCTATTATGTTGCTATCCGCCCCGCAATCCACTTGGGAATGATTCTCAACTCCGTCTATGTTAGCGCTTATATGGCTGCAAGTTTTGCTTACATACGTCACGTGGTTCACTTGACAGTTTGATGCTGGCCGACTCGTTTTGTTTGGGTAGTAGCGACTGATTCGGCTTTGTTGGCAGATCGCAGCTGTAACAGGATGGTATACGGTGTACCGGTATTAAGTAAGCGTTTTTTAAAGTAAAAAAACATGCTTTTTAAAAAGTAATAAACATTTTATTCGAAGTCATTGCTTTGTGGCGACTCTAACAGATACACACACAATTCACAAGCAAAATAGTGAAGAGCACCGAACGACAAATCGAATAAGAAAATACATCAGAGCCGTATACCTTATCGATAACATAGCAATTCACATCAGTGGACTATAGTCGAGTTTAAAGATCAAATTCAAAAATCGGCCAGTAGCCTGATGGGTAACGCTTAGGTTCAATTTTTGGTGATTCAAACTGTCATAGCGTCAGTTCGAATCACACGTTTTTCTTCACTATTATTTCAAACGCTATAGCTTTCTACACATTTCGACCACCTTTCTGGCAATTTGCGGATACCACGCCAATAAAACCGGTCGTCTTTTGAGGCAAACCATTCAGAGACCCAATTTTCGACTTCTTCGTAGGAATTGAAATGCTGCTCAGCCAATGCGTGTCCCATCGATGAAAACAAATGGTAGTCGGAAGGAGCCAAGTCTGGTGAATACGGGGGGTAACACTTTCCAGCCGAGAGCTTTTATTGTTTCTTTGCAGGGTTTTGCTGTATGACTCGGAGCATTATCATGGAACAAAATTACGTTTCCGAGTCTTGTGGCCCATTCTGGTCGTTTTTCGATCAATACATGGTTCAAGCGATCGAGCCTCTGGCGCAAGACTAATGACCTTGCCCGGAAAAAGAAATCATTATGGAAAATTTAACAAGCCTCAGGACTTGCTAAATAAGGCCAAGACCGGCTCCCGGTTGTAGTGCCGATGATGATGACGTGGTTCAAATTGATCATTTGTTGTCGGTAGCGTTGCACATCAACAGTTTCGCCAGGTTTTAGAAGTTCATGATACACCACCCCCTTCTGGCCCCACTAAACACAGAGCAACGTCTTTTTACCGAACCGATCAGGTTTTGCAGTCGATGTTGACGCTTCTCCTGGATGTACCCAGGATTTTTTTGTGTTTAGTATTTTTAAAATAAATCCATTTTTCATCACCAGTCACAATTCGATGCGATACTGACTTCCTTTCGTGTCGTAGAAGCAACTTTTCACATGTGGTGTTTCGCTCTTCCATCTGCCTGTCATTCAATTCATGCGGCACCCAGTTTCCACACGTTTGGATCTTTCCCATAGCTTTTAAACGGTCTGAAATTGTTCGTTGTGCCACATTTAACATTTGTGCCATTTGTTTTTTTGGCTTAAAGTGTCATCTTGATCCAATATTGCTTGCAATTCGGCGTCTTCAAACTTTTTTGGTGGTCTTCCACGTTCTTCATTTCGCACATCAAAATCGTTATCTCTGAACCGTTTAAACCATCTTTTGCATGTTGCTTCCGATAGAGCACGATCACCATAATCCTCGACAAGCACTCGATGCGACTCTGCAGCACTTTTCTTCAAATGAAAAGAAAAATTAATGCTTTCCACAAATCATCATTTTCTGGTACAAAATTTGACATATTTAACAGGATTAAAAAAAAAAGATGTTGTTTGTACAATGACTTGGTGCATACTAAATATGTTTGACAGGTGTCATAGCAAACAAATAAAAAAAATAAGGGCTCGTTCACAGCAAACGTTCCCTATCTATACATTTGTATCTTGACGCTCACTTCACACCGGTACACCTGGTATAGTGGACATTTAATATAATAATCCATAAATGACTGAAAAATTATAATAATTCCATGCAAAGAGAATATCTCTACTCGCTTTCTGAGGAATAAAAACACACATAAACGCATTGCTATCTGTCTGGCTTACCATCATGGCAAATATGACTTCGTTTGCTTTCAAGTAGAAACAACATCATGGTCTCCATTCAAACGAAAGGTTTACCCACAGACTTTCGCAATCTTGAAAATATTTGTATAAATTTCTACGAAAACTTCATGTTATCTCACAAAGTCGAAGGACCTCATGGCATATGTATAATACGTTCACTTGAAGAGGATATCACATCTTCAACGAACCAGAGTTTATCATTAGTTTTTTATCCCTAAATTGTTACCTTTTCTTTTTCCCACACAACCCTCCATACTCTCCATCTTACCTTCTATTTTGAGGATATATGAGAATTCATCCAAAGAAACTTGGATACATCGCTCGATTGCTCTAACAAAATAAATGGACCCCAAAAATCAATATAGGTTATTTATTTATACATTCTGCTATTCAAGTCAATTGAATCATACGAACAACTAATTAACACAATCGTTCAATTAATAAAGGTGTGTGACTCCCAAGACGGTATCGTCGTTTCTGACAACTTCAACTTACCACATTTTCAATTTTTATTGGTTCATCAATTTTTTCCTACCACCACCCGCACAGGTTTTAAGGAATGTTCCTTTATCGATCACCTTGCAGGTGTTAATGCCGTTATGAAGTGAGCAATGTTTCAAACCTCATGCCAAGTTAATAGAGTCTTAAAACACGTGTCAAATCAGCAATGTTTCAACCACATGGGCAGGACCTTATTTTCACATTTGACCCAATTACTTCCTCACCTCAGTTTTATTTTGCGCCCCCTCGCCGATCTACAACTACCACCCACTTCTCCTGGCCTTCTTTAATAAATCCTCCCTGCATCTACACCACCACCTGAAGATTATTCCAGTGCTGCCCAGGTACAAGCATGAGCTAACAGTACCAGTAAGATGGAAGAAAATTGCTTTGGTATCGCTGGCCATTATTAACCACTTACCCAGAAAACCTAGGGTAATAACATCCAATGCCACCTCAGTGGCTAAGTTGATAAAAACATTGTGTCATAGGCAGGTTTCACTAACCACCCTGTTACAACCAGCAACTGTTCAAGAAGAACTGCAACGGTTGTTTGGTGGCATCTCGTGGCGCCGTGTCGGCGCTATAGGTTCGCCACCCCTGAAAGAAGTGTAATAATAAAAAATAAAAAAACCCTTGCTATTGGAACACAATTAATGAATGATAGGTTGAGTCTCAACGCCCGAAAAAATACCACCCGATTAGGGCAGTGACTCCGTGAAATGGTTGAAAAAAAATCCAACCATCTTTTGGACCTTGACATACGTCCGACTTTTGTGAGAGAAGTAAAATAGAAGAACAAATTGGACCTGGAAATCTCAAGCGATGATCAATGAACTGGCATTCACGATCCAACCTCCATCCAATGTACCAAAACGTCAAACACTCAATCTACTAGCCAACAAAATATATCGCCAAAAAAGGATCCTATGTTAAACAATTCAACGACGACCAACTTCCCGTATATTGTTGTCTAACAAAATTGTCATGAAGAACCAACATAAAGTATGATGTCCGATGTGGATTATGGATTTTCATATATATAGCATATATCATCCACCAACAAGGATTCACAAATTACGGTAGTATGCTCTGGATATGGCCATAGGTTTATTACATTTAGTAAAACTTTACGATACCACACAATGCAATTCTATTCAGTGCATATCCAGTCTATTTAATTTCATGCAGATTTATCCGCATCAATGTAAATGAAGTCCAATCAGGTCGCACTTGTTGCATTCAATTAATTTTAATTCAGTTCTAATTAATTAATTCAACTCAAATCACATCGCACAGAATTTCATTAATCGCCTCTGATATATTCGATTTTCTATGAACTAATGTAGCTGGCTTGCAATCTCGTATAATTAAATGTGAATAAACAAATCGAATTTTAATTTTATGAAGGGAGATACTATCAACGTCTCATTCACATATATCTAACATGAGAATGCAATTTATTGTATGTTATTTAAGGATATATGAGATGATATCAGTATGACTGTCAATGATGGTAATAAAAGCGCAAGCACTAAGGGGGTTATAATAAAGTATCCTTCGTATCTATCTCATGATAGCATATTTCGTTGCTGGCATTGAAAATGACGTCCGTCTTACAACAAATATTGGATTTTATGTTGTGATTAGTTTTCTTTTTCCTTTTTTGTCAGTTTGTTTACAATTTTATTCCACCTTACATTCTAAAAATGCAAACCCTGTTTATCTGAACTTATAAAAACTAGGACAAATTATGTATGCTTATGGTAAATGTCCTTCACGGTAGATATGGTGCCATCTATGAAAGTATCCGTGAACATAAACACCGCCATGACAACAATTGAAATAATATGCAGACACACATATCATTATCGACGTATTTTCCTAATCCTTGTTATGAAAGTCAATTTAAGACATTAAAAAAAAGAGAAAAAAAAGCCGGAACAGCAGCAGTGAATGAAGTTTTGGACTATATTCGACATTTTTCACATCTGAATCTAGAAATATTTCAAAAGGGTAAGAGCCGAATTTCAAACGGACCAGACAAATCGAAAGTTGTAATTGAAATACAACCGAAAGATCATAGAAGTCGAA
This sequence comes from Microdon myrmicae, assembly GCA_963931805.1. Lineage (NCBI taxonomy): Eukaryota > Metazoa > Arthropoda > Insecta > Diptera > Syrphidae > Microdon > Microdon myrmicae. Next base: position 91,164,162 of record OZ007497.1, on the reverse strand, counting down.
TAAAAGTGCTTTGTACTATAATGGGCTGTTATAAAAAAAGTTAAAAACTATTTGAGTTCTTCATCCAGAGTGAAATGTTTCATTTATAATCTCGAATAAAATACATAACAAATCAAGTGTTTTTATCAAATTGTGGATAAGTAGTATTTGGATAGTGTTCGGATATGCAGTCTTCGAACGCGGTTTCCCTAAAATGTAACAGAGCGAACGAGATTTTAAGTATGTTACATTTACAGAACAGAAACTGAGATAATGAAAAGTATGTTAAAACTCAAAACTGAAGTCGATTGTGGACAAAATTACTGTTTAAATAAAATTACAACTTAATACCAGTTTATTGGCTCAAAGAATCGCTAGAAACCTCTTTGATATATATACATGCGTAATACATGCCAATCATTCAAGTTCAAAAACGTTATATTCCTTTTGAAAAATCCTTCACAAGTACTGTTATACGACGCTGGATATAGTCTTTTACTATTCACTCTTATACTATTGACTCCTTATAATATTCAGTCTTGTACTGTTCACCCTTATGAAATTTAGTCGTATTAACTCGTACACCATTCACTCTTGTACAATTAACTCGTATACTTTTCGCTCTTGTACTACTCACTCTTATACTATTTATTCTTACACTATACGGCCTTATAATAAACGTTGTTACGGATATTACTTGCTTATTGTATAAACTATAGAAAGTCGACTTTAAGTTTGCAATTTTTTTTCTCGTGTTAGTGTTATGTTCTGTAGAGGTTCAGCTTCAGGAAGCGAGTCTCCTTATCCTGAAAAGAATCTCTTAAAATAAACCGCTCCTGAAAAAAACCGTCCTACAAAGGGGTGGTCGCCGTGCTTCCTCAAACCTTGAGGTAAGAGCAACGTCCTTAGTTTGGTCCTGTCGCGTTTTCGTCTTTTACGGTCCTCGTCTCCACAGGTTTCCGTGGGGGCAGGTGTTACTCTGTAAGGATGGTTTTTTCTTGTGGAGGTACCACAGCTTTACTCACCAGTCTGTTCAAAATCAAACACAATTATTCAAGTTTTTTCTTTTATTCCTTTTTATTTCTATAGATGGTCTCCTGGGGTACCTCCTCCAGGGAGAATGAACATCAAAATACTGGCCTTTCTTCTAGAGTATGTCCTATCGGGACAAATAATGATGTTTAACTGCGGCCCTTCTCCTGGGGACTTCCTTCAGGGACAAATCTCGATATTCAACTGCGGCCCGGAGATCACTACTATTCCTTTATAAAGGAAAACAAATCGAGATTTGTATCTCGAAAATACACAATTTCATACAAAAATTCCGATTTTCGTATCCTGAGTGAGATGCTCAGTGTTTATTTAAGATAAGAATTCAATTTCTTGAATTCCTAGGAAACTTTTGCGCAGATGTGGTAATGTATCTGGTTTTGGTTTTGTATTTGTTTTTGTTAGTGGAATTCTTTCGGATAGAGATAACGATCTCTGAATTTTGGTTTTCGATTGATCCCATGAGGCAAATGTAGAACGATAAACGAATATCAGATTCGTTTATTGTGAATTTGATTTTAATTTAGGATTTTGGAGTTAATTATGCCGCGGGGCATATGTTAAGCGATAAACGAATGTTTGATTCGTTTATTGCGAATTTTGGATCATGTTTGGGTTAATTCGGGTTTTAACAGGATTTTGGAATTTTGGGTAATATAGCTGGGATTTGGATGTAGGAATGGGGGAAAAAGGTGGGAGAGCTTTTTAGAGCACTACATTAGCAACACGCATTCCACAATAACTAAGTCTGTCGTGTAATTAATATGAAGGCGGTTTGATAAATCAGTGACTTTTTGAATTTCCCGCGCAATAACTTTGAGCATGCCGCGTCACTGAGTTTGTGTTTGGCAGCCATTGAAAGCAGACAACCTTGGGGATTTTAACGCAAATGGAAAAAGAATAATCAAGCAAAATCCATAAATTGAGCTACGAACTGTTACCGCATCCACCATATTCTCCTGGTTTAGCCCACTGGGCCGTTGCCCGGTTCCAAACCAAGAAATTGCTTAAGGGGAAAAGTTTTGGGTCGCATTGCCCATTTGAGGAAATTGGAGAAACCTATTATTTGGAAGGTTGGCGCAAGACTAATGACCTTGCCCGAAAAAAAACAAATCATTATGGAAAATTTAACAAGCCTCGGGACTTGCTAAATAAGGCCAAAGCCGGTTCCCGGTTATAGTGCCGATGATGATGATGATGATGATTATTTGGAAGGAATAAAAAAAATGGAAAAACACTGTACACTGGTTATTTGCGGAAAAAAATATCTTTTATTCAAAAAGTCACTGATATACCAAACTTCCCTCATATTATCAATATATTGTCATGAGACCGTATATGTTAAAACACAACGGTCATAATTGTGTGCTTTTATATTCCTGTATATACAACTGCCATAATGGTGTAGTGCTACACCGCCGTGGTATTATAGCCATCATCTGTAGTATACTATGAATTCTAATACGTTCGCTGTTATACGGCGCACTCCAATGACGCTTATAAATGAAAATTATATACCTTAAGATCTTATACCGTAAACTCGAATACCGCACACTCTTATACAGAAGACTCTTACACTACAAATTTTTATATTGAGAACTCGTATACTGAAATTTCGAACACTGCAAACTCTTGCGGGGGAAACTTTTATGGGACAAACTGATATATGGCAAACTGCTACACGGTAAACGGTTATACTGCAAACCATTATAGCGCAAATTCTTACGTTGAAACTCTTATGCTGTAAGCTCGAATACTGGAACTCGAATACTGCAAAATCGAATACTGCAAAATCGAATACTGTAAAATCGAATACTGCAAACTCGAATACTGCAAACTCTAGTACTGCAAATTCCGGCAGCACAAACTCGTATACTGCAAGCGGTTATACTCCAAACTCTTATACTTTGAACGGTTATACTCCCAACTCTTATACTTTGACATTATAAACACTTCTACCGCAAACGCGTATACTGTAAACTCTTATACCGAAAACTCTTAACGGCAAATTTTTATACCGTGAACTCGTATACTACGGACTCATACACTGCGAAATCGAATACTTCAAGCTCTTATACTTCAGACTCGTATATTCCAAACTCTTATACTTCAAATACCTATACTTCAAACGTTTATATTTCAAACCCGTATACTTGAAACTCGTATACTTCGAAATCTTATATTCCAAACCCGTATGCTTTAAACTCGTATACTTCGATCTCATATACTCCAAACTCTTATACTTCAAACGGTTATACTTCAAATTCTTATACTTCAAACTTTTCAAACTCGTATCCGCCAAACCCTTATAGGCCACCATCATCATCATCGGCACTACAACCATATCCGGTCCAGTCCTAATTTGGCAAATCTCTCCACCGGTCCCGATTTCGAGCCGATGTCATCCAGTTTGGCACTCCCAGACTCAGGTGTTTTGGTCCACGCCATTCCTTCATCGCAGACAAGGTCTGCAATGCTCTCGCCTTCCATACATCCCGCCCCAAAGGACTTTCCGGGCAGGCTCCTCTTCGCTCATTGGGGCTAGGTATCCCGTCCACCGGAGTCTACCGAGCTTAATTTTTTCTTACAACATTAGCTTCGAGGTAGGTCTTCGGAATCGTCGTTAATAGGATGGTATTTCACTGGGTGGCTGGGCTTTGGGATCCTATCTATCATTCAGTGATATACGTATATGCCACTACACTTCTATTAGTTGACATCTGACTCACCCTATTTTGATTGATGGAATTGCTTTTTCGAACCACACGTTTTTAATAACCTATCACACAGTGAGTGAAAGAATTTAAACACAAGATAAAACGTATCCAAAAATATCCCTCGTCAAATTACTATAATAAATTTCACACATCACACCGCTTTCCCATGAAGGGTTTCGTATTGTGTACTAACGACCACAAAAACGATATCGCGTCCGCAGGAGCAGATTGTTACCGTCATACTACCATAGCAACGTAAGAATGCCAGCTCGTATACCGCAAACTTTTATTTTGCGAATTTTTATACTGTAAACGTTTGTACTGAAAACTCTTATACAGCAAAGTATTATGATACATATCACAGCATTGCTATTTTCTTTGACACATCGTCATAGTAACGAGAATAACACACTGCATGCATTGGTGCGGTGTATTAAAGGTGAGATGTCAGCATTGAGAATTCTTCTTGGGGAGTGCCGGGATTTAGGTCTTTCCATTTAAGGTGTCCTGTGTATTCTTATTTATATTTCATTGTCGTTATATAGATTTAAGATTATAGTTGTAAAGGAATTGCTATCCTAAATCTCTTAAGTACTAGTTGTAAAATATACCATAAATGTAATTATCTACCAAATAAAAATTGAATTGAATTGAATTTATATTTCATTACGAATACTATTTTTTGGGGATTTAGATATCTAATGTCAGTGTAGAGGGAAGACATTTTGATTCTAGGTATTCTAGTCATTCCTCCAGGAATAGGGAGTGCTCACGGTTGGAGAGAAGGAATTCAATATTGTTTTCATGTGTTGTAAAGGTCTTCCCTCACCGGGGGTGAATAGTGTTCAAAGGTCCCGTCATTTCAGAGGAAGAGCATGTTACGTCCCCTCTTCCATGGATATTAAACGCACGCACTGCTCACAATCCATCCCAAACTTAAGTCCATTTTTAGTTAATGAACCATCGGATTGTCCAAAAGGTCTTTGTATTTTTTTATTTCGTTTTAAAACTAGTTTATTTAATATGCGTAACGATTTTTTATCAATAAAAAGTTAGAGTATTGTAAAACAACCAGCACACACCGATCACACAAGAGTATTATTCCTCTTCAAAGAATTATACTCGTTTTCTTCCAAGGGAAACGTCAAATCGAACCACCGATTACATAACTTCAATATGAAAATTGTGCAACATATATTTATGTAGGCCACGGTCGTCTCGATGTTTCATAATACTGGCGATCGATAGGCGCAAGTAGAACGTGAGACCTTCCTTGACGAAAAAGGAGAAATGAACGATTGAGATGAGTAGCTACTGGGTAAAAAGAAAAAGCGGTCGATGATGAGAGAACATGTTTTTAATATAGAAGAAAAGTAACTGACGATTGAGAATTAACATCTAACAAATAAGAGAACGTATTAAATGGCAGCAGGTATGGTCTGATGTGCCGTTTGTCGTATCCGCGAAGACCAAGAAAAAGTAAACGAAAAGAAGATTAAAAAAGATAAAGAAAGTGATTTTTGTAGCAGTTATCTTTTCGTGTTTTCCTTCATTAAAGTTATGCGAATTGTGAGTAGTGAACTAGTGAAAAAGAAAAGCGAATATAAGAAGCTAAAATAAAACGCATCGGTTATAGCATTCGACTTTAGATCTTTAAGTCGTGTTTGATCATCATCATCATCATCATCATCGACACTACAACCAGGAACCGGTATTGGCCTTATTTAGCAAGTCATATTGTTAAATTTTCCATAATGATTTGTTTTTTGCGGGCAAGGTCATTAGTCTTGCGCCAGAGGCTCCCCGACAGGGAGTCGGACCCGGGTCTCCCGTGTGACAGGCGGGTATACTAACCACTATACTATCGAGGAGCCCCGTGTTTGATAGAACTCTCGAAATAAAACAAAATGGAATATTGACCAGAAAGTAAAATGGGTTGTGTTTAAAAAAAAACAGACAACGTAACTTATAAGACATGTATTTGTAATATATATAAAGTACACGGATCTGGATATAGAAACTGTCGACAATGACAATTTTTCGAGTAACACAAAGTCATGAAAACGGGCTACGTCAGCTCTTTCTATTTAATGATGACCTGTTCAGAATATTAAAGAGGATGAAATCAATTTGACTATTTTTGGCAATATATACTGACAAAATATTGATAAACGGTATACACTAAAACAGCGGCCAAAGGTATTTAGCATCAAAGTAGGAAAAGTACTTTATATCTAAAAAGTTAACTCAGAAACCAATAGTTTATTTGTGCCATAAAATACATTTACTATTATATGTTGAAAAACAAAAAGAAAAAAATATTAATTAGGCTAAACTAATAATAATATTTTTGGCGCAAGGCTAATAACCTTGCCCGGAAAAACAAATTATTATGGAAAGTTTAACAAGCCTCAGACTTGTCAAATAAGGCCAAGACCGGATCTCGATTGTAGTGCCGATGATGATGATGATAATAATAATCATTGACCTGCATGAATGACATACTATTACTGTTTCTAATAACTGACAAATGTTGATTCTATAGCCATACTCTGACTTTGTAAATGACGAACGTCAATCTCCAATTCGAATCTGAAGGGTTCGACTACGATCCATTTCTTGGGGGCCGTTCGATATTTCCTATTCCATAAATTGAACAACTTGTTCATGGTCCTGTCAGTAATACGTTATTTTTATTATTTCTGCTTCATGTTGCCCGGTCTATACTCCATCAGTTCAACATCAGCCAAAGATCATAAAATCTCCAGCCTCAAATTAACTGATAGTGCGGCAACACTGATAAACTTATCCAATGATGGTCCGTCAGTTATTTATGCTTCAATATGCAATAAATTGGTTGAACAAAGCGTAAAGTTCACCACATGTATATATCCTCTTTAATTCAAGTTAATTAAGTGGAACGATTAAATGTCGGTCGGTATCCTTTTGGAACCGGCTCCAAGGTTATATATTAACAATGGAAATGACGAGTATCGTTTAGACGCGCCATTCATTCGAAGGTGACTAATCGTCTGCACTTTCGGTTGGTTAATTATATATAATCAATGCGCAATAAATAAAGGACATTCTCACCAAGAAGGGTTGTTTAAATTTCGCTTGAGCAGTTTCTCGGTTTGAACGGTTCACTCCAACAATAGATTTCCTGATATTTTGTCCGAACTCATGGCAGGAATGTTATGAGAAAAAGGTTTTACGGGAAAGGAAAATTATTTTCAAAGTATATTCAGCACGAACGTTTTAATTATGAGCAATTTACGAAAACACCGCAACGACCGCAACTACCCATTAACAATATTCTACCAGTTATTTGGATTCTCTGCATTCGTGAAATAAAAATTTGGCATGAAAATCTTACGGCATATTTCAGAACTGCAATTCTATTTAAGGGCACATAATAGTCTTGGGTATTGTGGTATTCTACATTAATACGATTCCATCTCTACCACGTCGCTTTTTTTATTTGAAATATTTGTCCTTTTTGTCTGTCCTTAGCTCTTTCTCGTCGTGTCTGGCAATGTACTTTGAGAAGCGTACGACAATCAAGTGTTCCTCTCAATTAAAGGCCAGTATTCACTTGTGTTGATGTTGAAGTTACCCTGAGTATTTGAGTTCCGAATATTAACATTTTTAGGAAATACCCTGCAATCGGGATTCGCGATACATTGAGTTGTATTCTTTTCTGTTTTAATAACTGCTGAAGTCCCCCATTAGACGCTCTTAAAAAGTCATTACAAAGCATATCTTGGGAAACGGGCAAACACATGGGAATCACTATACATTCAGTTGCTTCAATTTCCAATAGTTTTCATATTCCCATCCTTCCCTGTTGAGGAGCGAATCAGTGCGAGAGTAATGTTTGTTTCTGAAGTTGGATTAAACTCCGAGCATATCAGATGTACAAAATGATCTCTTCACTTACTATTTTTATTTTAATAATTCGTTAACAGGACTGATAGTAGCCCCCATAATATTAATAAGTTTCGGTTTCAATAATTAACCAAGAATTATTGGCATTGGTTTTCTATTGCGCATCCCCCCAAGTGGCAACAGTTTTACAACCATCAGTCGAACATAGGTACTTCTAGCTGTATGTCTATTCATCTGTCCACCAATGCTCTCCCAATTCTATCTTTGTGTATGCGATAAACAATATAAAAGGTGTTCACACTAGAGATACATAACGTGAATTGGGAACGAAATGAAAACGTCAAATATTGTTCACATTTTTGACATTTCTGAATTTGAAGCATTGACAAAATGAACGATATACCGTCGAGTATCGTATTAAAATAGTGTAACATTTTACGTACATGAGCATTCATAAAAAACACGTTCCATGCATTACGTGATTAATTCCATCAGCATTACTGTCCCACCGAACTCACCCTTTGGAAGATCGTTCAGAAATTCAAAAACGATGAATCTGTGGAAGACATAGCCCGAAAGCACACCTTTGTCTGACCCATACCATCGAGAATACCGCTGCTGTGCGCTATAGTATAGCTGAGCATCTGGACATTCGGAGTCGTCATCATGCCCAGGAATTGAACCTTGCACTAATCACGTTGTTCAACATTTTGTCGGAGGATTTGAACCTGCATGTTTACAAGGTCCACTTTACACAGAGACAGGTCAATTACAATGTATCAGATAACCCCAGTGAATCTGCAGCGAAAAACCTGAGTTCCATATCAGCGGATTCTTCGATAAGTAGAACTGCTGTATCTGAGTGAACAGATTCCAAGAATTGAAGAAAACCCATGCATTTACAAAAAGTCTCTGTATTATGGGGTTCTGGGCTGATAGCATGATCAATCCCTACTGCTTGGGAAACAACGCTGAACAAGTAGCTTGCGTGAACGGCGTGGGGAGTTTCTGTGATCGAAACTGGATTGCGCAAATCTGAGTGACATACGTTGGGATGGTACTATAGCGTTTAGCAAGGATAGTGAAGAAGGTGAATTGAACACACGATGAAACGGTTAAACGCGAAGCAGTGAAGCATCAGACTACTGGCCGTGTTTAAAATTCGATTTTTAAACTCAAGTATATTCCACTGATGTGAATTGTTTTGTTATCGCTATGGTATACGGCTCTGACGTATTTTCTTATTCCATTTTCGTTCGGTGTTCTTCACTATTTTGCTTTTGTATTGTGTGTGTATCTGTTAGAGACGCTACACCACTCCCTCCTCAGTAACTTCGTTACGATCAGCTTCATTTACGAACGACGGATCGAGGAACGAGCGAGCGAGAGATCGTCGGAGCAGGCGAGTATACCGGGTGCTCTATACAGAAGTCATGATCGTGTGTGAAGTTCTTTTTACTACGGGAAAGTGTGTGCTGTGTGTACAGATCACATCGTAGTCACCAATTATAGCGTTAAGCAAGGATAGTGAAGAAGGCGAATTGAACACACGATGAAACGGTTGAAAAGCGAAGCAGTGAACCATCAAACTACTGGCCGTGTTTAAAATTCGATTTTTAAACTCAAGTATATTCCACTGATGTGAATTGTTTTGTTATCGCTATGGTACGAGGGTTGCCTTTTATATTTCGGGATTAGAGAACAAAAACAAATATTGATCATCGAAAATCACTTTATTGTTTTTCAAAATATTCCCCATGAAGATCTATACACTTTTGCATGCGTTTGAACCAATTGTCGAAGCACTTTTGCCACTCTGATTGAGGTATCTCCAACACATGCATTCTGAATGCAGCAACCGCTTCTTCAGGTGTCGAAAAACGTTGACCTCTCAGTTTGTTTTTTACGTACGGAAATAAAAAGAAGTCATTCGGTGGCAAGTCGGGACTATACGGCGGATGACCCATCAAACACGATGTTTTGGGTGCTCAAAAATGCAGTCGCAGCCGATGTGTGAGAGCTCGCATTGTCGTGGTGACGAGTGATCCGTCTTCGGGGGTTGGTTTTCCTGATTTCTTGGAAGACAACTGGCAAACAAATGGTTGTGTACCACTCAGAATTGACTGTTCTGCGTTGTTCTAGTGGTACGGTTGCGACATGTCCAGTTTTTCCGAAAAAACAGGCGACCATTTGCTTGGAAGTGCTTCGTGCGCGAACAACTTTTGTTGGATTTGGCTCATCTAGAAACACTCAGACAGTCGACTGCTGTTTACTTTCGGGCTCATACGCGTAAATCCACGATTCATCACCTGTCACGATGTCATAGACGTGTTTCGAAGCACCGCGACCGTATTTTTTGAGCATTTCTTTCGACCAATTGACACGAGCCTTTTTTTGGGCGATTGACAAATTGTGTGGGATCCAACGCGAACAAATTTTTTTGACAGTCAAATGTTTATGCAATATTGAATGTATGCTGGTCCCACTAACGCCTAAGGTTGTCTCAATCTCACGATAGGTCACATGACGATCTTCCAATATCAGTTCGCGCACACCATCAATGGTTTTCGGAACAACAACTGATTTTGGACGACCTTCACGAAATTCATCTTGGAGTGAACTACGACCACGATTGAATTCACCATACCATCGATAAACACTGGTCCTTGATGGAGCTTCATCGCCAAAAATTGAATTAAGTTCATCCATGCACTGTTGCTGAGTTAATCCACGCCGAAAGTTGTAAAAAATAATCGCACGAAAATATTGACGATTTAATTCCATTTTTGGGCCGAGATGAATCTTTTATGTTACTGTAAACAACACAATAGCGTATGTCAAAACGTTCTGAGTGCGTATAACTTCAAAAATGTCCAACTTTGTGACAGAGCTGTCAATTGCCGGATTGCAACACTAGGGTTGCCAAATCCCGAAACATAAGAGGCAACCCTCGTATTCCACTGATGTGAATTGTTTTGTTATCGCTATGGTATACGGCTCTGATATATTTTCTTATTCGAGTTTCGTTCGGTGTTCTTCACTATTTTGCTTGTGTATTGTGTGTGTATCTGTTAGAGACGCTACAGTACTACTTGCCGCATAGTGAACAAAGCGATGGATGGCACACGAATTTTACTATGTACCGCATTTATTTCATTCATTTCTATTTTTCACCACCTATAACAATTTCAGACCTACCGACACTATGGAACCCCCAAGATGCCTCGGTGATATAGCCGATTAACGCGTCTACTACAAATAATGATAAAAACCGACACTATCGAAATTTCCCGAGACTTCTGAATTCTCCGTTGCTCCCATTTTCTCCCTCCCTTTCTCCCCCCCCCCCTCTCTCTCTCTCCCCCCTCTCTCTCTCTCTCTCTATCTATCTATCTCAATCTCTCTCTATCGGAGTTTACTCAAAAGTATACTTAAACTGTGGAAGAACTATATCGTCGCAAAACGCTATAAATATAATTTCCCAATATTGTGATACTGTAACATTATTTTTACGAAAGTGTTATACTTCAATATAATTTTACAACAGCGTAAAATTACAGAATACACTTTCAAATATAGTTCTTCCACAGTTTAAGTATACTTTTGAGTAAACTCCGATAGAGAGAGATTGAGATAGATAGATAGAGAGAGAGAGAGAGAGAGAGAGAGAGAGAGGAGGGCGGGAGGGAAAGAGAGAGAGAGAGAAAGGGAGGGACAAAATGGGAGCAACGGAGAATTCAGAAGTCTCGGGAAATATCGATAGTGTCGGTTTTTATCGTTATTTGTAGTAGACGCGTTAATCGGCTATGTCACTGAGGCATCTTGGGGGTTCCATAGTGTCGAAAGTAGAGCGTGTGATTCGAACCGATCCTATCACGGTTAGAATCACGCAAAAATAGAATTAAAGCTCAACGCATCAGACCACTGCCGCCTGTACGAATTCGATTTCTAAACTCAAGTACATTCGACTGATCTGGAAATGCTATATTATTGCTATGGTATACAGCTTTGTGGGGGTTCTTTAAGCCATTTCCAAAAAACCACCCATTCCCTTTAAATTACTCTGTGTCACACTCACCTCAATTCTTCCTACTTACCTGCATACGAGCAGCACAAAGCTCTCTTCCAACCATTTCTCACCTGAAACTTAAACCCCAGCATATCACCATCATTTTGTTCATATTACATGAACCTTACGAACCCAATCGGCTCAGCTCGTCAGCAATCTCGATTGGTAAACACACGCCAATCTAGCAACGTGTTCTTGTTCCAACAATCTGTTGGTCCAAGAATACACGCTGACCAGCGTACTTGTTGACACAGCCGATAATTTTGCTACCATTGAATCGGACACGATTATGATTGCTATTCCAACAACCATCGTGTCCCTTCTCCCAATTCCTAGCCAAACATTGCCCCCATATCCATTAGGTTCGCAACAGTTGCAACCAATTCCGCTTTATCTGTCATCAACCGATTATCTAATTATACATGAACATGATTGTTATTTAAACAATCATACCTCATGATCGTACCCATGTACCATTGCTTTTGCTTAAACAATAGCTACCATAGCCGCAGCCATGACAAACAAATTTTCGGTTGACCTATCGTCACCGAATAATCTATAGCCTTCAACGACACGATTGTGGGCGATTACGTAAACACCACAAGGTTCCCATTTCGTACTGGCTAAACTGAGCACACAGTAACCTTGCTGTGTTTACTTTATCTACCATCCGTTGGCCCATGGCCACTGGGTAAGCCGTATGATTGCACATCTGATTGTTACTTAAACAATCGTACCGATACACATGGTTTATGATGGCATAGTCAGCCAGCCTCGGCATTCGATCTTTTATTTGATCAGCCGGCGTATCTGTATTTCTTTTTGTGCACCCTTCGCGACTGCGTTGTTATGGCGTTCAAGGAATACATTTTCAACTTGATCTGTACGGTCGCCATGGAAACCTGCCACGAAGATCGACGGAAATTCACTACTACCGCAGCTAGTGGATGTTGACGACGAACACATCAAGGAGTCAGATTTCGTTATCTTAAGAGTGCACACGCACTATACGCGCCTATTGAGGTTTTTTTTAATATACGGAATCGAGTCCGAACGGAGTATCTTTTGTCTCGTGTGTGATCCTATGTCGAGCTTGTGTTGAAGTCCGTCCTTGCGCGAGTCGCTTAATATAACCACATAACCATTGCTGTTTGTTGAAAGGAACACTAAGTGCTGTGAAACGAAAATTAAATTTAATCAAGTTAATTGTGTTAAAAGGAACATGTAGTTAACGTGAAATCAAATTAAGTTTAATCAGGTTATTGTGTTAAAAGGAACATGTAGTTAACGTGAAATCAAATTATATTTAACCAAGTCTACTGTTTAATTAGGACCACAATTATACACCCATCCATCGGATTAGCACAAATAAAAAGAACGTTTTATAACCGGAAACCATCAACTTGTTTCATTCATCGACTTCCTCAGGTGATCAGTGCTTTGTCTCAACATCGTTGGTGTTCCGTCGACTTTTACTCTGTGGGTGTTTACTGAAGCCGCGTCCGTGCATACGCACGAGTAATAACACCCTGCAGCTTTAATGGATGTGCTTTTGGTGGTGTTGTTCTTCACTATTGGTCGTGTGTATCTGCTAGAAACGCCACATCACACCCTTCCCAGTAACTTTCGTTACGATCAACTTTGAAATGCGAACGACTGAGCGAGGAGCGAACGAGAGAGCGATCGAGAGAGCGATCGAGAGAATGTCAGAACAGGCGAGTGAGCCGGTACTCTGCGTAGAAGTCGTGTGATTGTAAGTAGTTAAGTTCTGGGTGCGTATGGGAGTGTATGTTATGTCCTACAGATCATGTCGGGGTCACCACTTTGGGGTTCTGATCCCCAAATCGTATTTGGCGTCGAGGCGGCCGCAGCCGCTGGAATCACAGGTGTGTCAAACGAAATTAACGGGAAGGATCCGGCGTCGGTTCTCGTTCTACGTCTGATCGAGACCCACGTAGTACCGCGTCGACCCCACGCCAATTCAGACGTGGCTCCCCTTTGTGTGTGGGGGTGACGATGAGTGTGCTTGACTTAATTAGCCGAAAGCCACTTTCGGTGTGAGTCTTTGCTTGCGACGACTGCGTGGAGGTTGTGGTTTGTGCTGATCCCCCACATATTGCAGCATAATATTTAAAATTAAAAAACGACTTGGCGTCAAATTATATTGTAGTATAAGTCAATTTTAGGAGGATGGAAGCGAATGTAATGGGTAAAGCCTGTGCTTTCAACCCGCCGAAGGCCAGGACGACCCTTGTCCCTGTTCAATCCAAGTTGACATGCAGTTTCCACCTGACAACCCTGGATAGCTACGTTTGCACCCGCCAAGTAGTGAACCAATGCATACAGTGACATCCTGAGAAAGGTTGGCGCAAGGCTAATAACCTTGCCCGGAAAAACAAATTATTATGGACAATTTCACAAGTCTCGGATAAGGACTGGATACGGGTAGAGAGACTTGCTAAATGAGGCCAAGACCGGATCCCGGTTGTAGTGCCGATGATGATGATGGTAAAGATGATAACTTAATTTTAAAAATGTCAGATTCTTATCTAGAAGGGGGCGGACAGAGACTATGTAGAGTGATCGGGAAATATAGGGATTAGGGAATTCTTCCGACCTGCGTTTCAAGAATCCAAGGGCGGAGTTGGCCTTAAAGATAAGGTCATCGATATCGAGGGTACAGATGATATATGTTGGTTGAGTAAGAAATAGGAACGTGGCGGAGCAGGGGAACGTTTGTGTGAGAAGGTAATAGAGTGACATTTGACAACGTTATGTTCGGGGCAGTTGTTATGGCACCAAATTAAAAAACTGTCGTGATCCAATTGGAGAAGTGAGGAGTCCAGAGGAGAGCGTATCGTTTTGTAGAGTTTAGTGTCGTCAGCGTAGAGAGAGATAGATGTGTACTTGATCTTAGAATCAATGTCATTAATGATAAGGATACACATTGAGAGAAAAGGATTTGAAAGGGAGGATCTGAATCTGACACGATAGGTTCGAGCTTTAAGATAGGACGATATCCACTTATTCAATAGGGGTTCGAACCCAAGGGAAGATAGCTTAAAGAGGATGAGATTATGAGAGATTTTGTCGAAGGCTTTGCTGAAGTCGGTTGTGGTTACATCGGCTTCGCTGCCATTCTCTAAGCAAGGAGAGTATGGGATGAGAACTCAACCAGGTTGGTGGTGGTCGACCTTCCCGAAAGGAAACCATGTTGATTGGGTGAAATAATGGATTTACATCGATAAGATAACGCGTTGTTAAGAATATCTTTGCACAGTTTTGGTTTATGAGAGAGTTTGGAGATGGGACGGTAGTTTTAATATCATTTTTGGGTCCCTTTTTATGTATAGGGGTTACAAAGGAGGATTTTCAAATGCTAGGGAAAACGCCTTGCGTGAGAGATGGATTGAAAATATTTGAGAGCGGGAGAAAAAAGAAAAGGATCTATTTTTAACAAAACAACGGGAAGTCCATCGGGGCCAGGGCCGAACTCATCTTTAAGAGGGTTTAGTTTTTCTTTAACTAGGTGAGGCTGAATATGTTGAGATATGAAAGGACCAATGGAGAATACGGGCAGGTCTTTGAAATAAGACGGGATTTGGGGTCGTTGATTAGGTTAGTTAGTTTTTTGAGATGTGGTTGACGTAGAGGCAGTTGTAAAGATCGGTGAATTTGTGGGTATTTATCAGTAGAGTGTGTCGGCAAGGACAGGAATTCACTGATATTCCACCGATAAAAAAGTTTCTCCTTCTCTGTAACGATGACGACAATTAAAACACTGGAGAATTTTAATTTCTTAGCTTTTTATTTAACTGGTGTTATCAAACTCTCTACTTTATGATGCATTCTTAAAGTTAACAAACATCACCGCACTGTGATACATTTAGTTCTATTTTCTAAGAAAAACGGCCAGCAAAGCGGTTTTCTTTTACACAATCTCAATTTGACACTTTAATTAGACACGCACACGAAGAAAAATGACTTAGACGTAAAGAAAGAACTCTTGGACGAACTCTCGATGACTCTCCGCGGGGATTCGTTAACGAAGGTGCGCACCCTTAAAAGTATAAAATCTGACTGGTTATTGGATGTCTCTTTACAGACATCCAACGCAAACGAACCTAAAGGATTCGCCGCCAATGGCGAAGGCCCAAACAAAAGGAAAAGGGAAAAACTCATGTAGCAGATCGAATCCGCTGCTACATGTTTGGGCAAGATAAACTGCCGCCATACGCAAGGGATAGATTCTTTGATTGACGCGAGTCAATAAAACCCTTGCCGAAGGCAGAAATCTATCTTGGAAAAATGAATCGAACATTGGGCATGGCCGTTGTTAGATCATCTAGAATAAACAAATTTCGGTCGTATGATTCGATGCATGTTATGTTAGGGATGTGTTTATCCCGTTAAAAAGGCACTGTCAGGCGAAAGTACCCGCTTGAATGTTTACTTTGTGTAAACTAAAATTAGTGGCCATGACCGATGCTGGTGATCGTTCCAAGAAACGGCAACGGATCATAAAATCGGTCATGCTTAGATCCAAACAAAATATGCGCGCCTGAAAGATGTTTGATTTGATCTTCTTTGCTTACGGAAAGCTAGATCGTAGACATGCCGTTGGAAATCTGGCTTGCAGCTGTGCAAGCAACCCGAAATAATACTAGGTCAATGAATGGGTACAAAAATAACACACGGAAAGATCAGCGTGTGTTGGTGGATATGTGCCATCCACTGTTCGGTCACGGAAGCTCGGTTGATGGATTGATATCATGGCAAGATGATAATCTTGCCGTGAATTATGCTTTTAGGAATGACCGTGGGGAAGAGGTTTGGAAAAGCACCCAAAAAAGGTAAGCAGCCTAATATATATTTATGTCGGTTATCCTTGGGGATAACCGAATTAATTCCAGCGAATTGGTTGGCGGTTAATGCCGTAGCAAGGTTGCATAATCTTGCTGAAAATTCGACTTCAAGGTAAGTCGCATCGCTGGGAATGGTGGGGATCGAGCGATGCATGGCTCTTCGGGCCCTGAAAAGCCCCACAAATTTATAAAAGAAACCGAGATAATTGGAATAGTCTAGGGGGGACGCGCTCTTAGGGAAATGCTTCACCAGTTATTTCTCTTGTTACGAAGAGTGCGAAGTGTGCGGCCGGGGCGCGGGGAGGGGGGGGCGGAGCAACGACCTAAGTCGGGAATAAGGGACATATACGGATATGACGTAGTAGATCTCTTTGGCAGTACCTGCTTCTACCTCCAATGATCAAAGCGAAATGCGATTTTGCTAAGATGCTCATTCAGAAGGCGGAAGTTGGCTCGGCGGAAGTTCTAGGAAAAGCTGTCATGAGTTGGAGAGGGTTGGGTGACGTGATCACGATGAAGGGACGAGAGAAGCGAGGGGTAGAAATTGTCAATGGTTGAGAGGGTGTGGACTAGGGGCAACTGAAGAATTATAGGACTCCGTAGTAAACACAAGGTCCAATTGTCCACCCATATTAGTTAGGAGATTGCTTATTTGGCGGAGGCTATAGTCGGTGAGACCGTCAATAAAAAGACGTTCCTTGGTAGTTGTGGGGTTAGAGAAATAGAAGGATTGATTGTCTGCCAGTGACCATTGGAGATCATCATCATCATCATCATCGGCACTACAACCGAGATCCGGACTTGGCCTTATTTAGCAAGTCTCGAGGCTTGTTAAATTTTTCATAATAATTTATTTTTACGGAAAAGATTTTTTTAGCCTTGACCATTGGAGATGGGGGAGGCTAAAATCGCCAAGAACGACGATATCATCTAGGGAGAAGCTTAAATCCGTTAGGTCATCAATCGCTTCTATTGCGAGTATAATATAATATAAGTATAACACGATAGGACGTGAAGGGGGGTATATAGAAGCAAATAACATATAAAGACTTTGGGCGCTGGTCGGTTTATATTACGACATAGTCAAGGTTGGGAGAGTGAAAGATAGTAATTAGAGATGAGGCGAATCTGTTATGAATGGCAAGCAGCACCACATGGCATGTGGAACCGGGGCATTGACGATGAACATTGTCATCACGGAAAACGGTAAATGAGGAAGGGAATCGTTCTTGACTCTTAATACTCAGGATAAGGTTGGTCTCGGTCAGAGCGTATATATCGAAAGGGAGGGTATGTGCTTTCGCAGAGTCGAATGCGTTTTGGAGTGGAGAAATCTGACATTCTGCGAGTAGATGGTTAGGGGGAGAGTATTGAGACTCATCAAATGGTGTGGGGAGTTTGTCTGACTGAAGGCAGTTTATTTTGGGTCTTGTCTGATTTTCGGCGAACGCTTTACACCCTTTGCAGATGTTGTGCACTTCGCATTTGCACTTAACCATGGGAACTACACTCAGTCGTCGATGAACGTCACGAAGTATCATACTTACCGATCGTTCTATATTCATCGGTCCGCACTTGTTGCTGTGGATCAACTCCAAGATGGTTTTCTTCCTTTCTTTGGGAATGGAAACCTCATCATTTTTCCCAGTATGCACGTATTGCATTTGATTCTTACTTGTAATTGTTAATAGTCGTTCCGAGCACGCACCTTCCCGGGATCTTGCTGAAAGGTCCTTCGTGTTTACGTGAACCATCTTGTGATGCCTTATACCCGGAAAAGTAACTAAATCTGATTTTACCTTTTTCAACCACTCCTATAAGGATTCCTAGGCCAAGGTCACAAACGATGCACCCAATTCCTTTGCACTCAACATTACCACGTACAAGTCATTTACCCTATCGATGTTTTACCCAGTCGGCATTGTTCCAGCGAGATATTTCATCACTTCAATGCCGTCAAGGCTGTGGCAATTTATTATTAATTATATGTTTCCCTTTCGCAGGCGTATGTATGGAATTCCCATGAGAGTGCATCTCACTTGTTATATATTATCATCATCATCATCATCGGCACTACAACCGGGAACCGGTCTTGGCATTATTTAGCAAGTCCTGAGGCTTGTTAAATTTTCCATAATGATTTATTTTTTCTGGGCAAGGTCATTAGTCTTGCGCCAGGGGCTCCCCGACGGAGAATCGAACCCCGGTCTCCCGGGTGACAGGCGGGTGTACTAACCACTATACTATCGAAGAGCCCTGTTATATATTATAATTTGGATATTTTATGTTGATGAGTGCACTTGTGAGTCATGGTATGATCCACTCGTAATTTAAATATTTTATAGCGGGAAATGACCGTGCGCCGTACATTGACTTTTAGAGGTTTTATTACCTGGGGAATGGTTTTGTAGTGCGTTATGTGCGATTGTAAAATATTGTATGGGGAGTATGTACTGTGTTCACTACACCACGTCGCGATCGATGTTTGTCGCATTTGTTTCTTTGATCACAGTGCCGACGCGGACATGGGTTTGTGTTCGTTTACCCTCAAGAGGTGTAGCTCATCGACTTGGGCTGCTTCGAACTTTGTTTTTCATCGGGATCGACTTTCTTTGCCCTCCATCTGTCGAATATCACTTTGCACCCCGCATCGTCGACTTTGCTGATGGGAAGTAGATAGGTGCGCAATTTGTGCACGCGTAGGGTATATTACAATTTCAGGCGTCTTTTCAGGCTTTTCAATTCGGTGCTTACGTGTATGTCGCCTCTTCTCTCGTTAGCGTACTCCCATTTTTTTGTGGCATTTAGCGACCTTATCCCCTCGTTCGTTACGTTTAACTTCATTATTGCTGAAGTCACTTTCTTCGATGATTTTGATACGCAGGATTTTGGGCGATGCATCGCATTATATTATCGTACGCTTAAAGTTATCAAATCGAATCATTACTAATGTACCCGTCTATGTCATTAATTTTTCCTGCAGTATCTTAGAACTATCATAACTGTTCACGCACGTCGTCACTTTCACACATCTGATGTAGGGTTCGTTGCTTTAAAAGTTCCGCCTTCCTGGCGGATCCTTTTAACTCGTTATTGGAGGATAGTCTGTCCCAGACCTTCTTGAATGTACTTCAGCCTTTTATCTTCGTCGACTTATTCACAGGGGTTACATTCTATTTGGCCTTTCGATCGAAAATAATCCACCTTAATCTTTTCACCACTTACGTAACACCAAGCATCCTTTTTGAGGGTCAGAAGTATACTGAGAAGAATGGTACTCCAAACATTGTGGTATAAGACTTTCAATTACAAAAACAACTTGGCGTATAATTATGATATGTCCAATTTTCGCTCATTCGGAAAAAACAAGTTCTCCGGTGAACATCTGTGCCAGAACGTTAAATTTTCTGTTTTTATAAAGTAAAGTGGTACGTGTGCTTGACGTCTG
The DNA here is from genome assembly GCA_963931805.1 of Microdon myrmicae. NCBI lineage: Eukaryota > Metazoa > Arthropoda > Insecta > Diptera > Syrphidae > Microdon > Microdon myrmicae. The sequence continues at coordinate 91,144,146 of OZ007497.1, read as the reverse complement.
AGAATTTTAGGGTTCGTTACAAGTACAGTTATTTTTTTTTTTTTTTGGAATTGTTTGCCATGCTGTCGGCAGTTCAAATTCGAACCCTCTTCTTTTATTACTTTAAAATGGAACATAATGCGTCATTGGAAATAAAAAACATTAATGACGCATTTGAGGATGTAAGGAATAAAGAGGATTTAACGCACAATTACATTGTAGTATAAGAGTTCCAGTTTTAAAAACGACTTGGTGTAAAATATTATTGATATATTATATTCTCAATTTAAAAAACGACTTCGCGCAAAATTATATTGTAGTATAAGACATACAATTTTAAAGGCTACATGGGGTAAAATTATATTGTATTATAAGGCTTTCAGTTTTATAAACAAGTTAATGTAAAATTATATTGTAGTATAAGGCTTTCAATTTTAAAGAGGGCTTAACGTAAAATTATATTGTAGTATAAGAAGTTCAAATTTAAAGACGACTTAACGTATAATTTTATTGTATTATAGTATAAGACTGTTCTTTTTAAAGACAGTCTAAAATTATATTTTAGTTAGAGACTTTCAGTTTCAAAGACGACTTAATGTAAAATTGTAATGTAATATAAGACTTTCAATTTTAACAACGATTTGGTGTAAAATTCTATTGTATTATAAGGCTTTCGATTTTAAAGACGACTTCACATACAATTTTATTGTGGTATAAGACTTTCAAAATTAAAGGCAACTTGCCCTTATATTGCAATAAAAGACTTTTAGATCCAGTTTAAGGCCTGTGAGTAGGGCGTTAGAGTATACTCACAGCTTGGTCGACTGTAGGCTCCGTGAAATGGTCGGGAGAAATACCTGGCCATCTTTCGAAGCTCGGCTGATGGACCGGTTCGAGAAAAGATTGGTTTAGGTGGTAGTCGGTCCCAAAGTGAGATACCACCCCGTCACGCTGTATATTCCGCGATATTATCGGGAGAATCTTCGACTATGTTTCGGATGTATAGCTGATAGCTCGGACTGACACGGAGACAAGTCATGATGGCCCCTTCTAAGATAAGGAATTCCGAAGGTAAACTAGGTTCCCATCCGGATCTCCGGGGTGACTATGTCAGGGGGGAACATCGTGCAAATATTCTGATAAATAACGAAATCTTAAGAATTGGTCATAGCGTAATCGGGTAATCGTCAATGCCGAGTTAATTAAGTATTTGCAGTATAACGTACTTCTGAATGTTCGCCAATATGGATTCCGTGGCAGGGGGTCCATGGGAGACCTATTTGCTAGTAACCGATATATGGACATCCGCATAGTGAGTTAAGGGCGGTCGCATTGGATATCTCCAAGGCTTTTGACCGCGTCTGGCACGGGGCATTGCTGAGCAAGCTTTGTTCATATAGACTTTCCCAGCAGCTTTGTGACTGAACGAAGACCTTCCTCGAAAATCGAGTTTTTCTTAACGGCGAGTGTTGCGGGTTGTTTTGGATAGCGGGTCTTCGGATCTGTATCCTGTTAACTCCATGGTGTCTCACGGTTCTATTTTGGCTCCAACCATGTTTTTGCCTTACATAATTGATTTGTTGGATTCGATGGATTACAAAGTGTTCAGTTTTAGGGATGAGAGTACACTTGTTGCCTCATTTTAGACTGATCGACCGATTAGTGCATCAAGGACGCAACAGCTTAGATGTAGCCACATCGACTCTCTGAATCAGGATGTGGATATAGTCCTGCAATAGGGAAAGTCCACTCTCGACTCCAATGCAACGGAGATACAGTATACAACATTCAGAAAGAAAAGGGGATCGTTGCTTCCACATCTGAGGATAAATGGCTGGGCTCTCGAATCTGGGGAAAGCATGACATTCCTAGGCGTCACGGTCTGTGGGAATGTATCGTGGCATAAACGCATGTCGAACATCGCCAGGACCACCTAAGAAAAACTGAGCTACCTTTTTAGAGCCAAGAAATATTTTACTTCGGCCGAACTTTTTCTCCTGTATAAATCCCAAATTAGACCCGCGCGCGAATATTGCTCTCATGTTTGGAGCACTGCTCGTAAACATATCCTCGACCTACTTGAGAGCATGCAGAGACGAGCGATCCGCCTGATCTGGGACACGGCGCTGACATCGGGAGTTCAGTCGCTATCACACCGAAGGCGCATAGCTGACCTCTGTCTGTTTTATAGAAATCATTGTGGGGTAAGTAGTCGCGGCGCCAGCATGGACGTACCAACCCACCACTTGTTCACTGTCACCCAGCGATTGTTCCGTCGAACACTGTCCACCGAATTGCGTTCACCAGAATGAGACACGAAATACCATAGAACCGCCAAAAGCGTCGTTCATCAGAAAAGAAAGGAAAATGAAACGCCACAATTTTCACTGAGTTTAGGTTTTATTGGGTGTTCTTTATTTATTTCGGTAATTTATTTAATTCACAAAGTTCGTTCTATTTGGCCCCAATTAGTACACTGTTATTGTTCAAGATTGAAAATATTTTAGATTAAAATAACGATTACAAATTTGTAGTTTCACTGAACACACACGGATTGAACATAAAAGGGTCTTTAACTTTATTTTGCCGGCCGTTTGCAAAATGATTTGAATACTTACACTAAACCGACTCTGACTCGACATGGTGATTTCGCGTGTCTGCAGCGCTACAGACAGCGGGAATGATGTGACCAGCGTGGTCAAAGGGTGGTAAAGGACTCCTCGAGGCTGGAACTATGACATGAATTCCATCCTAGGTTAGGGCTAAGAAACAAGCGAAGAGAGAGAAAAACTTTTCTCTTAAGGGTGCGGCCGCTGTAGGAAATGCACTCTTTCAGTGCAGTGGTGTGTGTGCATGGTTCTTTCATGGATGAGAACGAACCTAGGACAAAGAAAGGGCATAAAGTGCATTTGTCGCATCTCGCTCCACAAAACAGCGTAGAGAACATTAACTGCCGACAAAATTCGACCAGACAATATCATCAACATTGTATTGGCACCTTAACTTTCAATAGTACGCCACAGCATTCGTCGAGTTTCGTCCAGCTGTCGTTCTGGAAGGAATAGCCCCGCCTACTTCCGCCCATCAAAGGATCAAGATGGCGGCCATTAAGGATTCTTGTCGTTGAAGATCCTTTTTCAACTCCACCACTTCGTCGTCGCACACAAGCAGGGCACAACGTTTTCGTTTCGTCTCTCAACGCTAGTTTTGTTATTTTCGTTGTCGTTTGAGAGTTTTCATTGTCATTCATTCCTGCTTTTGAATATTTGTTCGTTTCGAAAATAAATTATTGTGTCGTTTGTCGAATCGAAAATAAAATAAAATAAAGTGTCGTACATTAAACATTTTCGTTTAGTTATTTGGTCGTCGTTCGTTTCGTTGAACTTTTTAACTTGCACGGTAAACGCACCGTGAACAGCATTCATAGGATACGATTTCGGTAAAGCAAATAAAACCGAAATCGTCGGATGCTAATGGGATCTTTGTTGGAACATGTGCGTCGCGGCTAAACAAAGAGACGGCGATACGATGTGGAAATGTGCTCATTGGTTTTAGCTAGGTTACTGGGAAATGATGTTTATGGCATCGCTAGTAAGGGTAGGTATTGAATTATTTGCGTATCGCCAGAATGCCTGATGAAGGACAGCGGTCTTTTGTTTACTCATGGTGTGAGTTAGGGAAATAGGCTTCAGCGTTGATTGCGCTAATTGGATGCAGCTGCTGGTGTATTATTGCTGGGGGAAAAAGGTCGCCGACCAATGTGTACGTTAAGAGATTTATCATACACATGGCGAAGCTGAAATATAGACAGCGCAATGTTTATGGCCCCTGGTGAAGGTTACACTATATGTAATTCAAATCCTTTTGTTTACAGGAATTCGCTTACGGAGACTTGCTTGTCACCGAAGGTGCCGACTTAGTTTAAGATTCCTGATAAGGTAATAAAGAAATCTTACAGGAATTGTATGCGAAGAGATACATGAAAGGTAAGTTTTCTTTTCCAGGGACTTTTAGGTTATATAAATTTGATTGTTTTAATGCGTGGAGCATTTAAGATGCTAATGCGAGTGCATTATCGAAAGCTTATGCAGACTGGGTAGCAGTTATTGGGATTTTTTCAGGAAGGCGAACCGTGGGGTTTGGCGGAACCGCTACACCATCACGGGCACTGTTCCTCGGAGATGTGTGGTATTGTTCGGCGCATTTCGGTTTATATGCGCTCCACAAGGCAATCCGACGGATGGCACTAATTTGCGATTCATCTCCCGACGGCCCGAACATCCTTGCATCAGATTTCGTTCCGTTACAGAGCGGGAAAGCTATGGAATTCCTTCCCCGTGCTAGTGTTTATGAAGCAATGGTTATTTAATGATATCTCGGAGAGGTTCGCCTCTCCTGAGAGAAATATATTATATATATAAAAAAAGCAAACCTGTATGAACGCAGTTTTTCACGAAAATTGACCACAGCTGGCCGTTAAGGCAAATAATTTCTTTTAAGTTATCGTTTTTAGGTTATTTGAAGTCAGAAACGTATGTCAGACACAATTTAAGGCGCTATTACTGCATACGTCAATGGCGTGGATAAGCCATTATGTCGCCACGTTATGTACGGGATTTAAAAGAACACCCAGTAATATTCTGAAGAACACGACATGTGTTTATAGGTGATAGGTTGGGTTCCAATCTCGACTCCCAAGTAATGTGGCACCAGATCAAGGACATCATTATATAAACTCTTTGACATGTGCAGGAGAAGTTCAGCATATTGGAAAGCTTGGCTGATGAGACGATTAGGACAGCAGCCGTAGACGTGTAAGAATGTGACGTCAAGTTGGAACCGCTTGACTTTTTTCTGGAAGAAACTCCGTTTTTTTATCATTCAAAGACGAGAGTCGATTCTAACACGTATTTGGGAAGATGCAAAAGTAATAATATAATAATAGTAATGTTTACGTAAATTAAAAGCTAAAAAAGAGTTAAAATATTATTTATCAAGCACAATAAACATGTTATGAAGTGCCCGAATTTCTACTTAGTGAATAGAGTAACGATGTAACCATTTATGTCGCGAGGAGATCCAATTCTACTCAAACCCACTTTTGAGACAGCAACTTTATCACAGGATTTCGCTAAAAATCTCCACCAAAGATTCGAATTCACATACCATCTGTAGCTGTAGATTGTTAGAAGAAGAACTGGCAAGCCAATCGTCGAACAGAATATGTATATATTCAAAGCACAGTCGGTAAAATTATGGATACCCTTGTTTGTAGGCACTGATGATGCCATTAAAGAGACGGAACAACAAGCTCCTTATTTCTTTAAAATTATAGCAAACATCGGAACCTGAAATGTATTCCTTGAGGTTTTAACCCTGCTTACACTGTAATACCATAGATTTCATGTTTTGCTTTTTATTCTGCTTACGGATGCGACCTTATCTATTATTCGCCAGCCCTTTCTGAATTTCAAGAAAGATTCTACAGGCATCGAACCCTTGGATGCTCTTCCTTTAATGATACAACTCAATTTTCAGTACGTGGCCGATGGGAAGAATAATATTGCCGTTTACGACCTTTTTCGAAAACTGCATCCAAATGTATAGTTTAAATATTCTATTCCATGAGGAACTGTATTGAAGGGCTATTATCTGCGGACCTTGATTTCCATATTTCTCCGCAGTCGTATCATAAATATATGTTTGGTTCATTTTATCTTTGGTATTCTACTACCTCCAGAGTGTTTTTAATCTGCAATATTTATTTTTTACGGTGGAATATTGTGAATAATATCAAATTTAATCCAGTGTTCAGCAATAAATTAAATAGGAATAGCCATAAAATATATATTCAACGATAAACGTGCTAAGCCTCACGAGTAATTAGAGAGGAAGGTGTATCTTCACACTGATATGGTGCTACCTTTCGAAATACCAAGATGGTAAAAGAGACCTGCCAGCCTGTTGCTTGTTTCACGCATTCTCACATTGCAGAGAAATAAAGCTCAGGATAAGTTCAACACTCCCTTAAACACTACACTCATTTTGCTCATTTTTCGGATAAAGGGAATCTCATTCTCTTAGATATCTGTTGAGCGGTTTTATGTTGAATTGTCTGACATGCCACCTCTACCAATTTTCAGATTTAAATTTTGGCCAACTTCAATGAAATCATAATGAATTCGAATGGGCTTAAGTGTCGAGAGATCTCATAAAGACAATTTATGATTCGTGTAGGACATGGGCTGCCCTCATGTGATGAGGCAAAATTAAATTTTTGTGCGCGCTCTCCTATTGAGATTGTCTGCATAACGACAGCACGTGTAAAACATTGTTCGCTTTCAATTTCCACGGGTTTAGGGATAACGGACGTCCTTGTCGTATAAAGGAAAATATAAAATGGTAAATGCTAATTCTGAATGCTCCTGACCTTTTGCAAGTCAGGGAATTGGTCTTGGAGCACACTTCGGGAATGAATTCCCTCGCACAAATTTGTTGTCCATTCGACGCTGCCATTCCTGAAAACAACAAAACTGACTCTCCAAAGTAACATCAATAATATGAGGTACTTTTACCCGAGTGTTCTGTTTGCTTGCCACGGTACAGCCCTTCCTGCATTTCTTATTACGCCGGCTGCTATCAAATGAATAAAACAGAAGCCAGCTTTTTCCCACCGATTTGCAACAAATCCACTACCGTGGCAACTGTTTCTTAAAAATGTTCCAAATTATACTAAGAAATTAAGTTCATCAACATACGATAATCCGAAAAAATCGATCAATATCTTGTTCCTTTATCAAAAATTATTTTGCTTGCTACATTTCCATAAAACGACTACCTTCAATTAGATTAATAATATTTAACCATTAACTTACCTAACTAACCAGCTAGCATACGAATGAAAATATTTAAGTACCGTATCTATTCATATTTTGAACAATACAAGTCTCATGATAACCTTCTGACGATGGGCCCCGAAATAAAAGAAAAACTGAAGGGATTTGTTTCCGAGTTGGCAATGTAGCCACCAACCTAATTTTGTGGAAGTCTGTCATTGACGAACCGGGAACACCCTTCGACCACCTACCCAATGAGATATAAATGACGTACGAAAATCGCTGCATTCTTTGTATAAACCTCACACTGCAAATATTTTGTCCAAATATAAGGTTATACAAGAAAAAATGTAGTAGAATTATATCACGTATACATAATAGATGTCATTCAATACCCTATGTGCCCAAATTTCATACCCAACAAGAAGAATGACAAACTTTAAAACAGATTTTATAAATATTCATAAAACTGCAAAGAGTCCCTATATATATATATATATATATATATATATATATATATATATATATATATATATATATATATATATATATATATATATTATTATTATTATTTACTAGCCTGCAGGAACCCGGAAGTTCATGACCTCACCGACTCGGCTCCGCCATTGTTCCCTGTCCTGTGCGCTCTCCTTCCACGTTCGATCATCCGATCCGATCTCCTCGAGGTCCAATCTAACCTTGTCCTCCCATCTCCGTCCTGTTGGTCGCTTCCCCGTTAGTTTACCGTCAAGAATTCTATGCACTGTCCTATCATCGTCCATTCGCGCTACGTGTCCGGCCCATCTTAATCTTCGCGACTTGATTACTCTCACTATTGTAGGTTTGCGGTATAGCTTTTCCAATTTGCGGCTATGGAGTTTCCTCCATTGTCCTGCCTCCTCATCATATTTACCTCCAAAGATACTGTAGCGATTCTAACAGATACACACACAATTCACAAGCAAAATAGTGAAGAAGCACCGAATGAAAAAAATCGAATAAGAAAATACATCAGAACCGTATACCAAGCGATAAAATAAAAATAATTCACATCAGTGGAATATAGTCGAGTTTGGAAATCAAATTCTAAACACGGTCAGTAGTCTGATGCTTCACTGCTTCGCTTTTCAACCGTTTCATCGTGTGTTCAATTCACCTTCTTCACTATCCTTGCTTAACGCTATAATACCCCTTAGGACTTTATTCTCGAATACGCGGAATTTGTTTTCTTCCCGTTTTGTGAGAGCCCACGTTTCGCATCCGTATAGAGCAATCGGCATGATTATGGTTCTATAGACACGGAGCTTTATGTTACGTGATAACAGTTTGGATTTCAGCAGTTTACTGAGTGCATGCCAACTAGCGTTGACGGAGTGTAGCCTTTGGTTAATTTCTTTCGACATTTCGTTACTGCCCGTCAGTACGCCTTCTCATCATATTGGCGCACATGCCCTCCAGGCGCAGTCTTCGTGCGACTTCGCTCGCCTCTATCCGACCCTGTCCGCCTACTCTCGTCTATATACAATTTCTGCAAACCGGCCCCTTATGTAACAACAGCTACTACGCGTAGCATATAATCTATAGGACGCCCGGTTTTGTTTCGCGCGAAACATCTCAACCTTTTCTGTCTCTTTCCTGAAGGTTGGCGCTCACGCTCACCAACCATAGCCTTCACGCAACCCTTCTCGACTCTCCTTGACCGCTAACAACTTTTTCTGCCCCTGTTCAAATATTGGCGCCCATGCACGCCAAAGACGGTTATCACGCGAAACCGTTCATCAATGCTCGACCTTTCTACCCGATTTCAGCAAGCCAGCTCCCCTCGTTAACACAGCTACTACGCGTAGCAGCACCTGGCAGGACACCTGGCTTTGCCTCTTTATTTAAACTTCAGCACCTTCGTCCTTAGATCTCTTAACGTCTCCCAAATGTCTCAGCAACACCGGTCCACAAATCAAACCGATACCACCGGACTGAAACAATATACCTGGTTCCCCAATCTTTAGCCACCATGGCTCACCTTTAGCGGAAACTAAAGGCTATACACTTAATTAATTTAATACAAACCCATTGTCAATGTTAAGTGCTCAATAGAAACTGAATGGCATCCAATTGTGAAATGTGTGTGTAAAGAGCTTCTCTGCTCTATGCCATACGCGTGATTTATAATTAATGAAAAAAGCTAATAAAAAAAAAAGCAAAAGTTCATAATAGTTTACAATCCACCAGCAAATGTACCTTTTATCGTTTGTTTTGTTTCACCAACCGTTATAAATAAATAAACCCTTCAATTAAAGAAAAACGACCATCAGTGCCTTTTCATTTCTTTTCGGACAACGTTGATGAACAATTCTTGACGTCGGAATAACTTGAGTGGGAAGGAAGTGAACCGTGTGCCCGTGTTTTGGAGCAATATTACCTTTACCCCCACAAACCCATCCAACCGAATTTCTAACAAATTCCCAGAACACAACTCAAATTGAAACACGCAAAGGCTTATGTGTGCTTCTGGGAATTTTGACAAAAATTAGTTGACAATTCTCAACTAGAAAAACTGTAAAAGGGCAGTGAATTTCAATTTCGGGATTAGTAAAATCTCAGAGGACGAACCGCTGGCCGACCAGATAATTAGTAAGATGCCAGGGCCGCGCACAATATAATTATAAAACCGAGTTTCCAAAAATAAAATAAGCACCTCTTAGCAAAACAAAGTTGCTTTTTCGTTTTCGGTGTCTTCCACATTCGATCGCAGTTTCTGAGGATAGCTTGGTTTCGGGATTTTAATAGTTAATACAGAGATGTATTTGTGTAAATAATCAACCAAGCATCAGTGACATCAAATGATATAAACTTATGCGACGCACCAAGTAAATCAGTACGTTGCGCAGCTCCACTAAGAAAGGAACGAAATACACAACCAGCGTAAGGAAATTAACTACCCAAAAGGAAACTAACTGGATGTATGAGTCGTTGGAAAAACGCATCCGTCAACGGAAAGAATTGATTAAATTGCACAAACACGAGGATTCGCCTATTCTCATACACTTACAAAATCTTCAATGTTGACTACGAAAAGGAATTTCCTATCACGAGGCAAACCACGTTAACGACGCCGCCGCCGTATCAGGATCCAACCAAATTATGCTTCCCGCAGCGCTACCGGAGCGGAGGGAAGACCCGACCGGCTCGGCCGGCTGATGGAAAAAGACTCGCTGAGGGTTTGAATCTGACACCTGATTCACCCTCAATTCGGTGGTGAGTTTGTCAGCACCAAAGAGAAGAGAGAGCATTTCTCGAAATGGGGTACCCAGTAAAAGCGTTTTGCTGGCTAAATTCTGATGTATGTGTGCGATCGTGTAGATCTGTGTTGTTTACTCGTGCGAGAAGGTCAATAGGAAAACAAAGCTGAAAAATTGAAGAGACCAAGGGCATCGAGTGCAATGAAGATCGGCTAAGTAAATAGCTAAAAGGTTTGGGATACATCATACAATTTGTATATCGTATCTTTGGTCGTTGTAAGAAACGGATTTTTTATTTGCACTTGTTTATGCTATTGAATTCGAATCCGGCGGCTAAGAGCGAAGTTGGTGATCGTTTGGAGGTTCAAACAAAGGAGCATTTCTGTGAGAAGTGCTTGCAGCTGATTCAATAGTTGCAAGTCATTGAGATGCCATTTAGATGATTACACAATGACGGTTGTGTATAGCATATATGTCTATTGTAAATGGCATCTATGGTGACTCAAGGGTCGAATTCTAGTGTGAATATTTACACTAATATAGGATTCGGTTTTTGGTTGCTAATACTCAGTTACATTGATGTATGTTGGAATGCCCTTGGGGGAGAAATTCTTTTCAGAAAATTTGCAAGTGGATTAAAGAATTCTTTCGGGGAATTTGAAAAGCGCATTAAATGCGTGAATGTTGGCAGAATTCTTTTTAGGAATTTTAGATAATGCGTTGTATGCATTAAATGTCGGAAAAGGAAATGTTTTCAGGTGCTAATTGCATTAGCGAAAAACGCTGGGAGTTGGGTTGCAATTATGGGGGGTTTTTCGGGTAAGTTAAAAGAACCCCCACAGTACTATTCAACGCATTCTACGAAGGATGGACTGGAGGAAGGCAACCGGCCCGGACAGAATACCAGAAATAGTCCTTAGGCACTGTGCTCCAGAACTGTCGCCGGTTCTTGGCAGACTCTTTTGCTTGTCATATGCACGCGGGCTCTTTCCTACCTGCCGGAAAGACGGTCGAATTCAGCCAATCCCAAAAAAGGGAAAAAGTGTCTCCCACAATATTACCGGCCGATAGCATTATTGTCTATATTATCTGAGGGGATGGAAAAGGTTATTAACGCCAAGTTAATTAAGTATTTGGAGTGCAACGGACTTCTGAGTGATCGTCAATACGGATTTCGTGGTAGGTGGTCCATGGGAGACCTTTTGACCCTTATAATCGACATATGGACATAAGCGGTCGAGGCGCATGGTGGGTTAAGGGCGGTCACATTGGATATCTCCCAAGCTTTTGAATGCGTTTAGCACGGAGCATTGCTGAGCACGAACTTTCCAGCACATTTGCGACTGGACGAAGAGCTTCCTCAAAGATCGATCGATCCGGGTTATTGTAAACGGCGAGTCTTCGGATCTGCATCCTGTTAACAACGTGGTATCTCAAGGTTCTATTTTGGCTCCAACCATGTTTTTTTTCTTCACATAAATGATTTGTTGCAGTCAACGCATAACAGGGTGTTCAGTTTCGCGGATGATAGTGTGATGGATTCCTCTTTTTCCAGTGATTGGTGCATCAACGTCGCACCAGCTAAGACGTAGCCAGATCAACTCCCTGAATCGGGATCTGGTCCTGAAGTGGGGAAAAGCCAATCTTGTCGACTTCAACGCAACGAAGACACAGTATACCACATTCATAAAGAAAAGTGAATCATCGATTCAACAGCTGATGATGAATGGCTTGGTCCTCGAATCTGGGGAAAGCTTGAAATTGCTCGGCGTCACGGTCTGTGGAAATGTATCGTGGCATAAGCACGTATCGAACACGCCAGGTCCGCCTCTGGAAAACTGAGTTATCTTTTTAGAACAATGAAATATTTTACTCCACCGCAACTTCTTCTTCTGTATAAATCCCAGATTAGACCCCCGCTCTAATATAGCTCTCATGTTAGGAGCTTTGCTCCTAAACATACCCTCACCATAGTTGAGAGCATACAGAGACAAGCGATCCGCCTGATCGGGGACATGGCACTGACATCGGGACTTCAGTGGGTATCCCATCGAAAACGCGTAGCCGACCTCTGTCTGTTTTACAGATATTATCACGTGTACTGTTCTTCGGAGACTCGCGGTATTGTTTTCTGCGCCATTCGGTTTATATACGCTCCCCGAGACAATCCGACGGATCGCATCAATTTGCGGTTCATCTGCCGACGGCGCGGACACATCTGCATCACAACTCGTTCCGTTACAAAGCGAGAAAGCTATGGAATTCCCTCCACGCGCGAGTGTTTCCAGAGCATTACAACCTGCAACTGTTCAAAAAGAACTGCAACAGTTATTTGGTGACAGCTTGGGGCTCGAGAGTATAGTGGTTAGTATACTCGCCTGTCACCCGGGAGACCGGGGTTCGATTCCCCGCCGGGGAGCCTCTGGCGCAAGACTAATGACCTTGCCCGGAAAAAACAAACCATTATGGAAAATTTAACAAGCCTCGGGACTTGCTAAATAAGGCCAAGACGGGTTCCCGGTTGTAGTGCCGATGATGATGATGATGATCTTGCGACGCCGACTCGGTGTTATCGGTTCGCCTCTCCCGAGTTAAATGTAATAAAAAAAATCTCTGAGTTCGTCTCTAGACTTATTGAATGATGTGTTAAGTCTTTAAAACTCGGACGCTCGTAAGATCGCAAGTCATATGTTTTTAGTAAGCATCATTACTCATTAGACAGCTCACTGGTAAGTAGCATTACCCACTAGATTGCTGGATGTGAACAAAACTTCAGCGAGATGGGTTTACTCTCGGTGGAAAAAAAAACACATATAATAGTGTATTCGAATCTAAAGCTGTTTTGAGGCTTTTTGTCGACATTCTGATGGATTTCTGTGTCGATGCATAGCTACGGACGAACCATGAATATTACGAGGGTTCCCTTTTATATTTCGGGATTAGAGAACAAAAACAAATATTGATCATCGAAAATCACTTTATTGTTTTTCAAAATATTCCCCATGAAGATCTATACACTTTTGCATGCGTTTGAACCAATTGTCGAAGCATTTTTGCCACTCTGATTGAGGTATCTCCAACACATGCATTCTGAATGCAGCAACCGCTTCTTCAGGTGTCGAAAAACGTTGATCTCTCAGTTTGTTTTTTACGTACGGGAATAAAAAGAAGTCATTCGGTGCCAAGTCAGGACTATACGGCGGATGACCCATCAAATCGATGTTTTGGGTGCTCAAAAATGCAGTTGTCGCAGCCGATGTGGGAGAGCTCGCATTGTCGTGGTGAAGAGTGATCCGTCTTCGGCAGTTGGTTTTCCTGATTTCTTGGAAGACAACTGGCAAACAAATGGTTGTGTACCACTCAGAATTGACTGTTCTGCGTTGTTATAGTGGTACGGTTGCGACATGTCCAGTTTTTCCGAAAAAACAGGCGACCATTTGCTTGGAAGTACTTCGTGCGCGAACAACTTTTGTTGGATTTGGCTCATCTTGAAACACCCAGACAGTCGACTGCTGTTTACTTTCGGGCTCATACGCGTAAATCCCCGATTCATCACCTGTCACGACGTCATAGACGTGTTTCGAAGCACCGCGGCCGTATTTTTTGTGCATTTCTTTCGACCAATTGACACGAGCCTTTTTTTGGGCGATTGACAAATTGTGTGGGATCCAACGCGAACAAATTTTTTTGACAGTCAAATGTTTATGCAATATTGAATGTATGCTGGTCCCACTAACGCCTAAGGTTGTCTCAATCTCAGGATAGGTCACATGACGATCTTCCAATATCAGTTCGCGCACAGCATCAATGGTTTTCGGAACAACAACTGATTTTGGACGACCTTCACGAAATTCATCTTGGAGTGAACTACGACCACGATTGAATTCACCATACCATCGATAAACACTGGTCCTTGATGGAGCTTCATCGCCAAAAATTGAATTAAGTTCATCCATGCACTGTTGCTGAGTTAATCCACGCCGAAAGTTGTAAAAAATAATCGCACGAAAATGTTGACGATTTAATTCCATTTTTGGTCCGAGATGAATCTTTTAAGTTACTGTAAACAACACAAATAGCGCTCGAATGTCAAAACGTTCTGAGTGCGTATAACCTCAAAAATGTCCAACTTTACGACAGAGCTGTCAATTGCCGGATTGCAACGCTAGGGTTGCCACATCCCGGAACACAGGCAACCCTCGTACTACACTCCAAGGACAAAGGAGCAATCGAATCAGTGGGTTTTTGAAGGTAGATGTGCTTCGAAGATAACGGTGAATGTGAAATCGGGCGAAAAGGTGAGGACGATATTTTAGGCTGCATGTGGAGAGGAAAAAGAAAAAACAATAAAATACTTACAAGAGAGAAAATCAATAACTGGGCACTATGGCGTGCTGTTGTAACGGTAGAAGGAAGATATCAAGAAATAACGCCATTATCTAAATCTTTTTCTAAAGACTTTTTGAATGACACAAGAAGTAATAAATTGCCGTTTGATTAATCGACTTGTGCCGTTGAAAAGTCCAACTAAAAGTAGCCCACTACCCCACAAGTCGACAACGTCACAAGAAGAATTATTATGAACCAAGTTCAATACTAGATTTAGGTGAAGTTTTATTGCGTTCAGTCCAAGAATTAAAATTTCTGTGATTCTGTCCTCTACCATAAGGTAAATAAATTACTTCCATTTGATAGCTTTGCTACTTTTCCAAGAGTATTAAATCATTTTCTGTTTCGCAGAAATATGAAAAAGGAAAATCTTTAACATTTGTTTTTCATTATGCGCTAACTAATGTTGAGTTTCACAAAACTGTGAGTCAAACCAATGACAAAGCCGACAGGTATGGGTTAATTGTATTTGCAGACTTTACAATGTCTGGGAGCTAGATTTATGTCAGTGAAGCTACACAATTCAAATGTAATATCAGCAAACTACCATGTCGAAAATGCGGTCAAGTTTCCAAATTCCTGTAGTTAGTCCACGCAAATAAATCTTTGATTTCTTGAAATTACAAAAGACTGATGTTCCTATCTCGGAAATATATATGATCCCCTCACCTTTAGGTTTATATTTCTCACTGTTACAGATAAAGTTATTCAAGTTGACAAGATATATCGAAAAGCCTAACATTGCCATAAGCCTTGGAAGTTACTTTTCATCTAGACTAAAATAGGTCCTTGAAACGTGATTTCTAACTACTATTCAAACTGAAGAGGTGCCTGAAACAAAACCACTGCGTTCTTATCTCACCGTTATATATCTCCGATGACATAACTCTGCAGTTAAACATCCATCCTTTAATAAATTAACATTTCACCATTAATATGAATTCTGTTGAAACAGAATTCACTACCTAATAACAAAAGGGAATATGAATGAATAGAATTCACCATGCACAACATTAACACCAATACTCGATAGTTAACGGACAGTAATTATCACCGGCAACCTGCAAGGACTACAGTTTAGATTCAGGATTCGTTCAGAAACGTAAATGCTCACGATTGAAGTTATTGTTAACAGCCAACAATAAAAAAATTTCCACATTTAGGAGCTTCGTGATAAGATCATGACGTTGGTCTCTTGTGTATGACACTCTACTCGGTATAAATGTCCTGAAATATTAAAAGAGACGAAATTGTGAGGGTAGGAAAAAAATGAGTTATTCTTTGAAGGACGACTAACGAGAGTTTGGTATTGTCCTTCTTTTTAATGATGAATCTCTATCGGAAAGAGTGTGTCACTCCTATCGTCGGGAGTAATGAGATTTCAAGTAACGCAGAGCAATGAAGGCAGGTTAAAGTGTTCGTATATTTTTTCCATCCTTCTTATCCCTAAAGGCAACAAATGACTTTTTAATGTTCCCTCGTGACATTTCATTGTAAGGATCTTGTTATCTCTTCTAGTGAAATACTTAATCTATTAAGGAACATTTTTAATCTGTCAGCAATTGAATGTCGTTCACAGGGGAGCAAAGTTGGTCTACGAATAAACTTGAAAATAAAGGAGAGATCAGTTAATTGATTAAACATTATATATATTTTTACATGAATTACCGAACTTCTCGGGTGATGAAGACGTTGTGACAAGACAGAAAACCTTGTTTCCGAAGACATTTTAGTTCTACATTAAATTAAAATTAAAGGCAACGATTAGGGTAGAATAATACTTCAGTTAAGTTAAGGTCTCTAGGCGATTTAAAAAAAAAGTATATGTAGTGAAATATAAGTTAAAAAAAATTGGCACGAAGTTTTTTTAGTTTTCCTTTTTCATTTAAATAAACATAATTAAAAAGACTAACTAAGTTCTGTCGCCGAAAGGGAAAGTACACGACGATAGTCATGTTATGTTTAGATTAGAGCGTCCGCTAAGGACCAGTAAGTCGTACTCTAAAGTAATTAAGCTAGAATTTGAGCATTTTTTGTCTAGAGTGTAATTTAGAATCTAAGAAAAAAATAGTTGTGGGGTTAATGTCACTCATACGCCTTCACGGGCGTGGGTTCAGCAACACACCCACAATTTCTTGAGAGAAAAATTGTTCCACCAGAAAAACGAAACGAAGAGCATACAGGTTTGGTTGGTAAAAATGAAACAAGTTGGTTGTTCTGTTAATCAAAAGATCTCTTTAATTTTACGGCTTCAATTATTGTTCTAATTTTACTTAAACTGTTTACAATGATTTGTTCGTTTAACTATGAGCACTTCGGCAATGATTCACATAAAGGAACACAACAAATTATAACTCGCGCGAAAATATTTCATTGTTAAATTAAATTATTCTTTAACCGGGAGAAAAACGAACATATTTCCTCTTGCTAACCGTACGTATTGGACTTTTGTATGACGCGTCGCCAAAAAAATTACAGCACCTGACAGCGCTCCCCAAGTGTAGAATTCGGTGGTCTGTTGCCGTCAACATCCACTAGCCGCGATCAAGATGGATTCCCATCGGTCTGGAAGTAGCCAATCCGATCTTTTCCCTGGTGATAACCAAAGAACGATCGAACTGGAATCTTTAACCGACGCATTTCCCCTGTGGCCGTAGAGGCCTGGATAAAAATCCATTTGTTGGAAACCACGACAACGCAGAAGCGAAGGGTGCGCAAGAGAAGCTCAGATACGCCGGCTGATCAAACAAAAGATCGAATACCGAGGCTGGCTGACTATGCCATCATAAATCATGGGGAATAGGGTTTCCTTTTCTGTGGATAACATGGAACCAAACTTCGCTGCAATGATCGAGGCTACGATGCTTGGGTGCATATTTATTTAAGTATTCATTAACACAAGAGAATGCTGCCGTGCAGGCGAAGATAATTTCTTCTGTTTACATTGAGTAAACAGAAGCATTTCAATTCGATAGCCAGCGTGAGAATCGTGGCGCTCGTTGTTTGGACAACGTATCCATAGTCATGACCGATGCTGGTGATCTTTCCTCGATACGGCAACGGATCATATAATCGGCCATGCTGGTATGTAAACAAATATGCGTACTTGGAGGCTAAAGCCACAATGTAAAGGGTAATAGGGAATATCACAGGAGACGGAAATGGATTCTTCTGCGGTGTTAGATCAATAAGGGATTGCTCGCTATGGCCAGGGCTAGGATAAAAGTTTGTTTGGTCTTTTTTTCTTTTTTCGAAAAATAGATCGTGGGGCATGCAAATTGGAAATCTGGCTTGCAGATGTGGAAGCCAGCAAGTAGCCCGACATGCCTTCTTGGACAACGGGTTGATGGAGCGATAACACACAGAAAGGTTGGCGTGTGTTTGGTGGACATGTGCCGTCCATAGTTCGGTCGGTTCATAACGGATGCACCGAGGTGGCTCGGTTGATGCTATAGGTTTGATGTCATAGCAGGATGGTAATCTTGTCATGAATTTATATTTCAGGGATGACCGCTCGAAGGAGGGCTTGGAACAGCTCATGTTCAGGTCAGCTGCTTAAAATAGGCGCAGGTAAATTATGGTAATGGGAGGTTCCTTGCAAGTGGGTTAAAGAACCCCACAGGGTAAATTAAAAATGTTGGAAAAATGATATGAGAATTAATTAGACTTAGACCTAAAGGACGAACCAATTTGTGTTCCCTAAGCTGTCACTTTTGCTAGTCGCAGGTGGGCAGCAGTGAGCAAAGAACATCTTATGTTTTGCGGGAAAAAGAGCAGCGCACCGCGTTATTTTGTTTTATAATACACCGGCTCAGAGAGCTTCTCGAAAGTTTTGCGGAGACAATTAAATTGTGTGTTATACAGTTTTCAAGACGCCGAGGAAAAACAAAGGTGTCACAAATACCCATATAAACGAGCGAAATGAGATTCAGAACAGTGCACGACATGGAAGTTCTAATAAGTTGGCATGGATTGACAACGGAATAAATTATAACTTTAAAACAGTAAACTGTTTTTTCCAATCGTTAAAGGTGGAAATCCGCAAATGGTAGTTCTCGACCGACCCGGACACAGGCTGAACTTTTACCGACTAAAACTATCTCCCGTCAAAATGTAGTCGAGACAGAGTCAATAAAACCAACATAAATCAATTGATCATTAAAATTTATTTAATTTCCTTCAATAGAAAGTCCAAGCGGCCCCATTTGGTTCAATATTTCATTCATTCAAACTTTCTCAAAGTATTTTCTTTTATATTCTTAATAAACTTGTGGGTAGTTTTTACGATGGCATCAGCAAGGATGCGAGTTCCATAACAACACCACCGATGTCTGTTGCCAAAATTGTCACACAAGAAAAACCAAATGAATAAAACGCACTGTGTTTATTTTTTATAATTGCTTTCGACACAAGTCGCACGTACTCCACAAAAGACGAAGGGAATGAATGTTTTTTTAAACTTCTTTATTAATATCTTGTAATAGTTAAGTTTACACTATGAATTGATCACACATTGTTTATTTCTTTTGGGCTTTATTTCACAAATACACTTCTTTCTGTGTTTTGACGACAAGTCCTGCACTCCGATCAAAATACACTTCTTTCATAAATACAATCTGACTGCATTATTTTTAGAGTTAAAACGAAAACCGAACAGCACAACGGTAGAGACTCGACTCTTTTCTTCTCGATGGGTGTTAAAATTTCACTCTGATCGCGACGACCCTTAAATGTCTGCCCCGTTGGACGGTAGTAATCTGACTCCCCGATGCAATCCATATCCGCCAGATTCAACGGTGGTGGATTACATCGGTGTGCGAGGATTCTATATGTGTCCGTATAGGACAAGTACGATGCTCTGCGATAAAAACGATGATCGGTGGAAACCTGATTAAACAGATGTACAATCGTCGGGGGCTGCGGCGATATACCCGTACATCGTTGATGATGTATGCCAGGGTTCGAAATAGATTTTTGTTTTAAAGTAAACAAAAACGCTATTTCGCAGGTCAAATGGTGGCACGCATGATATACATGATGATAGGCACACATAGTTACCCAGGGGTCGTCATTGTATTTGCCTAAGATTCTTTGGAAATACCGATGTAGGCACTATCTAATCCAGCCTCCACTATCTAATCTGGCTCCGGTGCACAAGGAGGAAAATTATTTTGTTGACATAAGTCAGCAGAAACCTCGTCGACGGCGGCAAAGGGTCAGGTTAGATGGCTATATGTTTGGGTTAATGTGCGGGTAAGTAAACGAACACAGTGAGATACTGTATGTTTAATTTAGTTTTCAGGCGGGTCGTAATAGGCATGGCATGGGTGAGATTGCCTAAACAATGATCTTATCCATGCCCAAATTCCATGATCGGTTGATAGTCGATAACGGGGAATTGTCGCAACTGCTGCGTACCTAAGGCCTATACGATATGCTATTGTGAACTATGGAAAGAATATCGGCTACAGTCATGTCAACAATACGCTGGCCAGCGTTTGGTTATCGATAATTGAAGACAAGCTGAGCCGATAGGAGATAAACTGGTTCATGGAGTATGAACCAGGAAAGTTCAAAATGTATGGGTGCCGCCGGGTAGGTTTTCCTTTCAGGTATGATGCTGCAGGGGAGCTTATGCTGCCCCTAATTGCAGATAAGTACTATGGCTTGGTATGGTAAGAGGAAGTGGTTAATTTTAAGAGAATGGGCGGTTCTTTGGGAATGTATTAAAGAACCGCCACAGACTCAGAATGGGTCCTACCACAGGAGCATTTTTACTCAAAAAGTCACTCTTTTGCGATGCTTCATTTGAAGAAAATTTAATTTAAACTGCCCTACCGTAGTGATCCTTAAGTATTACCCTCCCCCACATCTTTATAATTTATAATTATATAATAAAATAACACTGAACGTAACATTCCAAATCTTTTATAACTATTTCTCCATTCCAAATGTGCACCAAAGTCAAAGATACCGAACTATATATGTACTTATGGCACTAATGTCAATCATGTTGTAAAAAACGATAATGAGTGACCTCCATTTCATCGACTTTACGCTTTACTACATGGGCATCTATAGCGTTTGAAATAATAGTGAAGAAGAACGTGTGATTCGAACTGACGCTATGACAGTTTGAATAACCAAAAATTTTACCTAAGCGTTACCCATCAGGCGACTGGGCGATTTTGTCTTTGATTTTTAAACTCGACTATACTCCACGGATGTGAATTGTTATGTTATCGCTAGGTATACGGCTCTGATGTATTTTTCTTATTCCATTCTCGTTCGGTGTCCTTCACTATTTTGCTTGTGAATTGTGTGTATCTGTTAGAGATGCCACACCACTCCCTCCTCAGAAACTGCGTTACGATCAGCTTCGCTGCGAACGACGGAGAGAACGAGAGAACGTCGGAGTAGACGAGTGTGTCGGTGCTCTATGCGGAAGTTATGATCGTATGTGAAGTTCTGTTTACTGCGGGAAGTGTGTGCTGCGTGTACAGATCACGTCGGGGTCACCAATTATAGCGTTTGAAATAATAGTGAAGAAGAACGTGTGATTCGAACTGACGCTATGACAGTTTGAATCACCAAAAATTTTACCTAAGCTTTACCCATCAGGCTACTGGCCGATTTTGAATTTGATTTTTAAACTCGACTATACTCCACTGATGTGAATTGTTATGTTATCGCTAGCCATACGGCTCTGATGTATTTTTCTTATTCGATTTTGGTTCGGTGTCGTTCACTATTTTGGTTGTGAATTGTGTGTATCTGTTAGAGATGCCACACATCTGTCTTTAGTTTAGGTATGAAATTTCGTGACATTTTGTCGATTCGTTTACAAGCTACTCGTGCAGTCATTTGAGTAACGCTACTTTTGCCTTTGTAAGAAAATGCCAAAATATGAATATTCCATATTGATCAAACATTGCTTTGTGATGGCTACGAATTTCTGAACAATCATTGCAATGGTTGCAGAAATGTTATCCCACATTAATGACTTTAAAATGGGTGGTACAAGCACCGAAGACGCACCTTGCCCTGGGAGGCCAAATGAGGCTACGAACGCGGAAATCGTAAAGCAAGTACATCGAACCGTTTTGAGAGATATGGGTATTTGTCACGCCTTCGTAACGTGGAGTTACGCGAGATAGCTGAGGTCATGGGCAACTCAAAAGAACGGGCGAGATACATTTTTTACAATCCTTTGTAGATGAAAAAACTATCGGCACGATGGGCGCCGCGTTTGCTGGCCGTTGGCCAAAAACGGCAGCGCATTTATGATTCAACTGTCAATTTCCCATTTTTGTAGCGTAGTCGAGCAGTATTTTTTCGACATTTTGTGACGATGGATGAAACGTGGGCCCATATGCCTGAATCCAATTGTTAGTCTCCAGAGTGGCTAGTGTAGTGCTCCAGGAAGCCCTACCATCAAGACAACTTCAGACCTCAGCGCACTATCAACAATCGAATGGTGCTTGTAACATAACGCTATTCTCTGATCTCCGACATTAGATTTTCTACCTGAAATCAAAACGTTCATGGTGGTTAGCAACAGCAAAGCATGGGTAAACGACGCTGCGAAACAGTCTGCTCCTTCTTGTACCTTATGTTACAGCAATCGCTTGGGAACAAAATCTATGTCAGGTGAAAAGTATGCATGAGTATACTTTTCAACCCCCTCCGTTTCCCCTTCCCCGAGTGCAGTCTACACTCTGAGAGCAATTTAAACATGAAACGGGGTCATGCGGTCGCCCTCCTGATTTCGCTTTTCTTTACAAGCGAAACCAAATCAACCCCTAAATCTCGATGCTATCCTTTGCAATTGTCCCATTCTTCCTGGGTTTAGTAAATTCGCAAGAGTGGGCGGGGAAATGAGAAATAAAGATGAGTGTGCGATCGAAACTGGGCGGTCATGGAGAGAGTATCTGTTGTTGGGTAGGAGTGGGTCAGTAGTGAATTGTGAGCAGTTGGTCGTGGTTGTGCCGTTTAGTTGTCGGGTGTAGATATTTAACTCCTTGGGCAGTATACAATTTTTGATTGATGGTAATTAAGCTAAAAAGTGTTCTTTATAAAAACACTCTCGTGTGAATGTGAAATATAATCGAAAAGTAGCAATATAAAGATAAAACAAAGTGGTACCTCTGAAAAAAAAGATATATATGTGAAATATAAACGAAAAATAAGAATATAAACTTAGGACTAAGATGCAACCTAATATTGAAATAAACAAAAACCTGTTTAATGAATTAATTTCCTGTAAAATAGTTTCACCCAAAAAGAAAAAACTACATTTAATCAATCTCAAGTGTAAACTAAAATAGATTAAAATAAATAAGTTAAACAACAAGTACTCCTCTTTTTTAGAAAGTGTGCGTAAAATTAAAGAAAATATAACTTTGTAAAGGGAACATCAAATTCAAAAGCAGCAGCACTGAAACTAACCGCAGCCGGATCACCAGCAACCACGTGAGTACACCTTTAATAAATATACAGAGGTGGAAAAAATAATAGAAACAAGGTTGTTCTTCGATATTAATCATTGTGAAAAAATGTATTTGGGGAAAAATAAGAATTAAAAATATACTAATCAATTTGGTGCACTGTATATATATACTGTATATACTGTATATATATATTATTGAGTGCCCGGAAAAAGTGTTACATGCTCTGGAACGAGCACCTCGGCTACTCGTATAATATCTACGCAGGATTGTTGATGGAAATTCCCAGTCATGGGATCAATATCTGAAGAGAGCAACATTCTCGTACAACATCAACGTACACGAAGGTACCAAACTTACACCTACAGATTGCCTCATTGATTTCACCACGGAGGTTATTATTATTATTATTTATTGGCCTGTAGGAAACCAGAAGTTCATGAACTCATCGACTCGACTCCGCCATCGTTCCCTGTCCTGTGCACTCTCCTTCCACACTTGACCATCTGATCCGATCTGCTCAAGGTCAAACCTAACATGGTCCTCCCATCTCCGTCGCGGCCGTCCTACCGGTCTCTTTCCCGTTGGTCTACCGTCAATAATTCTACGAACGGTCCTATCGTTGCTCATTCGCGCTACATGTCCGGCCCATCTTTATCTTCCCGACTTGATTACTCTCACTATTGTAGGTTTGCGGTATAGCTCTTTCAGTTCGTGGTTGTGAAGTTTCCTCCATTGTCTTGACTCCTCGTCATATTTGCCGCCAAAGATACCCCTTAAAACTTTATTCTCGAATACGCGGAATTTGTTTTCTTTCTGTTTTGTGAGAGCCCATGTTTCACAACCATATAGAGCAATCGGAATGATTATGGTTCTACAGAAACGGAGCTTTATGTTAGGTGATAACAGTTTGGATGTCAGGAGTTTACTGACTGCGTGCCAACTAGCGTTGCCGGAGTGTAGTCTTTTGTTAATTTCCATCGACATTTCGTCACTTGCCCTCAATATTGTTCCCAGATGTTAAAACTCTTCAACGTTTTCAAATATCTTGCCGCTGGCGTTTATATGTGTTTCCTCCAGTCCACCTGCTCACGCCGTCATCATTTATTTTGTTTTGTCTTCAGTTACTGCTAGGCCCACCTCTTCTGCCGCTTGTATGATGATTTCACAGTTTTTACTTACAGTTTCTAGATTATCGCCCAAAACGGCGATGTCATCCGTGTTACACGCAAAACTATTATACCATATGTTTACATGTAACATGAATATGCACTTTGCTGTACGCAAATTACCAATACATTCCATGTAATATATATTTACTACACGCATGTAGCCAATAGGCTAATAAACTTGTTACACACAGAATTCCTATACTCTACAAGTATGCTATACGCAAAATTCTGCAAAAACAATAATGTTGCATACATATGGAACATATTCAGTTACCGTTAAAACCTAAAGAATTCTTTTAGTGTAGCATCAAAAATAATTCCCTGCTACAACCGATGGAATCCTTTCGTTGTAACTGTGAAAACTTATCACATGTCTACCTGTTGCTAAACGCATTTCCAGTTCTCATGCTCAGAATTTCAATTTTGCATTTACCACGTTTCCATCTATGCCCTACAAGCAAATCAAATCCCCATCACCTTGAAATGCATGCGTTTCCCATTCTAATACCTAAAATTGCAATTCTGCAATTCCCACACCCCATCACACCCAACATTCCCATCACCTTGATGACTACCCACCACACCATCACCTTCAAGGTAATTTTACCCAGGCACATGCATGCTATTCGCTATGGGCAAAGCGTCACCGTGAATCGAAATTTTCCCATAGCCTTAGGATGATCGGGGACAAAAAAGTGCAACTTTCCCATCGTCGTTGGCATGGCCCTCGACTGAGACTAGCGTCAGGTGGCTGTCTGGAGGGCAGCTATAGTATAAGAATTTTGGTGTAGATTATGAATATAAAAAGGGAGTTCCGTTAAAAGTAAAATTAATTAGTTTCAGACAGGCATAAGGGGTGCATCACTTTAAAATTGGAATCCGACATCCAAGTGTGGCATTTGTTAAGTGAACATTCGATTTCCTTGCTGTAGGTCCTGAGCCTAGTTGCCTAGAATTAAATTATACTTCGTTAAAATAGAAACTTCCATAAATAAAATTACTGCAGCCGTGGTCCCAAAAAACAAACCCTAGAATTTCATTTTGGAGGTTCGTGGACCAGTAGTGGACACCGGTCGATCAACTCCCAGCTGAGTTCACCCACGGGTTAGAGTAGCCGGAAGCCGCCCCAAAGGAAAAGTCCCCAGCAAATATCCATCAGTTGAGAAAGGCCAACCCCAGGGGAACGCCTGGAAATCCAGGTAAATTAATATAACATAGCAGATATAATTAAATAAAAATTAATGTTGTGTATAAATGCATATACAACATCCGCATATGCGAGCACTTGTTGGACGCCGTTCAGGGATGAATCGACCATGTTGTCGTCTTGTACCTTTCTGATGAAATACTCGAGCACAAGGTTAAAAAGACACGGTAATAGACCATCTCCCTGTTTTAGTCCGTCCCGGATTTCAACTGGTTGTGAGAGGTGGTTTTCTATTCTAACTCGCCCTTTGTTTTCGTTCATACAAATTTGAATGAGCTCTCGATACGCTTCCTCCGACGTGTTCTTCGAATGAAAGAAGAAAATCAACACGATTTTCTAGCACAAAATCAGAACTTTTCACACAACCAAAAGTATATGACGCCAAAACAAAATCACTACTGTGTCGAAGCGGTTTTTTTACCATATGTCTAAGCTTGGTTCATGACATTCCTGGAGCCATCTATTGACAAACAGCGGGAACTTAGTTGTGCACCAAATAAAAAAAAGGGTTGATCGTATTAAGCTTCTGAGAATCGAACAATTAATAGACGGTGGTAATTCCTCCTTAGGAATCCGAACGGTGTTGTTGGATGAACTATGCTCCTGGGAATTGACATGACGTGTCGCTAACAACTTGGTTTAATAGATAATTCAAGAGAAACCCACATGTCCATCCCGCCTTTTACAGATATCACGAGATTGAGCCTAACATGGTATAGGATGTGGGTGATTTGGAAGCAGAAGACAAAGGCACAATGAAGAACATACTTGTCTTTGTCTGCCATTGATTAGCCTTTCTACTACCCTTTATTGATTTTATTACAGGCACTCTGTCAACACAATCAACCACTGCGGCATTGGAAGAACTCAGGGGAAATAGAGTAGTCACTGGTATTGTGGCGGTTCCGCCAAACCCCACGGTTCACTTACCTAAAAAGACCCCATAACTTCCACCCAATCTTCACGCATTAAATAGATCAAATCTTTAACCTAAAAGAACCTGTAAAAGAAAACTGCCCTTTCATGCATCCCTTCGCATACAATTCCCCGTAAGATTTCTTGCCCAACTTATCAGGAATTCCAAAC
Organism: Microdon myrmicae; assembly: GCA_963931805.1. Classification (NCBI taxonomy): domain Eukaryota; kingdom Metazoa; phylum Arthropoda; class Insecta; order Diptera; family Syrphidae; genus Microdon; species Microdon myrmicae. The sequence continues at coordinate 91,117,791 of OZ007497.1, read as the reverse complement.
CAATTTGGCACCTTCGGTGCCAGCCACATTCCCCTAGACGAATTCCTAATAACAAAGGATTTGGATCACATACTATGTAACCTTCACCAGGGACCATAAACATTGCGCTGTCTATTTTTCAGCTTCGCCATATGTATGATAAAACTCTTAACGTACACATTGGGCGGCGACCTTTTTCGCCCAGCAATAAAATACCCAAGCAGCTGCATTCAATCAGCGCAATCGACGCTGAAGTGAGTCGCAATTCAACCATAGCCCGCATCGGACGTGTTAAAAGACCACAGTTTTCGCCCATACGTAGGATGTGTATAACATTTTCATTGACAAACATACAATTACATTACCAACTAAAGTGCTGTTTATCACATAACCAATGTGTTTTAATATCACGAAGACATCGGCTGTCACTCTGTGAATACTCAGTTTCAAAACGTGTGTTTAAAAAACGGACAAACTATTCATATAATTAATCTAATTCATAAAAGAGAACGAAGCCACGAAATGGAAAAACAGTGACGTTACGTGTGGTGGCAATTAAAACAAAGTGCAACAACAACAAACAAATAAAACGAATGTTAAAAGTGACAAAAAACGTGCTCACAAAATCACTTCAGTGAGGTGCAAAAAACAAAGTAAAACAATTAAAATATATCACCTCAGTCGTAAAAGTGAAAATTAAAACACACAATATATTGCTAGTTAAGCAAGCATCATTTGGTACGACTGCATGTTTACTGACTCTTAGCCGACGATAGCCGAGTTCGAGTCAGCTTACGGGAGAAATCGACTTCGTGGTTCGTATTGCAGCTGGACAAACTGGAAAAAACCAACATGAACACGGAGGAAGATAAAAACGCGACAACACACAAACGAAAAGGTACACCGAAAAACTCCATTGTGACGCGAAATAAAACCGCGAAATTAACAATGGAGAAAAGAGATCAGCAAATGGAGGAGGTCAGTGAGCTGCCATCCCCCTCCAACTCTAATATGTTATGGGGGCAAACAACTCAGAGTCTGAGGATGAAGAAGAGGAAATAAGTAAATTGGAGGCGAAACTTGCGATGGCAAGAGCCCAATTAGAAGAGAGACGCCGAAAGAAAAAAAATAGCGGCACTCGAAAAAGAAAAAGACACAGAACAACAACAAAAGACGAGGCCACAAGTCGGCCAACATCAACATCAAAATCAACAGCAACTATCAACACAAAATCGACCACCGAAACAACAAGCAACACAGCAGCGGCAAAGCAACAACAACAACGAAAAAATAAAGATGCCACCAATCAACACTATAGATATTGAGTGTAAGGAATTGGTAAGTCTCTGTAAGTTAGCTATAGAAAACAATTTTGTAGTTAAAAGGCTGGCTGGTAGTAGGCATGCCATTCAAACCTATGCGGTGGTAGACCACGAAAAAGTTAAAGAGTTATTAAAAAGAGCCACCGCGGAATTCTACTCGTTCACGCCGAAGCAAACAAAGAAGGTAACGGTTCTATTAAAGGGTGATAACCCTGAGATGGAACCGGAGGCTCTGCTCGAGATGCTTCAAAAGTTGAAGCACGAGGATCTCGAGTTTAACGCCGTAAAACCGTTCACCACAACCAAGGCAAGAAGGGAAAACCGCAAGCTACCCTTTTTTTGGTTCAACTAACGCCCAGCAGCAGAATTGGTGATCTAAGAAAGATTACAGTCTTGGATCATCAAAGTGTCTCATGGGACAAATTAAAAAAAGGCAGAGACATCCTGCAATGTGTCCGCTGCCAAAGGTTTGGACACGCAGCAGCGAACTGTGAAATGCAGCACCGTTGCGTAAAATGCGGAAAAGACCATAAGGCAGAAGAATGCCCGCTGGGAAAAGAAAGGGAAGAAGGCAAAGCCCTTCTAAAGTGCGCAGTGTGTCGGAATGAGGGACACCCCGCTAATTATCGAGGATGTCCTAAATTCCGAGAAATAATGGCAAGAAGTGTGACCCGGCAAAAAAACACAGAGCCAGCTCGTACTACAACAATGCCCGTAACACCGCAGCGGTCGTACGCACAAGTTGCGTCGGGTGGGAGACCTGTGGTGGGTTTTTCTTTGGTATCATCAAAGACACAGGTTCAATAAAAACCCCACAGTTGCAAAACACAAGAACACTAACTGCACTGGTGAAGATGGTAGCAGTAAACTCGGCTGGAAGTCCTTTGTTGTCGATACTCCACTATCGACACGTCCGAAATTCCTTCGTGGTGCGCACGGCAGCAGCCTTTCGTCCAGAAAGAAGTAAATAATAAAGCAGCATTTCGTCCAGAAAGAAGTAAATAATAAAGCACTTCGTGTTGTTGTTGATCCCTGTTTTTTTATTGTTCGCATTTTTTCTTTCTGTTTGTTTTACAAATGTTAATCGCGACTAAAAGCACATCTAGATATTCCAAGAAAGTCAAAGCACTTCGTACAGTTGGATTATACTAATCGCGGCACTGTTCATTTATTGATTAAACGTTCGATTCGACGTGCGATCGTCAGGAACAAGAAATGGCAAAAAAAAGGATTTTTATAGTACTTATGGTATCGCGAACTCCACGGATGATGAATTTTTTTCCGCACACGAACATTTAGGTTTGACTCCGGGTCGGAGCATGTGTACACTTCGCGTGATAAAATCTGACTCGCTGAAGTTCGTCGAGATCAACCTCCACCAGCCGCCATAAAGAAGAATTCTTCCTATATCCCGCCAGGTCAATGTACTGGTGCACAAGGCGGAAAATCATTTATGATGGTGAGGGATTGACCTGCAGATGTGCAGGTTAACGTCTCATTCAGGGGAACCATGGACCAGCGATTAGTAAACAAAACAAACGCAGTGAGGTACTGTGTGTTTGCTTTGGTTTGCTGGTTGGTCCTCATAGGGCATGGCATGGGTAAGATTGTCTAAATAATGATATGCATGCCCGAATTCCATGATCGGTTGATAACCGATGAAAGGGAATTGGTATTAGGGGCTGCAGGCGTCGTTGAGATAAGCGATGGCAAAAAATCGCCGAAGGGAGAAATAGGTTGTGTCTTAAATAAACTGAAACGCAATTTCGAGGGCCATAAATCTTTGATGACCTGCGCCTGAGAACGAAATAGATTTTTGCTTTAAGATACACAAAAACGCTATTTCAAGGGTCACGATGCTATGCATATCGTGTTTGTTTATTTAACAGGCCGGACCATCGTTAGGCATGATCTGGGGTATGATTGTCTAACGTCAATCATATTAGTGCCCAAATCCCGTGATCGGTAGATAACCGATAAGGGAAATTGGTCGCAGGTGTTGGGAACCTTGGGGTTGGGGCAATATTCACTCATGAACCGGAGCAAGAATACCGGCTACAGCTATGTCAACAATTACACTGGCCAGCGAGTATTTATCTTTTATAATTGCTGACAAGCTGAGCCGATTGTCTGGCATGCTCTATGTATGAATGAATGAAATAATTTGTTTAATGTGCATGCTTGATATGGTTAACTTTCAGGTGTGATGCTGCAGGGGAGCTTACGCTGCCCCTAATTGCAGGTAAGTATTGTGGGTTTGGAAGGTGGTTAATTTAAGAGGATGGGCGGTTCTTTGGGAATGTATTAAAGAACCGCCACAGACCACCAAATCAGGCTACAACATTGGTAGCCACAAATACTCCCACACAGACTGAAACAACATCGCAAGGAGACGTGGTCACGGTCCTGCTCATTCTGCAGAGACAGATGACACAGCTGCAAAATCAAATAAACGAGATCTACTCGCACTTGCCCAATCTAAATAAAAATTCAATATAAACCCTCTAACCACAACATCAATAAAAGCTCTTGTCGTGAATGTAAATTCACTAATAAGAACTGAGAGAAGAGCCAATCTTTTTAACCTGTTGCAAGATGAACATCCTGATGTACTTCTGGCGGGGAAACAAAGTTAAACCAGAGACACAAGATATGGCATAAAAACTACAATATTATACGAAGAGACCGACCTAACTCCTCTCAAGGGGGAGGTGTCGCATTCTTTATTAGAAAAGGAATCCATGATAAAGCTATATATAGTGGAGAAGTGCGCAGGTTCCAGGTGCTGGAAGCCTGTATCGTACGCATACCCCTTCAGCAAGGAAGGAGCACCAACATAACCTATTTATAGCGAAGTTCGAGACACTCTTTCGATGCTTACATTTGCATCTGGACAAAAACTACTTTGTCCTAGGGGGAGACATGAACGCCAAGCATAGAAATTGGAGAAATTATATATCTAATGCCAGAGGAAATCAGTTGGCTGGCTGGTTAGATCAGTATCATATTGAATATAGAATTGACCTGCTAGCTACCGAATACCCATCGTTCCCCAGAGGTAGATCGTTCTTAGATATCTTGCCAATTGACTCACGACTGAGACTACTTAACACCAACAAACGAAACAGAAACTGTTTACGGACGATTGAATACGACAGTGACTACTGTGCATTCACGGCAGTAATAGAGCTTCGGAGCGATCTCGCAGATCTGGAGGAATTCGTGATCCCGCAACCATATAACTACAGGGCAATGCGATGGCCGGGGTTCACCAGATCATTAACAAAAGAACTTCGTTCAAATGAACTTAATCTGCCGTAAACAGAAACCTGACAAATGACGAAATCGACAAATACATCCAACAAATGGACGAAACAGTAAAACGAACAATGGACAAAACACTTCCCAAAACAACAGTAACAGATAACATAAACATGTACAGAAACACAACAATAAACGCACTCCACAAGAAAAAGAGCAGACTGCTATCGAAATTAAAACAATTACACAGACAGTTTACAGACAGACAAGACCAGGAGATAATATCACTGAAATCCCGATTAAAAAACCTCCAACAATTACTTAAAGCTAATTATAGATTAGCAACAAATTTGTATTGGAACAACAGAATTCGAGCTATAAAAACTAATAACCCGAATATGTTCCCACAAATAAATAAAATATTCAGCAGAAATAATCAAAACGAGATTCAGTGTCTCCAAATTCCACGTGCTGATGTAAACAAGCAGCTGGTAACCAACATTGGCGTAGATACAGAGAACGCTATCCTCAATAGTGAGCTCTTCGTGATCGAAGATCCTTTAGAAAAGGTGAACGCTGTGGGAGCTGTCTTTCAGGAAATGTACAAGGTGAATGAAAGCATTCGCCGAAATCACGACCTGGAGGACAGAGTTCTACTGAGTCACCTGCACCTCCGAAATGAAATTTCACTTTGGCAATCGGAGAATCCGGGTTTTACCGAATTCAGTGACGATAATCTGTCAATTGACATTAGTGCCAATGGTGAGGCTAATAGCCTTTTAATCCCAAGGGAAGGAATCCAGAGTGTCTTCGGCTCATTAAGAAGCAAAAAGTCAGTGGGAATAGATGGAGTATGTTGCAACTCCAATCGCCGTGCTTCCTCTTTTTATCGAGGGAAGAGCGTGGAGGTTTTAATAAATGCGTTTAGTTTTATTTTTAGTGTTCATATTTATTTACACAACTCAAACTATAGTTAATTTATATTACAACTCTACAATCAAAACTCTTCTTTTAAAACTCTTCTCAAAACTCTTGATTCAAAACTCTTCTACTTCAACTAACTTCCTCGACTGTATTTCTCAACTGAATTTTTTCTCTCTTCTGTTTTTTCTTCTGTGACTTTTCACATTCAATTCGGACGAAAATCCAAGTTGCTATGTTTTCAATAAATAAAAAGGTGCAGGTTATTAAGTGTGCTGTAACTGGTAATATTGTGAATGTTTATGAATGGTATGTATTAAGTGAGAATGTAATATATGTTAAGTGAAGTTTTTAAGGATGTGTTAGGAGATTCAGTGTTAAATTTAATAAGGGTAGTATTCTGGAATACAACAAGTACCTAACATCGTACTCAAGAACCTGCCCCCAATGGCAATAGATATATACACGGTCCTGTTTAACAACGCGTTGAATAATGCATATTATCCCGCGCGTTGGAAAACGGCTATCATTCAGCCCATCGCAAGAAAGGGCAAAGACTGCACAAACCCAATGAACATGCGTTCGATAAGTTTACTCCCAAGCATCAGTAAGGTATTCGAACAGACCATTAACAAAGCTCTGCTAAAATGGGTAGACGACAACAACATTATTCCAAATAACCAGTTTGGCTGTAAGGCGGGTCATGAAACCACACATGCCGCAGCTAAACTGGTCTCTGACATACAATGGAATAAATGTAGGAACCAATGCACAGGTGCCTGTCTGATCGACTTGGAAAAAGCCTTTGATACCGTCTGGATCGAAGGGTTATATTACAAACTGGTCAGATATGGCATACATAAGCCTTTACTATATGTACTTTACGATATGTTAAAGGACAGGAGGTTCGTGGTCAAAAATGGTAACGTGGCCTCTAATAAAACGTATAATATCAAGAATGGCTTGCAACAGGGCGCGGTACTCGCTCCGATTCTATTTAACATTTACATTAGCGACTTATTAGATGCACTTCCGCAGGCTATTGCGTACGCAGACGATCTCATAATTTACAGAACAGCTCCGAAAGTTCAGATCATAAATAGTTTATCACAGCGAGACTTCAACAAAGTGCAGCGCTATTGCGACGAATGGAAACTTAGGATCAACTTCCAGAAATGTGAAGCCATCCTATTTAGAACCCCATTATATTAAGCCACGAACGACACAAGGAAAAACTGGCGAAAGTTAGTTATCGTGGGACCGCATGGAGATAAACTGGAAACCAAGAGTTTAGTTAAATACCTTGGCATCTGGCTAGATCAATATCTGTATTTCAACAGACATGTAGAGGCTGCTTTGCTCAAAGCGAGGAAAACTTTTGCTATGACAAGGAGGCTATTTTACAGTAGCCAACTTGACAGCAGGGTAAAAGTCATATGCTACATGACGCTAATCAGGCCAATGCTCATATATGGTTGCCCAGTATGGTTTAACATAAGTCCAAATTTGATGGAAAAGATTCGGGTGTTCGAAAGGAAGTGTCTCAGATGTTGTCTCAGACTATATCGGACACCGGAATCGGACTATAAAAAGTATTATTCAAATGAGACTTTATATAATGAAGCGTTCATAAATAGGGTGGATAATTTTATGATTAATTTAATCAGAGGACATATTGCGAGAGCAATAAGCTCGCCCAATTACCTAATTTTCGGAGCCTATTATCCAAACACTCTGTACTATGAGAGCGTGCGTCGCAACGGCTTTGTTCCACCAGAGGCGTTCCTTGACTTGGACACGAAAGGGCTTATACAGGATAAATCCGGAATTCCGCTGATCTATCATGTAAGTAAATCATCCGTAGACGGGCGATTGTGCTACGACCGGGAAGTAATGCGCACCGAAGAAGAGCTCCTGCGCTTCAGTAGGGCTATCTCCCACAGAGACCGGGACGATAGTATTGGATAGCGTCAACAGTTCTGGTGATTGAATGGCATATAAAGACTTGGATACCAATGTCGGTATAGAATCACACTATCATCAGCCAGCTTACATAGACTTAGCTTTTCTAGAATTAGGGTAGTATAAGATTTAAGTTAAGTTAAGTTGTGCTTTTACATAAAATTAAAAATTAACAACAAAAAAATAAATAAATAAATAAATTAAAAAAAACCTAGTTAAGTTAAGTAAGTTAAATAAAAAAAAAAAAAACCAAAAAAAAAATTGACGTTTTTCAAATTTTTCTTTGTCTTTCAAATATTTATAAGTACTGCCACAGAGTTCTGTCGCCGAAAGGCAAATTATGCAATTGTTAAGTAATGTTTAGCTTAGAGCGTCTGCGAAGGACCAGTAAGTTCCTATATAAGATAATTAAGCTAGAATTTAAGCATTTTTTGTCTAGCATGTAATTTAGAAACAAAGAATATAAAAAGAAAATAAGAAACGTTTTAAAAATGAAATGATCGACGCTGAAGCCAATTACCTTAACTCGCGCCAAGTGCAAACAAAAGAACGCTGTTCCTCCATAGGCTTCCTGGCGATACCATAAACAATCCATATCGTTTGTGGTATCCTAAACGCATTTTTTATTTAATGAGTGGCTGCTATTTATCCAGCTGACCCTCATTACCGAACGATGCATAGGTCGCTTTTCCCTTTGTCTTGTAACTGCCCTGAATCCATTCCTCATGACCTCCATGCATAATCAAACACGAACCCATTAGCATCCCATGAGATTCGATTTGTTTGTTTCAACGAACACACATCTCCTGGATGCACATTATGCCCCTTCTTGGTGTTTCAGATGCGTTATCATGGCTTCGACCCATGAAAAGAACCGACGTACACATATACATGTGTACCATGACGATCTTCTCTATGAGTTATCGGTTATTACCACCGTAAAAGCGAATGCACCCAAATCCTTGGCCAACGAATGAATATCGTTGAGTCTTTTACCATCCACGGACCGAGTAGGTCGTTGTCCACTTCTGCTCCTCGTCGCGCGCCGAGGACGCGAATACACCGTTGAATATAGTCGAGTAACCGCGGTCGTGAGCCTTAAGTTTCCGTGTGCCTTCAAATTAACTGGACTAATCAGACTATATACACCATATAGGAACGTTGTATAAAATGTATTTCAAATTATATATTGTTGTTTCCTCTTCAATCAGTGTTAAAATAAATAAAAATAAAAGGATCATTTATCTCTACAAACGTGCGGTTTCATCACTTCCTCCCTGTGTTGGTGTTTTGGAGTTTCGTTTGTGTTCCCCTCTCAGTGCGCCTCTTTTACCCTTGGTGTGATTTCATTTCCGGTGACGACCGTGCTTATCATTTTTGCTTTACTCCGGGTTGTGGATAAACGTGGCGGCGTTTCGTTCTTTTGTTCGTGGATAATTGCGGCGGAACTTTCTTATAGTGATGTTGAAGGAAGAAGGGCATCAGCGCCGTACGCCGGCGCACCATACTTCCTCCCCACAGTATCTGTATCAATTACACACAAAAATCGACAAAAGCACAAAATATTCACAGCTTTTGTTTCAATAAATTTTATAAAAATCACCTTATTTTTGAGCTAAAGCCCCGAGGGTTATATATGATTTTTAACAATTTGGCGTATTCGCACAAAGCTCGCAATGCAGGTTTAAAATATTTATTACCAAATTAAGTATACTACTAAATCACATATTGATTATAGTTTATACTATAGCTTGTGGGTCTTTTAATAAATGAGCCAAAAAAGCAATGTGCATCATTATTACCATCCGACAACAAAATGCATGATTATTATCATCCGAAAAAATCAAAATCAGTAATACATTTTCTCTTAGGATAAACTTCATACAAATAAATTGATTCAATTTATGAAAAACAAGCTTATCCTCGACATATCTGCAGTGATAAAAGTTACATACGAAAGGGCTACGCATTTCCATAAAGATGGCAATAATACCGGCAACACCAAATGCGGTGCTTTTGACATAAACCAAATCCGATTTTCCCGATCATTGTCCTGAATCCACCGGAAAATACCATTCAACTGTGACACATAATGGAACACAATACTATGAGCAAATCTCATATAACCTGCACTTAGTGCGAAGCCCCAAACTATACAATAAAATTTCCGTAAAGAACTCATAAAGTACTGCGAGACCTTGTAAGGACTTTTTACGTATCATTCATGCTTACCCTCTATTCCAGACTGTTAGTCCCTTAAGCAACAGACAGTTGGGGACAATAAAGGTTTCTGAAATACAAATACCACTGGCACATCAGGTAATGCCCGACATACTTGTTTGCACTGATGGCGTATGATATCCTATAAAATTGGACTCTTCTTACACTCGTGGATTCCTGGAGTTCTTATTGCTTCTACTTATTGTAGATCTGTGGAAGTCAACAGGTTTATGGTATTTATTTTGAGGACCCTGGGCGATTCTACCATACAAGCTTCAGCAGGTGTGAGTTTAAAAAGGACATGCAACATATCAATGTGTATGCTTTACTTAAAAGGTAGTCAAAATGTGACAAGTATGCATAATAGTAATAGCGGTATTTAAATTTGGGATGAGTACTAGTACTTGCGTTGTCGCGTCGACGTTTTAGATGTTAAGCATCCCCCTAAGAAACTTCTCCCTTTCGCTGATTTATCTTTCATAGTTTTCTTTTCTTTGGGTTGGTGTTCTTACCGAAGTTTGTGCCATTGAATATCATATGAATCAGTCATCATTGCAACGAGTGCCTCATATATTCAAAAAGGTCGCCAGTCAATTTATTAACTCTTTTAGTCTTATTCAATTCATGACATCTATTAACGCTGGTATTGCATCATTTCATTTCAAACCATACTTTCAAGGTATGCAAATTTTCAAGATAATTATTAATTACCTATTCACAAACCAGAGTGCTGTTTTACCATTAAAGGTACACGTCTTCGGAGAAATGTAAAATATGCTTGCCTAGGTTTTGCTTTTAATTATAAATGAAATGGTAATTGCGCCGCCGATTAAGGCACACGAATTGCCATTCCTTGAAGTTAAATCGCGTTATACCATTAAACACAGAACGAACGAAAGTATCGAATTTTCGATATACGTGCAACGACATCTGCAATATTAATAGCATGTGTGTCAAAGCCATGCCGTCGACCTCGCCATTAGACTCACCTCACTGTCATTAATGAATCGTTTTAATTCGGGAAAATCCTGCTGTGGTTACGACCATTAGGAAAGCACCCGCTATTAAGAAAACGCTCCTTTAATTAGAGCAAGCCGAATCGGCGTATCCCATAACAAAGTAGAGCAGGTCCTGAGGGCGATTCGTTTCTGTGACGTTTTCTTTGCAAGAAAATCTGAGAACGCTTTAATTGAGAAGCTTATGTTCATTCAATGAGAGTGATTAGATGCATATTCCACGTGGATAACAGGTTGTTAAGGAGCTTAGGTATATATTAATTTTGCTTTCATTTCCCGTCATAAAAGATAACGAAAAACAATCCCACGCGATGTGGGAAATGGATTTTTTGGTAAGAAATTACGTCCTTCATTACCTGGGTACTCGTTGGGAATAACAAACACATAAATAAAATTTCATTAAACCTTCACGCTGAGTTTGGAGCAGTAAATAATTGAGGGCGACTCTAAGTGATATTTATTAAAGTCAAGCAGAATAGTAAAGTGACAAATGATGACCAATGATCTGTTAAAAAACAACAAATATCTGTGTATGTGAAATGTCAGAAATCACAATTGCCGCACTCTAGAGAAGTTAGATACGCGTACGTTAACCATCGAAGTAATATTTCTCAGATAATTCGCACATTTCAACCGGAATATTTATTCTTAAGTTGGTTTTGATTTTAGCGCGAGCCAGATCCTCGTTCCTTGTTTACTTCAAGCCTTTATTTACGTCTATTTGTTACAATTAAATCTCATGCAATTTTTTTTTTTACATATCACATATGCACAGAATAAATGTTGTTGATGCATGTAATTATCAAAATGCAGTGCGGAAGAAGAACAAGGAGAAGGAAGTAAAAGAATTTATAAATACCCGTTTGTAGTATAAGACGGATGATTCAAATTATAGGAAAAGAATATTCCACCATTGTATAGGCTGAAGGACTGTTCCCTGCACTTATCCGTTCGCTCCTGACTCGAACTCTACAATTGTGAAATGGAAGAGGTGTAGTGCTCCAAAAAGCCCCACCACCCTTTTCCCCCATTCCTAATCCAAATCCCAGCAATAATACGCTAAAACGTATAATCCTATCAAAACCCACAATAACCCAAACATGATCCAAAATTCGCAATAAACGAATCAAACATTCGTTTATAGCCTAACAATTGCCCCCACGGAATAATTTAATCTAAAAAACCAAATTAAAATCAAATTCACAATAAACGAATCTAATATTCGTTTATTGTTCTACATTTGCTCCACGGCATCATGGAAATTCAAAATTCAGAGATCATTATCTCTATCTGAAAATGTTCCATTCGGGAAAACAAACAAAAAACCAAAAGCAGATACATTCCCACATCTGCGCAATATTTTCGTAAGAATTCAAGAAATTGAATTCTTATCTAAAGTAAACATTGAGCATATCGCTCAGGATAACAAAATCGGGATTTTTGGACGAAATTGTACACTTTTGAGATACAAATCTCAACCTTTTTTCCTTAATAAAGGAATAGTGGAGTGATCTCCGGGCAGCAGTATTGTATCGAACAGTGTCCCTGGAGGAAGGGTCCAGGCGAACTATTGAAGTTGAAGACCAGAACTATTGTAACTGCAAATAAGACCAGAACCATTGTAATTGAAGTTGAAGACCAGAACTATTGTAACTACAAATAAGACCAGAACCATTGTAATTGAGGATAAGACCAGAACTACTGTAATTGGAAAACGAACCAGGAGAACTGTTTTAATAAAACTTATATTATACCGAAAGAATAACGAGCCTTTTTCCAACTGATTCGGAGAATCACCTGCCCCCACAGGAGACCTGGGAAATCAAGGACGTTGCTCTTCCCTCTGGGTTAGAGCAAGCACGGCAACGACCCCTTTTGTAAGGACAAGTTTTCAGGAGCGGTCTATTTTAAGAGATCACCTTGTCCTTTTAAGGACTAGGAGACACGCTTCCTGAAACCAAACCCCTACAAGAACACAACAGAGGTATAAGTCAATAAGTCAAACCAAACATTAATACATAACACAACGTACATTGTACGTACATTACCACATAAATTAAACATATCCATTTAAACAATGTACATTTCACATTTTAAATACACGTAAACTATACATTACAATTGGTATAAAACATAAAAAACAGAAAATAGCTGGGGCACAAACGTGCATAAGCTAAATTCGGCAATGACGTTTACGATCAGTTTCGGGACAGTCATGGCCAAGTTTCTTCGCCGAGGCAACGGTGCCAGGGAACCAGGGGGTAACGGAGGAGGAGATGACGTTAAAATGAAGAGGTTTTTTTTTGTTGCAGTTTCTGTTTTTGAAAGAAGAGACGCCGTTTCTTTTTGTCGCAAGGATGAACGATTACAATGAACGGTTAATTAATAAAGAATGATTCTCCGTTACTCGCAGTGTCGGGTGTTGCGTGTGCTATAGAGGAAAGAGGAGGAGAAAGGCTACTGGGAGCTAAGAGGAAAAAGTTGTTTAATAGATATTCTAAACATGTAGCGAAATTCTTTTTTGTAAAATAAATATTACCAAGTGGTATGTGCAAATTCGGTCTTGTTATTTTTTCATAGTACGGTTTCAGTGTAGTATAAAACGTCGCTAATTGTTTTGTGACTTGTTAAATTGGTCGTAAGCATTATTCTATTGGGAATCTCTTGATGTTGGCGCAAGCCTAATAAACTTGCCCGGAAAAAAAATATTATGGGCAATTTAACAAGTCTCGGATAAGGACCGGATACCGGTGGAGAGACTTGCTAAATAAGGCCAAGACCAGATCCCGGTTGTAGTGCCGATGATGATGATGATAAATCTCTTGATGTGGACTCTCACCTAAGACCACATAAGCGAAGCTTTATCACGAAATCCACAGTGGAGGTGTTGAGGTGCTATATTTTGAATTAAGAACTTTAGCTTACCTCCCTTTGTGTGTGTTGTTGGGTCCTCTCCTTTGGGGTGATCTACTGGCGGGGCGTTTATCGGTTGGAGTGGACGGCGTGAAAGATGTGCCCTCGCAACTTCCTTCTTTTGTGCGTGGGGGCTTCCGAACGTAGGGCTCAGTCTTCGTAAGCTCCTTGGCAGGGAAGGCGGAGTCTCCTGTTATGGCACCAGTGGGCACTCCTGGTGTCAGTACATTATTTTCCCTTGGTCACCGGGTGCCGCTTGCTCTGTCATTGAGGGTTCCCGTACTAGGGTCTATAGCGTTAAGCAAGGATAGTGAAGAAGGTGAATTGAACACACGATGAAACGATTGAAAAGCGAAGCAGTGAAGCATCAGACTACTGACCGTGTTTAGAATTTGATTTCCAAACTCGACTACATTCCACTGGTATGAATTATTTTTATTTTATCGCTTGGTATATGGTCTGATGTATTTTTCTTATTCGATTTTTTTCGTTCGGTGTTCTTCACTATTTTTGCTTGTGAATTGTGTGTATCTGTTAGAATCGCTACACACTCCCGCCGCAGTAACTTCGTTACGATCAGATTCGTATGCGGACGATGGACGAACGAGAGAGAAACGAGAAAACGTCGGAGGCTGGGCTCTATGCGGAAGTCGTGACCGTGTGTGAAGTTCTGCTTTACTATGGGAAGTGGATGCTGCATGTTCAGATCACGTCGGGGTCACCAATTATAGCGTTTTAAATAATAGTGAAGAAGATCGTGTGATTCGAACTGACGCTATGACAGCTCGAATCACGAAAAAAATTTGACCTAAGCGTTACACACCAGGCTACTAACCGTGTTTAGAATTTGATTTCCAAACTCGACTATATTCCACTGGTATGAACTATTTTTATTTTATCGCTTGGTATACGGTTCTGATGTATTTTTCTTATTCGATTTTTTTTCGTTCGGTGTTCTTCACTATTTTTGCTTGTGAATTGTGTGTATCTGTTAGAATCGCTACAGGTCCACAATAAAGTGTCAAGATCTCTTTACTTTGTAGAAGATGTTTCGACGAGATACATCCACGCACGGGGAGCACGAGCTTCCCACCGATAGAATATCCCGCGGAAATGAAAAAACCCGGCTTTAGCTTGAAGGTAGACTGTCTTTTTTATTTTACCTTTATCGATTAAGTTTTAGTTTGATACATTGACTTTTTTATTTGGCGTGACTGATCATTAGTCCATAGGTTCGGCCTTCTAGAACTTAATTCATGTGCGACCAGGGGTTCGGCCTCTGGAACATGACGGATCGTGAAATTGAAATGTACCGACCTTTTATTCTTTTTGTCGTTGGGATTTGTCAAAATTTTTATTGTTAAAAATTCCAAGGTTTTGTGTGCTTCAGTTGGAATAGGGTACTGGGAAATGACTAGGAATTTATTTGAATAATTCCTGGAAGGAAAATCATGAAATGCATTTTGAGTTAAGCATTTCATAATGTCAGGATTATTGTTAATTGGATCAATGCACGACAAATGGACTTTGGTTTAAATTGATTCAATTGGATTGGGGTATGAGTTAATGTGAAATTGAATCAATGTGCGACAAATTAACTTTTGGTTTAATTTATCGCTCATATGATTCAATATGGAATTTGGATTTGGATTATAGGAAGTATTGGGGATTTGGATGGGAGTAGTGACTTAGGATTACTACAGATGCCTGTGGGGTAGAAGTCTTCGTGACGTGCCGGCAGATGCCCTGGTTCACTAACACTTCCCCACTCCACTGCCCTTGAACACCGGCATAGGAAATAAAACATGATGGTGGTCTCCGAACGTCGCAATCAGATTAGCAAAACACTTAATTTCTTTTCCTCAGCGTTATTATACATAATATGGCCTACAAAGTGATCTCTGTGGTCCAACTTGACTATATTTAGTTTACTAGTTGGATTCAATATGATCTACAAAGTAGACACAATATTTATTTGATTAAATAAAGTAAACACTGTATTTCAATTTGCTTAGTTCTAGTTCGAATAGTTGTTAAAATATTTTACAAAGGCAGACACTGTATTTAAATCTGATTAAATAAAGTATGCACTGTATTTCAATTTGACCACGTTTAATATTCGACCCGATACGGACGCGGTGGTGGATGAATCTCGACTCGACTCCATTTCGGACTCCGTTAGTTGGACGTTTTACGTGGAGGCCCGACTTGCCTCCACGGAATCTAAATTGAGATTTACTAATGCTGAAAATTAAATTTCGTTTATCCCCCGTCGACCAATAGGGGAAGATCCTCCACATATTGGTCCCAGCAAGGGTGTGTACACACACACACACGATGATCCTTTTGGTCGCTTGTAAAAATTGGTTGTGCAGAATATATATAAAAGTGAAGAATAGTTAGTAAGAGTTGGTATAGTTGGATCTCCAAACGCCCATCAACCAGAAGAGAGTCCGATTCTGGGGCACAGCATCTCGACCAGAGGTGAAAACTGTAACCGGAACATCAGATCGCGAAGGCTAAGATGGGCCGGACATGTACCGAAAATGGACAACAACATAGAATTCTTATCGGAAGACTAACTGGAAAGAGATCTATGGCAAGATGATGTAGCCTAGTTAGTAAAGTCGTGAACTTTCGGGTTCCTTCAGTCTAATAAATATAATAGAAATATAGAAAACACCCTGCTTGAAAGTGAGTTTTATAATTTTCCCGTCCTGTAACAATTTCGGTAATGAGTTTCATCAAATCGTCTCGTATGACCCAAATAAACTCAATTCCTTGGAAGACTTATAACGCTTAGCAAGGATAGTGAAGGAGTGTGAATTGAACACGCAATGAAACGGGTGAGCAGCGAAGCATTAACACATCAGACTAACGGCCACGTGAACGAATTCGATCGTGATTCTCAAGTACACTCAACTGATGTGGAATTACTATGTTTTTTACTATGGTATACGACTCTGGTGCTTTGGTTATTAGATTTTTTTTTTCGGTGTTGTTCTTCAACTATTTGCATGTGTACTGTTTGTGCCACACAAACTCCTCAGTAACTATGTTACGATCAACTTCGTGTGTGAAGGACGGAGTAAGGAGCGAGCGAGCGAAAGAACATCGGAGCAGGCGAGTGACCCGGTGCTCTGTGCAGAAGTCTGTGCAGACGTCGGGACCGTAGTGGTAAAGTCCTACTAACCTATGTGTTGTCTGTACACATATCGGGTCGTGGTCAACAATTATAGCATTTAGCAAGGATAGTGAAGAAGGTGAATTGATCACACAATGAAACGTGTGAGAAGCGAAGCATTAAAACACCAGGCAACCGGCCGCGTGTACGAATTCGATGGTAATTATCATGTACACTCAACTGATATGGAATTGCTATGTTTTTTGCTGTAGTATACGACTCTGATGCTTTGGTTATCCGATCTTTTTCTTTCGGTGTTATTCTTCAACAATTTGCCTATGTACTGTTTGCGCTACACTATTCCCTCCTCAGTAACTTTGTTACGATCAACTTCGTATGCGAACGACGGAATAAGGAGCGAGCGAGCGAAAGAACTTCGGAGCAGGCGACTGACCCGGTGCTCTGTGCAGAAGTCGGGACCGCAGTAGTAAAGTCCTGTTAACCTAAGGGAGGTTATGTGTTGTTTGTAGACAGATCAGGTCGGGGTCACCATACTGAAGATGGTAAATTGACCAGACAATGAAACTGGTGAGAAGCGAAGCATTAAAACATCATACTAACGGCCGCGTGTACGAATTCGATGGTAATTATCAAGTACACTCAACTGATATGGAATTACTATGTTTTTTGCTGTGGTATACGACTCTGATGCTTTGGTTATCCATTTTTTTCTTTGGGTGTTGATCTTCAACGATTTGCTTGTGTACTGTATGTGTATCTGTTAGAAACGCCACAAACTATCAAGGATATCCAAGGAAGAGTGCCTGTAACAAATATCCTACACGCGAGTGCGATGTGACAGTCATCGTAGCAAAGATGTTAGTGCTCCCAGTTAAGTCAATGCTGTTTCCACTTCTTAGAGCGCCGTATGCGCACACGTTTAAAGCTCTGTTTAAAAAAGGCAATGGTCCGCCACGTACCTTGTTTTTAGTTAAACGAGTTATTCGGCTCTATGTAGAAAATGCGAAGAGGCGATATAAAAGCAGTATGTAACAACCCAAATTGATTGATTTTCATGAAAACCTTTTATCAAATCACAAAGTTGTTGGGAAAGCTCCTAAGAACGACGTAAGAGTCGATGTCCAAGGCGATAAAATGCCTTGGAGATATGCAATGCGTCGCCTTTTGACTCATGTTCTTTAATTGCAGATTTCCAAATGTTAGACACAGAACTCAAAAGGTCTTCTGTGTGTCACCTGCTGCGGAATTTCACAATAAAACAACAGACTTGAATTAATTATCAAAATGTATTTTATCGCCTTTGTAGTGCTCCGGAAGCCCTACCATCTTCCCACAATCCCAATATACATAACTCATCATCACGTAATTAATCAAAACAAATTTCCCATATAATATGCACATTTCCCATATAATATATATATATATTCCATCATTACCCAATAACAATATACAAAATCAATATTCTCATATAATATACACGTTTCCCATATAATATATACATTCCATCATTACCCAATAACAATATAAAAAAAACCCATATTCTCATATAACATACACATTTCCCATATAATATACGTTTTCTCATAAAACCCAATTAATCCAAACGATTTCTCATATAATAATAAATAATGCATATCTCATTATCACCCCATTTAATCCAAACGATTTCCCATATAATAATACATAGCGGTTGCTTAATACAACGACCCCAGAATCGTCACAAAGTAAATATAGTAAATACTCAAAGTGGCGATTCTGAAATCAAATCGAGCATTTTTCCGAATATACATACCCCATATCGCAATATACATATCCCATCCATCATCACACCTTCCTAAACGATTTCCAACAAATCGTTATCCAATGTACATAGCAGCTGCAATAGCGTTTGCTTAATATGATGAACCCAGAATCGTCACCAAGTAAATATAGTAAATACCCTATGTGACGATTCCAAAAAGAAATAAAACAAAATAAAAGACTATGGTCGCACTACCGAAAATCATATAAGGAAGCTAACGTTAGGAGTTTGATTTCGTTCATGCAAAAGAAACTTCTAGAAGAAGAAAATGTAAAAGGGAAAGTTTGTACTTTGGTACGGGGAGTATAATTTAAACCACAAGGGAGTACGCATCCAACGTGCGTACAGAGAAAATCAATTCAGTTGTGTTATAATTAGTTCTTTATATTTTGTTTTAAATAAAGCTAAACAATTTTTGTGTTGATGAAATGAAAATTAAATATTGTTTTTTTATTTGCTTATGTGTATTAAATTTGAAAATAAATAACTAACCAACTATACAATCAGTTATTACAGACCATTTCTAACTTACTCCCTCCCTTATGGTGTTATTTATGTAAAAGCTATTAAGTGTTAACATCGTGACGAGGAAGCACGGCGATTGAAGTTAAACACCTTCAAAGCATGCTCCTCTTGAGACAACACACGTATGCCAACGATTAATCCAATTATACATACACATTTTATAGCCCGCGACAGGGATCGATTTTAGCCCCTTCTTCGATTTTTCTTGTATGGCTCAATCGATTCGAAACGTGTTTCTCCACCTGGTAATTTGAGTTTGGGAAATAGGAAAAAGTCACAGGCGGCCACATCTGATGAATGCGGTACTTACTGGATCATGCTAATTGAGTTTTGGGTCAAAAACTCGCTCACAATGGTAGCTCGGTGAGATGGTACATTATCCTGGTGCAAAATCCAAAATTTGTCTTTCCACAAATCCGGCCTTTTTTTTGCGAACATTCTCACGAAAACGGCCCATGTGCCTGATATTTCTGATTTTACTATACCCGGTTATAATTTAGTGGCTTTGTTTTTCCCACATAGTGGTCTAGCCACATACATACGAAATGATATTGCTTATCAGCTTTGCCGCAATATGGGCTCTGCTCCAAACCAGAATTTAATTTTTCGTAACTAAAACTTCACTACAGAAGCCCAAACTTGGATAAAAACGAATCCTTTAACGAATTTGATACTCTATATGATTCGATCGATAGGATCTCGACCATATATCCGCACACTGAAGCCGTTATTGCGGGTGATTTCAATGTGCACAGCTCTCAGTGGCTCCCCCCTCCGGACACACAACACCTGGACGTCAGTATGTTCAGCTCTTTGCTGAGCCAAATAATATAACTCAATTCTTCAATGAGCCAACACGGGTACCAGATATAAATGGTCATTCCGTCAACACACTGGACCTGTTTCTCACCTCCCACCCACATAAATACACGATTGAAGTTTCTTCGTCCTTGGGCACCTCAGACCGCTGTGTCGTGTCAAGTATGTTTGCTCTAACCAACAGCAACGTTAACGAGAAAACTCCCAAAAGAACAACATGGTTCTACGAGAAAGCCAACCGGGAAGGTCTGAACGAATGTTTTGGGATGTTAAATTGGTCGTTATTTTTCGTCAATAACGATGTGGACACATTGACAGACACGATTCTACTTGTATTTAATTTAAACACTTTAAGTCTTTATTTCAAATTTTTAAGATTTCATTTCGAATTCTTAATTTTCTATTTCAAAACACTTTAAGCTTTTATTTTAAATCTTTACGTTTTTATACCAAGCACTTTAAGTCACGACTGTCCCGAACACCAAAACGACACACCAGACGTACAACCACTTTGTTGACCTGCTCTCGATTGACCCGAACACTAAAACTCCTGTCTTAAAGGTACGACACACCAGACCTACAACCACTTTGTTGGCCTGCTCTCGATTGACATAAACACTAAAACTGCTGTCTTAAAGATACTACACGCCAGACGTACAACCACTTTGTTGGCATGCTCTCGATTGACCCGAACACTAAAACTCCTGTCTTAAAGATACGACACACCAGACCTACAACCACTTTGTTGGCCTCGACTGATTTTTTACCCACTCCTACCCAACAACACATACTCTCTCCATGATCGTACATTTCCGATCGCACACTCATCCTTATTTTCCCATTTTCCCTCCCATTAAAGTGAATATATGTTTGCAAATTTACTCAACAGTCAATGAACTCGGGGAGAATGGGAAAATTGCAAAGGAGAGCATGGCGATTTAGGGTTGATTTGGTTTCGCTTGCAACGAAAAGCGAAACCATAAGGGTGACCGCATGACCCCGTTTCATGCTTGGATTGCTTTCAGAGTGCAGAATCAGAAGTGCACTCCGAGAAGGCGAAGTGGAGACGGTTGAAAAGTATACGCTGCATACTTTTCATCTGACATTGATTTTATACCCACGCGGATGGTTGTACACTGTGGAATAGGAAAGAAGGGGCACCGCTTGGGATCTTCATTTGCATAGGAATGTGCAAAAGGAATTGGTGATAGACGAAACTGTTTCGCTAAGTAGAAACAGCGTTGTCTACCCATGCTTTGCTGTTGCTAACCAGCATGAAAAAAGAATGAGATTGAGTTTAATGATTCGTGGGGGGGGGGGGGGGGGGGGGGGGGTAATTATTTAACTATTTGGGTTTTAATTGTGTAACAATAACACTTGTATTTAGTTCTTTAGTAAATTTCGTTTACTCTGGTTTACAAAGACAATTAACTATTTATTAGTAACACTTTCGTGTAGATCCTTAGTAAATTTTGTAGACGCGTGACGAATTATGAAACACGAGATCAATCTGCAATTGATCGAGAGGCCAATTGTCACCACAAACAAAACAGAACGAATTGCCGAAAATGCCCATTCGCAGCCCTTTTATCACTTTGGCAATTTCCCTCCACCTTTCCATTCACCAACTCCTTGAATATTTTGTTTGTAAAAACGGTTTTGTGTGTGCAAAAATGTGTGTGCAAAAATGTGTGATATGGTGGGGTATTATAGGAACTATTAGAATGGGCATACGTGGGAAAAAAATGTGTGAAAAGATATGTTTGATATGCTGTCGTAGAATGTGTATGTAATGCTGGTGCGGTGTGAGAAAAATGTGTAATAAGCTGTCGTAGAGTGTGTTTGCAATCCTGTTGCAGTGTAGAAATAATGTGTGATATGTTGTCGTAGCATGTGTGCAATACTGTTGCAGTGTGGGAATTATAAAGGGCGCTTTTATTACGTAACACCTTTAGAAAAATCGAAAAAAGGACTTGAGGTGCACCAACAAAATCAACAGCTGTAAACAAAATAATTGACAAGACAGCGCTCAAACTTGACGTCATTATGTCTCATAGTCTTGGCAACTTTATGAAATTTGACAATAGGCTTATGCGAGAATTTTTAATGAGAAATTTCGGGTAAACATTTGACCGAAAGTATATCGAGAACCGTTGACACGCCAGGAGTTGGCACCAGGATTTCGGTTTCGATATCTCGATACATCTTGCCGCGCACGGCACCCCATCTCGACTCGTCTGAGTCTAGAGTCGCCCAAGACCAAATCTAGACAGCCCCAGTTGCCACCCGCCATTTATTTATTTTGTTTATCATTTGGAATTGGGATCACAAAAAGGAAAAGAATGGAACCAAGGTCATAAAAGCACTTCGACAGGAAGCAATAGATAAAGGATCTTGCGCATGCGCATTTATGATCCTAGATGTCGATGCGCGATAAAATGAACATGTGATTCGTTTATTGGTGCAATTTGTTTATATCTGAATTTGAAAGGTGTAAATGGATATTGAGTTTTGTTGGACCAAATTTGTGCAAACAAATTCTTAGAGGATCATAAAATTGAAGATGCCCATTTTATGATTCTCAATAATATTTGTTCGAAGATGGGGCTGTGGGGTTGGTGTGACGAATACGCCTTCACGGGCGTGGGTCCAGTGACACACCCACAAAATGTCGCGAAAGAAAACCAAGTTCACCAAAGAAAGTAGAAAATAAATGAAACGCACTGTTCTGTTCGTAGATGATTTTACTTTATTTTTAACTTAACATAAGATGTCACAAACCTGTTCGTTAATTTAAAAGATACCAAACGAAAATTAAACTGACTGAGTTTGTCTTTTGTCCACAATTTTCTTAATTAAAATTAACGTAAGGTGTCACAGGCTTGATCGATGGTTCAAAGATGTCAAACGAAAATTAAACAGACTGGGTTTGTCTTTTGGCCACAATTTTCTTCATTAAAATTAACATAAAGTGTCACGAACTTCTTCGTCGTACATTACAGCATTCGAAAGATCTAACACCACTTATCACTCGGCGCACAACTAGGGCGATCGAACTGACAAAAATATTTACAATTGGCTTACACGCAGTGCACAATAAGGACAATCCAAAATGCCGCGACTTCGACTAGTCTCCTGGGCCGCTTAAATTTGACTCTTATCTGCCGCCGTCGACATCCATTAACCGTGGTGAAGATGGACTTCCATCGGTCTGGAAGTAGCCAATCCGATCTTTTCCTTGGTGATAACCAAAGAGCGATCGAACTGGAATCCATAACCGAAGCATTTCTCCTGTGGCCGTAGAGGCCTGGATGAAAATCCATTTGTTGGAAGCCACGACAACTCAGAAATGTAGGGTGCGTAAAAGGAAATCCAGATACGCCGGCTGATCAAACAAACGATCGGCCACCGAGGATGGCTGACCATGCCATCGTAAATCATCGGAATTGGTTTCCTATTCTGTTGGTATTATATCAACAGACTTCGATAAGATGATCGGAGTTACGATGCATGGGTGCATATTTATTTTAGGCTACGTTAATGTAAGAGATGTTGCCGTCAGGCAAAAATACTTTTGTCTGTTTACATTGGGTAAAGGAAAGCCGTTTCGATAGCCAGCGTGGCAATCGTGGCTGCTCGTTGTTTGGGTTAATGAGCGGGTAAGCAAACGACCACAGTGAGATACTGTGTGTTAACTTATTGGCCACTGCGTACAGCATCAATACTTTGTACGCAGATTGCCAACGTCCCATCGGACGATGTGTCGGGTGTGTGTTTATGTTAAAACAACACTTGCAATCCCTGTAGGCAGCCAGCAATGGGCTGTGCTGTGGATTATTGCTTGATCGATCGACCGGAGGTTCAGCCGATAAATCGAGAATGGACATGTCATGCACGTGCATGAGAAAATGCTGCCTAGCCTTGTGCGTTGATATGTTCGGGGATTCATGTTGAATGTAACCGAATTAGATTTCAGGGAGCCTGATGCAGAGTAGCTTACGCTGCCCAAAATTGCAGGTAAGTACCATGGGGTAGTGTGGAAAGGGGAAGGTTAGGTGGGGTTAAAGCGATGGGTAGTTCTTCGGCGCCTGTTGAAACCCCACAGGACATCCGGTCCACACATTTGGTTTGAGTTAGGAATTTTGAAAATCTTTAATTGAACATACAATGCATATTAAGATATGCGTTGTGATGTTTGAATTTTAAGGATTTCTGGGAATTGAATCAATGCGACAATTGAGTGTTTAATTCAATTTGTTCAACATTGGATTCAATGTTTATTTGAGGATATGGATGGAGTTATAGGAAGAAAGTGCAAAATGGTGGTAGAGATAAGTGTAGGACCCCGCAGATGTCATCTGACAGCGTTTACTTTCGTATATGGTATAGACATTACAAAATCTCGTTAACAGTCGGACGTTGAGAATAATAAAGCAGAATCAGTTCCTCAGAGATGATTTGTTTATCATTTACTGTCTGATTAAATTACCTGCATTTTGCTCACCCGCAACACTTTATATCACATATATATTTACTAATTGTTGAATTTTTGGGGCGCAACAGAAGGAAAAAAACAAATCTTTCTTAGTTGCAGCGGTCTTGTTGTTGTTTTCTTTTTCTCTGCTTTTTTTTTTTCCTCCTTTGAAATTCCCACACACTACTTTTAATGCTTAATACGAACTTCGATGAGGTCTCTAATTAAACATTAATTTAACAAGGCAAGGTGTATTTTACAACATGGTGGACCTACCGACAAATGTATAGCGTTTGAAATAATAGTGAAGAAGATCGTGTGATTCCCACTGACGCTATGACAGCTCGAATCACGAAAAAAATTTTACCTAAGCGTTACACACCAGGCTACTGACCGTGTTTAGAATTTGATTTCCAAACTCGACTATATTCCCCTGATGTGAATTATTTTTATTATTTATCGCTTGGTATACGGTTCTGATGTACTTTTCTTATTCGATTTTTTTCGTTCGTGTTCTTCACTATTTTTGCCTGTGAATTGTGTGTGTATCTGTTAGAATCGCTACAAATGTATTTAGCCTCCCATTCCTAGAGGTGATGCGATCGTATTATCATTATGGTAAACATTTAATTGTAAACTTCTTCCTCAAAGTCTAAAACTATGTTTAATTAAAGCAATTTCAATACAAGCTAAAGACAACTCAAACTTCCCTCGGGCCAACTAAATATTTGCTCCCTTAAAAATAATCCGAAAAGTTTAAAATAATTTGGAACTTAACTTTACAAACAATTTTTGCAAACCTTTTTTTCGGGAATACAATTCCAAATTCCTACAAAGGACATCAGATGATGTCATTGCCACCTTTCAACCTGAATCCATGGCTATCGTGACAAATATATAAGCCTACACGACGTTCGAATTGTCATCCAGATACATTGGTAATTTAAGGCGGTATTAAAGTGTTTGGTATAAGGTTTCACAATACTATTTACCCTTCAATTGCGATGCAAATTTATTCATACACCAGAGGTCCATGTCTTCGCAAATTTATTAGCATTGCTAATGGCATCAATTAAGAGGTGCCAATTAATTAATTACAATCACTTCAACTACCAAATGGGTTGTATTACCATAAAAGTAGATATATTTTTAAACCCTGCTATACCCAGAGGCACCACTTGTAGTGGGAAATATATTCCACCATTATACTCGTTAGTCTTCTCTCTTATTTCTGTAAAAGTTATGGAGGAATATAAGTACATAAAGCTGTCCATCCCAGAAGTATGTGCGCTTCTTTGGTGCAGTTTATGCAAGTGGGGCGTGTCTGGGGTTTATACAAATTGCAAAGTCAATTATTTGCTACCGACCGCTTGCAAGTTGATAAGCTGATGCGATGTGGGCCGCACTCAGATGAAAGTCACCAATTTAATAATTACGTGAAATTTGTATTCAATATTTCTTCTTCTTATTTACAAAGTGAGACTGACAGTAATAAAACAATTTATTTTATAACTTTCAGAGGTAAAATGTTTTTCAAAAGATATGACCCCCTCGCGTCTGCTGAAGTGTTATTGCAATGGTATAATATCTCAGGAAAGGTGGACTTAAAGCGCTGAGTCAGCGTCTTGATATGAATTTCAGTTGTATTTGAACTGTTGTAATATATATTGTAGATTGTAGATTGAATGAATTAGAAGCCATAAAACTATCGAACGAGTATTGCAGGGAAATATCAGATTTATCGTATCTTGCAGGAACTTTCAGGGAGTAGGACGAAAATATAAAACACCTTCCATTCACGACGATACTGGATCCAAAAGATTCTCAAGATTGGTAATGGGTATTTGGGGGTAGTATTTTGGTCAATTAGTTGTAAGTGTCGCCGAACACTGTCCACACACGAAAGAACAACCTGGAACACGGGGACACTGTCAAACAAACAAACACGGAGAGAATAGTTTTGAATCGTTCTTCTTTTTTTTTTTTTATTGTTTACTGAATTCAGTTTTATTGTTACATGAAATACTGATTTACAACACTTGATCACCCGTGGCGATACTATGAGAACTCCTTCAATGTCAATACACAATACGAAGTAAACTCCACAAAGCTTTTTCGGGAGGCTGATGGCACAGTACCAATCAGGGAACTTTTGCACATTACACTTTGTCAACACTACGGATCACCTGGCTGAGATACAAGTTCTTTTGTTACTCGACGTTACTTTTTACACGAGAACGAATTTGCAACGGCGCGATATCGAATACTTTTCGGAAAAAGGCCTCACACCAACGTACATGAAAATTAATTCCTCTTCCTCCGGATTCCCTAAGTCGACTCTCTATTCGACGGATATTCTATGTAGACTAATTGTCTCTATCTTCCAATCCAATTGGAACTTCTCATCCCCGCATCTGCAAAAGAAAAATTTCCCATCCAATGTGCAAAGAAAATTGTTCATCATAATGATCATTCTCCTTACCGTGTTCTTATCGGAATCTTGTTCCTTTGTTTGGAAGATCGAGCATACCGCCACTTATTTTCCGATCTTTTCGTGGGATTTGTTTGTGCTACCCATCTGGCTTAAGGCAACACGGTTCTTGTGCGCTTTAGATGGGTAACAAAGGAACCGTGGTATAGGTTTTGGTTTGCATTTCCAACTCATAAACATCTAGTGTGCGATATACGTTAAGATGTTTATGATTGCATGGCTGTTGTTCGGCGGGAATCGCTATCCTTTGTGTGCCCAAATGTGCTTTTTAGATTTTGTGTCATGCTAGGAATTTAGGTGCTAATTGCTATTAGCTACCAGAGAAGATATTCGTTGTTCGGTTTGTTTACCGAAAATTGCGTTCAATGGGTGCAATGCATTGATGCCTTGAATGGGTGCGATGGCTTGGATGCGTTGAATTGGCACGTCGAATTGGATGCGTTTGATTGGATGTGTGGCGGGGTAGTATTGTGCGTCGGCGTACGACGCTGATTCACTTCCTTCCGCCATCGTCACTATGAATTCCGCCGTACACTGTCCACCAAGAAGAAACAAAAAACGAAAACACTTGTGGCTTGTTTGGTAGTCCAACTGACCTTTTATTTAATTTTATGATGCATCTATACAAAAATTATGAAACTGGTAACCGAATCTTAAATTTGTGTTTTACATAACTTTGAGTTCGCTGGCGTATTACTCTTCATTGACCAGATGACGATATTGTCTACACTTGTATACTTGTAATTACTCACTTAATTCGTTCTTGTTATTAGTGGCTCTAAAGGGTATTACTCTAGACTAAACTTTACACTCGGGGGCGTGCACACCCCCGTGTGATCGCGGCGGTTACCAGACAACTTCCGATGTGCACGCACTGAAGGTTGGGATGAGACTCGGCGATAATCATCTCGTACACCTGGCTGACTTTCAAACAGACAACTTGTCTCACAGTTTTGCTCGTGCTAGTTATCTTAATCAACCGTTATTTTCACAATAATTTTCACAATTTAATTATCATTATCTTGTTTTCTTTGCCTCGTTTTCCGCATACAAAAATTTGAACAAGTGTTATAACCGTTAAGTTATGGCCCCAGGGCCACGTGTATTAAATAAAATCAAGCGCAAACGGTTGCGTTACGACCCCGTTATTGGAGGCCAAACACCTCCCGATAAACTTTCAAAAGTGAACAATATAGTTCTAGAAAAATCTAAAATGTGTTCAATCACTAACTTTTTTCAACCACTTCAAAGTCTGATGGAAGACTCTCCTGAAATGGATCCGACCAATGACGAACAGTGCGCAGAACTTCCTAAAGAAACCGTTCCGCCAATTGTGGTATTAAAAACAACTAGTGCTCAAGTGCGTGATATTTTGAGCAACATTAAGATAGACAAATACTTAATCAAAAACATTTCGCTTGGGCAAAAAATATGTGCCCCAACAATGGACATATATAATAAAATCAGAACCGAACTCTTACGGTTAAAATGTGAGTTTTTCACCCACTCACGTAAGGAAAATCGTCCATTAAAGGTAGTGTTATCCGGGCTAGACTTAATAAGCACCGATATAGTGAAAAATGAGTTAATTGCACTCGGGATTAAGTGCCTAGATGTTAAAACCATCACATTAAATCCGTCAACAAAAGCCCTGTACAAACACTACTTGTACATCGTCTACATTCAACGCGGTACTGTTAAATTAAACGAACTAAAATGGAACTACTCCACCTTGTTCAAAACCATCGTTCGCTGGGACTTTAAAAAACATAATCCAGGTAAGGTCACACAATGTCACAATTGCCAGCTTTATGGTCACGGCTCGATGCATTGTCATATAAATAGCTTCTGTGCAATATGTTCGGGAAACCATAAAACATCCGAGTGCAAAACAAATGAGGTCATCAAGTGTGCAAATTGTAGTGGGCCACATAAATCCACCGATCCAGAATGCATAAGCCGAAAGCAGTACATAGACATTCGCCGCAAATTATCCCCACGCGGACGTGGTACAGGAAATACAACCTTCCTACAGCCTCCGAGTGACAAACAGCAGACAGTGCCCGACCGATTATCCATTGATAATTTTCCACCACTACCCCGATCTGTGCGTCAACCTTCACTTCCTTCATCCACCTGGGCTTCTGGCCTCCATCAAACCCAGCAACCTTCCAATAGTGATACGACACACACGAAGAAAAATCCGTCAGAAACATTAACTAATGATAACCTGTTCTCATTTAGCGAGATAAACTCTCTTCTTAATGAAGTTGTAACCAAGCTTAGTGCTTGTCAAACCAAAGCTGACCAATTTAACGTCATTACTTCATTAGCTATTAAGTACATATACTCGGAAAAAACATGTTAAGAAATTCTCTTAACATCATAACTTGGAATGCGAGAAGCATCAAAAACAAAAAGCATGAATTTTTTAGTTTCTTGATAAATTTTAATATTGACATTGCACTTGTTTCAGAAACCTGGCTTAAACAAGACATTTCTTTCTCACATCAAAATTACATATGTTATCGCCTAGACAGGGTACATGCTAGTGGTGGAGGTGTCGCCATTGTTGTGAAAAAATGTATAGAACATTCCTTGCGTCCTTCATTGCGCCTTAAGTTAATTGAGGAAATTAGTATAGATGTAACATTAAGTGACAACTCCAAGGTGAGTCTTTTTTCGGTCTATTTCCCTGGAGGAAATAGAAACCTCGAGAAATCTACTTACTTTAAGCGGGATCTGCAAAAATTGTATAGAGTCAACACTCGAAACAAGGTGGTGATCTAAACTGCAGACATCAGTCGTGGAATTGTCTTAGGGCAAACTGCTGGGGTAACATTTTACTAGATGTTACTGAATCCAGCCCAAGTTTTTCCATACTTTATCCACTTCTCCCCACCTATATCCCAGCGAGTGCTAACAAGAACCCCTCAACTCTTGATCTATATATCACTAATATTCCAAATTACTGCACAGTACCATTAACTCTAAATGCGTTAAGTTCAGACCACCTTCCGATCAGCCTCACAGTGAATCATACAGTAGCTGTAAATCGTACCAGTTTATACCACAACTATTCCGCCGCCAACTGGAATTGTTATAAATCATATATAAACACGAACTTGGTTCTAGGTGATACCAGCCTAAATTCTATAACCTGCAGCGAGCACCTTGATATCCTATGCAACAATTTTGTTTCTATTATCAATAGAGCGGCCGATCTTGCGATACCTAAATGTTCCACTGCTCCAGTTGATAAGGCACCGCTTCCTGAAAATATCTTACATCTGATTAGGCTACGAAACTCTGAAAGAAGAAAATGGCTGCGTTATAGAATCGATTGTTTTCTAGTTAATGTTAAAGTCTTAAATAATATCATTAAAAACGAAATCTCAACATATAGGAACAAGTGTTGGAATAAACACCTTTCCTCTCTTGACAAAGCAAGCAAACCGTTCTGGAAAATATCAAAAATTATGAAAAAGAGAGGGTGCAGTATTCCTCCGTTTAAAGTTCACGACAAGTTGTTTATTTCTTCAGTGGAGAAATCGAACCTACTTGCTAACACGTTTAGTAAGAACCACTCCATATCTATGCATCTAAGCGACGCGTATACTGAAGCTGAAGTTGCTAACACTATCTATGTACATTCTCAAACACCAGCTGAAAGTACTTACACAACTAATATCAGCAAAGTTAAAGAATTGATAAAAAAATCGAAATCAAAAAAGGCCGCGGGTCTCGATAATATTAACAACAAATTAATCAAAGCACTTCCACCTGCTGCAAGTAACTATTTAACATTCATTTTCAACGCTTGTCTTAAGAATTGTTATTTTCCGGACTGTTGGAAAACAGCAAAAGTAATACCTATCCCGAAACCCGGCAAACCGAAGAACAGCCCCGAAAGCTACAGACCTATTAGTCTACTTAGCTGTCTAAGTAAGCTCTTAGAAAAAATCATTAAGGAAAGGATTGATCGTTTTGTGGAAGACAATAACATCTTACCAAACTTTCAGTTCGGTTTCCGTAGTGGTCACAGCACAATCCACCAAGTCTTGCGCATTAAAAACCACATAGCTGGTAAATTCATCGACAAGGAGTCAACGGGACTAGTTCTTCTAGACATCGAAAAAGCTTTTGATACGGTATGGCACGATGCCTTGATTTATAAGCTACTAAAACTTAAGCTGCCAATACCGCTTATCAAAATTATCCAGAGCTTTCTTCGTTCGAGAAAATATGTTGTGAGTTTAGGAACCGACATATCCTCTACTCACCAAATCCACCATGGTGTACCCCATGGCTCGGTCCTTGGTCCCATATTATTTACATTGTTTACCATGTCTAGGTGAAAACATTCAGGTAGCTATGTTTGCCGATGATACGGCCATTTTCTCTTCGGGTGCCTTATTCACTAATGTCTACAACTCTTTGCAAGCAGCTCTTGACAAGCTAGCAGTGTATTATAGGAAATGGAAAATAAAAATAAATGGTAATAAAACACAAGCTGTCTGGTTTTCGAGATGTAGGAAACACTGCTACCTAGCAAATGGCACTGAACTCAGTATGTGTGTAGTTGATATTGATTGGTCCGAAGACTGTAGATATCTAGGTATTATTCTAGATAAAAAACTTATCTTTCAAAAACACGTCACTACCACAATTGACAAAATAAACAAAGTCGTAAGAGTTATGTATCCATTAGTGTGTAGAAAGTCAAAGCTTAGCCTCGACAGTAAAATTATAATATTTAAAACCATTTTTCAAGCTATACTCCTGTACGGGGCCCCTGTATGGTGTAATTGTGCTCGCACACACAAAATAAAATTGCAAAGGTGTCAAAATTAAATATTGAAAATGTTGCTGAATTTGCCATGGCATTATTCGACACATGAACTACATGAAAACGCCAACGTTAAACCGGTAGAGTTCCTTATTGACAAAATCAATCGAAACTTCTTCGACAATTGTTCTTTTTCTGACAATGTTCTCGTTTCCCGTTTTGCGTTATCCTAAATCCCTACATATGTACTCTGTCTATGAAAATTATATCGAGGTCATTACTACATAAAATAACCGGAAGCTCGTGCAATATTAGTCTTAAGATTCAAATAAGGGTTTTTTATTGTAGTTTTCCCTTAATTTATTATTTGTTATTCATTAAAATTGTGCTATTGTCGTTATATAGATTTAAGATTATAGTTGTAAAGGAATTGCTATCCTAAATCTCTTAAGTACTAGTTGTAAAATATACCATAAATGTAATTATCTACTAAATAAAAATTGAATTGAAAATCATCTCGTGCAAAAATGATTCACTTAGTAAGGGAAATTCGGGTGCATTCGCTTTGACTGTGGTGATAACCGGATCCCGTAGAAGAGATCGACATGGCACACATGTATATGTGTACGTCGGTTCTTTTCATGGGTCGAAGCCATGAAGGAGCATAATATGCATCCAGGAGATGTGTGTTCGGTGAAACAAACAAAACGAATTTCGTGGGATGCTAATGGGTTTCTGTTTGTTTAGTTTGTACGCTAGTCATGAGAAACAGATCCAGAAATATAAGAAGACAAGGGGATCGGGTAGATCATTGTCTTAGCTATGCATTGCAGCTGTAACGATAGCCGCAATACCCATGCACATGGTGCTAATTGGTTTTAGCGTATTCACAGGGAATTGGTGTTCATAGCATCATTGACAAGGGTAAGCATACCATACCTATTTGCATTTGCCCATGCTGTATGATTTAATTTATGGTTTAAGACCCGAGATGCGTATATTTGCTTTGGTCCCTGTTATGATGGTTACAATGTATGTAAACCAAACCATTTTGTTGCCGGGAATTCGTCTAGGGGGAAATGCACTTGGTGAGATTGGGATTCCTGATAAGGTAAGAAAGAACTCTTATAGAGAATTGGTATGCGGAGAGAATGCATGAAAAGTAAGTTTTCCTTACAGGGACTTAAACATCATACATTTGATCTCTTTAATGCGTGAAGCATTTTCAGGTGCCTAATGCGATTGCATTGGCGAAAACTTATGCGTCTTGGGATGAGGTAATGGGGGTTTTTAGGTAACTGTAACGTGGGTTTTGGCGGCACCGCCACAGACGCCTTCCATGGATGCGTTGAATTCAATATTAGAGGCTTTTGAACGTTTAATTCGATTGATTTCTGCTATTGAATTCAATGTTGGTGTCTGAAATGTTACCTATTGTTTCAGGTGGGAGTAAGGAATTTTGGGACACGTGTCTGTGGGCACGTGTAATGGATAAAGGTGAGTATGTTCCTTGGCGGAAAGGACATCTGAACCTATATTAGGTTGTGTGGTTCGTAGAACCGCCACAGATATATCTAAGATGTACGAAATGCGAGATATACAGCAAAATGATAAATTCCAACATGTATTACCTGACCAGAAAGTAGTGAAACACAAGAGGCCCAAAGAGGACACCAGCTCTGAGCCTTGCTTGGCGTGGAACACAGGTCCAATGAAGATAGATTTAGTAAAAAAGCAAGAGCAGCCCTTGTGAGGTGGTATTATATCTTAACAAAGGGAGGGTGCTCCAAGCAACTGGTGTAACAATAGTTCGTCCATAGTGTCGACGTCTGTCCCGCGTGGTAGAAACCTTAAAGTGGTGCGGGGGCTTAAATTACATTGGATAACTCAGGCTATGTTGATGGAATCCGATGCTTCCAGCAGGGTCACACATGTCAGACAGGCCAGCGAAAAGTAACATACAAATATCTGCCGCTTCTAATCCAGGGTGTTACCCGTCTCTGTACCTATCGAATGGTGTGCAGCCAGGGCTATACCGACTGTTTCTAACACCGGGTCGAACCAGAGCAGTAAGTAAAGTTTCCATATCAAAACGGGGCTAATATGGCGGGCTATTTTAACCGCCAAGACTCGTGGGAACAAAAATGAATAAGAATTATGTACATAACAAACCCACGAAAAACCCGGTAGGCGTAGGTGTGCTAAGCCGACACTATCGTGAGGGAACAAATCATCACGAACACACCGGCTTGGCAAAAAGAAGACGTAGGGAAAGACGTAGAAAGAGGGATATACGCGTCGGTACATGGAATGCCCGAACGTTATATAAACCAGATGCAATGCAAACGCAATAACGCAAAACAGTATAAAATGGTCATCGACGCGCTTCAGGGAGCCTAACTCCCACACTAAATAATCGAAACCAACGGATACACATAATCTAGGGACCGGCTTCATCATTTGTTATAAGATTACATCCCATGTAATAGATGACTGAATGTCGGTGTTAAAAATACAAGGCCCATGGTACAATTATGTACTTAAAAATGTGCACGCCCCAACAGAATCTACAGACGAAGAAACGAAGAACAGTTTCTATGAGACGGTAGAGGAGATATTTGACGGAATATCTTCATTCGGTATTAAAATTTCGTGGAGTTCAACGGCAAAATTGGAAAGGAAAATATCTTCCAGCCAACTATAGGTAAAGAAAGCCTACATGACGTCTCAAATAATAATGGAATTCGAATCATCACGTTGGGGGAGTTAAAAGATCTGATAGTGAAAAGCAGGATGTTCAGGCACAAAAGAATTCATAAGGTGACATGGATATCACCCAACTGCGTAACGCCTAACGAAATAGACCGCTTTCTCATTGACAAAAGACACCATCCGCGCATCATTGACGTAAAATCGTACAGAAGAGCAGATTGCGACTCGCATGAACTTCTAGTGATAGACAAAATTAGGGGTCGGATCGCAGCAAACCCACACGGGCAGTCACGAGAGAAGAACGTGCAAAAAGTTCGACACTGGTAAACTAAAAGACCTGCGCAAAATTGCTGAATATCAAGACGAACTAACGAATAGATTTAGCAAATGAACTAAGATTTGGAGAATGAGAGTAGTGAAGAAGAGGAAACCAATAATGTGGACACTGAATGGGCATCGATCAGAGACACAATCAAACAAACAGCCCAAAAGGTATTAGGATTTAAAAAAACAATTAAGTCCAAACCTTGATTTGACGATGAGTGCAGGGCGAAGATTGAACAACGTAAACGCCTCAGAGTGATACACTTAGAAAGGTATGATAAAGTCAACGCAGAAAGATACGCGACGATTCGGAAAGAGACCTGTTACTGTGTTATGGCCGTTTCGGCCAAATGTGTGGCCG
Organism: Microdon myrmicae; assembly: GCA_963931805.1. NCBI lineage: Eukaryota > Metazoa > Arthropoda > Insecta > Diptera > Syrphidae > Microdon > Microdon myrmicae. Next base: position 91,082,756 of record OZ007497.1, on the reverse strand, counting down.
AGTCATCGAAAATTGGGTCCAACGAATCGACTGCTGCAAACGTGCCCGCGGTGACCATATGAACGAAGTCGAGTTCGATTCATAAATGTTTTGATTGTATTTCAAGCCGTTTGTTGTATTCCAGAATACTACCCTTATTCGCTTTAACACTAACTCATGTCCTTTCAAACACAACCCTTAAAACTACATCCTCACATATCTTACATTCTCAGTTAATACAGCACATTTCATAAATAAACAGACACAATATTCTATATCCAGTCACGTACAGCACATTTCATAAATATGCCCCTTTTCATAACAAGCACATTTTTCATTTCAAAACATGGCCACTTTGATTTTCGTTCAAAGTTTATTCAAAATTCTAAGTCACAGAGACTTCTAGATTGTTTTGTTCAGTTTATACGCCACAGTCAGTTAGAACAAAATGTTCTATAAAACAAGTAAATTTATATGAAAAAAGGTAGAAAGAAGAGAGCTCAGCTTGAGATAGCTGAGTTCAATAAAATATAAAAATAAATAAAACTTTATAAATTATTTAATAACTAAGAAACGATAATTATTTCAAATAAGAAAAGATATAATAACCTCCACGCTCTTCCCTCGAAAGAGGAAGCACGGCGTTGGAGACGTAACACGATAATAAAGTTTTTGAAATATCTCAAATGGTTTGCGTTTTATTTTAAAAAGAAGTTGTCAAGTCCCTATTGGAAAACCCGATATATATATATATATATATATATATATATATATATATATGGCTCCTCGATAGTATAATGGTTAGTATACCCGCCTGTCACTCGGGAGACCGGGGTTCGATCCCCCCTCGGGGAGCCTCTGGCGCTAGACTAATGACCTTGCCCGGAAAAAAAACAAATCATTATGGAAAATTTAACAAGCCCCAGGACTTGCTAAATAGGGCCAAGACCGGTCCTCGGTTTTAGTGCCGATGATGATGTATGTATATGTATAAACGGAGAACCAAAAGGTATGAATTGCCTGCTGTAATGGCGACAATAAAGCTATAACAATGGAAAGTCTCTATTGCTTTAATGCAAGTTTGGATAAAACACTCACACAGAAATTACAACTACCGCCTTCTGAAGTTCTTGTCAGAGCACCGTGGGTACTGAAAATGCGTAAACCGTTTTGAATAGGACAATTCACATCTTTGTCCACGATGTAAGAAGCTAAGAGATAATGCTAAATATGCCAATTTTGTGCACAGCCGTTTAGCTCAATGGGGAAGCGACGGTTCCAAGCATCTTATTGAGTATATGATGCGGCCAGTATTGTGAGTATTGGACCAAAATCTCGACTCGAGCAACCCCAGTGCCGAATAAGCTGCACGAACTCGAAGGAATAGAATGAGAAGTCGTAGAAAATAATAGGAGAGCAGCCTAAGGACTAACCAGCCCAGCGAAGGAAAGCCCAAGAGAGGTCTCACGGACAGAGTGGTATGAGATGCAAAGGTGTTTTAAACTACGTAGGTGCAGAGCGGGCACATTATACAATCCTGTGAATCGTGCATGATAAAGGCTCAGCCTCGCAATGTATTGTATATTAGAGGATTACGCATCCTTTGGCGCAAGTACGAAAAAATTATGGAGTCGTGTGCATCTTTTAGACGAGACGCGGGCACAAAAGAGATTTTGAAGAATTACTCAATGTCCCTTATACTATTATATTATAAAATATGTAATTGTGCACTTTGATGCTTGATGATTGCTGCTCCTTTAATGAATGATTCTTAAGCAACATCGAGTTTCGAAACTATCCCCTTGCTGATCACTTGATAAATGTTGATCAATGCGACAATATCTTCTAATACTGACATTACCATAAATCCGGTGAATGATTGATATTTTTGCATTCATTGCACTTAATTCTTTTCCAATTTATTTCACGGTCATATATCGAATACATTTCTCATTTTTAACTGTTCACACTTAGAATCTCGATCTTGTCAACGAAATCGACATCATTTGTATGTTTGTGTGAATTTGCGTGACTTTAGAACGACTCCAAGTTTGGCGGTTTAAACGTGAACAATATATCCACTGTTTCATTGATACGTGGTGAAAGAGTTAGGAGATATTCATTTATGAATATGGTATTAGCGGTGTTATCTGATAACCTTATAAAGTTCTCGACAATCTTTAAATTACACAAATTTGAAATATTAACGAAGTAGAATTTGAATATTCATATAGTTATTTCCACAACCCGCATTCGAAGCACTTGCTAACGCCTAAACTTCTACGCTACACCATTGTAATATATTTCATTTTCCGGCCACAATACTACTATACACATATTCTACTAAAACTGGTCACAATGTTTCCATAGCACAATCAATCTCTAGTGCAATTGTTTTAAATAGATGCAGAAAACCTGATTCTATTCGCTACATTATCCGATGGCGAAAGCTCGTCACAAGATTTTACATTAAAAACTGCATTTGGCGAATATGAATTGCACAAGTTACAGGAAAAACCAGATACACCAAAGTTGCTTTTAAAACACTCCTTTCATGAGCGTGCCAATGCTTGCATAGAGTATCCAAATTAAAACGGGTGTCCTTGATTAAGTCATTTCAGAAAAATCTCTTAGGCAATAAAGACAATCTGACTAGATGTTACCTGGTAGCTTTTGTCGAGAGTCTAACAACAAAATATTCCAAATGATCGTTTATAATCCGTCACGTTGCAAACCGAACACTTTACTTATTTCGTTACTTCAAATCACTCAGAACTTTCTTCAAATCACATACGATGACAACGGAAAAATAATTCTTCCGGTTTGTAGTTGCGAGATGTCCAGAATTTTTTTTTCTTCTATTTTCCGCCCTTAGTATTCAAAGTCCAACAGATAACTGAAATTGAGGTAGTACAAGTTCGTGAATCAATATCTTCGACAACAGAAAGACACCTGCAGCTATAGGGTGAGGACAAGATCAACACGACGGGGGCGACTTCAACTGGTTTAATCAGCGAATAAGATGCTGATTCTAAATTTGAAGTTCGGTTGTTGGTTAACCTGATATCTAAAGCGATGTGTTTATCTAGCTGATTTACATACAAATGAGAGATCGGGCTTTAGTTTAAACGCGTGGCTTAAATGGGCCCCTGCACGCTTTAAATATTTCATAATAGTGTGACAGAATAGTTGATAATGTGTAGGGAATCCCCTGAAGATCTAATTCCCACTGTGAATCATGGGAAATATCTAGAGTTTCTGGTGAAGATGCTTAATTTTTTCTGAGTAATAAAGGCGAGATGATCTTGAAATGACATATCAAGAAAAGATAGTAAAATTAAATAAATAAATAAATAAACATGCTCTAGAAAAGTGATCATTCGGTTCTCACAACAGATGTTTTACGAAAAAGTGCCGCCCCCAAATGCCATAGGGGTCGACCCATACAGTAATCGCATTCACTTAACGTGAATTTGCTCATATTATACATTTTTGGATTATCAACACAAATTTTGTGGGTAAACCCAGGATATACGAGGGTCAACTGAAAAGTTTCCGACCTAACAAGGATACAGGACATTTTTCTTAAAATGTATGTTTATTTTTCTACATAGTCTCCGTGTAACTCTACACACTTCTTTCTCCCAGCGACACTGCCATCTCTCTAACCCGTCCAAATAGTACGCGGAGTTTTTCTCTGCGAAATAACTGTTCACGAAGGTTATTGCCTCCTCTTTTGACGAAAATCTGTCCTCCGATCGCAATTTTTAGATTAGGGAACAGTCGTTTGGGGCTGGATCTGGTGAGTAAAGCGGATGGTCAAGCAGTTCAAACCGTAATTCGTAGATTTTCGCCATGGCAACCGCTGAGGTGTGAGACGGTGCGTTGTCTTGGTAAAACAGGATTTTCTTTTTCTGCAAATGTGGCCGTTTTACTGTAATTTCTGCCTTCAAGCCGATGCCCCATTTGCAGTCCACTGTTTTGACTGTATTTTTGTTCTACGGTCGTCTAGCACCATTTGGTGAACTTTAGCGATGTTTCGTCAGTTGTTGCAGTTTTTGGACTTCGCGAATGTTCATCGTCTCCCAAGCTCTCACGGTCACGTTTAAATTTAGCTGGCCAAAATTTCACTGTGATAAATGATGGTGCAGAGTCCCCATACACAGAGTCCAACTCATCTTTGATTTGCGTAGGCGTATTGCCTTTAAAAAACCTAAATTTAATGATAACTCGATACTCAATTTTATTCATTCTCACATAAAATCTCACATCGACCTGTGGAGTAGGTTTAACTTGTGCACCTGCACGGGCGCGGATTCAGAAAACACCCACTGACTGTCACTGAAAAGAGTTTGTACAATAAAACACTCAAGGCTCCTTTATTTATGTATTATTTCTTTATTGTCCGAACGATTATCTTGTATCTCAAAAAATGGTTTTCACGGTTGACTATTAATAAATGTTAGTTAACTGAGTTAAACGGCTCGGATAGATGATCGTACGCCGGGATAAATTTAACATAACTTGTATATCTTATAAGATTTCACGACATTCTCTCTGTTGTTCTTTTCAGCACGCCACTATCCCACAATCCAACTGCTTTGTCGTTTACACTGATTAATTATTTATTCGACACGGGGCACACGATTGAGTGATTAATTGCAACTCTCGGTTATTAGACCGCGACCGTACTCCTCTGGTGTTACAGATTGTATCTTTACCGCCGCTCGGAAAAAAACTCCACTTCGACTCTTTTTCGAGTGTGCACACAGCGGTGGTTAGGATCTGACTCCTATAATTTTTAGAATTGAAAAGCCGAACAGCGCAACGGCAGAGACTCGACTTTACTTTTCGAAGGATGAAATTTGACTCACGCAACGTCCCCGGTACGTGTGCGCGGTTCCAAGGTTACTATCTGACTCTGGTGACGATTCTAGATGTTGTTTCGCGCGGATACCACTATTCAAGATGCACACAAACAGGAAGAGGGCCTGCACATGGGGAAGAACAGTATTTCGTATATCGGCTGCAGTCGAATAAGGAAAAACGACAACAAAAACTGACTACCGATATCTGAATTCAATTCAAATGGTCGCTCGTATAGCGGTCAAAAAAGCTTGCTATGTTTAAAGTAGCGATTCGTTGATGCAGAATTAGGTTTCTTAGTATTATGTCAACAGAAATGCTATTTCGGGGGTCAAACGTTAAGATATGCGTTTGTTTGCGTTAGCTAATGGTACGAGGGTTGTTTAGAGGAACGATACCGTGGGACCTGATCTGGTGATCAGGGTCATTTCACAATGACGGTTGTGTATTTATCCACATCAATTGTGCATTGCATCCATAGCGAGTCAAGGGTCGAATTCCAGTGTGAATATTTACACTGGCAAAGAATTCGGCTCTTGGCAGTTAGGCACGAGTTGCGCTATGCTTTGTATTAGTGAACAAAACATGTGACGTGACCATTGCTAGATTGTTTAGGAAAAACAAACTATGATCACGTCCAATTGGAGGCTAGTTTATCGTTTATGCAACCGATCAGGGATAATGGGCTGCAGCTGTATAAGCAAGCGATTTGCCATGGCGTGTCTTTTGGACCAACGGATTGTTGGAACAAGAACACTCGGGAGAGTTGGCCTGTGTTTAATGGGCATGTGGTCGCCCATAGTAACCGATCGGTTCATGACAGATGAACCGAGATGGTTCAGTTGATGCCATTGGTTTTAATGCCATGGCAAGACTTATGTTTCAGTTATGAAATCGTTGAATAGAGTATTGTACTCCTCGTAAACAGGTAAGCTGCTTATGGTTGGTGCAGGCATTTGCAGGTTGGGGACGGGGAGTTGGGTTACGACGATGGATGGTTCTTCGGGAATGCTTAAAGAACCCCCACGGACTCAGCAGAAAATTGACCACCATTCACTGTAGACGTGCGACAATCGCCAAATGATGGTTGATGAACGGTTCAACGGAACGGCCTAAAAAGTGAAGTGTATGTTTATTAAATTAAATTATTATTAAATTATTTTTAAATTAAACCGCGTTGCACATCTTAAATGCGTAGGGGTTCGCTTGGGACTTCTCTGCACCCAAAATAACTTAAAATCAACTAGTGCCGATACGCGACGTACGAAGTGTTCCCGTTTGTGTATGTGCACAATATAATAAACAAACTCTTGCAGATGATTTTCTATCTGTCACTCAATAATAAACAATAAAAACAAATCAAAACAAAAAAAAAGTGAAAACACGTGGTCCGTAATATGGACGTAAATCAAATGGATGCCAAAATGGTGCTTCGGAGAAGGCAAAATACAGACCTGAGTCTAAAGGCTAAACACCATAAAGCCAATAAAAACAAGGATACAGATACGTGGAGTAACAACAGCGACGACGAAGACAACGCCCATGGTGCCCAGTACTCAGGGGCTGGAAACCAATTCCAAGAACTAGCTGTCAGCGAAACATATGAAGACGCCAGCAATCAGGTCGAGGTCCTCAACAGATTCATCCGTGAGATTAGTCTTAAAAAACAACAACTGGATAAACAAATGGAGGAAGTTGTTAAACTAAAAAACAATTTGAGCCAGAATGAGCGGAAAACGAAAATGGTACAACAAGAACAGCAAGAACAAAGACAACAGCAACCCACGAAGACACAGAAAACACGACAAGCTAAGGAAAGTCAACAACAGGAATCACATCAACAACAACAGCAGGAACCACATCAACAGCAGGAAACATCTGAGCAGGTGCCCGTCAAAAAAAAAGGAGAAAGTACCTCCTATCTACATCAGTTACATGGAGACAAAACAAAACGGATAAATAATTTTAAGATAAGTTTAACATGCGATGATTTAGAAGGGTATAACAAAATTAAATCGGCATCGGAAATCGAAAAGCGAGTACTACACGTACACACCTAAATCGGAGAAAACTGTCTCCATGCTCCTTAAAGGAATTGACCCTTCCTTTACTCCCGAAGAAGTGCTTGAAGAACTAAAAACTTCGAAAACGATACCTTGAAATTTACAGGTGTGAAACCATTTTCTACAGCAAATTCTAGAAATCGCAACCGTAAGTTGCCTTTCTTCATTGTGTCTCTAAATCCCAATAGTAAAATTGATGGACTTAGATATATTAAACACATTAATCACCAAACAATAAGTTGGGAGAGAATAAAGAAGTCCGACCGCGTATAGCAGTGTATGCGCTGTCAACGCTTGGGCCAGGGGGCAGCGAATTGCAACATGCATTTCAGATGCGTCAAATGCTTAAATAAGCATATCATTGGAGAATGCCCATTGGGCAAAGAACAGGTCGCGGATAGAAATAAACTGTCCTGTGTCCTCTGTAACAACTCACGTCATCCTGCTAACTTTAGAGGTTGCCCTAAGTACCAACAATTAAAATCAAAGTTGGAACCCAGAAAGAAGCAAGTTGACGAAGAGAAAAGGATGAAAACTCACTCTTACAACAACTTCGTGGCACCAAGTGTGTCATACGCCCAAATGGCAGGTGGAGTAAAAAATGCACCAATCTTAGAACAATCACGCAATATCATTAAAATGCCTGCTCCAGAGGCACAAACTGATATAACAGCAATATTACTGTCCATACAAGGACAGTTTACTGCGTTTGATAAAAAATTCGAAATTATCGAAAAAAAATGACTTTAATTCACTAATCCGCATGGAAAGAAGGGATAATCTCAGCAATCTGCTGGAAGCTGAACGCCCAGATGTGCTTTTGGCTAGCGAAACTAAGCTAAACCAAGGCACAAATGGGGCTACCCATATTATAAAGTAATTAGACGAGATCGTCCAAATTCCACTAAGGGGGCGGGGTCGCTGTTTTAGTTAAAAATGATCTACAACACAAAGTCGTTTACAGTAAAGATGTATACAAGTTCCAGGTACTAGAAGCCTGCGTTATAGATATTCCTTTGAAATGTCAAAAGCATCTGTGGGGCTTTTCAGGCCGCGAAGAGCCACGCATCGCTTGATCCCCACCATTACCAGCAGTACAACTTACCTTAAAGTTGAAATTTCGGCAAGATTGTACAATCGTGCTAGGGCATTAACCGCCACCATAGCTGGAATCAATTCGGTTATCCCTACGGATAACCGACATAAATACATACTAGGCAGCTTACCTTATATGGGGGCTGTTCCAAGCCTCTTCTCCACGGTCATCACCTGAAAGCATAATTCATGGCAAGATCATCAGCTTGCCATGACATTGATTCCAACATCAATCGATTCTCATCGGTACGATCCTCGATCTATCCTTTCCAAGAAAAAAAAGGTTCAAATTATTATTGGCCTTGCTGGCACGCATTCACTGGGTTATCAGCATGACCGATGCTGCGATCCGTTGCCGTTTTTCGGAACGATCGCCAGCGTCGGGCATGACCATCAATATTATTTACCCAATGAATGACCAACGATTCACACAATGGCTAGCGATGCAGTTTCGTTTACTTAAGTAAACATCTAAGCGGATGCTCTTGCCTTATGGCACTAGAACAGGAGTAATTACCCTAAAACTCATGCAGCTGATGTTATCTGGCCGTTGTGTGTTAGTTTAAACAGAATCCAAGTGCACCCATGTTTATTGGGATTGTTTGCCTTCGGCGAGTGTGTCTGTTATCGGTCGCCAGCCGCCCGCGGACCTAGGAAACTTTATGCCAATCAACTAAACGTTGATTTATGGTTTCACTGATGTGCTAGCAGATCTTCGGTGTATTTTCACACCCGATGGGGCCGCCGCCGGCGAGAGTTACACAAATTAATTGTGTACACAGCTGCCAACCCATCCAATGCCGGCGAACTCAAACGATCCGCATCCCCGTCGTAGATCATGGGAAATAGCGTTTCTGTTGACATTAGATGGCAGAACCTTTTCCTTCAGCTAATGATCATTATGATGGGATGCGATAACAACGTCCGCATCCATCTATGTTCGTCCGTTGCTGATCATGTAGCGCATACATATACATGGAAAATCCACCCCATGTTAACTAACCCAACCACGATTGACTGCCTCGAGTTGATCGTGTAGCTCCTCCCCTTTTTGAGGCTATTCGTGACCGGTTCCTTCGTGCGTAGACGAATGGAAAATCAGTCAGATACAATTATTCAAGGAGTCATCTTGTGCCGGAGAGACGAAGGATTTTCGAGTGTCCACACAGTTTGCCAAGTGTAATGTTAGACGTTTACTTTATGTCACTACGAGTGTCCCATAGTTTGTCAAGTGTAATGTTAGACGTTTACTTTATGTCACTACGAGTGTCCCCATAGTTTGTCAAATGTAATGTTAGACGTTTATTTTATGTCACTTCGAGTATTCACATAATTGTTTCGTATTATTTTATGTTACTTTGTTAAAACTGTACCCTATCAACGAACTTCCTGTGAAATCAAAATTTTAACGAATATGTAACTGGAACTTACTTACACCAAGTAATAAAAATATACAAACTACATTCGAAGTGAAGTGTTTAATTTTGTTCTCCGTTGCTGCCTTGGGGATCAACTTGTGTGCTGGTTTCTTCGTTATCTTCGCGGAACGATTTAGTACCCCGTTTTCCGTGTGAGAACTGGTTAACATCGTCGGTCGTTGGGTGTTTTCAGTAAACCCGTGCCGTACGCCGGTACGCTAATATAAAAAACCACCCACACATCTATACGTGATCTCTGCTTGTGCTCCCGAAGCTCCACAGTGTATACAGTTTATCAATAAACTTGATACCCTTTTTCGAAGTCTCAAGTTAGACTCGGAAAATAATTATTTCTTTATGGCGGGAGATCTCAATCCCAAGTACAGTACTTGGGGTAACCTTATCACAAACACAGGAGGCAATGCGTTGTTCGACTTCCTTCTTGGATTTACTGTTGCTGGACGAGCGAATACAACTATTAGATACGGATCTAACTACTCGAAATTGTCTTCGTACAATCGAGTACGATAGCGATCATTACGGACTTGATGCTCTAATACATGTCCCAAACGAACACTCACTACTTGAGCAGTACAAACAGATACATTCTCTTAATTTCGGAAGAGCACACTGGTCGCGCTTTGTATCCGACAAAATAAATAAAAAAATAATTACGCTCCAATGGCATAGATCCACCAACTGACAGAAATCTTCATAATGACGAAATTGATCATTATCTTTCGACGATGAACAACACTGTTACTAATACAATGAATCGTTCTATTCCAAAAGTGTCTCACATGGAGAGCCATTCTAACCGATACAGAAACGCAACGATCGACGAGCTGTGTAAGCAAAAGAGTATTCGGCTCTCTAAGTTAAAACTGCTCTACAGATAATTCAGCGACCCAAATAGCCAGGAAATAAAAACAATTAAGTCATTTATTAAAAATCTTCAAAAACTGATCCGTGACACCTATAGATCAGTAACTAATGAAGATTGTAACAAGAGAATTCAAGCCATTAAAGCTAGTGGACCGAATATGTTCCCTCAAATAAATAAAGTCATTCGAAGGAAAGATTATAATGACATCCTATGTCTGCGAGTTCCGCGGCCTCCCGAGAATTGTCAAACTCTGCTGAATGCAGGACTTACCCCGGGACATATCAACTCTAACGAAGAGTTCATAATAGTCTAGGATCCGCAAAAAGGCGAACTCAATTGATGCTTGTTTCGAAGCAGTGTATAGATTGAACGAATCGGCTCATTCTAACCTTGACCTGGAAAATAGGGCTGTCCAAAAGCAATTTCGCTACGCAATGAACTTAAAAATTAGCGTCTCTTAAGTCGAAGTTTCACAATCTTCAGTGAAAATAATAGAGCGGATTCCCCACTTAGAAATCGAAACACTAAGATATTTGTACACAAAGATGAACTGACGGATATTCTTAGATCGATTAAGAAAAAAAAATCTTGTGGAATAGATAGTATTCCAAACATTGTTCTAAAGCATTTACCTCTTGAAGTAGTGAAGGTTTACACTATTTTGTTCAATAACGCTCTAAATAATGCATATTATCCAACCCAATGGAAATCTGCAAGAGTCCATCCCCTCCCCAAAAAGGGCAAGGACAGGAGCAATCCAGCCAATCTTCGCTCGATTAGTTTGCTTCCGAACATCAGCAAGGTATTCGAGAAAATTATAAATAAACCATTGACTAACTGGTGTGAAGAAAATGGTATTATTCCGAACAACCAGTTTGGTTTTCGATCGCAACATGACACAGTTCATACTGCGGCAAAACTTGTTTCCGACATACAGTGGAACAAGGCGAAGAGACAATGCACAGGGGCCTGTTTAGTTGGCTTTGAAAAGGCTTTCGACACCGTATGGTTAGAAGGGCTGGTATATAAGTTATCAAATCATTAGTCTTGCGCCAGAGGCTCCCCGACGGGGAAACGAACCCCGGTCACCCGCGTGACAGGCGGGTATACTAACCACTATACTATCGAGGAGCCATATCTAGGTATACCCGAATATTTATTATACATTAACTACGATATGATAATGGGTAAACAATTTGTAGTGAAATGTGGAGATATAATCTCTAACAAGACTTTCCACATCAAAAACGGCCTACAACAGGGAGCTGTGAATTCTTCCATTTTATTTAACATTTACACTAGTAGTCTAGTGGGTTCTATCAACCATGCAATTGCGTATGCCGACGACATTGTGGTGTATAGATTTCGAGAAAAGATTGATGTTATCAACAGACTTCTGCAAGATGATTTCAACAAAATCAAACGTTTTTGCGACGACTGACTATCCTTTTCAGAACGCCCCTGTCCAGTGCATCAAGGGACACAAAACGGAATTGGAAAACATTTTCTATTGCGGAAAGTAATAATCACTCCACTACAAGTAAAAACTGTAGTCAGATACCTTGGATTCTGGCTTGATCAATATCTTTACTTTGATAAGCATACAGCAGCTGCTCTTAGAGTAGCTAAAAATGCATATGCAATGACACGAAGTTTCTTCCGTAGTAGTCTTCTGGCCCCAAGGTGAAAATAATTTCATACTCAGCATTCATCCGACCAATATTGGTGTATGGCTGCCCGTTATCGTACAACATATCCCCATTTTACATGGAGAAGTTTCGGGTGTTCGAGAGGCAGTGTTTGCGTTCCTGCCTAGGAATGTATAGAACGCCAGAGTCGCAAGACAAGAAATACTATCCCAATAAAGTCCTGTATGACAAATCAGGACTAAACAGAATAGATAACTTCATTATCAAGACTGTTCGTGGTCACACAACAAGGGCAATGTGCAGCGAAAATGATCTCATTTCGGGAGCATTCTATCCCAATGATATGTATATGGAGAGTACTCTCCAGAATGGGTTCATTCCCCCAGAAGCGTTCCCTTTCTTGGATAAAAAAAGGTCTTATCCAAGACAAACATGGAGTCCCTATTATTTACCACGCCTTCCGTGGTGCCAGGGATAAACGAATTCTCCACGATAACGATATCTCTAATTTTCCAGGTCGCCTGCGTTTTAGTATGGTGATCGGTGAAAGAGATAAGTCAATAAAAGATCGATCCCATCCCAACTGGTTGTGGATCAGTGATGAAGAAAGGACTACACGTCCCCAAACATAGCATGCCACTCAGGTGCACCGCTTTCCTTCCCCCTATCCCCAATTTCCAATTATTTTTATTTTATCTTTTAATTTTGGTTTTAATTTAATTTTAATTTTTTATTTTTTTATTTCAATTTTTATTTGTATTCCTTTATTCCTTGTTTATGTTTGTCCGTTTTGTTTCATTTTTATTTTGCTTGTCAACCCCCTATATATGTAATAAAAAAAAAAAAATTTATAAACAATACAGATGTAGAAAAAATAGAATGCATTTTAAAAGAGAAAACATATCAATTATTGCGACATGTTATAAAAACAGTTATTGTACGCCGAAAGGCATATGAAATATGATAATGTGTAATTTATAGTCCTTGCGAAGAGCCAGTAAGTTAATGTAAGAATGTTATTTGTAAAATAGATGTTAACATTTAGTCTTAAGTGAAATATGTAATTGAATTGTTGAATAAATGTGGATATAAAACAAAAAAAATAGCTGGCAGCAGTAAATGCATTGTATTTAGGAGAGCAATCACAGGGAAACAAATATGAAGATTATCCAAATTAATCTCAATCACTGTCAGGCACCGCAGGACATCCTGAAACAAACAGCTAGGGAGGAGAGAGAGCTGACGTCATACTCATCAGCGAACCGTACAAGGCTCTCAGCAACAACATATGGGTGAGCGACAAAACAAAGACCGCAGCTATAGGTGGAAGACATGCGTTTCAAGACGTCTACACACAAACCGAGGGCTTTGTCAGGGCAAAAATTAATGGCATACATTTTTACAGCTTTTATGCCAGGCCGAGTTGGTCCCTTAGCCAATACCAGGCCATGTTGGACAATTTGGCGGCAGATGCCCAAGGAAGGCCTAAAGTGATTATAGCCGGCGACTTCAACGCATGAGCAATGGAATGGGGTAGCCGATCAACCAACACTAGAGGCCGTATTCTGTTGGAAACCTTTGCATCTCTGGACATCGGCATTGCAAACAACGGGCGGGTAAATACATACCGTAACGGAAGAAAAGGGTCGGTCATCGACATCACTTTTGGGAGCAACACCCTCCTACGTAAGTTAAAATGGCAGGTCGACGAGGCATGCACGCACAGTGACCATCAGGCCATTATAGTCAATATACAACAAAACAAACGTAGAAGGAGTCTCCAAATAGGTGGTCCGAAATGGAAGGACACATTACATTTGAATTAATATTGAGTACCAACGATGTAACCAATGCTGAAACAGCCGACGCCCAGTCACACCAAATCATCCGTGCTGTCACGACAGGGTGCGATGCAGCTATGCCCAGGCGATCTAACGGAGAATTTATTACACCTTGTTATTGGTGGAATGAGGAAATAAAGGCACTCAGGACTCGCTGTCTACAAGCCCGACGCGAAGTGCAGCGGTCTAGGAGGACAGCCAACTTCCAAGAGCACTTGGACGAGTTCCGGTCAGCACGGCGCAATCTACAAAAGGCGATCAACGACAGCAAAACGAGGTCCTTCAAAAGCATATGCGAAGGAGCTGATATAAATCCATGGGGTACGGCGTACAAGATGGTAATGAGTAAGCTGAATGGTTCCAGGTCCCCGCAGATATCATGTCCAAAAATGCTGGGGTCAATAGTAAACCAACTATTCCCACAAGGCACTTCCCCACATTATGACTTAATAAGCGAGTCAGTGGTGGAGACATCCCGAGAGTCACGGCAGACGAGCTACAGTCAGCATGCAGGAGGATGCAGGACGGCAAAGCGCCGGGTACTGACGGAATTCCACACAAGGCGGCGATAGCGGCAGCTGAAAGTCGACCGGAGATGTTTATAAACACCATGCAAACGTGTCTAGAGGAAGGTGTCTTTCCAGAAACTTGGAAACTGCAACACTTGGTGCTCCTAGCAAAAAGTAAAAAACCACCCGGAGAGCCCTCATCATATCGCACAATATGCCTTCTAGACACTATGGGAAAGATATTGGAAAGAGTGATATACGAAAGACTGCTAAGCGTAGCAGAAGAAAAAGGAGCCTTATCGAACCAACAATACGGGTTTAGAAAATCGCGCTCTATCGTCGACGCCATAAAGAGAATAGTTGACTTTGCGACGGAAGCAATAAGTGGAGAGAGATGGTGCTGGGGCACAAAGGAATACTGTGCACTTGTAACACTGGACATAAAGAATGCCTTAACTCGGCAAAATGGCCAGTCATAAATAGAGCGCTTCACAGAATGGGCACCCCACACTATATATTCATGTGATAGAGGCAGCTACTAACGAGGCAGTGGTGAAAGTCAAAGAATGGCTGGTATCCGCTGGTCTCGAGCTAGCAGACCACAAACCAGTGGCGGTTTTAATAACTAGCCGAAAAAAGGTGGAATATATGAATATAAAGGTCGAAGATCAAATTATTAGATCGAAAGACACAATAAAATATCTAGGAGTTATGATCGACAGCAAGTTACAATTCAAAGAGCATGTCAAGTATTCTAGCAAAAAAGCATCAATGCTGCAAGCAGCTTTTTTTTTTTTTTTTACATTTCTGTATTTATTGACCAACAATGATTTGTTACAATAAGTAATACAGATAACTTATAATTAGCTTAGCTTTAATCGTTTACACATACTTGCTAGTACATTTTTCAAACATTATTATAAAGTTACATATTTCATGGGTGGACAAGATAGGAGTAGGTGGGGCTTCCTGGAAAAGGTCAGAAAACCAGGATATAATTATTTACTTAACCTATAACTAATTTGCTTAACTTAACTTAACTCAGCTTAGCCTAGCTTATCTAATTATTAAATCTATTATTATTACAATAAGTTAGAGTAGGGTGGGGCGGGAGGTATAGTGGTCGATGGGTAGGATTTGGGTTAGGGTGGGTACTATCAGTCGGGGATATGGGTTGGGGGAACACTTTCCGATTGGTCGTTGAAACGCAAGATATTAGAGAAGGGTTGTATATTACAATATTTAAACTGGTGAGGTGAGAGTTCAGTATTGTGGTATACAATCTCATTGGAGTTGTTGACCAACCTGCCAAAGGTGAAGAGGGTTCTGGTGTGGAGACAGTTCGGGTAGGCAGTTCGGTTGTCTGACGGAGTCGATGTGAGCGCATTTATTATCGGATTGGGATTATTGGGACGATTTTCGATAAATTTGATGGACAGCCCGAGGAAGCGTCGATCTATACGTTCAATATTAGCGGCATAGTAGAGCGAACTACTGTTGTAATATTTGTGGGAGTTAGGATGTCGGTTGAGGCCAGTGATAAGTCTGAAGCATTTCCTTTCGAAAACGCGTAGCTTCTCCATTTGGGCGGGTGTAATATGGTACCATATCGGGCATGCATATGTGAGAGTGGGTCTGATTATTTGTTTGTAGATAAGTGATTTGACTTTGGGAGAGAGACCATTCGGTTTGTACATGACTTTTCTGCAGAGGTTCAGTTGGGTTGTGGCTTTACGAATCGTATTTTTAATGTGGGCGGAGAATGACAGATTGTTGGTAAAGGTTATACCTAGATACTTTAAGGTTTTGGAGGGTTTAATTATATTGTTATTTATTTTAATTCTGATTTTATTATGGCAGCGAATAGTGTTGTTTGTACAACTCGCGTTTCTGCCTTTAAAAACTATGAGCTGAGTTTTGGTTGGATTTAGTTGAATTCTCCACTTGGTAAAGTAGGCTGACAGGATTGGGAGATATCTGTTAATACAGTTTCTTGCCTCCTTGACAAGCTTGTTGCTTGAATAAATTAAGGTGTCGTCGGCATAGTTGAGCATTGTTGTATTGGGTAACAGTGGCTGCGGTGCGTCTGATGTATAAAGAAGGTATAGTAGTGGGCCGAGGATGGATCCTTGAGGAACTCCTGCGGTTATGCTATAAGGTGTCGATAGAGTTGAGTTTATTTTCACCATGAACTTTCTATCAGAGAGGTAAGAAGCGAGAAGTTTTGTGGAGTGGATGTTTAATCCATACATTGAATGAAGTTTGTATAACAGTCCTGCGATCCAGACACAGTCGAATGCTTTAGCTATGTCTAGGGAGACACATACCGTTGGGGATTGGTTTTGGAGGTGGGTCGTCACATCATGTGTCAGTTTTAAGAGAGCATGACAAGTGGAGTGTTGTGAGCGGAAGCCAAATTGAGAGTTCGGAATGAGGGAGTTATCCCTGGCAAATGAGAGAAGATTTTTGTAGATTTTACATTCAAGAATCTTGCTAAGCGAGTTTAGCTGCGATATCGGACGGAAGTTATCCGGGTACTTGGAGGGCCCAGATTTGCTAATAGGGACGATCACCGCTGTTTTCCAACTTTTAGGGAAATGTGAAGCGTTTATTATGTGGTTGAGAAGAACGAGAATCGGGAGCAAGTTGCCTGGGTGGAGTCTTTTGAATAGGAGGTTAGGGATTCCATCTAGGCCAGTCGATTTTTTATTGTTACGTGAAGTAATGACTTCGGATAGTTCTTCAAGGCTTAGGAATGTGTCGATTCCTACGGGGTGTGATGCTTTATTTTGATGATGGTTTCGGTGAATTCAGTAATAAATGGTGTGAGGGATGGCTCCAGTGAGCGTGGAATGTAATCGTTCACGGTATCGTGGAAATTTGTTACTGGGAGGGTATCGTTTTGCTTATGGACTTTGCAAAAATGTTCAGCGAGACAGTTTGCTATATCAGTGTCCGACTGGACGATGTTATTATTAGTTGGGTGAATAAGATAATCTGTTCGAGGCTTGAGTTTGCGACCCGTTAGTCTGTTTATGTTTTTAAATAGATCGCGATTTGGTTTGATACTGTTTAGGGTGGATGTGTAGGTCTGATTAGTGAAAACTTTTAGTTGTCCATTTATCAGGGAGGTCAATAGCTGGATCTGTTGTTTAATAAAAGGTGAGTAGCTAGTGTGCAATTTTCGTCGGAGTTGTTTTTTTATACGTAATAATTTTGTGAGTAGGTTGGGTAGGGGTTTTCCTAAGTGATTATGAGGAACGATAGTGGGAGTATGGCTGAAGAGAGCATTTCCCAGTATTTGCTCTATTTGGGCCGCTGCTTGGTCAATTTGTGTAGGGGGCAGGTTAGAAGATTCCGGTAAAGAAAATTTTGAAAAGCTAGCAGCAATATCCTTATTGACTTTTTTCCAGTTTGTTTTGGTGAAATTTGGAATAGGATTCAGAGTGTAGAGTGGTTCAAGCGAGGGGATTTGAACCGAGGTGTGGACAGAGCCATGATCCGAAGGGAATGTGAAGGACACTGTGGGAGGTTTAGATGAATAGCTATCTGTAGACTTTAGGAAGAAATCGATTGTTGACTTGGTTGAGCTGCAAATTCGAGTAGGTTGCAACGGGCAGTCTGCGTAGACATATGGATGAAGTCGGAGGAGATCAAGGAGTTGACTGCAAGCAGCACTTGCACGAATACTACCAAACATCGGATGACCTGGATATCCACGAAGAATCTTGATGTCTAGTATACTGTTTGGGCCAGCATACTGACGACGAAGGAAGCGAAGAAAAAGCTGACGTCAGTCTATAGACTCTGTGCCTGAAGAACCATCAGCGGTTTCCGAACCATCTCGGACGAAGCTGCTTTTGTCGTAGCTGAAATGGTTCTAATCGATATCCTTGCCGACGAGATGTTAAGAACAACAAGAGAACGTCAAGGCAACCGGAACCAACAACAGTGAAGGAGATCAAGGAGGAAGAGAAAGCAACCTCATTAACCATATGGCAAACTCGGTGGGACAACACTACGAAAGGCAGATGGACGTACAAATTAATCCTATCTATCGCCACCTGGATGAAGAGAGACCACGGTGCCTGCAACTACCATGTTACTCAGTTTCTGACCCGCTTTGGTTGATATCGCAAATACCTGCACCGTTTTGGACACAGCAGCTCACCGTTGTGTCCAGCGTGTCCAAACCGAGAGGAATTACGGAGCATGTGGTGTTCCACTGTAGACGCTTCAACGAAAGAAGATCCAATCTCCCATGCCCGCAAGACCTCATAGAGCAGATGCTATGCTCCGAGGATAACTGGATGGAGATAAGCGCATATGTGACCAAAGGGCAACTCGAAGTTAGAAGAATCGAGAAAGTAAGGCAAGCACAAATAGCCGACATGAAGAGAGCAGCTTAAAAAAGCATAAAGCTAACCAGCCCCGCGAAGTAATACCTAACGGCAGTCCCGTGGGGAGAGTGGTTGACGGGAGCGAGGGTGTGCTTTAGTACGCAGGTGTGCAACTTGGAACCGTCGTTCCAGGTACACGAATCGTGCATGCTAGTAGCACGGGCTGCTAGTATCTATGAAGATTTCACATCCGTTGACGCATCAAAAAAAAAAAAAAAAAAAAAAAAAAAAAAAAAAAACGGCTCACATATGGGCAGGAGCCGCACAGTATAAGTCGTACATGAGGGGAGTGAACTCCGCTCATAGACTGGCGTCACTAAAAGTGTGTTGTGCATTCCGAACGGTATCCGAAGAAGCTATAAATATTCTGGGCGGGACGACGCCACCTGACATTGCAGCTAAAGAAAACGTTGCATTGCATAAGGTCTCTCAAGATTATCGTCGGAGAATGCGGTCACAAGTCTAAGAGAAGGGCAACGAAGGTGCGATTCTTCCACCAAAGGAAGATAGACCCACACCATGATACCTGATATAGAAACATGGGTGAAAAAAAAACAACGCGAGATGAATTACCACCTGACTCACCTAATATCAGGACATGGATGCTTTCGGCAATACTTGCACAAGTATAAGCATGTGAAACACCCATACTGCTTGTATTGCGAAGGCAAAAGAGAAAATGCGGAACACGTACTCACAGAGTGCGTGAGATTCGAGACCCCACGAACAATTTTCCAGAGACATATGATACGAGGGTTGCCTTTTATATTTCGGGATTAGAGAACAAAAACAAATATTGATCATCGAAAATCACTTTAGTGTTTTTCAAAATATTCCCCATGAAGATCTATACACTTTTGCATGCGTTTGAACCAATTGTCGAAGCACTTTTGCCACTCTGATTGAGGTATCTCCAACACATGCATTGTGAATGCAGCAACCGCTTCTTCAGGTGTCGAAAAACAAATCGATGTTTTGGGTGCTCAAAAATGCAGTTGTCGCAGCCGATGTGTGAGAGCTCGCATTGTCGTGGTGAAGAGTGATCCGTCTTCGGCGGTTGGTTTTCCTGATTTCTTGGAAGACAACTGGCAAACAAATGGTTGTGTACCACTCAGAATTGACTGTTCTGCGTTGTTCTAGTGGTGCGGTTGCGACATGTCCAGTTTTTCCGAAAAAACAGGCGACCATTTGCTTGGAAGTGCTTCGTGCGCGAACAACTTTTGTTGGATTTGGCTTATCTTGAAACACCCAGACAGTCGACTGCTGTTTACTTTCGGGCTCATACGCGTAAATCCACGATTCATCGCCTGTCACGATGTCATAGACGTGTTTCGAAGCACCGCGACCGTATTTTTTGAGCATTTCTTTCGACCAATTGACACGAGCCTTTTTTTGGGCGATTGACAAATTGTGTGGGATCCAACGCGAACAAATTTTTTTGACAGTCAAATGTTTATGCAATATTGAATGAATGCTGGTCCCACTAACGCCTAAGGTTGTCTCAATCTCACGATAGGTCACATGACGATCTTCCAATATCAGTTCGCGCACAGCATCAATGGTTTTCGGAACAACAACTGATTTTGGACGACCTTCACGAAATTCATCTAGGAGTGAACTACGACCACGATTGAATTCACCATACCATCGATAAACACTGGTCCTTGATGGAGCTTCATCGCCAAAAATTGAATTAAGTTCATCCATGCACTGTTGCTGAGTTAATCCACGCCGAAAGTTGTAAAAAATAATCGCACGAAAATGTTGACGATTTAATTCCATTTTTGGGCCGAGATGAATCTTTTAAGTTACTGTAAACAACACGAATACCGCTCGTATGTCAAAACGTTCTGAGTGCGTATAACCTCAAAAATGCCCAACTTTACGACAGAGCTGTCAATTGCCGGATTGCAACGCTAGGGTTGCCAAATCCCGAAACATAAGAGGCAACCCTCGTATATGAGGACAGTTACTCCGGGAGGAGTAATAGAATACATGCTTAGTTCAAAACAGGCATGGTCCGTAACAAATGGTATTATCTGTGAAATGATGCAGCAGTTGCGACGCGACGAGCGGAGCAACAGGTAAACTCCGTCCCGCCCCGCGATGGAATATCTAAAAGAAAGTTCCGCGAGGATCAACGAGAATATGAGTATGGCGGGAGTTGGTTTTAGTCGGTAAAAACCCAGCATGCCTCTCGATCGGTCAAGAGGTATCCTTTGAAGATTTCCACCTTCCTACCGAAATAAAAAAAAAAAAAAAAAAAAAACACACACACACACATACACACACAAGAATTAACGGTCTTGTATGATTTCCCGGCCACCATCTCCCCATCCAAGTAATTAGAGACTTTGAACTAACCCTGAAGACACTGAACTCAACATCCTCAAGGATGTGGGTGATTCTGGTTGTCGCAAGATGACCAGAAGCCAGAGACACGATGAAGCACACATTTGTACTTCTATCGTTTAAATCGGCCTCCCGCCACTTGTTTTTCGACATTCAGTTGCAATTGATGTCGCATGTGGATGCCAATCACCTCAAACAAGTATAAACTAAAAACACAAATTAAAATGTAAACAGCAAAATCTAAGTGTAAGGTTGAATAAACTGAAGAAAACCAATCCCAATCTTTTAAATCAACTGTCTTATTGGTCCCGGCCGAATTCCAGACCCCTTTCATCAACAATCGGTCGAAACTCTTCCCTCTCACTTAGGGACGGTTTTTCAAAGAGACCCTCGTCCTTTTAAGGATAAAGAGACGCGCTGCCTGAGGAAAGGCCTGCAACAATATGCATTAAAATAAAAGCTTATTCTCGATTGTTAGAAAGAATGCCCCTAATTTTGAAAACAATAATTAATCACAACTGCACCTGAGTTTTATATAAAACAATCACTCAATATAAAGACAAAAAAACAAAGTGCCATTTTTTGCCGAAGAAATTCAATGTCTTACGCAGAAGAGCTTTTCTGTGAATACCTTTAGCAGCGACCTTGGGAAGAAATCGATTTTTGAATTTTACCTTCAACCTGAATAGCTTCTGATTCCCGCCTTTGATTGATGGTGATTATATTTAAGCCTTCTACATAAAACCTTACAAGGGCATTCATTAGACAACCTCTTCCACCCTACATGTAAAATAACGTAGGCAACAATACAAATTTTATTTCCGAGTCCCATTCCAAATATCTACAATTAATTAGTGTTTCGAAAGGTGGGTTTGTATTTTATGAACTCTAGGAGAACTTACCAACTGTTTGCAATACAAATAACTACTTATTGTGGTCAGAAAGCTTAACAGCTGTTAAATAAGGTCAACGATCCATGTTGACCCTGCAGCTATTGAGGGTAACAAACATCAAAACAATAGCAAGACAATTAATTACGGCAAAAACATTAAAGTTGTTAATTGTCTGATTTTACAACCGAAGATAATTTGAGTTTAATATCTATTACATAACTTGAAGGTTAATCAGACAATACTGGTCTGGCCCCACTCGCAGTAAGATACTTGGTTGATTAAACAATATAGCGTTTCAATATCACTGAACGCAGAACTCAATCTGCTTATGATCTGTCTACAGCAAGCCAATTACATTAGGAAAGTCTTGTAGAAGTAGTGTTGGATTACATCGGCATTGTGGCAGTATCACCGGCTCCAGTCAAGTGTACTCATGTTCAAGCTAAAGAACACCGCACATTGTCCTAAGAGGTTGACCTTAGTCATGTCACGGATTGGATAAGCCTCCATTGGCACATCGTTTGCTCGGAATCAGTGAAGTGAACCCTATTCCGCCAATTAAACCGGCACTTAATGTGGTTCACAATGTTTGCTAAATTGTCACGTTTTGTTTCACTCCACCGTGCAACCGCGCAGTTTAGGGGAATACATGGCTGAAATCAGTGACAATCAAGACCTGACACCATTGTACATCAAATTGTGCTCATTGTTTGTGTCAATGTTTATAAGAATAATAACACTTGCCAATTACAACTGTGTGATTCTAAAACATATGGCTTATGACTGCTAACCAATATCTAAAACTACAGCTTATAACGCTGTAAAAATACTAAAGAACAATAGCAGTGATCACAATCCTTCTTTCTTGAAAGGTTAGACATTTGACATGTAAGCGTTTTATGTAACCATGCATTCCATTGGGTTTTGAATATTATTTGCTTGTAGTGCAACTTGAAGTTCAGCTGTCTGTCACAGATGACCCCTTAGTCGATCAATAACAGATAAACTGTTGTGAGAACGGTGTGCTTATTTATTGTATTACCATTTATAAGTATTAAGTAAGAAAAATGGATTTAGGTCTGTGGGAAAGAAGTATTGTGCCAGGCATGGGCACTCGGTTCACTTCTTCCTCCAGCATAAACAAAAGCAAAGTTCCGCTGCAAATTGTTCACCACGGGCCCTGAAACACTGTTTGTGACACTGAAATAACCAAGCAACGAACCGTCCGCCAGAGGAGAGAGGAGAAATAAAATACTATTTTTATTGTTTATCTTTACGTTTATTTATGACTGATGGTTCTTGATTTTACTTAATACCGGTGATAACACAAATTAAACGCGAGATGTACATTACTGACGTATATATGTTGAACACTTAGCTCTGATAAATATATTGATATATTATTTTTTTCCCGGGACTGGATGGTATTCATAATTCCATAAAGAAGACTGCTTTAACAAAACACCCAGAAGTCTCTTCACAAGCTGCTTTCAAATGGGACAATTTCCTAAACGATGGAAAAAACAGCGGCTTGTGCTTATACCAAAAGGAGTCTATAGGGGGGTATGGTCTTTGCGTCGGCATGGACGCTGATCCTACCATCCACCCACTACTTCCTCTAAATGTTCCACAGTACACTATCCACTAATTGATCGCCGAGGAAAGAAGAAAACACCAGGAGAAAGTTCCTAAGTAAAGAAATGAAACGCACTGCTTTACAAGTAAATGTTATTTTAATTGTATGGATGTAGTTTATTTCGTGTTTTTTTTTTTTTAATCTAAGTGAACTGTAATGAATTGTTGTTACACACGACCGCAAGGACTCTCATTAAAGTATTTAACCACCGCCGCACGACATTAAACACGAGAGACGACCCTGAGTCACTGTTACTGTAACACAAAATTAAATTCACGGACACTCGCGACTACGATTTTAACGCATCCCCGCAACCGGCGGAAAACGGGAGTGAAGCGTGACCATTCTGGTCCGCGGATGTAAAAGGACTCAACGATATTCAATCGTTGTTAAAAGAATTCAGCTGTGAAGTTGGTTCTCTTAAATTAAGGGTGCATTTCCTGTTCCAAGAGAGACGTAAAGTCTCTCTTTTGAGTAACCAAACCGATCTCATAGAGGATATCTTCACGATACACAGATGAATTCCTGTAAACAAAATAATTAGATCTACATACATTGTAACCTTCATGACAGGGATTGTAGCGATTCTAACAGATACACACGATTCACAAGCGAAATAGTGAAGAACACGAACGAAAAATCGAATAAGAAAAATACATCAGAACCGTATACCAAGCGATAAATAACAAAAAAATAATTCACACCAGTGGAATATGGTCGAGTTTGGAAATCAAATTCTAAACACGGGCAATAGCCTGGTGTGTAACGCTTAGGTGAAATTTTTTTCGTGATTCGAGCTGTCATAGCGTCAGTTCGAATCACACGATCTTCTTCACTATTATTTCAAACGCTATAATTGGTGACCCCGACGTGATCTGTACACCACACAGCATAGCATACACTTCCCATAGTAAAGCAGAAGTTCACACACGGTCACGACTTCCGCATAGAGCACAGCCTCCGACGTTTTCTCGTTTCTCTCTCTCGTCCATCGTCCGCATACGAATCTGATCGTAACGAAGTTACTGCGGCGGGAGTGGTGTAGCGATTCTAACAGATACACACGATTCACAAGCGAAATAGTGAAGAACACGAACGAAAAATCGAATAAGAAAAATACATCAGAACCGTATACCAAGCGATAAATAACAAAACAATAATTCACACCAGTGGAATATGGTTGAGTTTGGAAATCAAATTCTAAACACGGGCAATAGCCTGGTGTGTAACGCTTAGGTGACATTTTTTTCGTGATTCGAGCTGTCATAGCGTCAGTTCGAATCACACGATCTTCTTCACTATTATTTCAAACGCTATAGGATCATAAATACTGCGCCGTATATTTTTCCCAGACGCGCCATGTGTACAACAATGTTCCTTATATACGCATTGGCTGGTGACTTACACCCTAGGGACCAAAGCAAATACGCCTTCCGCGTCTCTTGCATCAATTTAATCCTACAGCATATTCAAATGCAAATAGGAACTCAATACCTACCCTTACTAGCGATGCCATTAACACATTTCCCATTGTGTAAATGGAAAAACCATTAGCGTTTCTTCCTAATGGCGATACATTTACCTACGCATCCGCACCACAGCATAGACACAGGTCATAAATCTCTTTTATCCTACATGGTTCTGGATCCGTTTCCCAGTAACCTTCTCACATAAACAAACATCTCATTTGACTGGCGACGTAGATGCCGAAATTGATTGGAAATTCCTGATAAGCTAATAAAGAAATCTTAAGGAGCAGTGGTATGCGAAGAGAATGCATGAAGGTAAGTTTTCTTTACAGGGACTTAAAGATCATAGATTTGATCTCTTAAATGCGTGCAGCATTTTTAGGTGCCGAATGCGAATGCATTGGCGAGAACTTGAACGTCTTGGGTGATGGTTATGGGTGTTTTTTAGGAAGGTAAACCGTGGGATTTGGCGGAACCCCCACAAGTCAATAATCCAGTAGCGCCATCGTCGTATCGCCCATGCATGCTGGACACAATGGGAAAACTGCCGCTCTCCTGGAACAATTCATTGAGTTGACATCGGGGCTCTCTGAATGACAGTATGGGTTCCAGAAAGGTAGATCAACCGGTAAGGCACTATCGGTGGTGTGCGACATCGCTCGCAATGCGATAGCTGGAGCACGATGGCTAGAAGATACGAAAAATGTTTGCGCGGTGGTGACACTAGATGTTAAAAATGGATTTAACTCGGTGAACTGGAATCGGATTCTAGAAACGTTGGGCGATCTACAAATTTCACCCTACTTGGTGCGTATACTAGCAAACTATCTATCGGATAGAAAACTGCTCTATGACACAGATGAAGGACCACAGGATTATATAATAACAACGGGTGTACCTCAGGGATCTGTATTAGACCCGCTGTTATGGAATATCATGTATGATGGTGTGCTCAGGGTCAATGTACCAGAAGGGATTAGAATCATTGGGTACCCACATAATTTGGCAATAGTGGCCATAGCTAAACATCTAGATGACTCGATAATATTTGCTCCCAAGCAATCCAGCGCATTAAATGCTGGCTAGATATGGCTGCGGACTGAAGATGGCTGGACATAAGACGGAGGCAATTTTAATAAGCAGCCGCAAGAAAGTTGAACACCTTGATTTGGAAATAGAAGGACTAACAATCAGATCCAGTCCCTATATTAAATATCTTGGTATTATACTCGGCAACAGGTTGACTTTCAAGGAACACCTGAGGAAAACGAGTGAAAAGGCGGCAGGAGCATGCAAAGTTTTGGCGAGACTGCTACCCAATTTTGGAGGCCCCACATAAGGAAACTCATAACCTGTGTCAACACCTCCATTATAATGTATGCAGCTCACATATGGGCAGGAGCCGCACAGTATAAGTCGTACATGAGGGGAGTAGTAGTAGGGTTATACGGGTTCTGCCTCAATTTTCTGGCTCAAAAGCTCTTTTCTGTGTGAAAGCTCTATGTGAAGGTGAAGATGTGTGTGTTGTGTGGTGAGTGTTGATAGTGGTATGTGGTTCATGGGTGGTGGGTTCTTATGTGAGGTGGAAATAGTAGTATTTAGTGTATTTCTTATCAGTGTTGGTATTAATTGGGTATAGTTTGTGGATGAGATTAATGGTTGTGGGTTCTTATGTGGGGTGGAAACTAGTAGTATTGGTATTAATTGGGTATAGTTTGTAGTGTTCTTATCGCTGTAGTTGTTGGATTTTGTGCTTTTTTTGTAGGTGGTGTTGACTATTGAGCTTTTTGTAGGTGGTGGTGAGTATTGGGGCTTGTGGTGATGTCGGTGCTTTTTGTTATGGGTTTATGTTTTTGCTAATGGTTTATGTTTATGCTTAGGTGGTGATATCGGTGCTTTTTGTGATTCATGGGTGGTGTGTCTTAACTGAGGTGGAAATAGTAGTATTTAGTATATTTCTTATGAGTATTGGTATTAATTGGGTATAGTTTGTAGTGTTCTTATCGCTGTAGTTGTTTGTTTGGGCTAGTGATTAATCGTTATCAGCGTGGTTGTTGGTTGATGTCGTAATCGAATGGGGATGTAGTTGTTGGATTTTATGCTTTTGATGCTATTGGGGCTTTTTTTTTGTAGGTGGTGGTGAGTATTGGGGCTTTTTGATAATGGATTTGTGGTTAGGTGGGGATATCGGTGCTTTTTGTTATGGGTTTATGTTTTTGCTAATGGATTTGTGTTTAGGTGGCGATATCGGGGCTGAATGGGTAGTGCTTTAGGCTTTTGTCTCGGTTGAGTATCGAGGCTTTTTGCTCTATGATGATGATGATGAATGGGTTGTGCTTTTGGCTTTTGTCTCGGTTGTAAGCTGTTAATTGTGGTAGAAACAAAAAAAACGTTGTCTGGGTTGTGCTTTTGGCTTTTGCCTCGGTTGTAAGCTGTTAATTGTGGTAGAAATAAAAAAAAAAAAAACGCTGTCTCTGTTGTACTTTTTAATCTTATTGTCATTAAGCTGAGTAATATATACGAGAATTTTGTTGTTTGTGGTTTTGTATGGGAAATGGGTTGTTTTTTTTGCTGGAACTTAAAACTGACTTCACCTAAGACGCAGACCTAAGCCAGTATTCAAACAGATGCATTAACAAGGCGGGGGCTTTTTGCTCTATGATGATGATGAATGGGTTGTGCGTTAGGCTTTTGTCTCGGTTGTAAGATTTCTATATGCTGTTATCAAAAAAAACCAAACATGACTATGCTTGTCCGATCTTATGAGCTTGGATGCTATAGTAAACTCTTTTTTTTTATTTCTAAGTGTACTTATGAGAGCCAATTATTCTTATCATAGTTTCCATATTGAAGAAAGAATTCATTGCTTCCGCTCCCCACAGACTAATGTTGATTTATATATAGCAAGTTCTTGGTCATTATTCTTATCATAGTTTCCATAATGTATCGTTTCCGCTCCCACAGACTAATGTTGATTTCTATATGTTGTTATCAAAAAAAACCAAACATGACTGTGCTTGTCCGATCTTATGAGCTTGGATGCTATAGTAAACTCTTTTTTTATATCTAAGTGTATTTATGAGAGCCAATTATTCCTTATCTTATTTTCCATATTGAGCAAAGAATGTCTCGTTTCCGGTATTAGAAGGGGATTTCTTGTATAAAAGGTCGAGTTTTTAATCCAGTATGTATCAGTTTACTTTAAAAATTAAACCTAGTAAAACAGCTCTGCCTATATATAATAATGGAGGGTTTGAATCAATTGGGTAAAATTAAACCACTAGAGAGTTTAAAAACTCTAATACTAAATAGGAAATATAAAATACTTCGAGCGATAAGGTGCCAAACCAAGTATGGACCGAGGATACTGGTTGAACTGGAGAACAATAAGGTGTTCCTGCCGATTCGCTTCAACATGATGGATGAGGACACCATGAAGATGCTTACCTCGAGTGAGATGGAGGTGCTCCAAGCAGTAGGAAATACATTCGAATTGACGTTTCATTCCACAACATCGGAAGCGGACGAATCAGAATTTTTATATTCGCAACCATTTTTTTACAATTCAAATAAGAAATAAATAAAAAATATATTTAAACAGTAAAATTAATTGATGTTTTTCACTTTGGCTAATTTTGTGAGAAAATTATTCGAATACTGGTCATTCATTTTTTCCCTCCATGAGTCTTAGAGTATCAAATATAGGCTCATCATAACATCATATGATAAGATTGAAGAAGCAGTCTGTTTGGACCAGCCCTGTTTGGAATCGTTCTGTATTATTCGAATATTGAGCAGTTATTTTTCCCCCCAGGAGTCTTAGAATATCAAATATAGTCCACCATAACATCATATGACAAGCCCTGCTTACAGCATTGAAGAGTTATCAGAGAGGGGTGGTACATAATACAGCCTGTTTGGAATCGCCCTGTTTAAAGAAACCGCCTGTTTGGAATCGCCCTGTTTAAAGAAACCGCCTGTTTGGAGCCGCCCTGTTTAAAGAAACCGTCTGTTTGGAATCGACCTGTTTGGAACCGCCCTGTTTAAAGAAACCGCCTGTTTGGAATCGCCCTGTTTGAAGCCACCCTTTTTTGTTATACATCCGATCCATAGAGACCTGTTTACTGATTTGAATTCTCATAGATCTTGGATGAGGAGATGTTTTTCTAAGAATAAATCAAAAAAAAAAAAAATATGCTTAAACATTAAAATTAACTGATGTTCTCTTATCAAAAAATATGAATACTTACCCAGTCCAATGACCTCATATTTAACCATAAAAATTTTGAATTCTAAGAAATATTAATTGAATCCCATAGTTCTCTTATCAAAAATATGAATACTTACCCAGTCCAATGACCTCATATTTAACCACAAAAATTGTTTGAGCTCTAAGAAAATATTAATCGAATCCCATAGTTCTCTTATCAAAAAATATGAATACTTACCCAGTCCAATGACCTCATATTTAACCACAAAAATTGTTTGAGCTCTAAGAAAATATTAATCGAGTCCTACAGTTCTATTATCAAAAATATGAATACTTACCCGATCCAATGACCTCATATTTAATCATAAAAATTGTTTGAGCTCTAAGAAAATATTAATCGAGTCCCACAGTTCTCTTATCAAAAAATGTGAATGCTTACCCAGTCCAATAATCTCATATTTAACCATAAAAAATTGTTTGAATTCTAAGAAATATTAATTGAATCCCATAGTTCTCTTATCTTATTTTTTCTTTTTTCGTTATATTGTTCAAAAATGTTTTACTGGTCTGGTGATATGACTAAATAATGATTTCTATGTCGCTGGTCATTATTCCTTATCTTATTTTCCATATTGAGCAAAGAATGTCTCGTTTCCGGTATTAGAAGGGATTTCTTCTATAAAATGTCGAATGTTAAAACCAGTGCCAACCAGTATCAGTTTACTTTGACGAAGCAAAGCTTCATATTCATTTTGTTTTTGATATATATTTAGTGAGTCAAAAAAGTGTGTGTAAAAAAAAAAAAAAGATAAAAATCAACAACATCATCATCATCATACCAAAATAGGAAAAAGGTAAGTTATCTTATAATTATATTAATTATGGAAAAAAAATTTTTAGGTAACAATTACGTGGACGGCTCTAGTGTTTTTTTTGCGGGTAAATTTTACTTAATAATTACGCGGTTCTAGTGTTTTTGCGAATAAATTATTAATTAACAATTAGGCGGTGCTAGATTAAATTTTTAGTTAACAGTTACGTGGTGCTATAGATAACAATTACGCGGCTTCTAGTGTTTTTGCGAATAAATTATTAGTTAACAATTACGTGGTGCTAGATTAAATTTTTAGTTAACAATTACGTGGCGATAATGTTTCGCGGGTAAATTTTACTTAATAATTACGCGGTTCTAGTGTTTTTGCGAATAAATTATTAGTTAACAATTAGGCGGTGCTAGATTAAATTTTTAGTTAACAGTTACGTGGTGCTATAGATAACAATTACGCGGCTTCTAGTGTTTTTTTCGAATAAATTATTAGTTAACAATTACGTGGTGATAATGTTTCGCGTTTAAATTTTTAGTTAACAATTACGCAGTTTCTAGTGTTTTGCTATTGGAATTTGTTTATCCTTTTTTTGAATATTGTTTTAATGAAGTTTTTTATCCATATAGATATTCAACAACAACAAAATAAAAAAAATTCGACGGGGGAATTAGTGATAAAAATCATCACCAAAAACGGTAAGTTATCTTATATATTAATTATTATTTCTTTTTTTTGATGCGGTGTTAGTATTTATTTTGTTCTGGGTTTTAAATGTAGAGCGCAATATTTAATGAAAATTGTTTTGTTCTTAACAATAATACGGTGTTATCGTTTTAGAGAGAGAGGAAGTAAATATTAATATGAAATTTATAGTGAAAAAATATATATAGCAAAAATTATCACTTTTTAATAGACAATCGCGGTCTATCGTAGTGATGTTTTGTAATAGCGATTTTTTTTTCTGCTTTTTTATTGGTTCCTATTGCTAAAATGACATCGCCTAATACCTACTCAACCTCTCTTCCAAACAAAAAACAAAACTGTAGTAGTAACAATAAAATTTTATTCATTCCTTTTTAGATAAAAAACACCAACCAAAAAAAAAAATTTAATTTAATAATATAACCAAATATTTAATAATATGAAGCGATCAGGACAACAACAACAACCACCAACAATGTCAGGAGAACAACCTGCAAAAAAATCTAAGCAGTCGACATACAAAAGATGCTTGTTTTGCTATGAGAATGTTGAAGAGCAGCTTTGGGTTCAACATCAAAGAAAAAATACCCATAAAGCAAACGCTCAACAATCTCTAAATGAAAATGTTTCCTTGATAGCAAACGCGTTCAAAAATCGTGTGAAAACATTCTCCATCACCAACAAAGATGAGAGTATGATAAATGTGAATAATCTGTTTGAAAAAAATATTCCATTGATTAATGAATTATTGAAAAATCAATTGGAAATTTTGAGCACATTTAAATTTAGCATGGAGCTTTTTGCTAAGTTTGCGAAATTCACCAAAGAATGTGATGAGTTAATGCAAATAGATATAAAAAGCATGCAAACTAAAATGTACACGATTGAGAACGAGGAAGACATAAGGGAACATTTGAGCACGGCAATTGAAAATATCAAAGCAAAATTGGAAGAGTTTCAAGAAAAAGAGAGCGGATGGACGTTGTTAACATTTCAGAGCATTGAAATTAATATCAACAAATACGATCCACTTCGAGCTTCTTCCCATTTTAGCCTGCCTAAGCAAATATTGACCAAAAAAGCCTGTATCAATGTGAAAAACAACGATGATTACTGTTTTAAATGGGCTATTATATCGGCTTTCGCGAATGATACAACTAATGCTGATAGACCATCTCATTATAAAATTGCCAACATAGCGAGCGAAACAATAGTATACAATAATCAAGTACTTTGTTTCAAGAATATGCAATTTCCTCTAGCAGTCGAAGACACGAGCATATTCGAAGCAAATAATCCAGCCATTAGCATAAATGTTTTTGGTTATGAGATTAATGATAAAGGGCAATATCAGATAATTGGACCCTACTATCATACTCGCGAGGAAAAAGCAAAGCATATTAACTTGCTTTATTGCATAAGTAGTGATGATGAGAATAAAACGCATTATGTATACATTAAAAACATCTCGCGTTTATTGAAAAGCCAGATCATCAAAGATACCAAACGATTGCATCTATGTAACGGCTGCTTACAACACTTCACCACTGAATCTGGACTGCAAAAACACAAGAGTGAATGCCGCAAATTAATTACAACCATGTCCGAGGGAAAAAATAGAATACAGGAATTTCCGGATCATAGTCGGAATGAATACGCCCCACATTTTAATTTGCCCGAACAAATAACAACCAAAAAAGCCTGTATCAATGTGAAAAACAACGATGAATATTGTTTTAAATGGGCTATTATATCGGCTTTCGCGAATGATACACATAATGCTGATAGACCATCGTACTATAAAATTGCCAACATAGCAAGCGAAACAATAGTATACAATAATCAAGTACTTTCTTTCAAGAATATGCAATTTCCTCTGGCAGTCGAAGACACGAGCATATTCGAAGCAAATAATCCAACCATTAGCATAAATGTTTTTGGTTATGAGATTAATGATAAAGGGCAATATAAGATAATTGGACCCTACTATCATACTCGTGAGGAAAAAGCAAAGCATATTAACTTGCTTTATTGCATAAGTAGTGATGATGTGAATAAAACGCATTATGTATTCATTAAAAACATCTCACGTTTGTTGCGAACTCAGATTACCAAAGATAACAATCGAATGCATCTATGCAACGGCTGCTTGCTGCGGTTCGCTTCAGAATCTATCCTACAAATGCATAAGAGCGAATGCAAAAAAATAATAACAATTATGCCTGATGAAGGTAATAAAATACTTAAATTTAAAAAGCATAATCGCAAATTAATTGTTCCTTTTGTGGTGTATGCGGATTTTGAATCCATTCTACGCCCCATTAGCCAATGTGCACCGAATCCGGAAATTTCTTCAACGACAGACGTTCAACAACATATCCCGTGTGCTTTTTCATATCATATCAAATGCTCTTTTGATGATGATTTAAGCAAGCACCGCATATTTGTTGGTAAGTCAAAACATGTTTAATAAGAAAAAATCATAAAACTAATAAAACATTTTTTTTTCTTTTTTGCAGGAGAAGACACACCAAACCGTTTTGTGCAGATGCTATTCAACGATTTAATACATATTCACAAGGAAGTCATTGGTCGACCAAAGCCAATGGCTCCTTTAACAAAACAACAGAAGCAGCATCAAACAACATCGCCAGTCTGCAGTATTTGTAAGGTTAGATTTAATGAATTAGATGTAAGAGTAAGGGACCATTGCCATTTCACTGGTGTCTATAGAGGACCAGCCCATTCTCAGTGTAATTTAGATTTTCGCGTTCCAACCTTTTTCCCAGTCTTTTTCCATAATTTGACGGGTTATGATTCTCATCTATTTATGAAAAGTCTGGGTTGTATTAAGGGGGAAATACGTATAATTCCACTAAATAAGGAAAATTATATATCAATATCCAAACGCATATATTTAGATGAGCACAATTCATTTGAGATTAGGTTTTTAGATTCATGTCGATTTCTACAGTCTAGCATAGATTCGCTAACTAAAAATTTATCCGAAGACGATTTCATAATTAATAGGGGATTTTACAAAAACGATTCCTCTTTGAAGTTAATGATGAGGAAGGGGGTATTTCCCTATGAATATGTTAATTGTTGGGCTCGTTTAGATGACTGTTCTCTTCCTCCAATTACAGAATTCTATAATAGACTAACGAATGAAGATTGTTTAGTTGAAGATTACGATCATGCTCAAAAAGTGTGGAAGCATTTCAATTGTAAAACATTAAAAGAGTACATGCTTTTATATCTGCAGAGCGATGTCTTATTGCTGGCAGATGTATTTGAGAATTTTCGTAAGGTTTGTCTAGATATATATGAGTTAGATCCATGTCATTACTATACATCTCCCGGCTTATCTTGGGATGCAATGTTGAAAACAACAGAAATCAATCTGGAACTTCTAACAGATGTTGAGATGCTTAATTTCTTTAAGAATGGCATCCGTGGCGGATTATGTCAGTGTAGTCATCGACATACCGTTGCGAATAATAAATATTTGAAAAATTTCGATGCTAGCAAGCCAAATAAATATCTTATGTATTTAGATGCAAATAACCTGTACGGTTGGGCAATGTCGCAACATCTTCCAGATGGAAATTTTCAATGGAGTGATCCACAAATCTTCACAGCCGATTATATTTTAAATTGTGATGGAACCGATAAAATCGGCTATGTATTGGAAGTAGATTTAACTTATCCAATTGATCTTCACGATCAGCACAATGATCTTCCATTTTGCCCAGAAAATATGATAACGCCTGGGTGCAAAACTCCTAAGCTTGTCGCTAGTCTACATTCAAAGACAAAGTATATAATTCATCTAAAGAATTTGCAACAATGTCTGAAGCATGGACTGATTCTCACTAGAGTTCATAGAGTGTTGTCTTTTACACAATCTGAGTGGTTGCAAAAATATATAACCCTCAACACGGAGTATAGAAAAAAGGCGAAAAATAAGTTTGAAAAAGACTTTTTTAAATTAATGAACAATAGTGTGTATGGCAAAACCATGGAGAATGTTGAGAAGCGACGAGATGTAAAAATTGTCTCTCAATGGGAAGGAGAAAGAAATTCACACAGCGCCAGAAAACTGATTGCTCGTCCCAATTTCCATAGCCTCTCAATATTTACACCTCAGATGTGTGCTATTGAACTGAGCAAGGCGCGAATAGTATTTGATAAACCCATTTATTTAGGATTCGCAGTATTAGAACTATCAAAATGGCTCATGTATGACTTTCACTATGATTACATGAGAAAAAAGTTTGATACGGCGATTCAGCTGAATTACATGGATACAGACTCTTTTATCTATACAATATCAACTAATGATTTTTATTCGGATATATATAGCGATATTGTTGATCCCGAAAAATCTAGGTTTGATACATCGGAATATCCAATAGATAACATTCATAATTTCCCTCAAATAAATGGAAAAGTTCTCGGAAAATTCAAAGATGAGAACAACGGTAAAAACATGACTGAATTCATTGGGTTAAGAGCTAAAATGTATTCTTTTGCTTTAGACACCAGTGAAGTAACAAAAAAGGCCAAGGGGGTAAAGAAGTCTGTTACCAATAGTTTAGATATAAGAGATTATAGAAATTGTTTGTTAAGACGTAAGTTATTATATAAGCCTATGTTAATATTTAGAAGTAAGTTACACAATATTTATACACAGTCTGTAAATAAGTTAGCATTAAGCGATAGCGACACAAAAAGGTATATTTGTGAAGATCGCGTAAGCACATATGCTTGGGGGCATAATAGATTAAGTAATGTTTAAGTTAAAAAATTATGACTCATATTTATATTTAATAATAGGATTGTTATATATTTTTTTAAATAATGTAAATAATTTTTTTGTAGCTAATAGGTTAGATATAAGAGATATTTGTAGTAAAAAAATAAAAAAAGTAATAAATTATAACGTTATGAGAAAAAAATTAACTATTGTTTTCTTTATTGATTCGCTTGTGTGTCCATGGAATGAATGTTTTAGACTAACTGGATACATTCGATAGTCTATCATTATAAATAGGACTTTATTACTCGCGATGATTACTGTGGAAAAACTAATGTTGATGTCAATGGTTAAAAAAAATGAATCCAAACAATGATATGGAGAACAATGTACCTGTTAATAATAGAAAAAATAAGATTGCTTTTTTAATTTGACGTTTTTTATTTTAATTTTTTATTTTATATAATTATAAAAAAAGATCATTGATGGTAGATTCCTCTACCCCGAAATTTATTAAGCTTTGTTGTAACAACTCGTCAGTGAGTAGACGGTCGTTGTTGTTTAAATTGGGGTAATCATCGATATATATAATATCCCCGGAATAGCTATTAACCATATCGTAATCTGCTGTGAAAACATCGTCTTGGAGATAATTGAGGTCCAGGAATATATCCTCATCGATGTTAGGTTCATCAATCTGATGGCCTGAACCTAGCGGTCTGATGTCATCGTCCTCGTCATCATGAATAAAATAATCCTCAGTAGGAATATAACTTGATGTTTCTACATGGGGTTTTACTATGCAGATGGGTCTTGGCTTCCTGTATTTGGCAAAATATCTATCAATTGCTTTCTCCTGAGCAATAGTTGGTTCCATCTTTAATAAAAAAATTAATCAAAAAAATGAAAAAAAATAGTACCAATAGGACGACTTACCTTGAGATTCGTCTTCGTAGTCGGTTTTATTGTTTTGAGTAGATGTGAATTTCTTCTAGTCAAGTCTTCTAATAGTGAATGTAAATTTAACACCCGACCTTTTTATACAAGAAATCCCCTTCTAATATCAAAACGAGACATTCTTTGTACATTATGGAAACGATGATAAGGAATAATGACCAAGAACTTGCTATATATATAAATCAACATTAGCCTGTGGGACCGGAAACGATACATTATGGAAACTATGATAAGAATAATTGGCTCTCATAAGTACACTTAGAAATAAAAAAAAGAGTTTACTATAGCATCCAAGCTCATAAGATCGGACAAGCATAGTCATGTTTGGTTTTTTTGATAACAGCATATATAAATCAACATTAGTCTGTGGGGAGCGGAAGCAATGAATTCTTTCTTCAATATGGAAACTATGATAAGAATAATTGGTTCTCATAAATACACTTAGAAATAAAAAAGAGTTTACTATAGCATCCAAGCTCATAAGATCGGACAAGCATAGTCATGTTTGGTTTTTTTTGATAACAGCATATATAAATCAACATTAGTCTGTGGGGAGCGGAAGCAATGAATTCTTTCTTCAATATGGAAACTATGATAAGAATAATTGGTTCTCATAAATACACTTAGAAATAAAAAAGAGTTTACTATAGCATCCAAGCTCATAAGATCGGACAAGCATAGTCATGTTTGGTTTTTTTTGATAACAGCATATAGAAATCTTACAACCGAGACAAAAGCCTAACGCACAACCCATTCATCATCATCATAGAGCAAAAAGCCCCCGCCTTGTTAATGCATCTGTTTGAATACTGGCTTAGGTCTGCGTCTTAGGTGAAGTCAGTTTTAAGTTCCAGCAAAAAAAACAACCCATTTCCCATACAAAACCACAAACAACAAAATTCTCGTATATATTACTCAGCTTAATGACAATAAGATTAAAAAGTACAACAAAGACAGCGTTTTTTTTTTTTTTATTTCTACCACAATTAACAGCTTACAACCGAGGCAAAAGCCAAAAGCACAACCCAGACAACGTTTTTTTTTTGTTTCTACCACAATTAACAGCTTACAACCGAGACAAAAGCCAAAAGCACAACCCATTCATCATCATCATCATAGAGCAAAAAGCCTCGATACTCAACCGAGACAAAAGCCTAAAGCACTACCCATTCAGCCCCGATATCGCCACCTAAACACAAATCCATTAGCAAAAACATAAACCCATAACAAAAAGCACCGATATCCCCACCTAACCACAAATCCATTATCAAAAAGCCCCAATACTCACCACCACCTACAAAAAAAAAGCCCCAATAGCATCAAAAGCATAAAATCCAACAACTACATCCCCATTCGATTACGACATCAACCAACAACCACGCTGATAACGATTAATCACTAGCCCAAACAAACAACTACAGCGATAAGAACACTACAAACTATACCCAATTAATACCAATACTCATAAGAAATATACTAAATACTACTATTTCCACCTCAGTTAAGACACACCACCCATGAATCACAAAAAGCACCGATATCACCACCTAAGCATAAACATAAACCATTAGCAAAAACATAAACCCATAACAAAAAGCACCGACATCACCACAAGCCCCAATACTCACCACCACCTACAAAAAGCTCAATAGTCAACACCACCTACAAAAAAAGCACAAAATCCAACAACTACAGCGATAAGAACACTACAAACTATACCCAATTAATACCAATACTACTAGTTTCCACCCCACATAAGAACCCACAACCATTAATCTCATCCACAAACTATACCCAATTAATACCAACACTGATAAGAAATACACTAAATACTACTATTTCCACCTCACATAAGAACCCACCACCCATGAACCACATACCACTATCAACACTCACCACACAACACACACATCTTCACCTTCACATAGAGCTTTCACACAGAAAAGAGCTTTTGAGCCAGAAAATTGAGGCAGAACCCGTATAACCCTACTACTGGGAGTGAACTCAGCACATAGGCCACCATCACTAAGAGTATGCTGTGCACTCCGAACACTATCCGAAGATGTCATAAATGTCTTCACCAGGAGAACACCACTTGACATTGCAGCTAAAGAATTCCAGAATACTACTGTCCTTATAACTATTAAGTTTAATACTGAATCTCATTATTTATCTAACACGTCCTTAAAACATTCTCCTAACATATCTAACATTCTCATTTAATACATATCATAAATAAACATCCACAATATTTTATATCAAATCAGTTTCAGTACATTTCATAACATGCCCCTTTGTTCATAACATGCCCCTTTTTTCATTTGAAACATGGCTCTTTGATTTTCGTTCAAAGTTTATTCAAAATTAAAAGTCACAGTAGAGTAAGTAATACTTTGATAAAATTGATTTTGTACAAATTATAATTTACAGTAGATTAGAACTTAAAGTTATATAAGAAGAGGGAAAATTTTATTGTAAAGTCAGTTAAAGCCAGTTAGAGAAAAGCAGTCGAGAAGAAACAGAGTTGAGATTAAATAGTTTGAGAAATACAGAGTTAGAGAAAGTAAGTTGAGTTGAGAAGCAAAAGTTGAGAGTTGAGAAACAATTAATAAACGATAAAAACGTATAAAAGTGAAAGTAGATTAACCTTCGAATTGATTTGATAAAAAGGGAAATGATATTTTAACTGCGTTATTTATAAACTATTTATCTGGCGAAATAACGGAGTTTGCGTTAAATAATAAAGAGAGAAATTCAAATTCTCACAAATTGCGATAGACTCGGCAAATAATGAATTATACTTAAAGAAAATAAAATAAAAGGTCCACGCTCGTCCCTCTAACGAGGAAGCACGGCGTCCCGGACCTATAACAATTGCATGAGGTCTCGCAGGGGAATCTTCCTAGAATGCGGTCACAATTAGAGCTCTCAAGCCTAAGAGAATGGCAACGAAGGTGGAATTCTCCCACCACAGGAAGATAGACCTGTGGGGGGCGCTGTCGGTGCGCCGGCATGGACGCAGGGTTCTACTCCGTCCCCACAAACTATTCACTCTTCACTCACCGATTGTTGCGCCGCAGCAAACTGTTCACCAGAAAAACAAAACAAACTCTGCAACACAACGTCCACAAGAAGTAAGTAAAATGAAACTGACTGTTTATTGGTTTATTGATAATGAGTTATTTTATTTGATGATTTTCTAGTCAGTGTACACTGTAATTTAGTTTTACTCACTATAAACAATACTTATTTGAAACACGGTTGTTGGAAGCGGTTATATTTGGGAACTCGAAACTTATTTTAAACACTTAAAGCTCAACACAGCAGATAGAAAACTGGGGAGGAAACGCGACTCCTGGTTGTACGCATCCCCGCAGTGCTACGGAGAGCGGGAGAAGACCCAGCCGGCGTGTCTGGTGGTTGAATTACGACTCAACTAAGGGTTGGAATCCGACTCTTGATCCAACCCCCAATTCGATGGTGAGTTTGCGGGAAAAGAGAACATTTCTCTCTTTGGTGAATAACCAGGCAGATGAGTTGGTGATGTATGTGTGTGTGTGATCGTTTAGATCACATTGTTTATCGATGCATTTCGGCAAAGGATAAACGAAACCTAAACAAGGGAAAAAGAACAAAGGGCAGAAAATCCGCAAGGGCATTGTAAAGGAATGGATGAGCGATGCGGCAGTGTACATAGCTGCATTGCTATTCGAAAAAGGTGCTAAAAACAATTAGGATACTTAACACAATACGGATTGTATATCGTATCGCTAGAAGGTCTGTATAAGAACCGAATTCTTTTGTTTGCATGTGATGCATGCTGAAGAATTCGGTTTCGGCGATAATGCGCAAGGTACAGTAATTGTTTGTCGATTGGACAAACAAATCGCGGGTCGGTATATTGCAGCTGAATAAACACTGTCCGACGTTGCTTTTTATCGTTAGACACAGGGGTCGCCAGCTAATGTGCATGTATGAACATTGTTGTGCACATGGTGAGTCTGGGATTTACCTGGCAACGAAGGATGCTGAATGGTTTTGAATTCAGGATGGCTGTATGATGAAAAGGATTCTTTCCAGAAATTTTGAATGGTCCATTGAATTATGAATGCTGGTGGATTCTTTTTACAGATCAGATAACCTAGATGCGTGAAGCTTTTGTAGGTGCTAATGCAATTGCATTAGCGGGAAACAATGGGGTTTGTAGCTTCAGGGCAGGAAACTTTGGCGGTAATTGGGAAGGTAAGTAGTAGCGTTTAGTGGGACCGCCACAGACCTATCTATATTATTGCTAAGTATACGGCTGATGCTTTTGCTTATTCGATTTTCTTTCTGTGTTGTTCGTCACTAGTTTCTTGTGTATTGTGTATGTATCTGTTAGAAACGCCACAAGAGGTTTAGAGGAGAGAATGAAACTAAGGATTGAGATGGGTCAGATATGAAGATTAGGTCTAGCTGCCTGCCCATGCAGTTTGAGATATTGCTTATTTGACAGAGGGTCGACTACACGTTCAATTTGCCCATATCGAATTGATATCGCGATATTTACTGTATGCGCGATTAATGATGGAACTTAGCTTCAAAGAGGTAGGTATTCAGGGGTAGAGGGTTTTGTGCGTAACACTGGTTTGTACGATTCAATGGTGACGCAAGGCTAATGACCTTGCCCGGAAAAACAAATTA
Source organism: Microdon myrmicae (assembly GCA_963931805.1). NCBI lineage: Eukaryota > Metazoa > Arthropoda > Insecta > Diptera > Syrphidae > Microdon > Microdon myrmicae. The sequence continues at coordinate 91,041,562 of OZ007497.1, read as the reverse complement.
TTATGGACAACTTAACTAGTCTCAGATATGGACCGGATACCGGAGGAGAGACTTGCTAAATAAGGCCAAGACCAGATCCCGGTTGTAATGCCCATAATGATGATGATGATGACGATTCAATGGGCTGGGAAGGTGGGATATAGAAACAGGCGACGTATAATCATTTTTTGGGTAGCTTTATTTTGACAAATACAAAATCAACATTTAGTGTAGAAGATGAAGCGATAAGCGTTGAGTTCAAGTCCCCTTGGATGGCTTGAAGAACACCGCGACATGACGAAATACCGCCAGGTCGATTACGAACATCAACGTGGTAAACAGCGATGGATGAAGGGAATTATTCCTGATTGTTATTGTCAGAAATTAGGTCTGTTCCAGTAAGGGTTCACATATCAAAAGGAACTGAGTGGGTATTGTACCGTTTGAGTATTGGAGCGAAGGCCTCTGATATTCTGGTAATAGAATGTGAGTGAGAGATTATGTACGCTTGGGGGGGGGGGGGATAAATCGAGTTCCAAATTAAGGTCGGAATAGAGTCTTTTGGTTCGCTCTATTGCGTTGAGTGTGGAAAGTCCTTTTCGAGTGGACGTATTGTCTGACGGCCATGAGGTCATTCAATACTTTTAGAGGAGACATTTCTAGGCAAAGATGCAACCAAGTATATACTGTAAAAAGATTGATCATTCAATAAAGTTCATTAAAGTTGTAGAAGATTAAAATCTAAGCTTCGAATAACGAGTCGTTCTGAACATATCGCGAAACCTAATAATTTACAGACAAAAACTAATTAATGCGCAGTCATTGTTCCATTAATACTATACAGTTTGGATAACATACTCACAAATAGTAATCTACTTAGTAAATTGTAGCAAGTTGAACACGTTGAATTTAATTCCAAGAAACAAACATGTAAAACCGTGTTTTTTTTTTAAATAGTACAAACATGATTTGTAATTATTTCGTATATAAAGTGAATTATAAAAAATATACCTATTTTTTTAAAAATAATTTACATTACATGAACTTCCTTAAGAAAAATGCGCCTTTTAAGTAACAAGAGTCTCATTTTATTAACTATCCATTTAATTAGCAGCATTTTGATTGGCAAAACCAGTTTAATACTTTTATTCTTGGCTCGCCAGAAAAACCAGTTCTCGACCGAGAATTTAAAAAAAAACGAATACGGCATAATAAGGAGACTTTAGTCCGACTTATTTAAAACTCGATGACGAGAGATATCGGAAAGTTCAATGTCTGGTATTAGAGTGTATTTCCTCGGGTGTGCATTTATTTTCATTACATTGATAAGGGAGATTCCAAGTGGAGGATTATAATCTGCATTCACTAGACTAATGTATGTCATAAGTAAATTGTCTTGAAAATCAGTTCAAATGAGGAGCTTCTATTTAATTTGGCGATTTCAAAAACTAGCAGCTTTTTTTTTTTTGGGAAACAGTTGTAATAAATACTTAAGAACAAAACCAAATGCACAACTGACTACACCTATCCCCAAAACTTTTATAAATAACTCACAACTAAAAGGTATCAAACCTATATTCTAATTGGATTCCAAGTTTGATAAATAAGAGAACTGGTTGCTAGCATTTCTGTGGGTTGGCCGGCTGGTTAGATTAATTTAATGCGAACAGCATTTTCTATTCAATTTGTGTTTCAAGTAAAACAGGAAACAGAAGTATGTATGAATGTAAATAGGTATTAGATGACAGCTCATATGTGGCAAACTATTATTCGATTAGGGTATAAAAGATTGCCACACCATGAGGTGAACTACCATGAGCCAGTGTAATGGTTGACACATATTAATCACCAGATGTAATTAACAGACCTAACAAATATCCAAATAACTCCACGAATTACGACGTTATAATTCAACAAAATGTTACACAAATTTAAAGTAATTACGCATATGATGAAAATATCCAAAATGAGTGTACTGGATGAAATGAGGAATGCGTTTGAGTGGACATACGCATTTTGTGCAATACACCTGTAGAAAAGGAATTGTTTAATACCCACAATGTCAATAAACAGTGTGAGACGAAGAACAGTGAGAAAACTGTCCGTCCGTCTAAAATTTACCCTATTATTGCAGTGCAGTGCTGGCTTTCATGGCCGAATATTTGCGGAGTAGGAACACAACTGCAGAGTTCACTTAAACAATGCTAGTGCTCGTGTCTATAAGATAGGGACGGGCAAGATAGGGTCAGCCTATATTCTAATGACGGCCTGGGCCTCTCAAGAATTTCATTTCTCATTTGTGTCTCACTTCAAACAGTGCTTCCTCTGACGCACCTTACCAAATTTAGAACTTGATTTCCAATTTTAGAAGAATAAGTAGCTTGTAAATTGTGGCTAAGTCGGATGGCGCAAAGTATTTCTTGTGACTCTTAAGAAACTTTAGTCATTTCGCGGATTTGTTCATGGCATGAAATGTATGCTCATTCCACTTAAGAGTTAGATTAACTCAAGTGCAAATTTGAAGAGTTGTTTGGCTTCAAATATGCAAGTGGCAAGAAATCTACGTTGAAGCTCTCTGATTAGTAGTGTATTTTTAAGGCATTGAACTCCGCCCGATTACATAGTCCCAATTGGTATATCTAGTTGAGCACAGATTCAACGAGCAATCGCTAGAAATTGAAGAAATTGGTCAAACCGGTTCCAAGAAGTAAGTTAGCTCGCTGTTCTGTAATCAGCAAAAGAATGTATTGGCTTTTGAGTGATGTACAAGACATTTAACAGTCATTTTTATTCAAGGTAAAACATTTTATGCTAAATTTGCAAGGCAAACCTTGACACTCGAGAACTGAATTAATTTTCTTCATCGAAGTTTACTTGGCAAAGCCAACTTTTTATTTTAAGTCAGTTCGGACTAAACTTTCATAATTAAACTAAACACTCTAATACTGTAAAAGCAGTCAAAGAAAAGTCCAAATTCAAACTGCGAACAAAAGAGAGTTTTGAAATTAAAAAAAATTAATTCGATTCGAAGATAGTTATGGTTAGAGAATAATATTATAACGATATAAAAAAAAAGAAAAGCAAAACTAAATAAATTCTAATTCATTTGAGGGCAACATAAAAAAAAATTAATTTCTCCAAATCTTTTTGAAGTCAAAACAAAATCCTCACACAAAGGTGACCCAAATGTCCTTCCCAATCCGCTTTCTTCTACTTAAAAATGTAGCCACAAGGAGAGGTGTTTTTTTATTACATTAACGTGCGCACAAAAGGGGATTTTGGTGTCGCCCTCCAATATCAGGGCACAGTGCGAGCGGAAGGAGAGGAATTGGATAAGGAAAAAAAGTATTGATGTACATTGGTCTTAAATACTTGGACATTAGAACGACGAGGAAACACATGATCAGGTAGAGCATTCCACATTCGTGTAGTTCGGCTACAGAATAACTCTATGTTTATTCTGCGCCTGAAGCTGACTTTCAAAAAGAAATGATTCGCATTCTCAGATTGACGAGTAACGAGGGAAATTGTCTGAAGGGGTGGAACACAATCAGCAAAGTTGAGCAACGATCGTGATAACACCTGTAGAAAAGAGATAGACATGATACATTCCGCCTATATTCTTATAACGAAAGTGATCGGCTTGCAACTGCATCCCCAATAAGTCTCACTGTTCGTTTTTGTATCCTATGGAGCATGTGTAGTGCAGTTTTGGATGCGCCTATTGAAATATGGGGGTTTCACTCCGTTTTGCGACGAATAAAGAGTGACCAGGTTGGAAGGAGTGAAGTATTTTTTGCATATCTTAAGAAACCCCAAACGTTTGGCTGCACTTTTCGCTCCAATTAATAGTCGAATTAATACGACTGCCGAGGATTGATAGTTCATTGGCTTCGTCGATGACGTGCCGGTCGTCAAAAGTATTTTTACTTTGGGATTAGCCTTCAATGACAAGAGGTAGCAAGGAATTTTTAAGGCATTGAATTCAACACGGTTAGTTATCCCCACTGATATATCTTGGTAAGGTCGCTATTCAATGTATTAAGCATAACCTGTTGATTGGTAATGACGTTTTAAGAGTTTGATCACGAATCTTCGTATGGATACGAGGAACTCCCCGCTTACCCGCTTAAATGATATTAGTGTTGAGGTCGCTACAGCCTCACTCTACACAGTAATCTTCAACACCATATCCCTATTTGTCCCTTATTCCCGAAACAGGTTATCATTCTCATCGCCCCCTTGGTATAACCGCAGACTCCGCACACTCCGTAACAAGAGAAATAAGTTGTGGAACACTTTCTTAAATACGCGTTCTCCTCTGGACTATTCCAACTATCTCGGTTACTTTTACCAATTCACCGAGCTTTATAGCTCCCTTTACCACAATTACCTTGCCAAAGTCCAACTGAATCTGATCAATGACCCCAAATCTTTCTACCACTTTATCAACTATAAACGGAAATCAGTTGCCTATCCCAACTCTCTTTTCTACGACTCAACTACTTCAACTGACTCCCAAACCATAGCCAATCTTTTCGCGTCCTTCTTCAAACTATCCTTCACGGACGACTCGTTCGAGCCTAACCCCTCCTACTTTACTGGCATGTTTCAGTTCTCCCTTGGCCCGCTCATCCCTCTGCACATACAACAACACCAAGTTAAAGAAAAACATGAACAACTTAAAGACAATTTCAGTCCCGGCCCAGACGGACTCCCTGCTATCTTCTTAAAAAAATGCTCCTCTTCTCTCTCTCTCCCGCTCGCGTCAATCTTCAATCTATCCCTTGCACAAGGTCTATTTCCCGACTTTTGGAAATCCTCCTACATAACCCCCATACATAAAAAGGGGCCAAAAATCGATATATCCAATTATCGTCCCATTGCTAAGCTTTCGCACATTCCTAAACTGTTCGAAGGCCTTCTATACGAAGCGTTATGTTTTCGCTGCACCCCCATCTACTCTCCTAACCAGCACGGCTTCCTCTCCGGCAGGTCCACTACTACCAACCTTCTCGAATTCACATCTCACACACTTCTTGTCCTAGAGAACGGCGATGAGGTTGATGTAGTCACTACCGACTTTAGCCAGGACTTCGACAAGATTTCCCATAACCTCATTCTCTTTAAATTATCTTCCCTTGGTTTTGAACCGCTGTTGATTAAGTGGATCTCATCCTACCTTAACTCTCGAACCTGTCGGGTGGGGTTTAGATCCACCCTCTCCGACCCTTTCTCTCCAACCTCAGGTGTCCCCCAGGGCAGTCATCTCGGCCCCCTACTATTTGTCATTACCATAAACGACATAGGCTCGAGCATCAATCACTCCCTCGTCTCGCTTTACGCGGATGATACCAAAATCTTCAAGACAATCCGCTCTCCCCTTGACTCCTCACTTCTCCAATCGGATCTTGACAGATTTTCGACATGGTGCCAAAATAACTGCCTAGACCTGAATATCGCCAAATGTCACACAATCACCTTCTCTCGGAAACGCTCCCCCACCCAGCCACGTTTCTATCTCTTGCTAGACCAACCGATAACATCGGTTGAATTGATTCGCAACCTGGGCGTCCTATGCGACAAGGAACTTAGATATACCGCACATATCGATGACACAATCCTAAAGGCCAACGCCGCCCTTGGCTTTGTAAAACGCTGGTCGAAGGTATTCCTAAACCCCTACGTCACCCGATCCCTCTACACAACTTTTGTCCGGCCACTACTCGAATATGCCAGTCAGGTCTGGTCCCCGTATCAACAGTCTCACATTCGTAGCATCGAGGACGTTCAACGTCGTTTCTTGCGCTTCGCCCTCCGCGGACTGAACTGGGAAAACCCACTCATTCTCCCACCATACACAGGCCGGCTCCTTCTAATCAATCTTAACACGCTTGAGGAGCGCAGAATCCATGCTGACATCATCTTTATCCATCGCCTTCTGTCAGGCTCAATCAATTGCCCAAGCTTGCTCTCCTCTTTATTATTTTATACAAACCCCCGTAATGTGCGGAACCCTCGTCTGTTTTACGTGCCCACTCATCACACGTCTTACGGCGTATGCTACGACATGCCAACTCTTTCCCCACCTCCTTTGATTTCAACCTGTCCACTCCTGCCCTCAAACGACGTCTCAGAATAAACCCGTCCTAACCCCAACTCTCCAACCCCTCCCCTTACCACTGTGTAGCCGTACCCCTCACTGTCACACCTCAAGCCCTCTTCTCCTTCCTTGTTTTTTTCTTCTTTTTTTTTTTTTTAATTATATAATTATATATATATATATATATATATATATATATATTTTTTTTTTTTTTTTTTTTTAACTACTACTTTAGTTTTTAAGTTAGTCTGTAAGTTGTTATATTATATTAACTTAAGCTGCTTGGATTAAGTCTAAACAAAAAAATAAAAAACTCAATGTGCTATCATCAGCAAACGACTGAATTGGGTTGTGGGTAATGGACAAGAGATCATTTGTAAAGATCAGGAAGAGAGGGGGCGAGAGTACAGAACCTTGGGGAACATATGCATTAATTTGATGGGAGACAGATTTGACACCATCAAGAACTGTTGGGTTGTAGCACATGAAATGTCCGCTTAAATAAATAAATAAAAATAAATAAAAAGTTCTCGAGTGAACATCTGTGCCAGAAAATTCAATTTAAATTGTACGCCGAGAGGCATTATACAAACCTACATCGTGTAATTTAGAGTACTCGTGTAGAGCCAGTAAATTATTTTGAGAATAAGAAAAGTTTGTAAAATAGGATTTAGCATTTAGTCCTAAGTAAACATTTGTTAAATTATTGTACAATAAATGCGTTATTCATCATCATCATCACGTTCAATTTTTTTTTTATGTAGTAAAGTGGTACGTGTGCTTGACGTGTCAGAATTTTGCGGTTCGTTACAAGTACAATTCGGGGGTGCCCCAAGGTTCTATTCTGGCTCCAACCTTGTTCTTGCGTCACATAAATGATTTGTTGGAGGCAACAGATAACAAAGTGTTCAGTTTTGCGGATGATAGTACGCTTGTTTCCTCCTTTTCGAGTGATCGGCCGATTGGTGCATCAACGCCGCACCAGCTGAGATGTAGACAGATTGACTCTCTGAATCGGGGTCTGGATAAAGTCCTGCAGTGGGGAAAGGCCAATCTCGTCGACTTCAATGCAGCGAAGACACAGTATACAACATTCACAATGAAAATTGGATCATCGGTTCCACAGCTGATGATGAACGGCCGGTCCCTCGAGGCTGGGGAAAGTTTGTGATTGGTCGGCGTCACGGTCTGTGAGAATGTATCATGGCATAAACACGTATCGAGTATCGCCAGATCAGCCTCAGGAAAACTGAGTTATCTTTTTAGAGCCAAGAAATATTTCACTCCGGCCCAACTTCTTCTCCTATCATCATCATCATCGGCACTACAACCGGGAGCCGGTCTTGGCCTTATTTAGCAAGTCCGGGGGCTTGTTAAATTTTCCATAATGATTTGTTTGTTTTTTCCGGGCAAGGTCATTAGTCTTGCGCCAGCTTCTCCTATATAAATCCCAAATTAGACCTGCGCTCGAATATTGCTCTCATCTTTGGAGCTCGGCTCCTAAACATACCCTCGACCTACTTGAGAGCGTACAGAGACGAGCGATCCGCCTGATCGGGGACTCGGCGCTGACGTCGGGCCTACAGTCGCTATCACATCGAAGGCGCGTAGCCGACCTCTATCTGTTTTACAGATATTATCACGGATGCTGTTTTTCGGAGATTCTTCGTATTGTTCCACGCAATTCAGTTTATATGCGCTCCACAAGACAATCCGACGGATCGCACACGTTTGTGGTTCATCTCCCGACGGCGCAAACATCCCTGTATCAGAACTCGTTCCGTTACAGGGCGGCGAAGCTGTGGAACTGCCTTTCCACGCGAGTGTTCCCGGAGCGTTACAACCTGCAACTGTTCAAAAGGAACTGCAACGGTTATTTGATCACATCTCGGGGCGCCCACTCGGCGCTATAGGTTCGCCTCTCCCGAGAGAATTCTAATAAAAAAAAAACAGTTATTTTTTTTTTCTAGGAATTGTTTACCATGCTGTTCAAATTCGAATCCTCTTGCTTTATGAATTTAAAATGGGACATAATGCGTCATTGGCAATGGAAAACAATAATGACGCATTTGAAGATGTAGCGGCAAACGAACGCACTACTACGAGTTTGGTTTGAAAAGTTCCGTTCGGGAAATTTCAGCCTCGAAAATGAACCACGTGGGAATCTGGGAACGGTAGTTGACGACGATGTTTTAAGAGCAAAAATCTGCATTGACGGATGTGGCAATAAGAGACCAGAAGTATGTTCTCTTTTGGATGTCAAGTGCGAAAAATAAAATTACCCAACTTCACCCCTTTTGGATTCAGTCATTTCATAACCATCGACCAGATCGGTCGCGACTCAACGACCGCAGCGTGTGCGTGCGGATGCACACGTTTGCGCCCGAAGTGTTCCGTTAACCAATATAGGAAGTGTGAGTCTACGTGATTAATTGTTCTACGATTCGCTTAGTTTTACGGCCGCGATGTCAAAATTATTGTGAATAATTTGAACAAGATTATAACCAAAGTTTGTTCACTCGTGCTAGATTACTTATTCGTATACGACATTTGTCTTTTGAAATAAAAAAAAGAACTACGCTCTGCTACCATGTTTATCTTTACAAATAAAGTGAAACTCCTTTCCTTTAATGTTGTATACCAGTGCATTTTTATTCAGTGACTTTTATTGGATATCCAACGAGCAACATCGTGGGGAACAATGTGAACCGCTCGCCCGTGTCTGGTGCCACTACATCTTACCCTCCACACATCGATTTCACTAATACGAACGTAAACGCCGTCCTCCAATATTGACGAACAGCGAAACCTGATATCCTTGCCCTAACTGAGACCCAGGACGATTCGTCAACTGATTCGACATATGTTCGTTGCTCAGGATACGACTTGCATTCGAGATTAGATGCCCCACTAGATCCTTGCCGACATCCAGGTCACACCGTTTCCGGGACGAATATTACGCCACTCAAAGATAATAGGGATGTCAGCGGACGAGCGGACGAACTGTGTCTTTTGAAGGCTCGTCGGCGAGTGTTTTCATTTTTATTTATTTATTGTTTATGTTTCTATGTTTTGTTTCGTTTTTTTTTAATTTTTGCCAGACAACTAAAAAAAAAAATTATGAAAATAGAAAATTTATATATCGCAATTTTAAAGATAAATACCTCTTACACATAGACACAGATTATTATCATTCGTTAATAAACAAAAAAGTAATTATACCCCGAAACGCAAAAGAAAAAAAATACATTGATATTGTATAGTTTAGAGTGGTTGCGAAGACCAAGTAAGTTAATATAAGAATGATAAGTATAAAATTGAATTTAACATTTAGTCTTAGGAAAAATTTGTAACTGTATTGGAAATAAATGTGAATTTAAAACCCAAAAAAAAGTTTGGGTGTACACGAATCAAAGGAGCGCAGAATTCATGCCAACATCTTCTTCATCCATCGTATTCTCTATGTTTCAATCAACTGCACAAGCCCGCTCTCCTACATCACATTTTCCACTAACCTCCGAAAGCTGCGAAACCCTCGTCCCTTCTATTAGCCCGCCCATCATACTTCTTACGGCTCTAATAAACCCATTTCGCGAATACTGCGGTGGGCAAAGTCTTACCCCACATTCTTTAACTTCAATCTCACCTCTCCCGCTCTCAAACGTCGTCAACACACGTCCCCCCCCCCCCCCCCCCCCCCCACCGGGCTCAGCGCCTACACTCACTCATACTCACAACCTAACGTCCGACCTATCCTCGCTCTTCCCTGTCCGGCCACTTATACTATTGTCTATCCATCTGCGTTTAATTCTCCATTACTAAGTTACTTTAAAGTAATCCCCCCCCCCCCCCCCCCCCCCCGCCCCGCCCGCACCGCATGCCGTCGTTTTTGAGTTTGTTCATTTATATGTTTATACCACTTGTACTAAGTGAAATAAAATGTGGGTCCTGCCCTCACTTCATTCATTCATTCAAATGAACATTTGGATCGTTTATCACGTGTTGAGTTTACGAATTGAATTTAATGTGTGACAATTGAACATTTTGTTCTTTTTGTTTGACATTGGATTTAATGTTGATTTGGGGATATGTTCTGAAGGTATAGGGGGTTATGCAAAAAGTGAGGGGCGGGGTGGGCAATGGTAGGGTTAGCTGAGCACTACATCATTTAAGTGGAAGGTTCTGCGTGTAACACGGCTAATGGTGGAATAAGGCTCTAAAGGGGTAAGTATCAGGTGGTGTGAATGTTTGCGGGTTACAAACGTGTTCTCGATTATCGCAGCCATTTCTGCTCCGATATTTACTTTAAATTGCGTGATATGTTACTGTATACCTTGTAATTTAAATAACTTCAAAGAAAAGTGTCCATTGGTGTCCAGTCAGCGCTGTGTACAAACCAGTTTAAGACACTTTGTTAGAATATCAAGTTTTAAATTTGACGAACCGATGTATTAAATGCAAGTTGAGGCACCGGATGGAAACGCGTCACGAGAAATACACAAAAAAAAAAAAAAAAACCGGACCGATTATTATTCAAACCGACATTGCAATCCAAACTTTCGGGCCATTAAAGTTTCTTCTCATGTTCACATTTTAGATTCGTCTCACTTCATTATCGGTCTGTTTAATTATATGGCCATTAAAATGCAAGTGTGCTTCATGTGAGAACAAAATGTTGTTAAACGTGTTAGATGTAAAAACTGCCACCCAAAAACATATCTATCGATGCACATTCGTAATAATCAAAATAACTTAAGTTTCATTTTCCTATCTTGGCTCATGAGATTTTAATCAACACATTAAATTGCTTATGGGTATCTGTAAAAATGCAACAAATTTGAAATACATAAACGGGAAATAGAGTCCCGAAACATATACGAGGGTTGCCTTTTATATTTCGGGATTAGAGAACAAAAACAAATATTGATCATTGAAAATCACTTTATTGTTTTTCAAAATATTCCCCATGAAGATCTATACACATTTGCATGCGTTGGAACCAATTGTCGAAGCACTTTTGCCACTCTGATTGAGGTATCTCCAACACATGCATTCTGAATGCAGCAACCGCTTCTTCAGGTGTCGAAACACGTTGACCTCTCAGTTTGTTTTTTACGTACGGGAATAAAAAGAAATCATTCGGTGCAGAGTCAGGACTATACGGCGGATGACCCATCAAAACGATGTTTTGGGTGCTCAAAAATGCAGTTGTCGCAGCCGATGTGTGAGAGCTCGCATTGTCGTGGTGAAGAGTGATCCGTCTTCGGCAGTTGGTTTTCGTGATTTCTTGGAAGACAACTGGCAAACAAATGGTTGTGTACCACTCAGAATTGACTGTTCTGTGTTGTTCTACTGGTACGGTTGCTACATGTCCAGTTTTTCCGAAAAAAACAGGCGAGCATTTGCTTGGAAATGCTTCGTGCGCGAACAACTTTTGTTGGATTTGGCTTATCTTGAAACACCCAGACAGTCGACTGCTGTCTACTTTCGGGCTCATACGCGTAAATCCACGATTCATCACCTGTCACGATGTCATAGACGTGCTTCGAAGCACCGCGACCGTATTTTTTGAGCATTTCTTTCGACCAATTGACACGAGCCTTTTTTTGGGCGATTGACAAATTGTGTGAGATCCAACGCGAACAAATTTTTTTGACAGTCAAATGTTTATGCAATATTGAATGTATGCTGGTCCCACTAACGCCTAAGGTTGTCTCAATCTCACGATAGGTTACATGACGATCTTCCAATATCAGTTCGCGCACAGCATCAATGGTTTTCGGAACAACAACTGATTTTGGACGACCTTCACGAAATTCATCTTGGAGTGAACTACGACCACGATTGAATTCACCATACCATCGATAAACACTGGTCCTTGATGGAACTTCATCGCCAAAAATTGAATTAAGTTCATCCATGCACTGTTGCTGAGTTAATCCACGCCGAAAGTTGTAAAAAATAATCGCACGAAAATGTTGACGATTTCATTCCATTTTTGGGCCGAGATGAATCTTTTAAGTTACTGTAAACAACACAAATAGCGCTCGTATGTCAAAACGTTCCGAGTGCGTATAACCTCAAAAATGTCCAACTTTGCGACAGAGCTGTCAATTGCCGGATTGCAACACTAGGGTTGCCAAATCCCGAAACATAAGAGGCAACCCTCGTATCTGAAAAATCATGGATGCCATGAGAAATGAATAGGATTACGGGACAAACAGTGCTATTCATAAAATAAGCATTATGCAGAAATGGGGCCAATCATTTATACAAAAATATCTTTTGGGATCGTTGATCGTGATTGGACTCTTGTGTCAGCACAAGTTACTTAGGATCGTGATACACACATCTCACGTATTTAACAAATGCTGGCGATCAATTAGGAGTCGCATTGCAAACAATTGCCGACATCTTAGGGTAACCAAGAATACTTTGCGATGCAAACATCTTAGAAGATGTTTATATTACACCGTAGATGCTGTGCCCTGATTGTAATAATCCATAAATTAAGGGTGAAATAAAATTCAAAATTACTCATTGAATTATACCGTCAAAGGTAACAAACAGTCGATACCAAACCGTTTACTAAAACTATCCTCCTCTCCAAGAGTTTGTGTCAACCCGTCGACAAAACGGTCGAATCTTTTTTTTAAAGTTAATACATGTAAGAGCCGAAATTTATCGACGAGTATCTGTTGCGGCAATAGGTTCGGAATGATCAATATTTAAGTTCACGGTGGAGAGTGTTAGTGATATGTTAAGGATACGTTAAATGTGGCTGCCATTGGGTTCGAAGCGATTGCTTGAGATACATCTTTGGTATCCGGGATTTAAAATGACTAAAATTGTATGCATATATATTGAGTGTTGATGATAAAACTTACACCATAACGATTGAATCAAGCAAACCATGTGTTATACTAATTTCAATAAAATAAAGAAATGTTTTTCAACTAAGAGTGTGTATTCTGCTTTTTAAACTTTATGTCCGTGGTGTGTTACGTATAATTTAACAAAGGACTAAATTCGATTAATCGCCTGTTTACCGCATTCCATTCATTGCATAGCATCAGTTGGTTTCTGTTGCTGGGATCCGATTCAAACCACCAAATTGTTAATGTGGTACACTGGATTTTATGTAATTCTGCCCTGGCGTCCACTTTCTTTTTTCTGTACTGTAGACAGTATAATGATTTCAGCGCCAAACAATTTTCTCTCCAGATAAAGACTCAATGTATTTAAAAATACATTTATTTAGCAATAATCCGACATATCTCTTTTAAATCAGTTCGCAGACGAAACTGTGAATAAGGCCAAAGTGGGAACTCAATTAATCACAACAAAGGAGGAACTGAACTGCTTGAATTCCAAAGAAGAACCTAACTCTTCGAATGATGAAAATCACAACAAAGGAGGAATTAAACTCTCCATGCAACCATCCCCTTTTGTAGGTCCATGACTCTTGGTTCTGTTACCTTACAGAAATAATACAACTCAACAATTCAACACGCTGTGAGTTGTGGCATTTCCCAGGAATTGGCGCCACAGCGCCAGGAATGCTCCGTAGAATTGAATGCTTCGTCACTAACAGCTTCACTTCTTGCTCCAACTGTATCCTGTATTGATGACGGAGCACATCTCAAATGATTAAGGGCGGAAACTACATTAGGAGGCCGACTTTTATGTTTTTTTTTGTTGTGTATTTTGCTTAGAGGAAGGATTGATTAAAAGTTATTGGGGCTTGAAATTTATTGTATTTATAGGAGGGTGAATCAAATATAAACGGTAATTTGCTTTTATACATTTATTGAATAATATTACACACTAACTATACTATCAACATTTGCGTGCTCTACACACTTTTGTCTCCGATTTGGAAGCTTAAATATCCTTTGCTCATAGAAAGATTTCGTGCGAGTTGTTAGCCGATTGGGCACGTGCTGCTCGACCTCTTCATTACTTTCGAATTTCTTTTTCTCCAAGTGATTCCTTCAAGGGAGCCAAAAAAAAAATAATCACAAGGAGACAAGTCTGGACTATAAGGAGGGTGTTCGAGGGTTTCCCAGCCCATTTCCTCCCATGTATCCCTTGTCAAAGACGCGATGTGAGGCGTTATCATGAAGAAAGATGACATATCGAATGGGCATACCTCGCTTTATGTTTCGATATTCGGTTTTTGCCGACTGCAACAACTGAGTGTTAAGCTGCATTCGCTGTTCGTTGTTCGAGAAGAAAATCAATCATTAAAACTCTCTTTGATTCGAAAAAAAAAGTTGCATGAACTTTTCCGGCTTTGGTCTTCACTGGGCAGCCTTCATCCTTCCTTCGCCACTCCTTACTTGCCATTTTCGTCCCGGGAAAATCCTCTCCTTCTTGTCGAAATCGATCCAGAAGTCTACCTCTGATCTGGCCTGACCTTGTTATATAATTGACATTAGTTTAAAAAAAAAAACTAATAAAAAACAATAGTCAAAAAAGTTAGAAACAAATAGTTTTATTTATCAAAAACAACCCGGAAATACACTCCAAAAGCGAAGACACAAAATCCACGAACTGAGTGAGTACCTTCTTAATAATAAAGAAACGTTATTAATTGTAATTGTTAAAAATATATATATAACAACCTGTTGTTGATTTAGGGTCAATAACCTCGGAACCCATCAAGCAGCAATTTTTTTGAAGGTAAGATCATCAGTGATAATGGATTGAACACGTCCATAGCTGACATCCGCTTCTGATGAGATTCCTCCAACCGTTAAGCGACGATCACTTTCTACACCCTCTCAAACAGCACGGATGTTGTCATCTGTACGACTTATCCTTGGGCTACTTTTAAGTTCTCTGGCACACGTATACATACGATTCTGAGACAGTGTATCATCACCAAACTGTGCCTCCAATCGAGAAAATTTTTTGGGAAGGTTTAACGTTGTAGCGATCCTAAATCACTACTCCCATCCAAATCCCCAATATTAGCAATAATCCCATCCAATACCTCCCATAGCCCAAATCCAAATTTCATATTGATTCATATGAGCGATAAATTAAACCAAAAAGTTAATTTGTCGCACATTTATTCAATTTCACATTAACTCATACCCCAATCCAATTGAATCATATGCACGATAAATTTAAACCAAAATCCATTGTGTCGTGCATTGATCCAATTCCCAATAATCCTGACATCATGAAATGCTTAACTCAAAATCCATTTCATTATTTCCCTTCCAGGAATTTATTCAAATAAATTGTTAATCACGTCCAAGAACCTTATTCCAACTGAAGCACACGAAATCTTGTGTGTGCTTCTTGGAATTATTACATTAAAAACGTTGACAAATCTCAACGACATAAAAGTATAAAAGGACGGTACATTTGATTTTCGAGATGAGTCAAGTTCTGGAAGGCCGAACCCCTGGTCCGATGCCGAGTCACAATAATCTAAAAAGGAAATATAAAAAAGAGACTTTTAACAAAAAGCAAAAGCCAAGTCTTTCAGTTGTCCATGGAACACTCTCCCATTGGAAAGTGACCAAGCAAAATAAAGATATCTTGACCAGATATTGCGGACCCTAGAACGGGAATCCCCCCGACTACAGGAAAAGCGGTGCACGGAACACTCTCCCGGTGGACAGTGACCAAGCAAAATAAAGAGATCTTGACCAGATATTGTGGACCCTAGAATGGGAATCCCCTCTAACAACAGGAGACGCCGCCATTCCCAGCCAAGGAGCTCGCGGAGACCGAGCCCCACTTCCGAAAGCCCACATGCGCAAACGAAGGAAGTTGCGAGGGCAAACCTTTTCACGCTATCCACTTCAACCCAAAAGCGGCCCCGCAGAAGATCATCAATAAAGGGAGATGACCCACTGGCTATTGATTACACACAATAAGGAGGTAAGCGAATCCGATTTTAATTCCAACTACTAGCTATCTCAACAACGTCTTCATTTGTTAATCATTTTATAATAATCCGTTGCGCAAAAGATGTATGTACCTCTTACTCGCTCTTGGCTGTATTGACTACAAAGAAGGGCGCGAATGCTTGCCAATCCTATTCCCCTACTCTTCATAAACCAAACAATAGCCACGAACAAGATTATCTAGTTCGCAACTTGTTGCTAACCAAAAAAGTAAAATTACCGTTTATGTTTGATTCACCCTCGCATACAAGTCCAGTTATAGTTCCATTATATCCCGGTATATATGGGATAGAGGTAACTGCTCATTTGGCCGCATGCATCTCCTGTACATGCAAATCTCACGAATTGAAGCACAAGTCTATAACAAGAATCCATCTACATTGAGGAAAACCGGAAATGACTGCGATCCGTATATTCAACGCGCAAAGTTCTTGTATGACCAGAGAGTGAGACAAAAAATACTACACTCTCCCACAAACTTCTGAGCGTTCGTGAAAAATATTCAAAACTCAGTCTCTTCATTCATTCCACCGCTTATCGCCGATGACAAACCACTGACCACTGCAATAGAGAACGCGAATCTACTTGCTGCACATTTTGCAGCCAACTCAACGCTGCCTGATGCCACATCAGTTCTGCCTCAACTTGAGCATAAGCATCACACCATGATCCAATCCTCTTGAAGAGATGCGAAAACTCTTCCATTTGTCTTATTCTAATGGCCGTTTCCCAAAAAGATGCAAGACAGCGAACATTCATCCAATTCCCAAAAAGGGTGACATATCATCCCTCTCTTCTTATAGACCCATAGCACTATCTTTTATAATACCCAAGGTAATGGAATCACTTATCAACCGTCAACTTTCAAAATATATGGAATCAAATGACCTCCTCAATGACCGCCAATATGGCTTTCGTAACAACAGGTCCACACGAGATCTGATATACCTTACCGAAAAGTGGAGCCATTCCATTTACTACCTCGGTCAAAGCAAGGTAGTCGCATTGGATATTTCAAAAGCCTTCGACAAAGTTTGGCATCCAGCCCTTTGTCAAAATTGCATTCATATGGAGTGGACAATTCCCTGATCCAATGGATAAGAGACTATATTTCTGGCCGTTCAATCCAAGTGGTTCTTGATGGTATCAAATCTGTCTCTCGTCAAATTAATGCAGGTGTTCCCCAGGATGCGGTACTCTCACCCACTCTCTTCCTGATCTTTATAAATGATCTCTTATCAATTACTCACAACCCAATTCACTCGTTTGCTGATGATAGCACGTTGAGTTTCTCATGCTCATACGAACAGTCCCGTTCAAACTCTTCGAACGTCACTACCAACCAGCAATGTATGCTTGATACATTGAATTCAGACCTCAACAAGATATATCAGTGGGGATTATCTAACCAAGTAGTATTCAATGCCCTAAAAACTCAGTGCTGCCTCTTGCCGTCAAAGGCGAACCCCAAAGTAAATATACTGTCTATGAACGACGCTTGCCTTGACGAAGCCAATGAACTATCAATCCTCGGCACTCGGATTAATTCGACTGGAATAACCACATATTTGAAGCTGCAAACAGTGCGGACAAATGTATAGGGTTCCTTAAGAAATGCAAAAGATACTTCACTCCATCCAACCTCGCCACCATTTTCAAGGCGTATATTCATCCCAAAATGGAGTTCAACTCCCATATTTGGTCAGGCGCATCCAAAACTGCACTACACGTGCTCGACAGGATACAAAAGCGAGCAGTGAATCTTATTGGGGACTCAGCCGTAAGTCGATCAATTCCGTCGTTAGAACACAGGCGCAACGTATCATGCCTATCTTTTTTCTATAGATATTACCACGATCGTTGCTCAACTGAACTTGCTGAATGTGGTCCATCCCTTCAGACATTTTCCCCCCATATCCGTCAATCTGTGAATGCGCATCAGTTCACGTTGAAAGCGGACTTCAGGCACACAAATAAACATAAAGCGTCATTCTTTAGCCGAACCACACGAATGTGGAATGTTCTGCCTGATCATGTGTTTCCTAGTCGTTGTGATGTCCAGAAATTCAAGACCAATATACATCGATACCTCCTGTCCTTATCCCCTTCCTCTCCATCCGCTCGCACTGTGCTCTGACATTTAAGGGTACTCCAAAATCCCCTTTTGTACGCGCGTTAGTGTAAAAAAAAAAATCTACCTCCAATACACCGAATTATTTCTTTTCTTATTTTCGGGCTTCACGCCAAGATTTTCTAAGCATCCGCCTCATTCCAAAACCGAGGAAACGGGGGACAGATCCGCGTCTCTTCAGTTCCTTCCTGACACGTATTAAATAAAATGGCATAATCCGCATACGTATCAGGGTGGCCTCAAGCAGCCACACATCTCACCATCCGGGTCAGCGAACGGTTCCACACCAGTCGATGGCGGCGGAAATTCCGAAAGCTCCTCACCAGAATAAAACAGATTCTTTTTTCGTGCTATGACAAAGGAGTGTTATAAAATAATTACACCACCCACTTTGCACACCACACAACCTTTAAACAAAACACTCATTTGTTTTTATTAAACTTCTAGTCTTTATTCCTAACAAACACACATAATAAGTCACTTAACTTGGACGTTATACTTAATTCGCACTGTTCACCCTCACGCACGTTCCGCACCACTTTACGACCGACTCCTTCAAAATTATAAAACCAACTCCTCTCGCGGACGACCGTCTTGGTCAACAATTAAATATCAACTCCCGAACGAAGACTTTTTTTTCCCATCCTGCAGATCGAAGCATATGTCCTTTTATCTGCCTGGCCCTTTTGCCAGTCGCTATTTCCTTTCTTTATCTTTGCCGGCTTGGGATCAAAAGAGGAAACACAAAGGAAAAATCAACAGAGGATCCTTTATGTTGGTGGGTGCTAAAACGAATGTTTGGTTCGTTTTATGGCGGAAGTTATTTGTTTTAGGATAATCGACAAAGCTCTTCCCTGTGGGAAATGGTTTGGTGAAACAAACCTTTAAAGGATCATAAAATTGCAGACGTGCATTTTATGATTCTTAACAACTTTACTTGAAAGTTGGTCATCTGGTCCACAGATTTGGATCCAGGGTATTTTGGGTGTTGAACATATGGTTCGTTGTTTCACGTCTTGGATTCAAGTTAACCCTTATGTCAATGACCAACTTTACCGACAGTAATCATTTCGTCGCAATTTCACGATTGCTCGGCCTAGTAGACGAATTTCGGTCCCATGTCTTAGATCATCTCCATTCAAACGTTTCTGAATGATAATTACGAAATTTCAATGAAAACAATAGGATAGATCCGGAATTCCGCTGATCTATCATGTAAGTAGATCATCCGTAGACGGGCGATTGTGCTACGACCGGGAAGTAACGCGCACCGAAGAAGAGCTCCTGCGCTTCAGTAGGGCTATCTCCCACAGAGACCGGGACGATAGTATTAGACAGCGTCAACAGTTCTGGTGGTTGAATGGCATATAAAGACCTGGATACCAAAGTCGGTATAGAATCACACTATCATCAGCTAGCTTACATAGACTTAGCTTTTCTAGAATTAGGGTAGTATAAGATTTAAGTTAAGTTAAGCTAAGTGATTTTACATGAAATAAAAAAAAAAGTAGATAAGTTTAGGTAAGTTAAGTAAGTTAAATTTTAAGAAAAAAAAAAAAAACAACAAAAATTGACAAAGTTTTTCAAATTTTTCTTTGTATTCCAACTAATTATCAGTACTGCCACAAAGTTCTGCCGCCGAAAGAAAAAACATTAAGTAATGTTTAGCTTAGAGCGTCTGCGAAGGACCAGTAAGTTATTATATAAGCTATTTAAGCTAGAATTTAAGCATTTTTTGTCTAGCCTTTAATTTAGAAACTAAGAATATAGAAAGAAAATAAAAAAATGTTTAAAAAATGGAAAAAAAAATCAATGAAAACAATTTTTTTTTACTTTCAAATTGACATTTTAAAAAATCGAAATGGGTACCCGGGTACCCGGTCATTGACATAAGGGTTAAATTCAATAGGGGCAAATTGAACGTGTAGTTCAATTTGTTTGATATTGAATTGATATCGCGATATTTAATGTATGCGCGATTAATGACGGAGCTTAGCTCCAAAGGGGTAGGTATTCGGGGGTGGAGGGTTTTGTGCGTAACAGGAGACTCCAGAGATTTTCCCATGTGATTCTCGTTTGGCACCAAAATATGGCGCTGAAGTGTAAGCATGGTCCGAGACCCAGCCTTAGCACATTAGTAAAGCGGAGATAGCCAAAAAGTGCTACAAATAACCCTTTCCTGACCCGGACACAACATGACCTGGTCAACTGGTGATCTACCATTCAAACACATGCAAGGTAAACTTCTCCTTACACCCAGATTCTATATTAATCACGTAAGGGACAAGACATCATTTGTTCAAAGAACCTGCTCCGGGGCTTGTTCACTTACCCCACTTACCACAAGCCTGTCATTCTTGAGTACCCGAAGCATTCGATTGAGGTGTCTTTTTGAACATACATGCGTTATTGCTTTCTTCATTTTGGAGGTTGAAGCGGCAGAATTGTAGCATCTTTAAATTGTGCCATTATTTAAATTCGAAATGTTATATAGCAGTCTTATGTGGTAAAAAGAAATCCACTAATTTTACATGAAATTCAATGTTTTAAGTTATATCTTTGTCATAAAAACCCTCGTTATTGGCAAAAAACTGAGGCAGTCGATTCTCAGAAGCTTCTTTAAGACGAATTTTTCACCAACAAATCATTCGCCATAGAAAGGAACAGGTGGTAATCACTTGGTGCCAAGTTCAGACTATAAGGAACTTCCCAACCAAGCTCAGGGAGCTTCTGGTGAGTCACTATCCGTGCGTTGTCCTGATTGAATACAATTCGTCCCTTATTCCTTTTTTTAAATTTAATTCTCCAAAGAAAGGCGAACCTATAGCAGTGAGTCAGCGCCTTGAGATGCCATTTTTTCTCAATCAGCCAAGCTCCAAAAGATGATCAAGGATTTCTCCAAACCATTTTAGGAATCCTATAGCTTAATGTGGTGACATTTCACCGGCCGTCTGGGCTTTGGGACCCAACCTACCACCTTAACCAAAGCTGGCCGCTTCTGGATCATTGCTTCATTCAAACAGTCCAATAGTTGCCAAACTCCAAAAGATAATCAAGGATTTCTCCAAACTATTTCAAGAATCCTATAACTTAATGTGGTGATATTTCATCGGGCGTCTGGGCTTTGGGAACCAACCTACCACCTTGACCAAAGCTGGCCGCTTCTGGAACATTGCTTCCTTCAAACGGTCAATTGTTGACAGTACACGTCCGAATTAAATGTTGAGCCGTAGAAGAGGAGCGCATAGTATACGATTTACTGCCAGTCTCACCAGACACACAGCGAAACCATCGTCAATCCTGGCTTTGCCACCGTTTGCGCCGCCTCATCGCTGTTGTGTTCTTGTAGGGGTTTGGTTTCAAGAAGCGTGTCTCCTAGTCCTTAAAAGGACAAGGTGATCTCTTAAAATAGACCGCTCCTGAAAACCTGTCCTACAAAAGGGGTCGTTGCCGTGTTTCCTCATATACCTGAGGGGAGAGCAACGTCCTTGATTTCGGCCTCTGTCCTAGGTTTCACTTGGTCTTCCGTGGGGGTCAGGTGATACTTCGCTATCAGTTGGCCGCTAAATGAAAATCAGTTTTGTTTTCTTTGGTAAAGAGTTTTATTTTTTAATTGGATTATTTTCGTCCGTTTAGTTTTTCTCCTGGTATATCTCCTCCAGGGACTAAGATCGATGTTCTACTGCGGCCCGGAGATCTTTTTTTTTTTTTTTTTTTTAATATACTGCATTTATTTGACCAAAAATTAATAGTTCCAATAAGTAATACAGATAACTTATAATAGATTGGTTACATACATGCTATTTGTTAACATTTTTCAAACAATTCTTTTTAATGTGCTTAAGATTTACTGGGAATTATATATATTGGTAATTTGGTTTTTCCTGGAAAAGGTCAGAAAAAACCAGGAACTCTGTTTATTTTAACTTAGCCTACTTTAAATTACTTAACATAACTTAATCTAACTTAGTCTAATCTTATATACAATTTACAATATTTGATATTGTAATGATAGTGACAATTCGAATTTGACTTAAAAATAATATTTACAATTTTTAGTTATGGATGTGGGATTTCTCGTTTGGATTGAGGATAGTAAGGGATAGGATCAGGTAAGTTCTTGAAGGAGGGGAGAGCCATTCGGTTCTGTGTTAAAGGTAAGGATCTTGGAGAATGGTTGGATGTTGCTGTATTTGAAATGATTGGGTGCCAAGTTGGTGTTGTGGTACAAGATCTCGTTTAGATCGTTAACCAGTCTGCCTGCGGCGAAGAGGGTCCTGATTTGGAGACAATTACGGTAGTGAGCTCCCGTATTGGAGGAGGGTGATGGTAGGTCCGTTATTATCGGGTTGGGATTGTTAGGAAGGTTTTCTATGAAATTTATCGACAGTTCTAGGATCCGTCTATCCAGTCGTTCGATGCCTGCGGTGTTGTAAAGGTCGTTGTTACAATGGTATCTATATGAGTTGGTTTTCCGGTGTAAGCCAGTGATAAACCGGAAACATTTTCGTTCAAACACTCGTAATTTCTCCATTTGGGAGGGTGAGATGTGGTACCATAATGGGCAGGCGTATGTAAGAGTAGGTCTGATTATCTGTTTGTAGATGAGCTGTTTGACCTTAAGAGAGAGGCCTTTAGGCTTCCATAACACTCGTCTGCACAGGTTAAGCTGTATTAAGGCTTTTTGAAGGGAATTTTTGATGTGGGTTGAGAATGACCAGTTGTTGGAAAGGGTTACTCCCAAATATTTTAGGGTTTTGGAAGGTTTTATGAGGGTGTTATTAAGATTTAGTTTAATTTTGTTGTGGCAACGTTTAGTGTTGTTTGTGCAGTGAGCGTTTTTGCCCTTAAACACTGTTAGCTGGGTTTTGGTTGGGTTGAGGCGAATTTTCCATTTGTTAAAGTATGCTGAGATGAGCGGGAGGAAGTTGTTAATGCAGTTTCTTGCCGCTTTGACAAATCTACTGCTAGAGTAGATTAAAGTATCGTCAGCATAATTTAGCATTACAAAACTAGGTGGAGGTTGGGGGATATCGGATGTGTATAGAAGATATAAAAGTGGTCCAAGAATGGATCCTTGGGGAACTCCTGCGGTTATGTTGTGAGTTTGTGAGAGGGAAGAATTTATTCTGCCCATAAATTTCCTCCCAGAAAGATAAGATGCTAAGGGCTTTGTGATTTTTGGAATTCAGACCAAATAAGCAGTGCAGCTTATAAAGAAGTCCTGAGATCCAGACACAATCAAATGCTTTGGAGATATCGAGAGATATGCATACGGTAGGGCATTGGTTTTCTAGACCAGTTGTGACATCGTGTGTAAGTTTTAGTAACGCATAGCAAGTAGAGTGTCGCTCACGAAAGCCAAACTGAGAATTAGGGATAAGAGCGTTATCACTGGCAAACGAAAGAAGGTTTTGGTAGATCTTACATTCCAATATTTTGCTTAGGGTGTTCAATAAAGATATTGGACGATAGTTGGAGGTGTTATTGGAACTGCCGGACTTTTTAATGGGAATTACTACCGCAATTTTCCAGTTCTCTGGCAAATGTGAAGCATTTATGATGTGGTTAAGAAGGACTAAAATGGGAAGTAGATTTGGCGGGTGAAGTCTTTTAAATAGAAGGTGTGGTATTCCATCTATACCGGTAGATTTTTTGTTGGGTCGTGATTTTATGAACTTGATGAGTTCATCTGTGGTTAAAAATGTAGTGGTATCTGAAGGATGTGACGCCTTGTTTGTGTCGTTAAATTCTCCGATGAAAGGAGTATAAGATGTTTCGTTGACAGTATTTCGAAAATTAGGGACTGAGAGGGAATCATTTTGTTGATGGATCTTTGAGAAGTGGTCAGCGAGGCAATTGACTATGTCCGTGTCGGATTGGCTAAGATTGTTGCTGAGTGGGTTGATAAGGTGATCGATTCGTGGTTTAAACTTCCGACCAGTTAGTCGGTTGATGTTTTTGAAGAGATCACGGTTGTGTTTAATCTTGTTAAGTGTAGAGGTATAAGTCTGATCCGCGAGCTTTTTTAAATGTTCATTTATTAATGTGGTCAGGAGTTGGATCTGACTTTTAATAAAGGGACAGAATCTTATATGAAGTTTTCGGCGGAGTTGTTTTTTGAGACGCAGCAATTTAATTAGGATGCTGGGTAAAGGTTTTCCTAGATGATTATGAGAGATGATGGTGGGTGTATTGCTGGTGAGGGCATCCTTGAGTGTCTGCTCAATTTTTAGGGCTGCTCGATCGATATCAGCAGGGATTAGGTTAGAAGATTCGGGGATTTGCAAGTTAGAAAACCTTGCGGCGACGTCTCTATTGACCTTTTTCCAGTTAGTCTTGGAGAAGTTCGGGACAGGACTGTGTGAGTAGAGCAGTTCGAAGAAGGGAACTTAGATCGAAGTGTGAACAGAACCATGATCAGGGGGAAAGAGGAAGGATACTGTGGGGGGCTTGTTGAGTAGACATCAGCCGACTCGAGAAAAAAGTCAATTGTTGACCGCGTCGAGTTGGTGACACGAGTTGGCTGCAGTGGACTGTCGATATACGTATATGGGTGAGATGAGAGGAGGTCCAAAAGTTGGCAGCCGTATTTGTTATTCTTTATGTCGTTGAATGCTGTATGTCGCGCGTTCCAGTCTCCACCGATTATGAATGGTGCGGGGAGAGACTGTCTGATTATTTGAGATATGTCAGAGTCAGGAAAGTCTGGTTCTCGTGTTGGGTGGATGTAAACGGATGTTACTATGATTACTTTTGTGTTTTCACAAAAAAGTTTAACTGCCATGTATTCAATATTAAAAACATTGGCGAACCTGATTTCGGTGAATTGAAATTTATTATTTATTAGGATGCCGGTACCTCCATGGGATCCAGTAGTTCTGGGGTTGGAAATAAATGTATAATTGGGGGTGTATACTCGAGAGTTGGACTCAAGCCACGCTTCTGAGAGGAGAAGGATGTCTGGGGAGAAGGTTTTAACAAACAACCATAAGTGTTGCTTACGGATGTTGGAGTATATAGACTCTGCGTTGAGGGCAACTATAGTTAATTCAGACATTGAGGGAAAGAATATGGGGGGTTATAAGTGAAAGAATCTGACCTTTTTTTTCGATATCCGACATATGCTTCAATGTAGGAAGCATAGTTTGTAGACTCTTGATGTAGCCCATGATGTCCAGGTTGAGGCCAAAGGAGTTGGGGTTGTTTGACGTCGGCGTGTTTTGATTGTTCTTAGTGACATCCGCATATGATGTTCCTGGCCTTGTAGGTTGTGGTAATGTGTTCTGCGATGTGGATTTGGTTGGTGCGGATTTGTTGATTGTTGCTGGTTTTGTTCCTCTTTGGAGAATTCTCAATTTATGCGGGCACTGGGAGAAATTGGCTGGATGTGGACCTCCGCAGTTACAGCATGTCACAGCGATTTCCTTAGTAGTAATGGATCCATCGGGGTTTGTGGTTTGGATTTTTCCTGGTTCCATACCTTGTGGATTGACCTTACATTCTCCTGGTTGATGTTCATCGGCACATCTGACGCATCGTATATTTAGGTGGCAAGCCTTGGTGTCCCGAGCCTTGGCATCTCTTGCAATCAAGGATACTTTGTTTATGAGGCTACTCGATGCTGATTTTGTGCGTAAACAAGTACTTAATTTGTTTGAGCTTGTTGGTGTTTTCATTTGGAGCGATTTGGATAATCCGTAGGTTCCTTAAGTTATTTTCCCGCCTGTACGGAGTTTGAAAATAGTCCAGCCTGTGGATTTTCAGCTCTGGGCAAATTCTGATGATCTCCGACGCTAGTTCTTCGTTGGTCCAAGTTGCGTCAATGTGCCTAATGATGGAAGTTGTTGGTTTGAGCTGATGGTGTTGGAACGTAAAAAATTGGTGTTGTAGTTCCGCAAGTTTTCTAACGGTTTTCTCGTGATCAACGTTGTTGTTGCAATGGAGACAGAGGAGCCTTTGGTGTTTGTGGTGAAGTTGCGGTGTCCTAGGGCATTTTCTACTATTAGAATTATTCCCTTTATACTGGTCACATTTTTTATGTATATTGGCGGTGGTCTAACATTTTTGTGCTGGGCTGGCAGGGGACTCGATGCTGGCTTGGCTTGTTTGGTGGATTCCTTATGGGCTGACGATAGTTGTTTCGGTGGAGATGTTTTTTGGATTAAGCTGGGAGAAGGCGTCATCTCCATACTGGCATCTTCGCTGTTTTGGCTGGGTTGCTTTAGAGAGTGAATTTCCTCCCGGAGTTGTTTCACCTCTGTTGTAAGCTGTTGGATGTATTCCACGGCTTCGTGGAATTTTTTTTTCGTAGTCTTCTTTGATGAGTTTTGAAGAGTTTCAATGGCTCTTCTCTTCCGTTCTAATAAATATTCCCGGGTAGCGCTCGGATCGTTGTCTGGCATCTGTGAAGACAGATTTCGACTACGGCATCCAGCGAAAATTTCACGTGTTTGCGTGGTTTTATATTATTTTTTTTTTTTTATAACTATCTTCGCAATTTATCACACAACAAGAATCGGTGTGAACGCGATCGTCGACGACTTAACGTCTACGGATTCAATTTTTAAATTTTATTCGTCAACGAGCACACGATTAATAAGTCTGTCCGCATGAACGATCGGCGAGTGAATGTGCGGCCCGGGGATCACTACACTATTCCTTTATAAAGGATAACAAATCGAAAATTGTATCCCAAAGATACACATTTTCGTACAACAATCTCGATTTTCGATACATTTCGTGCGTTGCTCAATGTTTGTTTTAGATAAGATTCAGTTTTCTGAATCTTCATCAATCTATTTGCATATGAGGATTTGAAATGGTATTTGGGTATTGTTTGCTTGTGGCAAATTCGAACATCTGGTGTGATTTGCCATGGATTTGGTTTGTTTAATTTTCTAGGGAAATTACCAGATTGAAATGTATTTCTGGATTTTGAATTGAGATTATGCCGCGGGGCAAATGGAAAGCTATAAACGAATATTTGATTCGTTTATTGCGAATTTTGATTTTAGTTTAGGTTTTTTTGATTAAATTATGCCGTGGGGGCAAAAGCAAAGCGATAAACGAATATTTTGATTCGTTTATTGCGAATTTTGGATTTAGTTTTGGTTTTTCAGGATTTTGATAGGATTTAATGTTTTGGTGTAGGATTTCTGGGATTAGGATGTATGGATGAGGAAAAAGGTGGTAGGGCTTTTTAGAGCACTACATCCTCCCCTCCTTGAAAAAAAGAAAATTGATCTTTATGAGATTAATTTTCTGGAAAGTGGTGTGATTGGGAATAAAGGATGGTAGCATTGTGATTCCGTTACATAGGCCTGGTATTTTCTAACATAGTAGCCTTATGTATACAATATTTATTATAAATGTGTAATTTTTGTAGTTTGTTTCTTTCTTAATATTAATATAATCGTGTGTATACTGTATCGAAGTCGTGTATCGAAGTTTCCACGATGGTTATTTATATAATAAAATTTGGATATTTTCTTTTGAAAGTTTGTACAAATACAATTTGGTTTTTAAGGTTTCATATAATTTGTGTTTAATGGTAGTTGTTGCTTATCCAAAAATAAAGTTTTCTTACATAAAGTATTTTATTTTGAGTTAAGGGTATATTCGTTTAGTTTGGTTTTGGTTGTATGTACCATAGACGTTTGGTTTAAAAATTCATATAATTTGTTTTTTTTTTTTTTGGTTAAACTGTATTAGAAGGAAACATTTAATTCTAAAAATTTTCGTAAATATTATCTTATTTTCTGAGTATAAGGTTAATTGAAGAATGTTTTGTAATTACATAAGTATTTGAATTCTTAATATTAACATTATTTCTTATTGTAACTTTGGGTTTTTTTTTTGTTTTTATAAAGTACTATTATTATTTGTAAAAAGATACATAGATAAGTAATGTGTTTATGGTTTATTCTTACAATTTGTGTATTACATAGAATTTTCATTATTTATATACGTTATTTCTGTTTTTTTTTTTTTGAGGACTTTTCATTGTCCGTGCGTTTATTTATATAATTTATTTTCATGTATTTGAACGTACAATTAAATTCTACAACTTTTTTTCTTTTTTTTTTTTTTGTTTTGAGTTATACAAAAAATGTCTTACTTTCTTAGTATTTCTTAGTTGACAACTGTTTTGTACTTATATAAATATTAGAAATTCTTATTTTAACATTGTTTCGTAAGTTTCGTTTTTGTATTTTCGTTTTTTTTCTTCATATATATATAATGTGTTTTTTCTCTTATAACTTAAGATTATTTATTATTACAAACATTTTTTTTGTTTGTTTATTTATTTAAGTTAGTGGTGGTTGATTAAAATATTTGTATAATACATTTTTTTTCAATAGTCAATATTTGTTTATAGTATAGTTTTGAAACTTCTATTTGTGAAACATATGAGTTTTGTGTAGATTTAATTTTTGTTATATTTTATTTATTGTCTCCTGAATTGTTAATACAGTTGTATTATTTATAAATTTTCTTTGTTTATTCTATCTATCTATTTCGTTTTTGAACAATAATTTTTAAGAGGTGAATTTAACATTATTAGTTGTATATATATTTTTCTTTATAGATATATTTTTGTTTTGTTTGTTTATTTCGGTTATTTAAAATGTTGTATAATATTTACAAGATTATTTATTCGTGTAACAGTATTTGAAAAGAAAATTTTGCAGGCAAATTTTAAATATATTATCGTAGTACAGTGTTACTTTATGATTTTTTTTTTTTGGGTTTACTATACTTATATGCCTGGCGCAAGACTAATGACCTTGCCCAGAAAAAATAAATCATTATGGAAAATTTAACAAGCCTCAGGACTAGCTAAATAAGGCCAAGACCAGTTCCCGGTTGTAGTGCCGATGATGATGATGATACTTATATGCATTTATTTATTTCTGTTTTTTTTTTGTAAGGTTATCTATACATATATACATTTGCTTTCCTTCAACTTTTATTTTTTTCTTTTTGGAGTTTCTCATTCGTGATTTTCCTAATCCACAAATGGTTTTATATTATTGTTGTGGACTATTCGGGTTCCTTTTCCTATTTTGAGGATTGAATTTTCTTCGGATAGGATCTTGACAATTTCATAGGGGCCTTTCCACAGGGAGGTTAATTTGTTAGGTCTTGAGTGATTCTTTAATAGAACCTTGTCGCCAACATTAAATTTCTTACGACCTACTTTTTGGTCGTAGTATGCTTTGGATTTTTGTTTTTTCTCTATCAGTATTCCCTTTGCTGTACGATAACCATGTTGTAGTCGCATTTCTAATTCATTTGCGTAATGGTCGTAGTTATAAGAGCTTTCGGGGTTTTGTCTGAGAGAACTGGGTATTTCGGCTGGGAAACCATATAGTAATTCATGCGGCGTGTAGCCTGTATTACTGTGGGGTGTAGTGTTATACACAAATATTGCGTAAAGTATCCAGATGTCCCTGGTGAGAGGATCCTGGTTTACATAGTGGCGGAGGTATTCCACCAGAGTTCTATGGCTCCGTTCTAGTGCTCCATTCGTTTGTGGATGGTAGGATGCTGTGTTTAGTTTTCTCATTTTAAGTAAGGAACAAATGTCCTTAAAAAGTGCGCTGAGAAAATTTGCACCTCGGTCAGTCAATAGAGAAGACGGTATGCCGTGCTGGCAGACGATATTTTCAACGAAAATTCTGGCCACGTCCTTGGTTTCGGCGCTGGCCAGTGCGTAAGCTCCTGAAAACTTAGTCAAATCGTCTTGGAACGTTAGTAGGTATTTATTTCCATTATAGCTGACTGGTAATGGTCCTACTATATCTAAAGCAACTCTTTCAACAGGTTTGGAGCTTGTTGTGGTTATCTTCATAGGAATTCTAGGATTCCTTCCACTTTTGTTTATCTGGCAGGAGGCACATTTTCTAATATACGCTGCAACGTCAGCGGTTATTGCGCGCCAGTAATATTTTTGTTTCAATCTTTTGATTGTTCGGGTGGCTCCTTGGTGTCCTCCGAAAGGTGAGTTATGGTATTCCGCGAGTATCTTTTGTATTTCGTTAGGATCTGTTAAAAGCTTCTTTTTATTGGAGAAAACGTACATTGTCACGTTGAGGTGAGCAAAAGTTTCTTTTAGCAAGTTATTGAGTGCTCCTTTTGATTCGTTTTCTATGAAGGGGACTAAAATTCCAATGGAATTGAAATTCCGGTCTTCGCAAATCTTCTTCAGATCAATAAGGGAACTCTTAGCGGTTTCCTGGTCGCTTAGGTTTCTGAAAGGCAATGGCAATGTGATGGCGCATAACCCATCTTGCTCATGAAACGTAATTTTACCTACGTCTGGCTTGGTGAAGTTTGGGATTCTTCCTGCCAGGTTTTCTTCCTCAGCAGAGTCTATCAATGGGAGGATTATAATACGTAGTCCAAGTTTTTTCTTGGTATATATGGACCCTGTTTGCTCTTGCCATACAAGATTGGTAGTATCTTTGTATGATTGTGCAGCCACATCTTCTTCGAGTTTGGCTTTACTTCGTGTGGTGACGAGGATATTATTTTTAATGGGATCGACTGGGGTAGTCGTTGTTATACGGCTGAAAGCATCAGCATTTGCATTTTGCTTTCCTTTTTTATGGACGATTGTGTACTCATACTCTTCGAGGAGAATTCTCCATCGCATAAGTCTGGATGTAGGATCCTTTCGTCCTATAAGCCACTGTAGAGAGCTATGGTCAGTTACTATTGTGAACTTTCGTCCGTAGACATATGGTCGGAACTGTGCTAATGCAAAAACGATTGCTAGTAATTCCTTTTCAGACGTTGTATACCGTGTTTCGGCGTCGTTTAGGGTTCGGCTAGTGAAAGCAATAGGTTTATCTTGTCCTATTGTACCTTGAGATAGGACGGCTCCTAACGCAACATTGCTAGCGTCAGTGGTTATTATAAACTCCCGGTTAAAGTCTGGATAAGCCAGTATTGGTGGGGTAATAACCTTTCTTTTTAAAGCTGTGAATGCCTCATCACAAAAAGCATCCCAATGTAATGGAACATTCTTCCTGAGTAATTTGCTTAAGGGTTTTGCCAGTTCGGCGAAATTAGGGATAAATTTTCTATAGTAGCCTACAAAACCGAGAAAAGATTTTATGTCTTTTTGTTTCTTGGGCGTTGGAAAAGTTTTTACCGCTTTAGTTTTTTCTGGATCTGGTTTTATACCTTCCTTTGAAATAACGTGCCCCAAGTAGGTGAGCTCCTTCCTTATGAAGTAACATTTTTCTGGTTGTATTTTCAGATTGTGCCTTTTTAATCGCTCGAAAACTCGGGTAAGTCGTGAATTGTGATCGTTCAGATCGTATCCGTAAATTACAATATCATCTACATAGACGAAACATTCTTTTCCTTGGAGACCCATGAGTACATTGTTCATAAGCCTCTGGAATATGGCAGGAGGGTTTTTAAGTCCGAAGGGCATTCGATTATATTCGTAATGCCCGAAGGGTGTGCTAAACGCTGTTTTTGCCTTGTCTCTATTGTCCATGCGTATTTGGTGGAAACCATTTGCTAAGTCTAATGTGCTAAAATATTTAGCTTTTCCTAGCTGGTCCAAAATATCAGTAATATTGGGCAATGGATATGCATCTCCGACCGTTAATTTATTGAGTGCTCTAAAATCGACAACTAATCTCCATCGTTTTGTCCCATCAGGTCCTGCCTTCTTGGGTACTAGTAAGAGAGGGGAATTCCTAGGACTGAAACTTTGTTATACTACTTCGTCCTGAAGCATTTCATTCACCTGTTTGTGAATCTCTTGCTTGGAGCTATCTGGTAGGCGATACGGTTTTATATAAAGTGGGGGCTTTCCTTCCTCAGTGATGATCTGATGCTCTATGGCGTCAGTATATGTGAGGTAGTCGCCCTCGAGAAGAAATAGGTTATTATTAGCGCGACAGATATTCAGGATAGATTTCCTTTTCTCCTGGTTACAATGACGCAACTCTAGGAGTGATTCTAGCCGTTCAAGTCTATTTTTTAGAAGATTTTGGGTTTCGTCCGCCTGTAACACATTGTAGTCATCCAGATCTTCCCATCCGACGTCTATGTCGTTGGTGCTTATTTCCTGATCAGTGTCTAATGTGTTCATTAATAGTACCTTTATTTTGTTGTCCTGTGGTGTTGTCAAACTATTACCCAGATATATCCCTGGCATGATCTCGGATTTTTTAATAATCAGTTCTTGACTGAGTTTTCCTTTAAATGGAATCTCCATTATTTGTTGAGATCGTGAATGCAATTTTATGTAGTCGACCGTGGTGTTTTGTTTTATTTTTACTGAGGATATTAGAGTTTCAGGTTCATGTTTTCCTGAACTTAGTTTTTCGGCAGTTTCCTTAACTTTTCCGTTACCACAAACTTTATTTAAATGGGGAGAGGAAGATTCAAGGGTGGTTAGTTTCGTTGTGTTTGTCACAGCCTCAGATCCGGCCCGTAGACAAACGGATGCGGATGTTGGCTCACGAACGGTGTTATCCAATTTTTCATGAATACCTGTATTTTCCGTGGAAGACGCCTCGTAAGGCGTGGCATTCTGAATATTTTCCTTGACCTCGTTATTGTTTCCTAATAACTGCTCGAGTTCTACCATGGTTCTCTTCTTTACAGCGAATTTAAGGAATCCCTTCTTAAAGTTTATGTGGCACTGGTGCTTCGTGAGGAAATCACTTCCCAGTATGCCATCGTGTTGAAATTCTACATCGCTTCCCACTACAAAAAGGTTATGTTTAAAGGGTATGGAGTGCCTGTCTGTTCTAAATTCGAATTCCCCCAATACCTTTCCGCATGTGCTGACCGTTTTTCCAGCAATGGTGGATATAGTAACTGGGTCTGAATTATCTACAGATCGTTCAATATATTGATTATTTAATTTGATCAGGCTGATGTCGGCGCCTGTATCGATGAGGAAAGTCGAGTATTGTTTATCCGATGGGTTAAATTTTACACGTATTACTGGCTCTTTAAATTCAGGGCAGAAAAATACGCGCATTTGAAAATTTACATCGGGATGGGGTGTATATCGGCGATTGTCTGAACTCGAGAAGGATTGCTCGCTGCCCGAGTGAGTTCGTTTCCCTGTTGTGAATTGGATACCCTGTTAATATTTTGATTTTGTCGGGTATTTCGATTTTCAATCCGGGGCGAGTTTGTTATTGTCCTATTTTGAGATTGATTTGGCTGAGTTCTGAAAGGATTTCGACTCGTTGAAGGTTGGTCCTGGTTTCGCATATGAGCTAACCTGGTTCTGCACTATGCCTGAGTGTGATTATACTTCCGACAGTATGTGCATTGGAGACGTTCAACCTCAGTCTTAATGCGTTGGAGGACGAAATTTGGAAAATTTGTGTTGCGATAACAAGTCACAGAAATATGTCCCGTCTTGTTGCATGTTTGGCAAACAATTGGTTGGTTCCTCCTAAAATTGTTAGTGGATGCTGCCATTGTGTGGTCCCTGTTCAATCTTTGAGATTGTTTCAAAGCGTAGCTAATAGCTGCTTTGAGATTTGAAGCCCTATGCGCTTTTACTAAGATTTTGAGGCTGGAATTTCGTATCCCATCCTCAAACGTATTCAAAGCGAGTCTTTGATTTTCAGCCAGAAGATAAGTTCTGACTGCAGGATCAGGTGAACTAGAATATGTGGCGCTGTCTAATTCAGCAGGTGGTGTGTGAGTATATTTGAAAATTCTTTCACACCCTCCTTGCTATCCTGTTTCGTTGCCATTAGGTTATTTTGAGCAGCAGACCTAGAGATGAAAGCTTTAAATTCTCCTTCCAATTCGGATACCAAATCTTCCCAAGTAGAAATGATTTTATGTCTGATGCAGTCACGCGCCGGTCCCTGCAATCTGGTCTTTACCACCCTTAGAATAAAGGATTTCTGATCGTCATCTTGTGCTTGTGAGAACAAAATGTCTCCACAAGAGACGAAACCCTCTAATTCGCCAGGATTACCGTTAAATACAGGCACGAATCCCAGTACGTCGCTTAATCCTATAGGAAAATTCATTCTAGAACTCTGTTCGCGTGTTTCCGTACGTACGGTTTCCGACGTTTCATCCTCACGATTTTGTATGAGCTCGGGCTCAGGTCTCTGCGAACGCGTTCCCGGTTTATTTTTGTCGCTCACGACGTATTTGTGAAACAGACCTTCCCAAATGATGGTGAAAAGGGGTAGAGAACAAAGAGATGAGATCTTCATCGTACCTAACAAGAAGAAAACACAAGACGACAAAGCTTCTATAAACTAGTTTAAATTCTATCCTATATGAAGATGTTTGTTCTGTTCAAAGTGAGAGAATCACTTTTCCCATAGGGCGAAACTATGGGAAAAGTGTCTAAACCGTCGAGAAAAAAATGTCCCAGAAGTGATTTTCAAAGAGTCGCAGATGATTCAGAGGAAAAAATTCGACCCAAAGAAAACTTTCCAAAAAAAGACGCTAAGGACAAGGACCAAGAATTTAAATTTTGTTCGTTATTGTTCAGCTTATCACGTAAGAAAAATCTACCCCAAAAAGTTGAAATAATTTCAGAAAATGTATGTATAAATGTATGTGTATATTAAATTCAAATATATCAAAAATTCAAAAAATAAAAATCTAATTTATAGTTTATTTTTGTATGGGGTTTTTATTTTTGTCCCCCTTTCGAAGAGTAAAATATAGGTAAGTCAGATAAGTGAAGTTTAGGGGTTTTTATTAGTCCCCGTTTAGATAAATAGAATGCTGTAAAAAATTTTAATTTATTAGGTTTTGGGGATTTTATTTGTCCC
Source organism: Microdon myrmicae (assembly GCA_963931805.1). Classification (NCBI taxonomy): domain Eukaryota; kingdom Metazoa; phylum Arthropoda; class Insecta; order Diptera; family Syrphidae; genus Microdon; species Microdon myrmicae. The sequence continues at coordinate 91,006,624 of OZ007497.1, read as the reverse complement.
CGTTTGTATATATTTCAGGATGTTTAAAATGTAATTTCCTTAGAATGGCAAAATGTTTCGAAAATATTTGATGAAAACAATTTTTAGTTAACTTTTAGGGGTTTTCTTTTACTATTTAGTAATATAAGAGTTCGTTTTTATTCTCTTTGTAGAAAGGAAAAATATTTAAAAATTTCTTTTGAAAATGAAAAACAATTTTTAATTTACTTTTGTGGTTTTATCTCTTTGTAAAAAGGAAAAATATTTTGCAAATTTCTTTTGTAAATGAAAAAACAATTTTTAATTCACTTTAGGGGTTTTCTTTTCCCCGTAAAATACATATATATACGTTTTAAAAATTGTTTCCCACTTTAATTTTCACAAGTTCACTTTAGTCTTAAATGTCACTAGTTAATTAAATAGAACAAAAAGTCATACCTTATGCTGATGCTGGAGCGCGTTGATGTTGCTCCTGGTATTGTTTGGGCTGCTGTCGTCAAAAGAAATTTCCTGCTGCTACTGCTGTTCGGTACCGATCGTCCTCCGGCTTCTGGATGCAGCTGTTCTTATTATTATTTTTTCACTCTTGCCGGTGTTTAGCCCCAGGCACGCTGTTGTTATCAAAAATTTTGGTTTTTATTTAATTATTCACTTACTCCTGGTGTCTAGCCCCAGGGAACGCTTTAAAAGTTTTAAGTTTAAATTACTTTCCGGTGTTGTAGCCCCGGAATACGCTTTAAAATGTACGTATCGTTGATGTGTCCACGAACTTCGTATTCGTGTTTGGCAGCAGATTTCGTGTCGCAGTGGGCACGAATTTAGACAGATGATGTTTAGTGAACCAGCTGAAAGTACCTTCAGCAGAACAACACGTTTGCTTTTGTGTAGTCCAACAGTGTTCCTTTGGTAGGGGATTGTTGGATAATCCCACGCCGCTTCTTCTTCTGTGGTAGATTGTTCGAAAATCCACGACCGCTGGAGCCAAAATTTGTTCTGGTTGGAGATTGTTGGATAATCCCACCAGTCTTCCGTGGTAGGAGATTTTGGGTTACCCACCAGCTGCCACCAAAATTTTTTTGTGTTCTGGTAGGGGTTTGGTTTCAGGAAGCGTGTCTCCTAGTCCTTAAAAGGACAAGGTGATCTCTTAAAATAGACCGCTCCTGAAAACCTGTCCTACAAAAGAGGTCGTTGCCGTGTTTCCTCATATACCTGAGGGAAGAGCAACGTCCTTGATTTCGGCCTCTGTCCTAGGTTTCACTTGGTCTTCCGTGGGGGCCAGGTGATACTTCGCTATCAGTTGGCCGCTAAATGAAAATCGGTTTTGTTTTCTTTGGTAAAGAGTTTTATTTTTTAATTGGATTATTTTCGTCCGTTTAGTTTTTCTCCTGGTATATCTCCTCCAGGGGCTAAGATCGATGTTCTGCTGCGGCCCGGAGATCACTATACTATTCCTTTATAAAGGATAACAAATCGAAAATTGTATCCCAAAGATACACATTTTCGTACAACAATCTCGATTTTCGATACATTTCGTGCGTTGCTCAATGTTTGTTTTAGATAAGATTCAGTTTTCTCAATCTTCATCAATCTATTTGCATATGAGGATTTGAAATGGTATTTGGGTATTGTTTGCTTGTGGCAAATTCGAACATCTGGTGTGATTTGCCATGGATTTGGTTTGTTTAATTTTCTAGGGAAAGTACCAGATTGAAATGTATTTCTGGATTTTGAATTGAGATTATGCCGCGGGGCAAATGGAAAGCTATAAACGAATATTTGATTCGTTTATTGCGAATTTTGATTTTAGTTTAGGTTTTTTTGATTAAATTATGCCGTGGGGGCAAATGCAAAGCGATAAACGAATATTTTGATTCGTTTATTGCGAATTTTGGATTTAGTTTTGGTTTTTCAGGATTTTGATAGGATTTAATGTTTTGGTGTAGGATTTCTGGGATTAGGATGTATGGATGAGGAAAAAGGTGGTAGGGCTTTTTAGAGCACTACATCGCGATTCAACCACGACCGTTTTCGCCTTACGCTGTCGTAAGTGGTGAAAAGTGGTCACCATCTGCTTCAGAAATGTGTTAACTCGAGTGGCACCCATGCATCGAGCTTCTTTTTGTATCCCAAATTATTGAAGTGGTTCGAAACGGATTTTATGTAATGTTTAGCTACGGGCAATTAAAAACAGTGTTTACATGACGATCGGACTCAACAATTTCCATGATTTTCTCGACATTTTTGACAATTGGCCTTCCAGAGCGTGGTGTATTTTGGGCATAAAAATTATCGACGAAACCAAAATGGAGCATGACTGGCTGTTACAGTATCAGGAGCACAAAGACAATTCACATTTGCAGCCGCTTTACGTGTTCGACTTTATCGAAGAAAAACTTTGAAATATAGAGGATTTTGGTGTCTACTCGCGCGCTCAAACAAAACCGAGTCAAGCAACCATAAAACTGTTTGAAAAGTGCGAAATCGTATAATTTTAACGGCGTCTAACATAACCCAATCGCTTTAATACAACGCGAGATAGAGATTTCTAAAGCCATCTGTTGGAAAAATAATGGATTTCTATTTACTACAACATACATTTCAGAAAACACTTCCTGAACGAAGCTGCATAGTAATTCTGGACAATTGAAGAACACTCATGTGGTAACTACGAGAGTAAGAGCAATAATCATCATACAACGCAAACTATTTCAATTCGATAGAATTTTTGGAGTACAGGATGAGTCGATTGGCTTCGCGCACCCACCATGTATATATTTGTCAAAAAATACAATCTCAAATAGTCGATCAAAGGGTGTCGAAGCAGTGGTAAGTCATTTCTATTATAATTCGTTGTTCAAATAATTGTCAATAAAAAGATATTAAATTGTTACAACTGCAACTAGAACAGTAGTTCTGTTGTAACACAAAACACAGAACGGAACAGGGTAATTGGAGCTGTCTGAACAGATCTATATTACTGATCTGATGTGATCATATAAGGAACAAAGAAGGTAAACTGGAGATTATACAAAGTCTCTCGATGATTCAACACTACACGACATATTAAATAAAAACTTTGTTGAGGTTTTCGGGGTATACTTTAAATAGATTATTCCTGGTGGAAAAAATGCCCCATCTGTTAAAAAAATTGCATTTAAAAGTTATTAAGTTGTCAGAAATCCCTCGTTTACGTTATTATCATCATCATCATCGGCACTACAACCGGGAATAGGTCTTGGCCTTATTTAGCAAGTCCTGAGGCTTGTTAAATTTTCCATAATGATTTGTTTTTTCCGGACAAGATCATTAGTCTTGCGCCAGAATTATTAATGCCACAATAATTACGAACATAAATGTCAAATTAAATTTATTACACGACAATACGACGCCGGGTCGCAGACGTGACTTTGAAATTATTTGTACACAAATTTAAGTAAACAAACTTCGGTTGTTTTCAGGTTTACCCAAGTTTGTCATTCCTATGATATCGACAATGTCAATCAACTTTTTGGAACTCACTCTACCTCCACTTTTCATAGCACTAGTATTATTGGTATCTCGAAATTTCGCACAATTTACCGGAAAAACGTGGCTCCTGAAGCCAAGAAGAAAACCATCGTATCTAAGGTATTTCTTGGAGAGATTATTATTGTATCACAAATCATTTTTTCATATAAACAAAGTGGATCAATGCGGTTTGATATGTAAATACTTTTGAGCATTTATATTTTATAATTCACTCATTCAACAAGAGTTTATTGACACTTTTTTTAAGATCACAAGATACATCGCTTGTGGTGATAGAAATTATAAAGGTCACAGTTTAAGCAAAACACCACTTTTTTGCAACGATTAACAAAATATTTCACAATATTCCTTCCATAAATTCACTTTAGCAAAGAAATGAACACCCACACCATTATCATAGTCCTCACCTTAGTTCCTTCATATCTGCTAGATGTTTGATTGTTATCACTCGCGCTCTACTTTCACGATCTGCGTTTAATTTCAATTTCGATTTCGTTTAACGGTTGAGCTAATGTACACCTCTTCCGAAAGACGTACGTTAAGACCGCGTCGATCGACAAGTAATGCGGTACTTAAAGCACTTGTTATGTTCAACTACCTGGGTAATGTTCTCTTCGTTTTTCCTCAGACTATCTCGTTGAATAGCTACACACTAGATTATCATAGAGCAGTTTCGTTGTGAGGTACTTCAATTGCGTTAAGCAGTTTTATGTGCTGAAATTATCAATTAATCACAAATTGCCGAGCAAGCCGATCTGTCTGGTGGAGTAATGAGTGACAATATGTTTAATTTAGTCTTTACGTTTGTGTTTGAAGAAGTAATTTATTATTTACTTATTTTAATGGACATATTTGTAAATGTCTTGTAGAACAACAAATCATCTTTTATAAATCTGGGAACGCTTCAAATAAATGTTAGTTTGGGGAAACGGAAATCCGTTTTTTCCTACATGGTCGTAGGGACATACGGAGTGGACCTATACTATGCTCTCGGTTTGTTTCGTATATTGTGAAAACATACACATGCGTGAGGGAACGCAAATTGTGTCTTTAGACCTATCAATCTGTGAAATGTTTAGTTCCCATAGAGCCGTTCGCAGTATCGCAGCGTACAATTTGTGGTCATGCTAATAACGTAAACAATTGTTATGTGACATTAGTCAAGCACTAAGCGCAAAATCTATTCTTAAAGGGATCACAATGCTTGAGACAACCGTGTCAAGAGTAAGTATAATGTATGAAGGCCCCCAAAAGTCAGCTAGGCTACCACAATAATCGGCAGACAAGGAAAGCAAGCCTTAAACCTGAAGTGAAATGTGCCGGTCATAATTTCTACTGTAAAATATTTCATTTAACTTTTCTTGACAATCCTTGATGGACGAAATTTTATTTTTTCTTGTCGAAGTTTACATTTTCTACATTTTCAGGGAATCAATCCGGACTGAATTATAATGTCACATGAGAAAAATGATAGTAAGAAAGAAAATATTAAAAAAGGTCTAAAATTCAAAGAATACAGATACGAATAATTATTGAGGAAGCAACAGATAATAAATGAAGATAATTCGAAGACAGTTGGACTTAATAAAGAAAATAAATTATAATGATATTCAAAATAGAAAATAAATAAATAAATAAATAAAATCATTTGAATTTAAGGAAAGAAATCCGACAAATTCGATCTGAAGAAATAATTCCGGAAAGGTCTTATAGCGCATTGCGACGATAGTGAAGAACGTGTGATTCGAACTGACGCCATGACAGTTAGAATCACTAAAAATGGAACCAATGCTCAACACATCAGGCCACTGCCACGTGTACGAATTCGATTTTTAAACTCAAGTACACTCAACTGATGTGGAATTGTTATGTTATCGCTATGGTACACGGCTCTAATGTTTTTTCTTATTCGAATTTCCTTCGGCGTTCTTCACTATTTACTTGTATATTATGTGTGTATCTGTTAGAAACGCCACCCTACTCCCTCCTCAGTAACTTTGTTACGATCAACTTCGTATGCGAACGACGGAGCGAGGAACGGGAGAGCGAGAGAACGTCGGACCAGGGGAGTGTGCCGGTGCTCTATGCGGAAGTCGTGATCGAGTAGTAAAGTTCTGTTTACCTATGGGAGATTGTGTGTTGTGTAAACAGATCAGTTAGTTTACGATAGTGAACACGAATGGTTGCAATGATGGTCGGATGTGTTGCTGATGCTGACAATGATGCCGCGATATCTGATTTGATCTTATTGTGAGCATCGATAAATTTTGTGTGCCCATCCAAATAGGTTTCCTCAGCCGTAACGGAACGAAGAGCTCTGTGAAATAGCTACTATTCTTATTGTCACCAGTTTTCAGATGCAAGATTTCCTTGCGTCGCTTTAGAACACCTCCCCATTTGAGATGAAGGTTGTGTTGACAAGCTTCGATGGAACCAATTTGTGTTTTATTCGAGTTTGACGAATGCGTGAGGAATATGATCTGGCGGCAAAAATTGAGTGGCGATAAGTTCCACAAACTTCGACATTCCCACCACTTGAGGGAGTTGTGATTGAAGTCTTCGTTAGTGACGGGGTCGAGATAGCGACCCCTAAACTGAGATAGAAACTCAACAACATTCACACCCGATAGATGAGCGATACCTCGTTAACGCGGGTGATGGTTTCGACTTTCACCTTCGATTATCACTTGCACTGTTCACCTCTTCTACGGTAGCTGGTTCAAAACTATGGCACACGATTCCAATAGCGATCCGCCTGGGAGAACCAGATTTTTAGGGAACTTCAAAATCTCTTTAGTGCGCCTCTTTGGATTTAAAAAAAAACACATTGACATTAAAGGGCACTTCGAATTCCTTTCCTACCTAAGCGTATTACAAAAAAATAGTGTTGACCTAATGGCGAATAATCTTGACAGACAATTGCAAAAGCGCGGACTTTATCAATTAATGGGAACCTCCAATGCTTCTAATTGAAGGCAACTGAGTGTTTCTAAAAACAAATAGGACTGATCAAATTATAAAACTGATTGCCTTATAAAATTGATCAACAACATTTAGACTTTTTTTTTTTTTTTTTTTGTTTATTAGACTTGTCTCGGGAGAGGCGAACCTATAGCGCCGAGTGGGCGCCCCGAGATGACATCAAATAACTGTTGCAGTTCCTTTTGAACAGTTGCAGGTTGTAACGCTCCGGAAACACTCGCGTGGGAAGAGAGTTGCACAGCTTCCCCGCTCTGTAACGGAACGAGTTCCGATACAGGGATGTTCGCGCCGTTGAGAGATGAACCACAAACGGGTGCCATCCGTCGGATTGTCTTGTGGAGCGCATATAAACTGAATTGCGTGGAACAATGCCAAGAATCCCCGAAGAGCAGCACCCGTGATAATATCTGTAAAACAGACAGAGGTCGGCTACGCGCCTTCGATGTGATAGCGTCTGTAGTCCCGACGTCAGCGACGAGTCCCCGATCAGGCGTATCGGTCGTCTCTGTATGCTCTCAAGTAGGTCGAGGGTATGTTTAGGAGCCGAGCCCCAAACATGAGTGCAATATTCGAGCGCGGGTCTAATTTGGGATTTATATAGGAGAAGAAGTTGGGCCGGAGTAAAATATTTCTTGGCTCTAAAAAGATAACTCAGTTTTCCTGAGGCTGATCTGGCGATACTCGATACGTGTTTATGCCATGATACATTCCCACAGACCATGACGCCGAACAATTTCAAACTATCCCCAGCCTCGAGGGCCCGGCCATTCATCATCAGCTGTGGAACCGATGATCCACTTTTCTTTGTGAATGTTGTATACTGGGTCTTCGTTGCGTTGAAGTCGACAAGATTGGCCTTTCCCCACTGCAGGACTTTATCCAGATCCTGATTCAGAGAGTCAATCTGTCTACATCTCAGCTGGTGCGACGTTGATGCACCAATCGGTCGATCACTCGAAAAGGATCAAACAAGCGTACTATCATCCGCAGAACTGAACACTTTGTTATCCGTTGTCTCCAACAAATCATTTATGTGAATCAAGAACAAGGTTGGATCCAACATATAACCTTGGGGCACCCCCGAATTAACAGGATACAGATCCGAACACTCGCCGTCCACAACAACCCGGATCGATCGATTCTCGAGAAAGCTCCTCGTCCAGTCAGAAAGTTGGAAAGTCCATATGAACGACGTTTGCTCAGCAATGCCCCGTGCCAAACGCGGTCAAAAGCCTTGGAGATATCCAATGCGGCGGCCCTTGACTCACCATGCCGTTCAATCGCAGATGTCCATATATCGGTTATAAGTCTCAAAAGGTCTACTGTGGATCGCCTTCCACGGAATCCGTATTGACGATCATTCAGAACTCCATTGCACTCCAAATACTTAACCAACTCTGTATTGATGACTTTTTCCATTACCTTAGATAAAATAGACAGTAATGCTATCGGTCGGTAATTTTGTGGGAGACACTTTTTTCCCGTCTTTGGGATTGGCAGAACTCGAGCGATTTTCCAGCAGGCAGGAAGTTCCTCCGTGCATAAGATAAGCGGAAGAGTCTGCCAAGAACCGGTGATAGTTCTGGAGCACAGTTCTTAAAAACTATTGCTGGTATTCCGTCCGGGCCGGTTGCCTTCCTACAATCTAGTTCACATAGAATGCTTTGTATAGTGCGCGAAATGACAGGTGGCTCCAAAAGGCCGGGATCGAGGTTTGAATTCGCGGAAAATAAATTCGCGAACACATTAGCTTTATCCTTTGGATTCGTGACTAACGTCCCGCTGTCTGTCACCAACGGAGGGAAAGAGGGGGGTGCGAAGTTACCACTGACAGCTTTTGCCATTGACCAGAAGGAGCGCGAACCAGTTGGGCACCGAAGGAGCTTATTGATCACCCTGCCGTTGTGAGCCTTCTTCGCAGTATCAATCGCCTGCTTGCACGCGTTTCTGATTCTAACAAAATTTGTTCTGTTAACATCGGTGGGACTGGAGCGCCATTGCTTAAAAACTCTATTTTTTGCCACTGTAATCAGCTCGCATTTTTTGTCAAACCAAAGTTTATCACTTCGTTTGATGGAATGTGGAATATACATCTCCATCCCCAGAAGAATAATCTCTGATACCGACTCCGCACAAACGTTAACATCGGAGTCTCCGAAGCAAACCTCGGAACATGGAAAGGAGTGAAGAAATCTCGCAAATCGTCTCAGTTAGCAGCCCCATACTTCCATACATGGCGAAGCTGCCTAGGCCGGTTATTCGCTTGATATGTAAGTGTTTGAGCGACAGATACCAAGCAGTGATCTGAGTTTCCCAGTGGCGCAGCAATCTCCACGGTATAAATACTCGGTTCGGATGTCAAAAACAGATCCAGGGTGTTCGCATAATCGCCTCGGGCATCCGGCACTCGCGTTGGCTCCCCCACGAGTTGAGTCAAGTTTGGGCTTACAGCAAACATCTCCGCTAGCCTCCCAGCCTCGTCGGTTCTGTTAGAATGTAACAACCAGTCGGAATTGTGCACGTTAAAATCGCCAAGGACAACAATTTCAGAAGCTGGGTGGTTGATCTGTATCCAGTCGGCGCTATATGAAAGATGTTCGAAAAATGTCGCCGATCGATCGTCATTCGGGGAGCGGTAAAGACAACTAAGAAATTTAACGGAATTCCTCAGCACGACCCTCAACCATATGATGTCCATATTATTGGGTTCCAACGCCTCCTCCTCTGTTGGTTTTACCCATTGTAATAAAAACCTTACGTTAGAGTTCGAAAATTTGTTATTCTCAACTGTCACCAGTTTGAGATTGAAGTACTTTATGGATCTTTAGAGGATTAAAAATAAAAATTATTCAGCTGGTGTCTTTTCAAATTATGCACCATCATCAAATTTTTCACAAAATATTTGGAATATTATCGGAAACGATATTTTACAAATTTAATTAAAAAATCATTCATGCAATGGGGTTAGTGATCTCACGATTGGTCATATACATAAAAAAATGTTGCCGTCTAATTTCCATAAACTCGTTCTTGATTATGTAGCTAAATTCAGTCGATAACTTTATTGATGATAATTATTTTATCATACTCTTCTAATCGGCCACAAAGAACGTTGTTTTATATAATCGAGTGAATAAAATAAGATATTCTGCGGTATACATAAATATTGGCCCATTAAATCTGTTAAAATAAAATAGAAAATATATTGTGTACAAAACCTCCAAGTTTTTGAAGCGAGTTGCTATTTAACCACTACCACAGATGGAAAATGTCAAAAAAAAAGTTCAAACAAAAACTTGTTCTCTACAGGATAATTATACTGAAAAAGCCCATTAAGCCTAAGCCATTAGCACCCACTTAAAACCAAAACCAGCCACAGTTAGTTGCAGGTTCACAATTTCGTTTTCTAAAAGCTTTTATTATCATATCCACAAACCGCCTTTATTCCAAGTTTACCGTCGATTGTATAACTGTATGCCAGCTAATAATTTTGAAAGCTGTGGAAGTTGTGATTATTCCAAAATTATCTTACACAGATTTCTTTTCATTTCATTCTATTACAGGGTGGACGTTACAGCTTTCACAATGAGTAGCAATTATGACATTTAAAGAATAATTTCAAACATTAAAAGTGCATTGAGCTTATTATTTGTTCATGCCCTGAGATATGCCTAAACTGGGTGTGATTCAAGTTAGAAGGTCAACGAAAAGCCAGCTTACAGGAATTTTTTCTCCACTCCTTTATGCGATAATACCTTGAGGAATTTTTTAAACCATTTTTACATTCCGAGGGGGTAAGAAAAAATTAGTTTGGATTCTTTGTGTAATCTGTAGACGCCTAAGCCGTGTCGTCAAGAAGGTCTGTAACGGTTATATATTGAAGCTCCACCCAAACTTAATTTATTTAGAGTTAGATATATTTTTTTCATTTGACTTACTGTTTGGAAGATTAAATTCCAAATCCCTGATTTCGCTTTTTAACTCTTTATCTAAAATAAAAATACAATTAAAGGACATCCTGAAGACGCAGATACCCCCCCCCCCCCCCCCCCTCGTTAACCTTAGATTAAGACAACAAAAATTTTAAAAAATGTTGAGAAATCGAACTTAATCCATTTTGTATCCTCTATTTTTTTGATGACTGGACAAAGCTTTACAGACTTGTGTGCTTCGGCTCAAGAACGATTTCTTATATCTAAAGCCAAATTTTACTTTGAATTGTTGTATTATTTTTTCTTTAGTGTGTTAGGTGCCCTACATTTACAATATTTATATAAGGTGCGCAACTACGTTCTCGCTATTTTTATGAAAATGCAAGTTTATTGTGAAAAAATTGTTACAAATAAATCATTCGAAGTATTGCTCATCGCCAGCTACAACTTTTTCCCATCCTTCTGGCAGAGCTTAAATACCGTTACGGTAAGAGTGTTCATATTTTTCGGCTATCCGCGAATCAAGCCATTTTTTTATGTTTTCATATGAGCGGAACTGCTGATCACCCAGACTTTTTTTTTCTCCATGGCTGCTCAACTACAACCAACCTTGTTGAGTCCTTTACACTCTCAGCTATTTTGCACTAGAGCACGAGGTCGACATGGCTTCAACCGACCTCAGTAAAGCATTTAACCAATCCCCCCGCAATCTAATCCTTTTCAAATTATCCGCCCTCAGCTTTGAACCCGAATTGCTGAAATGGATTTGTAATATGTAGGATGTATGTTGTCGTGTAGGTGCCACAGGGCTATAGGCTCACTACGAGTTCCCAACTTAATTGTTATTAACCAAAGATGCATAAAATAAAACTCTGTAGTTTGTCTTGTTCTTAGTTCACTAGTACCTTTATTCACATGTTGCCTAAGTAAAAATACAACACTACACATCGAAAACTTAAGGCTAGGTCTTATTTATCAACTATGACTATCACTTAAATTTAGGTCCAGATGTGATCTTATATGACGCTTATTAACTACAGCACTTAGTAGAAACATAAAAGATAACTCTGCTGTATTACATGAAATCATCGCTTAAACTTAACGTCCGCATATAATTTTGAATAGCGTTTTAGAACTACAACACTCAGTAAAAACATAAAAGATAGTTCAGCTGTATTAAATGAAATCGTCACTTAAGCTTAGCGTCTGCACATCACCGTGGTAAAACTTCGACTCTGTTTTTTTTTTTTTTTTTTTGTATTTAACGTGGGGGACCGACTTGCATCCACGGAATCCAGAACGCGATTACTATTGCCACCGAAGCGACAGAATTCCGAAAAATTCCATCCATCGCTTCAGTGACCATATATGGTATCATTCTCGCATTTGGTCTAGCAAGAATGGGGTGAACCACATACACGATGATCGTCTCTGCAACTCATGGCGTGTGTGTGTCCACAAGCATGCGGGCCGTGGCTCGATCAAATCTCAAGGGGAACCCTAGCTGGCATGATAACAGCTGGTGCACATATCTCGACATAGGGGTTGAACTGTTTGCACGATCAGCGACTGCGTAAAGCATTTATGCTGATCGTGCACATGCTGGTGGCATCTCTACGTAGTCGAATTCTCGATGGTAATTTTTCCATTTTGAAAACTCGACTTGCTTGAGCGACCAGCCATATACCTTCATGTATTTGTCGGTCGGATGACCGTTCGATGTAGGCATGTATGCAAAAGGAAAAGCTAAAACATTTCCTGCATGTGTGCGGCTGGCGCGTAGAGGTATATCTCATTGATATAGTTCGGGCAATGTTGGTTGCTAGGTGATGCAACCAAATTACCTTCATGTGTGGAAGATACCTGTTACATGATGGAAATCGTACCGAGACATGTTCAATGGATTGGTTCGGTTCATGTTGGTTGCGTGGTGATGCAACCAAAGTGCCCATAAGAAACATGCATGTTTGGTGCAGATGGATTTAGCATAAGCAAATATTGTGATTTTATGCGGTTTAAGGCTTTATGGTTCAACTATAAGCAGGTGAGTACTTGCTTTCCAGGTTTGTATGCCCTAGGTGGGTGTTTTTACATGGAGTAATGGGAAGATGATGGGTGGCGTTCAAGGGAACCACCACCGATTTCTTCCTATCTAAAGGATAGACTTTATTCCGTCTGTAACACCAAAAAAGGTATCAAGATTAAATATTGATTTGGCACCGGCTGTATGTAGAGCGGTTCCGCCAAATAGTCCATGCCAAAGGGTTAGGTTATTTGAATTAGAAACTCACCTTACTGTTAAGGGCGGTCCGCCTTTGCTCTTCCGAGTCCCAGCGAGAGTCCAATTATTAGAAGTCTTTTTTTTTAGTTTTAATCATTTTATTTAAAAAGGAACTTATATTAATTTGTTATTTTATTTAGAGGAACAGGCCCGCTGTTCCAATGCTAGGCTGCAACCTGTTACTCTTAGTTTACGACTGCTCGTGTGCCTCTAACAGAACCCCGTTTATATTCCCAAAATTAAACCTTTCCACGATCGCATCGTTCACCTCGAGACAGATACCCGATGCCAGCCCAGTCGCAGGCTATGCCAATGACGGTGGGAACTGCAACGTTGCAATATTGCCGCCATTCGCCCTGAGATGACAACCTTACACCTACTCTGGCTGCAGCTTTATCCCAAGGCTACGGGAAAATTTCAGGCAACGGATCCAGACGTCAACCGATTTACGGTGATGTGAACAGAAGGCATGCGCTACGATCGAACGTGGGAATCGCAGAATTGCAATTTTAGTTGTAACTTGATGGAATGTGGGAATTGGAGAATTGCAATTTTAGTTATGGGAATGGGAAAGAAACCGGTAGGACGGCCGCGACGGAGATGGGAGGACAATGTTGCGTTTGAACTTGAAGAGATCGGTTCAGATGGTTAAGCGTGGAAGGAGAGTGCACAGGACAAGGAACGATGGCGGAGTCGAGTCGGTGAGGGTGAGGTCGTGAACTTCCGGGTTCCTACAGGCCAATAAATAATAATAAAGAATGGAACAAGTATGTGTAGTCATAGCATATGCTATTGCGTGATAGGAATTTGCGTTTAGCAAAAGGTTGGCGTGTGATAGGTTTTCACAGATGCTGTAGTATTACTTTTAGTTACTACTGGTCTCGGTCCCAGGTAGCGTGTCTCCTTGTCCTGAAAAGGATGAGGGATCTCTTAAGGCCGCTCCTGGGGAGACCTGATGTGGTCTCCGCCGTGCTTCCTCAAACCTTGAGGGAAGAGCAACGACCAACTCGTTCGTGGGACGTCGTTTCAAGAATAGTGTCCCAGGGCCGTGCAACCTGGCGCCTCCTGCTGATGTCCGAAATCGAGGAAAGCTGCTACGATCTGTTTTGTGGGCGTGCCACCACTCCACTCACCCGTTCTTGGTTGGAAGTCGTGGCCTTTGCTGGAGCAGCCAACGCACAATTCCAAATAATAAAAATACTTTTCATATCGTAAATTCACTTTTATTTTATTTACTTGAAAAAAGGACGATTCTCCTAGAGACACCACCTCCAAGAACCTTGCTCTATGATGTAGTGGTCCTTCAGCACTTCCGCCGGGTACTATGTACATTGATTAACTGCCTCTTAAAGATCGCGATACATCACCTTTCAAACGGCACCAAATCGAGATTTTTATCTTGAAACGAACGATTTTCGATAAATTTCGTGTGATGCTCAATGTTTGTTTTAGATAAGAATTCAGTTTTCTGAATTCTCATGAAACTATTTTCATATGAGGATTTGTACTTGAATTTGGGTTTTGTTTGTTTGTGGCAAATTTAAACATCTGGTTCGATTTGCCATGGGTTTGGTTTATTTAATTTACGGGGGATTTTACCAGATTGCAATGTATTTCTGGATTTTGAATTTATATTATGCCGTGGGTGAAATGCAAAATGATAAACGAATATTTGATTCGTTTATTACGAATTTTGGATTTAGTTTCGGTGTTTTAGGATTCAGATTAGTTTTAAGGTTTTGGTGTAGGATTACTGGGATTGGGATGTATGAATGGGGGAAAAGGGTGGTAGGGCTTTTTAGAGAACTACCATCCTACACTCAAAGAATTCTGTCTGTTGTAACAGGAAATTAATTTTGATGCTACACCGAAAGAATTCTTTTGGTTTAAAGTTATTAAAACTTTAATATATGACCGTTAATGTCATATATGCAGGCAACATAATTCATTTGTTGGAATTATGATTTAGTTTTGTTTAATTTATAACAGTTAATGTCATACACGCATGCAACACGTTCGGTTCAGGTTCATGATATCCAACCCCTTGCTTGCCGCCTCTGGGGCCCCTCGAGGAAGCGTATAGCGTTTGGGATGATAGTGAAGAACGTGTGACTCGAACTGACGCTATGACAGCTAGAATCATCAAAAATTGACCCAATCCGTAGCACATGGGGCTACTGGCCGTGTGTACGAATTCGATTTCTAAACTCAAGTACACTCAACTGATGTGGAATTGTTATGTTATCGCTATGGTATACGGCTCTGATGCATTTTGTTATTCGATTTTCGTTCGGTGTTCTTCATTATTTGCTTGTGTATTGTATGTGTGTCTGTTAGAAACGCCACACTACTCCCTCCTCAGTAACTTTGTTACGATCAGCTTCGTGTGCGAACGACGGAGTGAGGAACAAGCGAGCGAGAGAACGTCGGAGCAGGGGAGTGTACCGGTGCTCTATGCGGAAGTCGTGATCGTGTCGTGAAGTTCTGTTTACTATGGGAAAGTGTGTGCTGTGTGTACACAGATCACGTCAGGCAATGACGCATGTATGTTCAAAAAGACACCTTAAGCGACTGCTTCGGGTACCAAGGAATGACAGGCTTGTCGTACGTGGGATAAGTGAACAAGCTCCGGAGCAGCTTGTTCGAATATATGATTTATTGTCTCTTACGTGATTAATATAGAATCTTAGTGTAAGGAGAAGTTTACCTTGCATGTGTTTGAATGGTAGATCATCAGTTGACCAGGTCATGTTGTGTCCGGGTCGGGAAAAGATTATTTGTAGCACTTATTGGCTATCTCCGCTTTACTAATGTGCTAAGGCATGGTCTCTGAGTGCAATATTTTGGTGCCACATGAGAATCACAACAGTCAATCTCTGGAGTCTCCTTTGTCATAGCAAGAAAAAAGAATCTGTTTTATTTTGGTGAGGAGCTTCCGGAATTTCCGCCGCCATCGACTGGTGTGGAACATTCCACATTCGTGTGGTTCGGCTAAAGAATGACTCTTTATGTTTATTTGTGTGCCTGAAGTCCACTTTCAACGTGAACTGATGCGCATTCACAGATTGACGGATATGGGGGGGAAATGTCTGAAGGGGTGGGACACATTCAGCAAGTTCAGTTGAGCAACGACCGTGGTAATATCTATAGAAAAAAGATAGGCATGATACGTTGCGCCTGTGTTCTAACGACAGAATTGATCGACTTACGGCTGAGTCCCCAATAATATTCACTGCGCGTTTTTGCATCCTGTCGAGCACGTGTAGTAGTGGATGCGCCTGACCAAACATGGGAGTTGAACTCCATTTTGGGATGAATATACGCTTTGTAAATAGTGGCCAGGTTGGATGAAGTGAAGCATCTTTTGTATCTTATAAGGAGCACCATACATTTGGCTGCGCTATTTGCAGCTTCAAATATGTGGTCATTCCAACTAAGGATGATATTAATTCGAGTGCCGAGGATTGATGGCCCCTCGACTTCGTCGATCCATGTGCCGTTCATTGGCATATATACCGACAGTATATTTACTTTGAGGTTCGCCTTTGACGACAGGAGGCAGTACTGGGGGTTTGAGGCATTGAACTCTACTCGGTATGGTAACCACCATTGATATATCTTGTTGAGGTCTGAATTCAACGTATCAATCATAAACTGCTGCTTGGTAATGAAGTTCGAAGAGTTTGGATGGGAATATCCATATGAGTACGAGGAACTCAACGTGCTATCATCAGCAAACGAGTGAATTGGGTTGTGAGTAATTGACAAGAGACTATTTGTAAAGATTAGGAAGAGAGTGGGTGAGAGTATCGAACCCTGAGGAACACCTGCATTAATTTGATGGGAAACAGATTCGACGCCATCAAGAACCACTTCAATTGAACGGCTAGAAAGATATTTCTTATTCATTGGATCAGGGAATTGTCCACTCCATAGGAATGCAATGTTGACAAAAGGGTTGGATGGCAAACTCTGTCGAAGGTTGTTTGAAATATCCAATGCGACTACCTTGCTTTCACCGAGGTAGAGGATGGAATAGCTCCACTTTTCGGTAAGGTATGTCATCAGAAAGTTGGCGGTTAATTAGTGATTCCATTACCTTCGAGAGAATAGAAGATAGTGCTATGGGTCCATAAGAAGAGAGGGATGATTTGTCACCCTTTTTGGGAATTCAATGAGTGTTCGCTGACTTCCATCTATTTGCGAAACGGGCAGTCGAGTAAGACAAATGGAAGAGTTTCCGCAGTGGTTTAGTGAGTGAAGAGGAACATCTGCTCAAGAGAATTGGTGGAATGCCATCCGGACCAGCGGATTTGTTGCGTTTAACTCTTTGAGTGCGCGGGCAACATTACGCGTTCGGAATTGAATCTGGCTCATGGTGTGCTGCTTATGCTCTAGTTGAGGTAGGTTTTAACGGGGTTGGCAACGTGAGGCCGAGCGTTGTCATGCTGTAGAATCAATTGTTCGTGCCTCCCGCAGTGCTCGGCTCAATCGCATCAATTGAAGCCGATACCGTGATGGTTTCGTTCAGTTTCAACAGCTCATAATAAATAACACCGACCTGGTCCCACCAAATACACAGCATAACCTTCGCAGCGTGAACATTCGACCGAGCCGGCGACGTAGAAGCATAATCGGGCAGTCCCCAAGACTTTCTTTTGGGTTGCTCTAATGAATCCATTTTTTATCACTCGTCACGATACGATGAAGACGACCCTTCTTTTTTTTGCCACCGGAGCAGTTGTTCACAGGCGAAAAAACGACGCTCAACGGTCCTTGGCCTTAAATCATAAGGAACCCAAGTTCCTTGTTTTTAAATCATTCCCAATGCATGGAATCGCTTGGGAATATCTTGGCGGGCAACTCCGTATGCAGATGAAAGCTCTTGTTGCGTTGGCATGGAGCCTCATCGAGCAATGCCTCCAATTCACCGTCTTCGAAAGTTGTTGAGCTTCCTTCACGCGGATGGTCGCCAACATCGAAATCACCGTCTTTCAAGCGACGGAACCAATCAAGGCACGTTGTTTCACTTAAAGCAGCATCTCCGTAAATTTTATGGAGCTCTCGATGCGCTTCA
Source organism: Microdon myrmicae (assembly GCA_963931805.1). Classification (NCBI taxonomy): domain Eukaryota; kingdom Metazoa; phylum Arthropoda; class Insecta; order Diptera; family Syrphidae; genus Microdon; species Microdon myrmicae. The sequence goes on along the minus strand of OZ007497.1, from coordinate 90,988,845 downwards.
ACCGCCGTTTCCTTCGAATGAAAGAAGAAAATCAAGACTTCCTATAAATGATGATTATTTAGCACAAAATCAAAACAACGGTTGCCCCCGCTTCAATAGCACATTTCTTTTGTACACTGATTACAATTCAAAATAATTTTTCCTAACCTTATCCTATCCCAAAAAAGATAACTCATGGTCAAAACTTTCCATCGTGTATAACATACCAATATTTCCACCCTTTTCATCCCCATGTCTCGCACGTATCGTAATTCTAACCCTATAGGAATTACCAAAATTCTCTTAATGAGGACTATGAATATTTTCACACATATTTTAGGTACAATGACCCTTCCCAGTTGTTTACCGCTATCCTAATATTGTACACCTAGGGATTCACTGGGAGATGGTTCAGGTCAACGAGAAAACCGAAACCAAATTCCAATGAATCAACAAATGTTAGGGTGGGGGAAAATTTGTATTCCTAATATATAACGACATGATTGACACAATTAGCGATTTGCTCTCAGTTGGCTTTTGATAGTAACTCTCAGAGTTGTAATTGGAAATTGTCTCTAGTGTTATGGGCTCGTTGGTCTTGAAAATTTTAAGTGAAGACTCGTGGTTAGAATAAAAAGTCTGATTGCTTAGATTTTGCCAGCACTTGTGTTTATTCGCGGATGTTAAATTAAGTTATAGTTTATAATCGTTTTAATTATAAATAAAAGTATACGGAATTTAAAATTTTATTTAAATGAATATTTGATCACGTGGAGTTACGGAATCTTCTCTGGTTGGGGGCAACTCCACTGTTCAATTACCTGAGCCCCCTGGTTGGCCCCTATAGTTTTGAGCCTACAGTTTTAAGTCTGGCCTTAAAAAATGTTCATTTAGACTCAGTTAGTTGCACCTCTCGACGGAAATCCTTAGTAAAAGACGACGATTTATCCGATACTGAAGGGAAGCCTGAGTCTGCCCGGCCTGCTTAGAAAGATTTCGGGCTCCGAGGGTTTTGTTAGTTAGCGTTCTACCGAAGCTTTCCCTTCTTTAACGCCTTTTGGGTAGTCAGGGTACGATCCTGTTGGAATAACAGTAATTTTTTGCAGCATTCCCCTGTGTGGGTAGGGTCCTCGCGTGCATATCGACCGCGAGGACCCTACCCCTTGGTATGGTTCCCGGTTTGGCTGCCTCAGTCCCAACCCGTCCTGGCGTATTATTTGTAAAGTCAACGGAAAAACTTTCAGGATTTATGGTTGTTTGGGGAAACTCCAAACAACTGCCCGGCCCATTGACCTTGCAATTTTTCAACAGGAAGTCGTTACCAAACAACCCGTCTTACGATAACCCCGGCAAGGAGTCCATTACCTGGAAGCTGTAGGGAATCTCGTGGTCCAACTTGAAATTCCCAATGCAGCATTCCCTGACTTACCCTTGCCAAAAAGATTCTGGAGGGTCGTGGATTTTTGGAAAACCACAACATGTGTAGGGTGGAGTGCGTTCAGCTTTAAGAGGCTGATCTCAGCGTCGGTGTCCACGATTAGGCACGTAGTGTTTCTACAGCCAATGTCCAAAGGGAGTTGGACAATCGGGACTTTGGTTCGCGAAAGCTGAGAACAGCGTTTTCTGAGTTGCGAGTTTAGCGTGGTCGGGTTGGGATTTCCCGACCCAACCTCTGGAAGTTTTCCGAGCGCTCCAATTTTGCTCTTTGTCGACACACTCCCGCCGTGTGCGTGGATCGACCGCAAAATTCCAACCGCTGGCCGTTTTTAATCGAGTGGTCACTCTCTTTTGGAGCCTCTGCAGACCCCGTGCAGACAGCTCTGCTAGAGCGGCATCGGCCTGCCTTGGGCCGGTGGTGTTGGGGTCGGTGCTTCCGACTTTTCAAGTTCGTAGTTGCGCCTTTGCTCGGCTTTTGACCCTTAGTAGGGTCAGAACTGGCAGAGCTAGAGCGGCTTTTGTCTAGCATGGGTCGACTGTATTGTGGCCGAGGCATCTGGAGTTTACCATCCTTATTCCCAGGGTTGCAGCCGTCACAGTCTGGGGATGCTGTGTATAACACCCCAGAGCATACTGGGGTTAACCTGTTATGGTCTGGCTAGCGTCGAATGACCTGCCAACATATCCCCAGCCTCATTCACCGCAGGTATTGCCTGTGAAGCGAATCCTGCACAAGCTGATTTTGATTGTAGTGTTTAATGTCCTTCCGCTAGGGTAAGGCGAAACTTGAGACTGTGTATTTACAGGAAGGGGGAGCTCTAAAGTACTTCCTGCGAATACACTGATGGCTTTTGCTGTGAGTGATTAGGATCGAATACCCTACCATCACTGGATATTTGGTGGTGTGTCCTGGAAGCCTAAGTCGAGAGGGTCATTGGTGGAGCGAGTATTGGGGAATGGCTGGGCCATTGAATCGGCTGAAAGATAGCCAACCCCGGCCGAACTTCCTAAGAAAAGGGAGTCATTCTATCAGTACATCTACTTTTGGGATCGTTCCATTTATAGGAGGCTGTTTACTATGTCTTCGACAGGACCATCGATAAATGTCGGCAAATAACGCCGAAAGTGATCCTCTCTTACTGGCGCAAGGCTCATAACCTTGCCCGTAAAAATAAATTATTATGGAAGCTTAACAAGCCTCGAGACTTGCTAAATAAGGCCAAGTCCCCATCCCGGTTGTAGTGCCGATGATGATGATGATGATCCTCTCTTACACTGCTCATTATAAGGGACTTCGCATCCATTCGATTTAGATGGCGAAAATGGTCCCATTCGCCTGTCAATACGAGACGCTCCAACGACTCTTTGCAACATACAATAGCAGTTTCACACGGGAAACAACGCCTTCCCCAGGAAGTTGTCGCATTACGGAGAGCTGCGTATACAACTCTCCGTAAGACAGTTGCCGCTGGTAAGCGTTCCTTGGCCACTGCTCCAGCTCCAGGAACGCCCCGGGTGGCGGCTCACTTCTCGGGCGGTATGCTTCACTGCCTAAGCTCGGGAGGAACTACCTAACGAAGCTCTTTTCCTCTTCCTTCGCCAAACAACCAAAGGTCCTTTTGCAACTATCTATGAACATTTGAAGGCCACTAGCTGCGTTTAGAGCCTTTTGCCCAGAGAACATCGGGATCGTCTTTAAGACGAGATCAAAAATCCTGTCCACACCTAACATTGTCTTTGAAGGAACCAGCGGATGGTTCGGTTCGAAATTGTCAGGTGTGCCCGGTGTAATTGGGAAAATGCACTCGTTTCTTGGCGTACTCTGAAGAAGCCAAGAAGTTAGCGACTTGGTCGAAGGAGAGCTCTGCTGGATTCCTTTCAGCTACGTCCTTGTTTTCATCAAGGTGCAGCCTATCCTTATTTGTTTAAGGTAGGCTACCAGAAACCAAGCGCGAGCAAACTCGCAAGACCCAAAGCAAAGCAAATCGCATGTAGAGAAAAAACAACAAAGGAGAAAACTCAAGGACCTCGTCAGTCCTTTGGATCTACAGGGACAAACGACCAAAATCAAAGATCTGGGGAACCTCGTCGACACCAAGACTGAGTTGAAAAGAGAAAAAAAAACACAACTTAAGAAATGGGGAACTTCGTCAGTTTCTAGACCAACTATCAAGCGACGAGGGAGAGGAAATAGAAAACCCCACAAAATGAAAAGTGAAAACGAATAAAACTAAAACTATTGGGAACCCCGTTGGTTCCCAGACTGAATATAGAAAAGGAAAAAACCAAAATTGAAAAAGAAATGGGAGACTTCATCAGTCCCTTGACAAAGCAGAAGAGTATAGACAACCCAAAAAAATAAAAAATAAAGGACTTCGTCAGTCGTCTGGGCAAACATAACAGAACGACCCACGAGAGAAAACCCCAAAAATAAAAATTAAGGACCCCGTAAGTCCTTTGGGCCAAGATGGTCGGTTCCCAGCGAAAAGGAAAACAGCGAGCGAGTGCAAAAGAGGGAAAAACATGAGAAAAGAGGACTTCGTCAGTCCCCAAACCGTAAGAAAAAGAGAAACGTAAATGGGAGACGTCGTCGGTTCCCAAGCCGGCAGGAAGAGAGAAAACAGAAAGTAACACCCAGAACATTAAGAGAGAAAAAAAGTTTGAAAACAATATGGGGAAATGAAGCAAAACAAAATTTAATAAAGGAGGTGTGCTAAATAATGTACAATAATAATTGTTAAACAAAACATAAATAAATATAAAAAGCAAATATAAAATTTTAAACATTGGTAATTAAAATTTTAAAATATAATAAAATATAAATTTACTATAAAGAGAAAAATTTTTAATTTAAATTAAAAAAAAATGCTTCGGCTGCTCACACGAGGTTGATGCTGGTACTGGGGATAGGTGGTAGTTGTGTAATGGGGTTTTCGTTACGGTACTACCTTTCCAATGGTAATTTTATTTAAAATGCTTGCTTGTTTAAATCCACCTGTAGTATTTCTCGGTTTTATTTGGCGCTCAAATTTCAATCGGTATTCTTTAAGAATTTTCCTTTGTAACCACGAAATTATTTATATTATATGACTTCTTCGGTTTCGGCGGAAGAAATTTATTTGTATCATACAATGCTGATCCTAATATCACAGAAGCCATACGATATTGTTCCGACTTCCTTTTTTTGACTTCATCATCATCATCGGCACTACAACCAGGAACTGGTCTTGGCCATATTTAGCAAGTCCTGAGGCTTGTTAAATTTTCCATAATGATTTGTTTTTTCCGGGCAAGGTCATTAGTCTTTTGACTTCAAGATGGTGTTAAATGAGTATTCCCGTTTCGTATTCTAAGCAAGTTCAAATTAATGGCAGAAGGGTGAGCAAAAGGGTTGATTTTAGAGATTGGCAAGTTGTGCGTGTGGCAAATCTTCAATAGTTGACGGACTTCTTCGGCATGCTGTTGGTGGCATCACATCCATGTAGAACCCAACCTTAACTTATGGGCGAGGCGACCGGATAGTGGCTTGATCCTCTCTTTAATCTTCTCGTTACTGATAGAGCTTCGGATAGAGGCTTGGTCCTTTTTTAATCTTCTCGTTACTATAAGCTGTCGGTTGTTTTGTCCTATAAATACTGTTGGTTCCTCGAAAGAATTTAATGGTGTCTGCATCTTCTGATCGTCTCCTTCTTTACTTCTTGTTTAGAGAACTTCAAGTTGCCAATCGTTATTTCTTCAGTCGACTCTTTGATCTATCCTTGGACACCCTACGAGTCTCCTCGTGGAGTCCGCTGACTTTCTCAGCACGTCTGCCTTCCACACCAATGGTTGATGAAGCTAGCAGGGAGATGATGGAACCTTCATCGAGGGGAGCCAGTAACCGGATCGATCTTTTCGGTTCATAAAGGTCTGTGGCGGTTCCGCCAAAGCCCACTGTCTACTTACCCGAAGAACCCCCATTACTACAACCCAACCTTCATAGTTTTCTGCTAATGCGATCGCATTAGCACCTGTAAATGCTCCACGCATCAAGCTCATCAAATTTATTTACTTACAAGCTTCTGGAAAATAATTCTTACCTTCATTCATTCATTCGAATCCAAAAATCCTCCATAAGAATTCTATCCAAATGTATCACAGATCCCAATCATACATAAGCATTACCTAGGAATTCCTGTAAAGAATTTCTCCCACAAAGTCATTCATGCAGGCATCAATGCATCTCTGCATTAGTGACCAAGGACTGAATTCTCGTTTAGTGTAAACACTCACACTAGAGTTCGACACTTGAGTCGCCTTAGATGGCATATCCAATTCGCATAGATGTTATACAAACCTTCATTGTGTAACCATTTGAATTGCTTCGCAATGACTTGCAACTATCGATACAGCTGCAAGCACTTTACCCAGAAATGCTCCTTTGTTTAAATCTCCAAACAATCATCGACTTCGCGCATAGCCGCCGGATCAAATTCAAAGCATAAACAATGCAAATATAGAATCCGTTTCTTACAACGATTACCCCGCATATACAAATGCAAGCAAGGGATTCGTTTCGACCAGCGACCCAAGATACGATATACAATTTTCATTGTATAAAGTATCGCAACCCATTAGCACCTTTTCCCAATGTCTATTCGTCTATTTACACAAGGGCATCACTCATCTTAGACTTTTATGATGCCCTCGTCCCATCTTTTCTTTTAGCACATTTCTTCGATCCATCGACGTCTATTTAATTAGCCGCAATGCACAACAACCACAACAATCTTCCCGATCCCTTTGTCCTTGTCGCCTGCCTGCTTTGTTTTTCCAGTGCCTTCGCGCATGAGTAAACAACACAGATCTAAACGACCACACACATACCACCATGAGCTCCATTACGAGATCTGGTTTTCTATTCCACCAAGAGAGACTTTACGTTTTTCTGGTGGTAAGTAAAAACATATCCTTAGTGGAGAGGATATCCACCACCATTGAATCGCGGGTGAATCATGATCCAGATTCCAACATTCGATTGAGTCTTCTTCCACCCACCGACCAAGCCGGTCGGTTTTTCTCCAGCTCCCCGTAGCCCTCGCGGGGGCGCGTTCACCTGAGTCGAGTAATAACTCCCAGTCGTGCGTGTTACACAATTAATTTTCAATCTTTTTTAAAGTTAAACATACCGTAAAACGAACAATTAATAATCAAAATGTATCCGGAGTCAGTGGAGTGTCAGATGTGAAACAATCTAATTAAACAAACAATTCGCAACGAATCACTTCACCAGTGAAGACAGAAAATCATCTTAATTATCAACAGTTCTTAAATGTAATTTCGGTTTAAGTATTTGTTACTAACAATAATTTCCTCATCAAGCTGCTAATTACAAATTGTAAACTCAACATCATAAAAGTAAAACTACATTCAAATAAAGAAACATCAACGACCAACCATCGAGTGTTTTACTTTTACTTGTGCGACGTGCAGTGCTTCATCGGCGAACTTTATCGTGGGGACGGAGTAGAACTCCGTGGCCCGATTCCGCCCCCCACAGGTCCACTCCATCATCTTCAGATACCCCTTCCCGCTACTAATGGCGCGCCCTTAAATAACAACTTCTTTGTTCGTTATCAGGTTTGCTGCTTGATTCAAATCTCCGAATGCTTGAACCATATGCCCTCATTGATGGAGGTTCGTTGGGGTGGAGTATGATGTGATGACTTCTAGCACACTTCTTGCAAACAGACGCCTTTTAGCTTTTAGGCATCTAAAGCAGAGCCTTGCTATTTTCGCCAGCTCCTACTTTTCTCTGACACCGGTTCCCCTGGATCTATGACATCTGAAAGTTCACGACATATTGAACACGCGCTTCTGTCTCCCCTCTAAGCTGATTCGCTTTCTAAAACTCGCCTTATTGAACTGTGTTTCGCTTCAGACGGAGTAGTTTGTTTGCAGTTCCACCTCGACTCCCGGAATACTTCTGGTGGGGCGAAGTAATCACACGTATCTACTTCTATATCCATGAAGTCATTGAAAACCATAAGTTCTGGTTGCTCTTCCCATTTATGACTGTGAAGGTAGATGAATCGCCTGTACCTCACGGCCGTCGAGCATCTTGCTGGTTAGATCTTTTACTGCTTCGGGAGTGTTCAAGTATTGCGTCTATCCGAGTGCCCTGATAGTGGTGACGGAGTTACTCACGTGACTAGGAATGTGCAAACATCAACTGAATCTTTGGTGAGTTGCAACATATTCTTGAATTTTGTCAATTCTGCTAATGGCAATGCTCCTTGTCTTCCAAAGCCTGCTGTTCATAGTCGAAGTCCCAAAGGAACTGATAAAAAAAGACTTTATTACCTCCTTTGAATCCCCGGCTAAACGGTGGATTTACCACCTCTTTTGAACTCTTGGCTATGAATAGCAGACTTTTTATGGCTTTTGTAATATCAAAAATCAACTCTCTTGGAGTGCGCTTGGCAAACACGCTATGTTCTGCGCATTGGTAAACTCGAATGCCATATCATCAGCCATTCTTTATTGGCAACGTCGGAATATAAGAGCTCGATCTCATGTCTTGATGTATGCTGCCTTGACTTTTAAGAGAGCCTTACCATCGCTTGGGATAACTCCTGTAGGTCACTGCTCTCTTTATCGTCATAAAGCGGGATCTCCTTCCCCTTCTTCACCGGCCTCGACTGATTAATTCAAAATCTGACTAAATAATGTTGGCACTTTTCTTCATCGAGCTCGTTTCCGATCATTTGAGTTATATCCGCGCTACTTTAGGCTTCGCGTCGCGATTTCCAATGACAACCATCAATTTCACCTTCGTCTCGCCCCTTTTGATCGCGTTGACCGAGCCTCAATTTTCTGCAATGCCTCCCATAACCCCGGAGTGGAAGTTACGAATCGTCCGTCTCCGCAAAACGGAGATTATTTATAACTTATTTATTTATAATTTAACTATATTATTACATATTTCGTACCCCATATTGGTGTCCAGACTAAAAAGTACGCACCTTCTGTGGGGTTAAACGAAATTATAAAAAATATAAAAAATCAAAAACAGTGGCTGATCAAAACTTCCAACAAAAAACAGGCAAAACAACAAAAAAATTCGAAAAAATCAATCAAAATTAAATTAAATTCATCAAAAATAAAGTAAAAAATTAAAAAATTAAACAAAATCAGTTCAAAAAAATAAAAAGTTCTAAAAACCAAAACGGAAAATAAATTAAAAGATATTTTGAAAGGGCAAGTAAAGCCACACCCCATCTTTAAACCAAAACATCATCACTAAAGGCAACAACATCAGCAGCTTTAGAATCATCGGTCAACCCAGCGCTGGACTTTGGCAACAACTTTAACTTTTCAAGCCAACATCACCCCAGGATAACCAGGTTTTTCTTTTATATTTATTTTTCAAAGTGGTAATTTCTCTTTTCGGTGAACTCCTCCTGAGCCACAAATATAAAGACACAATTTCGATTCTTCGCCAAAAATAAAAATTAACAATTTATCGAAATTCAGACATAATTAACGTAAAAACCTCGGCAATATTCTCAGCTCCACTGACTTTACCCGACTCTGTGGTGACTCCTCTCGACTTTCGCGTCCGCTTACGACTCCTTTCACTAGACCTCTTTCTACTACAATTAACGTCCCATTCCCGGCTTCTCTTTAAAACCTTCCACAACCGCGATGCCCACTACACGAGCCGGTACCTCACAGCAGGCGCAAGCTCGCGCTGATTCCCCCGCGTACTAGGACGCTTCCAGCGTCGAACCCACCCCCCATTCTCCCAACATAAAGCTCCCCCCTTTCGACGAGGAGGATGCAGAGCTATGGTTCGCCATAGCTGACCGAATTTTTCGGGCCGCCAACATGCACGACGAAGAACGTTCTTGCGGGTGCTGGATCGCATACAGCGGACGCATGTTGCTCATGTGATTAGGTCGTCAGACCCTAATCCTTACAGCAACATTGAGGAGACGCTCCTCAAGGCTCTGGACGAGCCCACCAGGATCGGGTAGCAACGTTTGGCGAGCGAAAACAACTTTTTACAAACTCGCAAGGCTAGGACCGTACGTCAGCGCCAGCGCCCACACAAGCACATGTCTATAAAGGGCGGCAAACAGCTCTCCATACCAACGTATGGACGAAAAATTGACTCAGTTCTGCTGCATCCCGCACACGGCACCACCTCACTGCAGAGAAAAATTAACACTGGGTTTCAAGCTCCTCCACCCCGCACGCGCAACTTCACATGGCGGATGCGAGTGAGCTACCGATAGGCCACGACCTACTCGGCCGTCATACCTGTTGGCCCATGCAAACCACAACATACCAATGGACCGCACCGCAATCCCCTTGCCCCTGCCGGCAACACACGCGGTACCAACCAGGTCCACTCCCAATACTGACCAAAGCCCACCCACCAACCAGATCCTAAACAATCGACTCTCCTTCTGACACTTCACTGAACTCTCCTACCACCATCCAGTTCAAACTTCCCCGCGCCTCTACCTTTCTTACGTGACTACGTCATTGGGGGGGGGGGGGGGGGGGGGGGGCTTCGAAGGTTCTCTATACTACATGGAGAACCAACCCACAATTTCAACCCCAATTTCCGCCTTATTTCGACCGCTTTCCGCGCGTCATACCAACCCCTATCCCATCGTGGAGTCGAGAATTGGTCTTCTCAAGAATTGGACGTCATTTTAAGAATACAGTTCTCTCACCTTCGACGGTACGCGACGATAGTTGCTTCTGGTGCTACATGGTGCGACTTATATAACCCCGACATAACGTTCGCTTTCCCTTTTCCGTATTCTGATTGAATACCATATCAAGATGTAAAGACTTTTAGTAACCAAGAATGCTAATCAAATTGTCAACAATGAAAATTTAGACCTTTCCTCAAACCAGAGATGCAATTAGCCGAGTCTAAAATTTTGGGGTTCATCCATTTTCTTAAAGAGTTATCCCTATTGATGTGGTTTGATTACGTTATCCTTGATTGATTCAACACATTTAATTAATGCCGTCGCATTATTTTCAATGTTATCCTATTGATGGGATTATCCTTTAATTAAACCATTTAATAAAAACACTGTATCATTTAATCCTGATATTACCAACTCAACTGGCCCGTATAAATAATATCCTTGCAAGACCAGTGGGTAGAGCATAGTCCTTTGCTGGTGAAGCCGTGTCTTGTAGGAAAGGTCACTGATGTAATTGTGTGAATGAAAAATAAATGTCGGCCTTTCATGGGTTCATTCTATTCGCCACAATGTGATAGATATAATTAAGTAATCCGTTACATTAAATCGGTGCGCCCATTAAGGACCTACAGATCCTTCGAAAGATGATAAGCTTAATAAGGAATTACTAGTACATTTGTTTTCACTTTAAGACACTCCTGTCCCAATCTATAATTTAAGAGCAATGTACAGGGTACCATTAACACGACAGACACCCACCAGATGATTGAACAACTTGTCGAAGTAATGATGTATGAGACTTGGAATCCTATCTGAAGTTATAAACCGATCCTGAGGTAGATGAGAAAGCAATGTGTCTGATGAGAGCAGCTGGAAGTCGGAGATATATTGTAGGTGGTGACGGAACTTTTGATCCCTAAGGACAAATGGTGGAGTGTATTCAACTGGTTGGAGAGGCCGATGGTCTTGTGGACAGTAAAGGACAGCCATTATTTTTTACTTGTTTTCAAAACACATAAACTTTAGGTGTAGTGTGGCGTTCGTTGATTCATTGCTGCTTTCTGGGTATTTTAAACGTATTTGCTCTTTTGTTAGTGGGAAAATTTATCGAACCATGACCATTGTTCTAACTGTTTACGGTTGGACCCGAATCTCACTTTTACTGCAAGGGTCAAAAAATGCCTATAGTTATTTATAGAGCAATAAAATTTCAAAGGGTCAAAGGTATTTGAACAATCCGATGCCCAACAGTAAAACTATAGACACAATGAAAGGGTGTTTGGAGGCAATATACTTAAAAGAGTGCACTGTACTCCTTTAAGGACTAGCTTTTGTATGCCGCAATGAATACGTTTTTCGGATGAGGCAGTGGAGATGGTTGTCAGTTAGGAGTTCTCGGTGGATGATACATTATTATTTTTTCCCATTTAGGGTTTGAAAAAGTTGTCTGGTTTGCGAATACCTAACGGCATTTACGACCGGAGTTTGTCATCCTTTCAGCAATTGTTACGTCTCACAACTTTTTATTTGATTTCTAAATCTTAAGAAGAATGCAAATTACTTTGAATCCTTAGGTCAGGTGATAACCTTAACATTTTCCAAGCGGAATTCAGATGCGGACTATCGGGTCGTTGAATTGGTGATATGGAAAGTCGCAGAATGTTAGTGAAAGCTTACTAAAACAGCGAGAAATAAATAATCCAACAAGCAAACCAGCAGAAAATTAACTGGCTACAATTTGATAGGAATAGCTAGTTGGTTTAGTGTGCTTCCATTGGAATAGCACGAAGTCGACGATTGATATCATGAGGCGTTTACTTTTCATCCTTCTGGTGTTTATACTCGTATAGCCACTTTTTATTTTATATGGTTTATTTTTTTTTAACACAACGCACAGATGTAAGAAATTCCTGGGGATCGTAAATATGAAACACAGGAGGAGCGAGATAATAGGAAGAAGATAAGTAAAAGAAATATTGATGAACGTTGGTCTTTAATGCCTGGTGATAATGACGATGAAAAAACATATGAATAGACAGTCCATTTCACATTCGCGTGTGTTAAGTGCATCAGTGACGTCATAGACAAAAATGAGGTACATGGGGTCATTGATGCACTCAAATCAAAAAACGCTATCCATTTATGAACTCGGATAACCACCAGAACGAAAATGCAATTAATTGCACATTTCGGCATAACCATTAAACCACAAAAAGTAATTAATTATATATTTCAGAGCAATTGGCAAATCGCATAAAAACAATTAATTGCATATTCCGGAACGATTAACAAATCACGGAAAAGCAATTAATTGCATATTTCGGCACGATTAATAAATCGCAAAAAAAAGTAATTGCACAAAATTAATTGAGTCAGTACGCAATTGCGGATATTGAAGTGTGGCCCAAATCGATGAAGAAATGTCGGCTGACGCCGCAGTACACAACAATTGCGAATTGAAGTTAAAATGCGGAAATTAGGTCACTGCGAAATGTAATTGCATTATCGTCATCGGGAGGTGTTGACCCCGAGATGACGAGAAGCGGTAGGAAGAAGTTAGCAGGCAGTCAGAGGTTGGTCGTGAAGAGAGTTGAGGCTGGTGTTGTGAATAGATGGGTGGTAGTGAATCTGTTACGAGGTGGATGTGCAGTGAGTAAAAGAAACGAAGGTGTGTCACTAAGTGGAGAATGTCTGTGCAATTCCGGGTTCATTTAAACTAATAAAGATAAACTGTAAAGTAAAGTGAAAGAAATAATCTGTAAAGGAAATTAAGTATAAAGACAGATAAAGTGTTACACGAACCTCAGCTTGGAGAGAACTAAGAAATAGAGTGAAAGAAGCAGTTAGTGCATAGTATTAAACAGAAAAACTAATAAAGATAAATTGTAAAATAAAGTGGAAGAAATAGTTGGTAAAGGAAATTAAGTATAAAGAGAGATAAAGTGTTATACGAACCTCCGCTTGGAGAAAACTAAGAAAGAAAGTAACAGAAACAGTTAGTGGATAATATTGAACGAAAAAAACAAATAAAGTGTTTAACGAACCTCTGCTTGGAGGAAATTGTAAAATATAAAATGAGACGTTAACAAATTGTATTAAGAAAGTAATCAATGTGAAGAACAGTTTTGTTCAATTTCTAAGGTAGAACTAAGACGCAAAGAGATTAGAAGAGATATTGTAATTAAATGAAGAAAAAAGAAAAATAAAAGTGGGTGAAAACTAATGAGTGACTTTGAGTATTGATTTCTTGAGTTTTGATGAAGACGATGAAAAGAGAAAACTAAAAGAAGGAAAAAAGGGACGATTTGGTCGCCGTTTCCTTTGGTGTCGTGATTCTGATGTCGGTGAGTACATAAAACCATAACTCGTGGATTGAATAATGACCGGTTCTATATATGTTTGGAATGTATTTTGGACGCGAACTGATGGCCACTCAACGTGTATCACAGGAAAACACGAGCACCATTCAATAAGTCTTTATGGTTATTATCATTATTATTATTATTATTATTATTATTATTATTATTATTATTATTATTATTATTATTATTATTATTATTATTATTATTATTATTATTATTATTATTATTATTATTATTATTATTATTATTATTATTATTATTATCATTATTATTATTATTATTATTATTATTATTATTATTATTATTATCATTATTATTATTATTATTATTATTATTATTATTTATTAGGCTGTAGGAACCCGGAAGTTCATGACCTCACCGACTCGACTCCGCCATAGCTACCTGTCCCGTGCGCTGTCCTTCCACGCTTGACCATCTGATCCGATCTCCTCGAGGTCAAGCCTAATATTGTCCTCCCATCTCTACCGCGGCCGCCCTACCGGTCTCTTTCCCGTTGGTCTACCGTCAAGAATTCTACGCACGGCCCTGTCGTTACCCATTCTCGCTACATGTCCGGCGTATCTTAATCTTCGCGACTTGATGACTCTCACTATTGTAGGTTTGCGGTATAGCTCTTCCAGTTCGTGGTTGTGGAGTTTCCTCCATTGTCCGCCCTCCTCGTCATATTTACCTCCAAAGATACCCCTTAAAACTTTATTCTCGAATTTGTTTTCTTGCCGTTTTGTGAGTGCCCATGTTTCGCATCCATATAGAGCAATCGGCATGATTATGGTTCTATAGACACGGAGCTTTATGTTACGTGATAGAAGTTTCAGCAGTTCACTGACTGAGTGCCAACTAACGTTGCCGGAGTGTAGTCTTTTGTTAATTTCCTTCGACATTTCGTTACTGGCCGTCAGTATTGTTCCCAGATATTTAAATTCTTTAACTTATTCAAATATCTTGTCTCTGGCGTTCATATGGGTTCCTTGAGTTTCACCTGCTCTCGCCATAATCATGTATTTTGTTTTGTCTTCATTTATTTCTAGGCCCACCTCATCTGTCGCTTGCATGATGATTTCACTGTTTTTGCATACAGTTTTTAGATTATCGCCCAAAACGGCAATGTCATCCGCATATGCGACCACTTGTGTGACCCCGTTCAGGGATGATCCGCCCATGTTCTCGTCTTGTACCTTTCTAATAAGATAGTCCAGCCCAAGGATAAAAAGACACGGTGAGATGCCATTTCCCTGTTTTAGTCCGTCCCGGATTTCAAATGGTTCTGGGAGGTGGTTTTCTATTCTAACTCGCACTTTGTTTTCATTCATGCGAATGTGAATGAGGGCGGCATATTTTTTTGGGATTCCCAGCTCAACTACAATATGATAGAATCTTTGCCTTGCGACTGAGTCGTAGGCTTTTTTGAAGTCGGTGAACAATTGGTGAACCGTCTCTCCGTATTCCCACTTCTTTTCCAGTAGTTGCCTTATTGTGAACATTTGGTCGATTGTTGAACGGTTCCTAAGGAATCCGCATTGGCAGTCTCCCGGTATTTCTTCTGCGTATGGTGTGATTCTCGCCAGTATGACATTTGTTAGTATTTTGTATGTTGTTGGGAGCCACATACGTCGCCTTTTTTGAAAATGGGGACGACTATTCCGGTTTTCCATTCTTCCGGAGTGGCTTCCTTATCCCATCTTGTTATGATGAGTTGGTGGATCTTTCGAGCAGTTGTCTCTCCTCCATGCTTCACAAGCTCTACCGGTATGAATGAATGACGATCGACCGCCGACATTTTTCGAACATCTTTCACGTGCCGTCGACTGAATACAGATCAACCGCCCAGCTTCTGAAATTGTCGTCTTTGGCGAATTTATTATACACAATTCCGGGCGGTTGGTACATTCCAACAGAACCAAGGCTGGGAGGCTGGCGGACTGTTCGCTGTTAGCCGCAATTTAACCCAGCTCGTGGATGAACCTATTCGAGTGCCGGATGCCCAATGTGGTTATGCGAACACCCTGGATCTGTTTTTGACAATCGAGTCGAGCATTTATACCGTAGAGATTGCTGCGCCACTGGGAAACTCAGACCACTGCTTGGGATCTGTCGCGCAACCATTTGTGTTATAGTTTTTACCTCTGGTCGAGTTGCTGTGCTGTAATAAGTGGAAGTTACAAATTGATTTCTAAAAAACTAAAGCTATTCTATTCAAGACACCCCGAAGTGCGCGTCTCCTGATACAAAAAAAAAATTGAAAAAAGTTTTCCATTACTGGGCAAAACGATCTCCCTTTGACAATGAGAGACGTAGTAAGATATCTGTGCATATGGCTCGACCAGTTTCTAAATTTTGATACCCATAGTAATGACTCTCTCTAGGGCTAAAACTGCTTATGCTACGACTAGTCGATTATTCCGCAATAGTCTTATTGACTCGAAAGTCAAAATTGTATCATACACCTCACTCATACGACCTATAATGGTGTACGGTTGCCGGTATGGTTTAACGTAGCCCCTTACTATATGGAAATCTTCGTATATTTGAAAGACAATGTCTGCCTTTTTGTCTCCGAATGTACGAAACTTCAGAATCGCAGTATACAAAGTATTATCCTCATAACGACCTGTATTACATGGCAGGCTTAAACAGGCTAGATAACTTCATAATTAAAAGTATAAGCTTCCACATTGCAAGAGCAACGACCAATGAGTACAATTTCATCTCGGGAGTTTTCTATCTAAACGATGCATACCTGGAGAATATTCACCAAAGCCGATTCATTACCCCCCGAAGCATTTGTTTTATTAGACAAAAAAGGCCTTATACGTTATGGAGTCTCTATCAGATACCATGGTTTCCGTGGAACTAATGACAAAAGAGAACTGCATGATAACAACATATCCCACCACGTGAAACGCTTACGTTATAGTACACCAGTAAATAGACATGTTTTTCACCCTTCTTGGTGGTGGCTTAATGGTGAAGATAGGACTACACGTCCCCTTTAGATATAATGGCTTAACCACTTTCTCTCCTTTTCTTTCTGTTTTTATCTCCGTAGTTCTTTTTTTCTGCTTTTTACCCCTTTTACTTAAGTTAATTCTTTAATTATAATTTTAATTTATAATATAGGTTAGAAAAAAAAAAATATATATGTGCCTATATTTATATATAAGTGTGCATATATATATATATATATATATATATATATATATATATATATATATATATATATATATATATATATATATATATATATATATTGTAAAGTCAATTCCCAAGGTGTGGAACCAGAAAAAAATCCAAACCACAAACCCCGATGGATCCATTACCACTAAGGAAATCGCAGTGATATTCTGTAACTGCGAAGGTCCACATCCTGCCAATTTCTCCTAGTGCCCTCATAAATTGAAAATTCTCCAAAGTAGAATAAAAGCAAGTACACCCAACAAATCCCCACTAACCAAATCCACATCGCAGAACGCATTACCACAACCTAGAACACCAGGAACATCATATGCGGACGTCATCAAAAACAATCCAAACACGCCGACTTCACACAATCCCAACTCCATTGGCCGCAACCTGGACATCATGGGCTACATCAAGAGTCTACAAACTATGCTTCCCACGTTGAAGCAAATGTCGGGTATCGAAGAAAAAGGTCTGATTATCTCACTTGCAACCTCCCATATTCTCTCCCTCAATGGCTGAACTAACTATAGTCGCCCTCAACGCAGAATTTATATACTCCAACATCCATAAGCAACACTTACAGTTGTTTGTTAAAATCTTCTCCCCAGACATCCTTCTCCTCTCAGAAACGTGGCTTAAGTCCAACTCCCGGGTATCCATCCCCAATTACACATTTATTTCAAACCCCAGAACTACTGAATCCCATGGAGGTACCGGCATCCTACTAAATAAAAAACTTCAATTCACTGAAATCAAGTTCGCCAATGTTTTCAATATCGAATACTCGACAGTTAAACTCTGAAAACAAAAAAATAATCATATTAACATTCATTTACGTCCACCCAACGCGAGAACCAGACTTCTCTGAATCTGACATATCTCAAAAAATCAGACAGTCTCTCCCCGCACCATTCATAATCGGTGCAGACTGGAACCCTCGTCATACAGCATTCAACGAGATCAAGAAAAACGAATACAGTTGCCTACTTTTGGACCTCCTCTCATCTCCCCAATATACATACATCGAGAGTCCACTGCAGCCAACTCGTGTCACCAACTCGACGCAGTCAACAATTGATTTCTTCCTCAAGTCAGCTGATGTCTATACAACGAGCATGGCCACAGTATCCTTCCTCTTTCCCGCTGATCATGGTTCCGTTCACACCTCGATCAAAGTCCCCGCCTTCGAACCGCTTTACTCACACAGTCCTGTCCTGAACTTCTCCAAGACTAACTGGAAAAAGGTCAATAGAGACGTCACCAAAAGTTTTTCTAACTTGCAAATCCCCAAATCTTCTAACCTAATCCCTGCTGATGATGATCGATCAGCCCTAAAAATTGAGCAGACCCTCAAGGATGCCCTCCCCAGCAATACACCCACCACCATCCCTCATAGTCATTTAGGAAAACCTTTACGCAGCATCCTAACTAAATTGCTGCGTCTCAAAAAACAACACCGCCGAAAACTTCATATAAGATTCTGCCCCTGTATTAAAAGTCAGATCTAACTCCTGACCACCCTAATAAATGAACATTTAAAAACGTTCGCGAATCAGACATGTGGGGAACTAAGTACTGTGTGGCGGCGTACGGCATCGGATTCACTAAGTTCCACCGTCTGCTGTCGTTCACAACTGCGACAGTTGACCGGGAGAGGGAAAATAAAACACACTGTAGTTGATCTGTTGCAAACTTTTTCCTTTTTATTATTATATTTTTAGAAGAAATTTATTATTTCGTATACATCGCTTGAAAACATTTTGCGGCCTCTGTCTGATAAGTCTCTAGAGTATTTGAAGACTACACACCCGGATACCTCGTGTGGTGGGAACGATCGTCCTTGTTCGTTTTTAATTCAGCAAATCACTATTTTGGTCCATGTCTTGTTTATTTGCAAATACTATTACCTATTTCGCTACAACCTTCCGAAAGCACTCGCTATTTATTTCGTTACAACCTTGCGAAAGCACTCGTTATTTATATCGTTACGACCTTACAAAAGCACTCGCTCCGTTTTGCCTCGCGTAGATTAAAACTTTCATCCGAACTATTTTAGTAGCACTGAGCGGTTGGGACCCGACTGACCCGGTGTGGTATGTCTGTGCACCTTGACGGTTGTGACCCGACTGACTGTTTGCTAGCGAAGAAAAGTTCATCGCGTCGTGGCAGTGGCGTCATAGCTAAATCCACTCACTGCCATTTACTAGGAACTTTGAAAATGGTCGCTATGCTTGCATAGGGGATTTAGTTTCGGAGAATCATTGCCGTACGGGCTGAGTCAAATTACTCTGGCGCTATGTATACGAGGAAATTTGGGTCTTGGTAGTTGTGATGGTTTTTCGCGGAAATGCAACGCATGCTGGTGACTTGCCAGTAAGGGGAATTGGTATTGGGTAGGATAGGAGCCGAAATGATTTTCGGGGGAACTAAATATTGCTTGGTTACAAGCGAGGAAATAGTTTAAGCAGGAAGTGAGCCGGAATGATTTTCGGGGGAAATTGGAATTGCTTGGTTGCAAGCAAGGGATATAATTTGGGTAAAATATTAACCGAAGTGGTTTTTGGAAAAATGTATGCGGCTCGATGTAGTTGGTGGAGATGGTGAGTATTCCGTTGTAAATTTTAATATGCGTTTATTACAGAATATAATTTTCGGGGGAAATTAGAATTGCTTGGTCGCAAGCAAGGAATATGATTCAGATAAAGAATTAGCCGAAGCGGTTTTGGAAAATGGGTCCTTGGTAGGTTGGGGATGTATGGAATTGCAGATTTGGGGACGGATGCTGTTGCATATTGGGATGTATTTTTGCATGTTTGGAAATGGATTACTGGTTGGGTTATGGGTGGCGCGCTGTTAGTGGTCGAAGTTAGGTAGGAATTGTGGGTCGGTTCTCCATATGATATAGAGAACCCCCACAGACCTTTACCTCTACACTTAATAATATCAAACCCAACCGTGATCTCTTCAAAAACATCAACCGACTAACTGGTCGGAAGTTTAAACCGCAAATTGATCACCTTATCAACCCACTCAGCAACAATCTTATCCAATCCGGCACGGATATAGCCATATGCCTAGATGGCCACTTCTCAAAGATCCATCAACAAAATGATTCCCCCTCAGTCCCTAATTTTCGAAACACTGTAAACGAATATATTTCACACAGATTACTCCCATCCTATACTCCTTTCATTGGGGAATTTAACGACACAAACAAGGCGTCACATCCTTCAGACACCAGCACATTTCTAACCACAGCTGAATTAATCAAGTTCATAAAATCACGACCCAACAAAAAATCGACCGGTCTAGATGGACGACCGCGCCTTCTATTTAAAAGACTTTGCCCACCAAATCTGCTCCCCATTCTCGTCCTTAATAACTATATCATAAATGCTTCATATTTCCCAGAGAACTGGATAATTACTGTAGTAATCCCTGTTAAAAAGTCCAGGAGTTCCACTAACACCTCCAGCTATCGCCCGATATCCTTATTAAACATCCTAAGCAAAATATTAGAATGTAAGATCTACCAAAACCTTCTCTCGTTTGCCAGTGATAACGCTCTCATCGCTAATTCTCAGTTTGGCTTTCGTGAGCGACACTCCACTTGCCATGCGCTACTAAAACTTACACACGATGTCACAACTGGTCTGGAAAACCAATGCCCTATCGTATGCATATCTCTTGATATTTCCAAAGCATTTGATTGTGTCCGGATCTCAGGACTTCTGTATAATATGAACTGCTTATTTGGTCTGAATTCCGACATCACAAAGCTCCTAGCATCTTATTTTTCTGGCAGGAAATTCATGGTCAGAGTAAACTCTTCCCTCTCACATAACCGTGGGACTTCCCCAAGGATCCATTCTCGGACCACTTTTATATCTTCTATACACATCCGATATTCCCCAACCTCCACCTAATGTTGTAATGCTAAATTATGCTGACGATACTTTAATCTACTCTAGCAGTAGATTTGTCAAAGCGGCAAGAAACCGCGTTAACAACTTCCTCCCGCTCATCTCAGCATACTTTAACAAATGGAAAATTCGTCTCAACGCAACCAAAACTCAGCTAACAGTGTTTAAGGAAAAAACGGTCACTGCACAAACAACACTAAACGTTGCCACAACAAAATTAAACTCAAGCTTAATAACACCCTCATAAAACCTTCCAAAACTCTAAAATATTTGGGAGTAAACCTTTCCAACGACTGGTCATTCTCAACCCACATCAAAAATTCGCTTCATAAAGCCTCAATACAGATTAACATTTGCAGACGAGTGTTGTGGAAACCTAAAGACCTCTCTCTCAAGATAATCAGACACACTCTTGCATACGCCTGCCCATTATGGTACCACATCTCACACTCTCAAATGAAGAAATTACAAGTTTTTGAACGGAAATGTTTCCGGTTTATCACTGGCTTACACCGCAAAACCAACTCATATAGATACCATTGTAACAACGACCTTTACAACACCGCAGGCATCGAACGACTGGATAGACGGATCCTAGAACTGTCCATAAATTTCATAGAAAACCTTCCTAACAATCCCAACCCGATAATAAGAGACCTACCATCACCCTCCTACAATACGGGAACTCACTACCGTAATTGTCTCCAAATCAGGACTCTCTTCACCTCAGGCAGACTGGTTAACGATGTAAACGAGATCGTGTACCACAACACCGACTTGGCACCCAATCATTTCAAATACAGCAACATCCAACCATTCTCCAAGATTCTTACTTTTAACATAGAACCGAATGGCACAACCCTCCTTCAAGAACACACCTGACCATATCCCTTACTACCCTCAATCAAAACAAGATATCTCACATCCACATGAATCAAAATTATAAATATTATTTTTAAGTCAAATTCAAATTGTCACTATCATTGCTAGATCAAATATTGTAAATTGTATATAAGATTAGATTAAATTAGATTAAGTTAGATTAAGTTATGTTAAGTAATTTTAAGTAGGATAAGTTAAAATAAACAGAGTTCTTGGTTTTTCTTCTGACCTTTTCCAGGAAAAACAAAATTACCAATGTATCTAAATCCCATTAAATCCTAAGCACATGTAAAAAAGAACTGCTTGAAGAATGTTAACAAATAACATGTAATCACTTTATTTTGTTTTTTTTTTTATTGGACCTATAGCACCGAGTGGGCGCCCCGAGATGCCATCAAATAACTGTTGCAGTTCCTTTTGAACAGTTGCAGGTTGTAACGCTCCGCGAACACTCGCGTGGGAAGAGAGTTGCACAGCTTCCCCGCACTGTAACGGAACGAGTTCCGATACAGGGATGTTCGCGCCGTTGAGAGATGAACCACAAACGGGTGCCATCCGTCGGATTGTCTTGTGGAGCGCATATAAACCGAATTGCGTGGAACAATGCCAAGAATCCCCGAAGAACAGCATCCGTGATAATATCTGTAAAACAGACAGAGGTCGGCTACGCGCCTTCGATGTGATAGCGACTGTAGTCTCAACGTCAGCGCCTAATCCCGCATCAGGCGGATCGCTCGTCTCTGTATGCTCTCAAGTAGGTCGAGGGTATGTTTACGAGCCGGGCTCAAAACATGAGAGCAATATTCGATCGCGGGTCTAATTTGGGATTTATATAGGAGAAGAAGTTAGGCCGGAGTAAAATATTTCTTGGCTCTAAAAAGATAGCTCAGTTTTCCTGAGGCTGACCTGGCGATACTCGACACGTGTTTATGCCATGAATTTCCCACAGACCGTGACGCCGAGCAATTTCAAACTTTCCCCAGCCTCGAGGGCCCGGCCATTCATCATCAGCTGTGGAACCGATGATCCAGTTTTCTTTGTGAATGTTGTATATTGTGTCTTCGCTGCATTGAAGTCGACGAGATTGGCCCTTCCCCACTGCAGGACCCTATCTAGATCCTGATTCAGAGAGTCAATCTGTCTACATCTCAGCTGATGCGACGCTGATGCACCAATCGGCCGAACACTTGAAAAGGATCAAACAAGCATGCTATCATCCGCAAAACTGAACACCTTGTTATCCGTTGTCTCCAACAAATCATTTATGTGAAGCAAGAACAAGGTTGGAGCCAAAATAGAACCCTGTGGCACCCCCGAATTAACAAGATACAGATCCGAACACTCGCCGTCCACAACAACCCGAATCGATCGATTCTCGAAGAAGCTCCTCGTCCAGTCGCTAAGCTGTTGGGAAAGTCCATATGACCGAAGTTTGTTGAGCAATGCCCCGTGCCAGACGCGGTCAAAAGCCTTGGAGATATCCAATGCGACCGCGCTTGATTCACCATGCCACTCAATCGCAGATGTCCATATATCGGTTATAAGTGTCAAAATGTCTCCCGTGGACCGCCTGCCATGGAATCTGCATTGACGATAATTCAGAAGTCCGTTGCACTCCAAATACTTAACTAACTCTGTATTGATGACTTTTTCCATTACCTTAGATAAAATAGACAGTAATGCTATCGGACGGTAATTTTGTGGGAGACACTTTTTACCCGTCTTTGGGATTGGCTGAACTCGAGCGATTTTCCAGCAGGCAGGAAAGTTCCTCCGTGCATAAGATAAGCCAAGAACCGGCGATAGATCCGGAGCACAGTTCTTAAGGACTATTGCTGGTATTCCGTCCGGGCCGGTTGCCTTCCTACAATCCAGTTCACGTAAAATGCATTGAATTGTGCGCGGACGAAATCTCACATCCCGCATCGAAGGCCGTACCGGCTAGATCACAGTTGGCTCCAAAAAGCCGGGATTGAGTTTTGAATTCGCCGAAAATAAATTCGCGAACACATTAGCTTTATGCTTTGAATTCGTGACTAACGTCCGGCCGTCTGTCACTAACGGAGGGAAAGAGGATGTTGTGAAGTTACCGCTGACAGCTTTTGCCATTGACCAGAAGGAGCGCGAACCAGTTGGGCACCGAAGGAGCTTATTGATCATCCTGTCGTTGTGAGCTTCCTTCGCGGTATCAATCGCCTGCTTGCACGCGTTTCTGATTCTAACAAAATTAGTTCTGTTAACATCGGTGGGATTGGAGCGCCATTGCTTAAAAGCTGTATTTGTTGCCGCTGTAATCAGCTCGCATTTTTTATCAAACCAAGGTTTATCAGACGAACTTCGTTTGATGGAATGAGGGATATACATCTCCATCCCCAGAAGAATAATCTCTGATACCGACTCCACGCAAGCGTTAACATCGGAGTCTCCGAAGCAAACCTCGGACCACGGAAAGGATGCGAAGAAATCTCGCAAATCGTCCCAGTTAGCAGCACCATACCTTCATACATGGCGAAGCTGCCTAGGCCGGTTATTCGCTTGAAATACAAGTGCTTGCGCGACAGATACTGTTGGAGACGGAGCAGCACACGACGGCCGACTAGCAGCACACGACTGCCGACTGGCAGACTGAGCATCGCACATTTATACTCTGGCTCCTTGTTCCTGTGACAACATGCGAACGAGGGAAAGGAGACAAAAAAGCGAATAAAAGCAGCGGCAGTTGTGGAGTTAGTATCAGTAAGCAGCTAATCCGATCTGGAATATCGTACGCCTTTCCCATATGGTCCTGCATATCTTCGGCCCAAATGGAAAGACTTCGGGTTTTCGAAAGGAAACTCCTCAGAAGATGCACCAATCATTCTAGAAGGCCTGACGGTCGTCATTACCCCAACTCTCACCTATACGAAGGCGCCTCCATTACCCCTATTGACGAGTACTTGCTTCAATTAGCATATAAGTACCTCGAAAACATTCAGAACAGCGAGAACCTACTTGTACGGGACTCCTGCGTTCTTGACCCTTCTCTCTCTCTATCTCTTCGGATCAAACCCCCACAATTTCTTCTTCAGTACAAAACTGAAGAAAGCACCATTCCCAACAACATTCCCCTCTATAATAGAGAATTCCTGGACCCATCCCATAGGGTCTACTATTAACAAACCACACACACGAACGCACAGTACAAGACGGCACAAACACAAACATACACACCGACCAAAGCGCAGATTATCAGACGCCAAAGACGTGATCTGCGTTCACTACCGCACCCAAGACCTACCGGTCTTGTACGATTTCTTTCCCACCATCCCTCTATAAAAGTAGTTAGAGAACACCCGGACTAACACTGTCCACACTATCCTTGGATACCCCCCCTTTTTCTCTTTTCTTTTCAGAGATCGCGAGACCGAGCCCAACATCCTCACGGATGTGGGTGATTCTGGTTATCGCAAGATGACCAGAAGTCAGAGACAAGATGAAGGACACATATGTCCTGTCTCGCTAAATTCGGCCTTCTCGCCACAATTTTTTTTTTTTTTTTTTTTTTTTTTTTTTTTTTTTTTTGAGTTAGTATCAGTACAAGTCAAGCGACCAAACGCCGCACACCAACATAGATAAGAAAATTAACGGATAGATGGTTATATTTAAATAAACTTGAATTAATAAATCGAGTTTACAAGTTGGTCCTTCGACCCGGAGCAAGTCATCGAGGGAAACACAGCAGCTGCCGACTGGACAACACAAGCTGTGCAACGTGGGATCCAAGCGTTTCAACTACAACGCATTGAAGCACACCCTCTGCGACCAAGCAGACAGACGGTCCTGCAGCCTAACCAGCCAGTAGCAAACAGCAGCGCACTCAGTTGCGTAAGCTACAGCCGATCCACAAGCATCGGATTCAAGTAGCTAGTGGCAATTTCGATCCACAAGCATCAAGAGGAAGGCAGCTGAACCACAATGGCTACCAGTGATTCGCCAAGCAAGGCAATGGCGGATCAGACTGTTCCGGCAAGCAAACGAAGACGAGGAGTCCTTAAGGGATTCCTCACGCGTTTGGAGGAGTTCGCGACCAAGGCGAATGAAGTGACCAGAGAGGAAGTCGCATGCAGACTAAGCAAGCTGGAAGACGCGTTTAAATCCTTTGAGCGCCTCCAGGAAAGCATCGAGGAGAACGATCCGGACCTGGACATCGACAGGGAGAACGAGGAGCGAGCAGCCTTCGAGGAACGATACTTTTCGCTGCAAGGCAGACTCACCCAGCGTTTGAACGGGTCAACAAGCACGGGCGCCACCGTATTGGATACTTCAGGAGACACCCTGGGACCGTTAACTACTCCAACGCTAACAGTGGAGCAACCAGGAATGGAGAGGTTGCTTGACACACTAAATTCCAGCCAGACGCTCATGAACAGCTTGGTGGAACAATTGGTTACGCGGTCAACAGACCTGACAGCAACAGATTCCACCGTTGGAACGGCAACCCGACCGATCAAGCTGAAGCATATCGACGTGCCTACCTTCGATGGGGACTACAAGCAGTGGGTAACGTTCCGGGATTTGTACAAACCACTCATCCACGACAACCCCCAGTTATCAGCAGTAGAGAAATTCCAATTTCTCCGGACTTCCTTAAGAGCGGACGCATTATCATTGGTTCGCAATGTTCCGGTCACAGCGGCAAACTATCTGGAGGCTTGGGCTGCACTGGTCTCGCGGTATGACAAAAGGAAGATCATCGTGGAGGCACATCTGCGATCACTAATGACAATTGCAGCTATCCAAACACCAGGTGCTACGGAGTTCCGCAGATTTATCAACGGCCTCTTCGAGCAGGTTCGGGCTTTGCGAGCATTGGAGCTACCAGTGGAGCACTGGGGTTGTTGGTTGGTGTTCACTACAGTCGAGAAGCTCGATAGTGAAACTAGGCAGCTATGGGCCCGAGAAACCAGCAGGAGCGAGATGCCGACATTTGAGGAGCTGACCGAATTCCTGGAAGCTCGACTCACCGAACTAGAGAGCATTCCGACAGCGAAGAACTATTCAAAGGGTCACTTTGTTCGGGACAGAGGCATAGCAGCTGGTCCATCCAAGAAGACGTACTCGGCAATCACATCACCAGGGACGGCTAAGTGTCCCAGATGCGCACAGCCGCATCCATTGTTCCGATGCAGTGCATTCAGGAATCTCTCAGCTCTACAGCGAGATCAGTTTGTCCGCCGCCACAAGCTATGCAGAAATTGCCTCAGCCCCGACCACAGCATTGACAAGTGTGAGAGAGGTAACTGTCGAGAGTGCAACGGACGGCACAACTCTCTGCTGCATCAGCCGGTAGACGTTCCGATGTTATCACCAGAGGCTGGACCATCAGAGGGATCTTGCGCGACAGTACAAGCCCAGGATTCACTGCTGCCTACGGCAATCGTAACTGTGGTGGGCGACAGAAACCAGTTGATCCCTTGTCGGGTGCTTCTGGACTCCGGTTCGACCACATCCTTAGTCCGGGAATCATTCGTTCAGCAGTTGGGCTTGCGACGCACGCAGGCGAAGGTGAAGATAAGTGGCATAGGCGAGGCGAATCCACAGGTCAGCCGAGGAAAAATCGAGATGCTGCTGAAAGGCCGAATAGGGGAAACAAGCGTTCGGGTAACGGCACTGGTGCTGGGGCGATTGACTTCGGATCTGCCGTCAAGGTCACTGGAACACGACTGGAGAAGCTTTTCATCGCTGGCGTTGGCCGACCCGCTATTCTACAAATCGAGACCCATTGACTTGTTGCTGGGGTCGGACACTATCTTCCAGGTCCTGTGCGATGGACGGCTGATGGATCCCGCCAGTAAAATGATGGCGCAGAACACCATATTCGGCTGGGTGATCGCAGGGAGTGGACCAACTCTGCCCGATCAGGAACAACATTGCTGCACTGTCACCCATCAGGTCGACCCATTAGAGGGGCAGCTGAGGGCCTTCTGGGAGATGGAGGAGGTACCAGAGATGAAAGAGCGCCTAACAGAAGAAGAGAGGAGGGCAATGACGCATTTTGCGGAAACTCACCAGCGTTCAGCAGAGGGACGCTTCGAGGTGGAGATGCCGTTCAAACATTTCCCGCCGCCATTGGGACATTCCAGGGAAGCCGCCATCCAAAGGCTTCTGTCCATGGAGAGGCGATTCAGGCGAAACCCGGAGCTAGGCCATCAGTATGCCGAATTTATGAGGGAATACCAGAACATGGGTCACATGCAGCGGGTGACCGAAGGAAACTCAAAATTACCAAACAACCAATGCTGCTATCTACCCCACCATGCAGTAATTAAGGCCGAGAGTGAAACCACCAAGCTCAGGGTGGTGTTCGATGCTTCTAGGGTCACCAGTAATGGAACTTCTCTTAACGATCACTTGATTGTTGGACCATCCTTGCAGTCGGACCTCATCTCAATCTTGATCCGGTTTCGCAAGCATCCCATAGCGTTTGCTTCGGATATCGCCAAGATGTTTCGCCAAATTCGAGTCCAGCCTGGTCACACCGACTTCCAAAGAATTGTTTGGCGAGACAACCCAGAGGAGGAGTACCAAACGTTCAAGCTGCTAACCGTAACATACGGAACGGCGTCTGCTCCATTTTTGGCAACGCGTTGTTTGGTCCAGATTGCCGAGGAGATCGAACAATCGTGTCCGGCGGCAGCGCGAATCATCAGAGAGGACTTCTACATGGATGATTGTATATCTGGAGCGCAATCCGTGGAGGAGGCAATCCGGTTGGTGGGTCAACTGACGGAGGCTCTTAAGAGCGGCGGATTTCCGCTACGCAAGTGGAAATCAAATTGCCACAAATTACTGGACTGGGTGTCCGCCGATTCACCGGGTTCTGAAGAAGTGTACCAGTTCATCACGAGCGAGGGAACGAAGTTACTGGGAGTGAATTGGCACCCCGGGGCAGACTATTTGAGCTACAAGGTGCAGAAGATTCCGGAGGTATCATCGCTCACGAAGAGGAAGGTCCTGTCACACGTCTCCAGGCTATATGATCCATTAGGCTTGGCCGCTCCAGTGGTGGTGCCAGCCAAGTTGGTATTGCAAAAACTGTGGCTTAGAGGTGTCGATTGGGATGACCCCCTTGATGAAGAGATTCGGAGGGAGTGCAAGGAGTACTTCGAGGGATTGTCGGCGCTGGAGTCGATGAAGATCCCACGTTGGTTGGGACATCCGAAGCCCCTTCAGTTACATGGATTTTCGGACGCAAGCGAGAAGGCGTATGGAGCGGTCCTCTACGTCAGATTTGAGGAGGACGGGGCTTCCCAGGTGCGTATCATCATGGCAAAGGCAAAGGTAGCCCCAGTTAAGCAGGTGTCCCTCCCAAGACTCGAGTTATGTGGCGCCCATCTATTGGCTCGGCTGTTTTCGTTCGTGAGGAGGGCGCTTCAACTTAGCGAGGTTCAATGCTTCGCATATACCGATTCCACTATAGTTCTACAATGGCTATCGGATCATCCCAGGCGGTGGAAGACATTCATCGCGAATCGTACGTCGTACATTTTGGAAAGGCTGCCAAGAGGCCAGTGGCATCATGTACCGACTGCATCAAACCCAGCGGATTACCTGTCAAGGGGGCTTAGCGCAAAGGAGCTCGCGGGAGCAGATCTGTGGTGGCGAGGACCCGCCTTTCTGCGAGACAAGGAGCTGAAGTTGCCCCGGACGCCCACTTACCAAGTCCGAAAGGCGGACACCGGAACGCCGGTAGATCTCGAGGAGCGAAAGGAATCGTGCTTCGTAATCCAGCAAGAGGAGCTATCTATAACAAGGAGATTCTCCACCTTCACTCGAACGGTACGAACAGTAGCGTGGATGAAGCGGTTCATCGACAACAGTAGCTGCAAAGGGGACGGCAGGTCAGCAAGGCGGTCGGGCGTTCTCGATGCTGACGAAGTGAGGGTGGCCACACGCATCATATTGCGAGCGGCTCAGACCGAATCGTTCGAGACGGACCTAGCGGCCATTAGAGCAGGGAAACAATTATCAAGACGAAGCGAACTGGTTGCGCTCGACCCATTCATCGATGACCAAGGTATCCTCAGGGTGGGCGGAAGACTAGAGGCAGCAAGGATGGAATACGAACGCCGACATCCACCAATCTTACACCGGCAGCATCACCTTGCAAAGATCATAGTGAGGGATTTGCAGTGGAGACTGGTGCACGCTGGAAGCCGGTTACTGCTATCCGCAATTAACTCCCGGTACTGGATCATAGGGAGTCGAGAACTTGTCCGGAGGGTCATCGCTGAATGCACGGTCTGCGTTCGTCACAAGGGACGGGTGCTATCTCAACAAATGGCCGCATTGCCAGCCAGTCGGATAAATCCCGCACGGCCATTTAGTAACACCGGCGTCGATTATGGAGGTCCTATCACTCTTCGGACATGGAAGGGACGCGGCGCGAAGCGAGTCAAAGGCTACATCTGTCTCTTCGTGTGCTTGGCAACCAAGGCAATACATCTCGAGGCGGTTAGCGAGCTGTCCAGCGAGGCTTTCCTGGCAGCATTAAGGAGATTTCTCGCGCGTAGGGGTTTTTGTCACACTTTATGGAGTGATAATGGTACCAATTTTGTTGGGGCATGCCGAGAACTGCGAGAAGTTTATGAGCACATAAACCGTTAGGCTACCCAGGACCGGATCATGACGGAGTTGGCCACCAACGGCATCACTTGGAGATTCATTCCCCCGGCAGCCCCCCACTTTGGTGGCTTGTGGGAGGCAGGAATCAAGTCCGTGAAGCATCACCTGAAGCGAGCTATTGGAAATGCGTTTCTGACGTTCGAGGAGCTCACTACAGTGT
The DNA here is from genome assembly GCA_963931805.1 of Microdon myrmicae. NCBI lineage: Eukaryota > Metazoa > Arthropoda > Insecta > Diptera > Syrphidae > Microdon > Microdon myrmicae. Next base: position 90,958,526 of record OZ007497.1, on the reverse strand, counting down.
TGGCCCAGATCGAGGCTTGTCTAAATTCCCGACCGCTGGTCGTCCTGCCAACAGAGCCTGGCGACCCCGAGGTGTTGACCCCCAGTCATTTCTTAGTTGGAGGACCGGCTATGAGCGTCCCGGAAGTCGATCCGGGAGAGACAACAATCACTTGGCGGTCCAGATGGAAGTACTTGCAGGCGTTGCATCCAGCATTTTGGTACCGGTGGAAGAACGAATACCTCCACACGTTGCAGGCTCGCAACAAATGGTATCATCCGGAACCAAACCTAGGAAATCCGGTCGTGGTGCTTCTGAAGGACGAGCAACTATCTCCGACCTATTGGCCCATGGGAAGGGTTATCGAGCTTCATCCTGGCAGAGATGGCAAGGTGCGGGTGGCAACCGTAAAGATTCGGGGGGGGCACCCTTAAGCGACCCGTTACGAAGTTAGTACTACTCCCGGTTGCAGAGGATGAGCCGGTTGAACCGACAGTTCAAGGTGGGCGGAATGTTGGAGACGGAGCAGCACACGACGGCCGACTAGCAGCACACGACTGCCGACTGGCAGACTGAGCATCGCACATTTATGCTCTGGCTCCTTGTTCCTGTGACAACATGCGAACGAGGGAAAGGAGACAAAAAAGCGAATAAAAGCAGCGGCAGTTGTGGAGTTAGTATCAGTACAAGTCAAGCGACCAAACGCCGCACACCAACATAGATAAGAAAATTAACGGATAGATGGTTATATTTAAATAAACTTGAATTAATAAATCGAGTTTACAGATACCAAGCAGTCATCTGAGTTTCCCAGTGGCGCAGAAACCTCTACGCTATAAATACTCGGTTCGGGTGTCAAAAACAGATCCAGGGTGTTCGCATAATCGCCTCGGGCATCCCGCACTCGCGTTGGTTCCTCCACGAGTTGAGTCCAGGTGTGGCTTACAGCAAACATCTCCGCCAGCCTCCCAGCCTCGTCGATTCTATTAGAATGTAACAACCAGCCGGAATTGTGCACATTAAAATCGCCAAGGACAACAATTTCAAAAACTGGGTGGTTGATCTGTATCCAGTCGATGGTATGTGAAAGATGTTCGAAAAATGTCGCCGGTGGATCGTCATTCGGGGAGCGGTAAAGACAACAAAGAAATTTAACGGAATTCCTCAGCACGACCCTCAACCATATGATGTCCATATTATTGGGTTCCAACGCCTCCATCCTCTGGCACGTCAGATCGGACCGCACGAAGACGCAGACTCCACCCTTAAAACGGAATCTCGAATATAAGTCGTATCCTGAGCAACGAACATATGTCGAATCAGTTGACGAATCGACCTGGGTCTCAGTTAGGGCAAGGATATCCGGTTTCGTTGTTTGCAAATATTGGTGGACGGCGTTTACATTCGTATTGGTGAAACCGATTGCCCTGATGTTACAAAATGCCGTCACCAGTCGAGCGTCGACACCTCGAGAGCGAGCCCGGTTATGCGATGACGAACCTGTTAAAGTTCCATTATTTATCATGATATCTGCATGATGTTCCCCCCGGAGATCCGAATGGGAGACTAGTTTATCTCCGGAATTCTTTATATCAGAAGGTACCATCATGACCTATCTCTGTGTCAGTCCGGGCCATCAGCCACACATCCGAAACCCCGTCGAAGATTTCTCTCGCCGATATCGCGGAATGTGCAGCGTGACGGGGTGGTATCTCACCTTGGGACCGACTACCACCTAACCAACCTTTTCTCGAACCGGTCCATCAGCCAAACCCCGAAAGATGGCCAGGGATTTCTCCCGACCATTTCACGGAGCCTATAGCTTGATGAGGTGGTATTTCACCGGGCGCACAGGGCGTTGGGACCCCGGCTAGCACTCGGCCTTTAGTCGCCTCTTACGACAAGCCGGCCTAGCTGTGAGTATATCCTAACGCCCTACTCACAGGGACATGTATCCAATCTATTATAAGTTATGTATCCAATCTAACTTAACTAAGTTAACTGTATTACTTATTGTAACTTTTGGTTAAATAAATGCAGTAAATAAAAAAAATCAGTTTCGAAGATCTGTCTGCAGTTAAGTCCTGAACGTGGTGGACGCTAATTAACAAAAAGTAAAACCATTTTAAATCGAAAATAAAGCCAATTGAAAGAAAAGCCCCATCGTTTTTTCGTTTTCTCTCAACATCGGCTACCACTCACATCCTCTGAATAGAGGAAGTACGTGTGTGATATCAACGTGATAGGGAGGAATGTAGAATAGAGCTTTATGCTCTACTATATCGCAACAGCATTGACATCCTTGAGTACGACATCTCCAAGATAAAACTTGCATATTTTACATAACGAGGGTCCCATTTAATCATCTGGTTAATCGACTCAAGCATCCGTTTGTAATTTCCGCAACAGACAATTGCTCATAGTAGGCCTCATCGGCAAAAATGACCGAAGTATAGGGAAACAATACGGCGATACGGCACCAAGTTGGTCTGGAATTCTGTCAATTCATCATTTAATGCGCCATCGAAACGTAATGATGCTGTGATTGAGAATACAATCTGTCTCATCAATCAATTCAAATTGGTATAAGTTGGTCATACAATGTCTAAATCCCTCTGGCAAATATAGTATATAGCCGAGATACACTCACGCATTATGCGAAATTTGGTCTTAGGTACTTCTTAAATTAGAGAATTAAATTAGTGAGACACTCACATCCAGTGAAGCCAACCAAACTGATTTCCAATAACGAGACTTGATCACATTTTTGGGACGTAATCCGTCAGTATGTTAACTGCTTCATTACGAACGTCGTATCGTTAAACGCAACTCGATGCGTATCATCTCACTTCTCCTTACATTTTTTTAAAATACCCCTCAATCAGAGTGTGTACACAGGTTCATTGATATAAAGCTCTACGTCGTACTTAAGACAATCGTCCTTCATCCGAACAATACAAGATACTTTTGGCCACATTTCCATGTGATTTAAACCTTGAGATAGTCAAACCCAGTTTATATTCGCATATCCTTTCATTAATCTCCAACACATTATACTCGTGCGGTACTTTAACATTTAAGGGCATCACGGTTATCGCCTATATAACATTACTGAATTCTGAATGATGTTACAAAGAACATAAAACTACAGCAAAGAGAAAATATCTTACATTTATTTGCGCGATAAGGTGTTCAATAAATTATGTTAGCATATCTAAAAACCTCCCAAGTTATTTTTGTTATTTTAAAACTTTCTTCCTATAGATTCATTCGACAAGATTAATCCAATAAATTTTCTTAAGAACATTCCCTCAGAACGCGAACACAGCAACTAAACTTGATTTGAAGGCCTATTCAATGTTACACCTTAACATTAACAATGTTACTTAACAGAAGGAGCTCCAAACCCCTTTCGACCAATCCGAAATTTTAACAGCGCATGCGATATAAATGTTTCCTGGAGAAGCAAATCTGCTATACTGGGGAACAAATGCCATCCCACGCATTGAAGGAGACTTACGGGTTGTACGTACGAGAATAAATACTATGAAGAGCAACAGGTCCAGTAGCTATCACATTGTTTTGATTGAAGTTTTTGATGGAAGGTTATGCATTTACCCCAATTCAATTTAAGTGCCACTTGTCCACGGATGAGTAATTGTAAACCTACTTATAGTTTAAATTTTCCAGGCCTTTGACGTTTTGAAGTACTACTGAAAGGGTAGTCTTTTGCTAAATTTTTGTTTTAAATATTTTATTTAGAATTCATCTTTTGACCGAGAGACATCTAAAGTCAACTTAAGTAACTTTCCAGGTCGATGACTGTTAACGTGAAATCTTTGTGTTAAAAAGTAGAGTGTCTTTAGAGTGGCACATTATTCAGATGTTTTCTTGTTTTGGAAAATAATTAATTGAAGCTTTCAAGACTTCTCAGGATATATACGTCTTAAATCAACTTAACATTTGTTTTCTTTTAGCACTGATATAAAAACAAAAAACATTATGGTAGTCAATTCGAAATCACTTGAAATTACACAGGCGTCTATAAATCTTTATGTTTCTGCTAGTAGTCAAGAAATGTAAAGTCAGCTTAAATCATTTTAGCGTTTTACGTAATAATTATGACTGTAGTTAGATACATCTCATAAAGTATTGAGCAAGCAAATTAAGATATATTGCTCGCTCGAAAAATATCATTCTATTCTAAAAAAAAAAATCCCTGACAAGTTTGTGATTTGCAAAGCTCTATCATTTCCCAAATATATGTTAGGTACACCTTTAAATTATCACTAAACCCCAATCCATAATTCATACCATGCTAAACAATTCAATATCCCCAATAACGTAAAAAAAAATGAAATGCTGAACCAGATATTCATTTATCATGCATAAACACAAATTCCCCAACATCCCAATATCATGAAATGCGTATCTACAAATGCATTTCATGACCACACATTCTAAGACTTTGCTCAACAAAATTCCCAAACAATTCCTTGAATGTAATTCGAATTGAAGGACACGAGAAATGTCTTCCGCCCTTCTTAACATTTTTATGTATTTCAGCTGGACAAATCTCGACAAGATTTTATATAAAACGCCGATTGATTTTAGTTTCGGGGGTCAACAATAAACTAGACAACTTTGACGAGGCAATAGTTGTCTTCAACTCAGTTAACAGTGCATACTTCGACTACACACGTGATAATGATCACGACGTTCTCACACCAAATACATAGATAAATCTCGGAACCCTAAGAAGTCACCCGGTATCGACAATCTGTCGTACCGCTCCTCGCGAAGGTTTTCTGCATTATTCTTTATAAAGCTGTTCATTCTACTCAACCATGTCTACAATTTGGGGTACTTTCCCTAAGCTTGGAAGCATGCTATTGTTCGTCCAATAGCACAAGTTCCACCTCACTTGCATCAGCGGAATATATGAAAATGCATACGAGAAGCTAAATAACTTTATCAGTGCCAAGAACCTAATACGTGATTTCCAATGTGGATATAGAAAAATGCACATCACCACTATGTATTTCGAAACCACTTGTGCGCGCGCCTCTTTAAAAAAAGAACCCACCATTGTGGTGAGCCCGAAGATTGAAAAGGCTTTTGATACAACGTGGATCGAAGATCTCGTCTTTAAATTATTGAACACTGGTCTGAGTAGTGTAGTACCATCTACCTTTCAAGTTCGGGTGAATGTATAGAGATCTTGAGCTTTCAACGCCGCCGCGTGGTACAGGGCTCCTTTGTAGGCCCCGTCCTATTTAATATCTACACCTTAAATATTCCTCACCCTCTGGACAAAAGAGTAAACCAGACATGCTATGCGGATAACGTCTAATGTACACGTCATCCAAAAACCCTAAACTCGCCACAAATCGACTAAACCGCTGTGGGAGAGGGTGTTTGATGCCAGCATATGGCACGGATTCACTACACTCCCGCCGAATCAATCCTTCACAAGAATTATCGTCCGGAATCCGAGCACCAAGGAAGAATTATAAATAAAAGGCACTGTTACTCTTGATCCCTATGATTTTTATTTTAACGTATTAGGTTGTCTTTATTTTATTTATTCCACTTATGACCTGTGAACATTAACGGCTATGGGGCAAGCTGGGTCGCGTGCCCCCGCGTGGCCGCGGCGGTTATGGGAGACTACCGATGCGCGCGTGGTGGTAGTTGGGAGACAACTGACTCGACTCTGTCTGGGAGTAAGAAAAGGAACAAGGGAAATTTATTACTGGTGCGCACTAGCCAGCCGATGTGATTGCGCTCTCTCTTGTGCGCTCTTCGTTTCCCCATGCGCACCGGGGTGAACAAGCGCTGGCGCATCCGTTGCACGCCGATGTGAGCAGAGCGGACGAGAAGCACAAAGCGAGGAGCGCAATAACTCGGGTTGATCTGGCTTAGTGTACGTGTGGTAATGTGGCCTCCGAGGTATTTCACACTGGGGTAGTGTGGTGTGGTGATTATCCCAGAGGCGCATGGCCATGGAAAGGAAGAAATGCGGAGGGGAGGAAAATGAGTTTTACACTATTCACCTGGGTAAAGAGATGTTTGATCCTCAGCGAATGGAGGAACTGGGAAAGGGCCAAGTGACGCTAGGGAAATATTATCGCGTGATTCAGTCGAATGTTTTGATAATTATCCCCAAGCGGTTCTGCAATGATGCGACAACTTCGTCTGGCTGGATTGGTTTGTCGCTAATCGACGCGAACCAGAGTTGCCGTGTGGCGAAAAAGGGAAGCTAAACTCTTTTATGCGTTGTCCGCATGGAAAAATGAGTTTAGCTATGCGCCCTTGGAGGTAACATTCTTTGCGAGTGAACAGGTAAGTAGGGGAGTATGGGGTTGGTTTGACGCGCTGTGAGGCGGTCGGAATTGGATGGGATTGGCCGGGAATGGTAAGTGGTTCTCCGTGTAGTTTAGAGAAACCCCCACACAGCCACCTGGACAAACTGTATCAGTATTACAGTCCATGGAAAATTCCACTTAACCCATCCAAAGTAGTAGCCATAATTCTGAGTAGTAAACTCTCCCAACCTACTTCTCGAATATTCGAATACAAATGGGAGGTACTACGATTAGACCACAAGATAGAATGAAATATCTTCAGGTCATTTATACCCCAAAAATGAATTTCATAAAACATGTGGCCCACATTCTTCTAAGGGCCCTCGGTGGATCTAAGCAAATGCACAACATTTTGAAGTAGAGCAACAAAGTTGACACCAAAATTAAACTCAGCTAAAAACAGCTAATCCAATGTAGAATATCGTACACCTTTTCTATATGGCCGTGTATATTTCTAACCCAAATGGAAGGACTTCCAGTTTTCCGAAGAAAACCCCTCAGAAGATGTATCAAGCACTCTAGAAGGCGATTTCTTTCCCACCATCCCCCCATCCAAGTTGTTAGAGAACAAATGAACTAACTCTGTCCACACTATCCTTAGATACGTCCTTCCCCTTTCTGTTCAGATATCTTGAGACCGAGCCCAACATCTTGACGGATGTGGGTGATTCTGGTTATCTTGAGATAACCAGAAGCCAGAGACAAGATGAAGGACACATTTGTCCTTGTCTCCCTAAAGTCGGTCTCTCGCCACCCCATTTTTTATTATTATTTTTTTTTTATTTCGTGATCAGTCAAGGCTTCAGAGACCGAACCGCTGGTCGAATGAGTCAAGTTCTGGAAGGCCGAAACTATGGTCGAATACCTAGTCACAATAAGCTTAATCTAGAAAATAAAAATAAAACGAGAATTTTAACTTAAAACGAAAGTCAAGTCTTTTAGTTGTTCGCGGAACATTCTCCCGGTGGAAAGTGACAAAGAAAAAATAAAGAGATCTTAACCAGGTATTGCGGACCCTCTAACGGGAATCCCCCCAACGACAGAAAAAGCGGCGCCCGGCGACCAGGGGAGAGTAATATACTCAAACGAGGGGAGCCCATTGGTGCCAAACCAGGAGACGCCGCCATTCCCTGCCAAGGAGCTCGCGGGAACCGAGCCAATCAACAACCAATAAACGGCCCCGCAGAAGATCACCAATAGAGGGAAATGACCCAATGACACACACAATAAGGAGGTAAGCGAAACAATTTTAATCAAAAATTTAGCAAACTCAACACCGGGTCATTAACCAAAAATCCGGAACAGGGCCTAAAGTTTCTCCGGTGTGACTTGATGATATCGCACATTGGAACGGACATATTAAATACACCAACTCATTTTTCGATCGATCTATCAGTCAAGGTCCGCAAGATGGCCAGCGATTTCTTCTGAGCATTTTACGGAGCCTAAAGATTAGTAGAGTGTTAATTCACCGGGCGGCAGAGCGATCAGATTCCACCTACCACTCGGCTTTTAGTCGCCTTTTACGACAACCCGGTCTAACTGTAAGTATATTCTAAGGCCCTACTCATAGGGCACGATAGTGGACGATTTCAAAACAAATCTTCTCTGGTGAGAAAATGTTCCCAATTAATCAATTCGTGAACAAAAAAAATGATCACATCTATCTAATAGAAAGGTCCTACGAGATTTTGGACATTCGAATGGCCACCAGCAATCAAACACCACCATTTGGCATGGTTTAGGCCACCATAGTGGTCGAGGGCTGCCTCTGTTGGTGTTTTTCCACCGTGGCATCAAAATGAGTGAGAGGTGAAAGCGAGTGGACGTTTCAATAAGACTTTGCACCGTCACACAAAGAATGTGTTAACCAAGAATGGCTGCATACGTAATTTCGGTTCTACAATGGCTTCCACAGTCAGCGGGCTCGAATCCACTAAAATTCTTTGTGTGGATAAATAGTGCGAATACGCTTAATAAAGCCGGTCTTTTTAAAAACATCACAGGTTCACATTCGGGCGGCCTGTGTTGTGTTTTTCGACATATTCAATACCATAGTCCACGCCAAAGAGGGCCACATTGACAAATTCAAATATAGTCTTAAATGTTGTATATTTCCTAAAATCTTTTGGGTTACTTCAATAGAAGTTGTTAAGGAATCAAAAAATTATACCGTTTTGAAAAGTTGCCAGTTCATTTGAGTCACTTTGTAAATAATATACAACTGAGTTTTGTCTTTAACTAAGATACAACGCAATTTGCACGAACGAAATACGAAATAAAGAATTTAAAAAATTGTAGAGTACGCCCCAACTCGTTGGTGCATTATGTGGCACTTACACCAGTTTAAGCCTGGCTGTTGCACTAGTCAACGCGAAAATCTCGCGCCATTGCAACAATGTATGAACTGAACCGAAGACTGTAGGTGTTATACTCTGTTGATCATCAACCCATAATCTCTCTGTAATGGATTTTGACTCATTTCCACACCACAGAGCTAATAAGCTGGTACTTCGAATTTAATTGTATACTACTAATGGCTGCGTAAAACTGAGCATACGGGTAAAACTGTTGCCACAGTGTGGTAAGCGATTCCGGCAAGACATTCCTTATTGGATAGAAAAGGAGTAAGCACCTTTTTTAAATAAGAGATCTGCAGGTAAGAGTATAAATGGATATTTTACCATTTAGGAGCGAAACGAACACATTATCACGACTTTAGTTGAAAAATCCGTAAATGATGTTTAGCACGAACTTTCCCATACTTACAAGTACCGTGTGATTTTTAGGCCAAACATTGCTTCTAATTTCTCTTTGACTGCTTGTGGAGAGGAAGTATACTGTGCCAGACATGGGCACTCGGTTCCCCTTCCTCCTCCATCATAAATGTTCCTCCGAGAAATTGTTCGCCAGAAAAACAAAAATATTAAAGCAAAGTTCTACCTTCATAACAGACCGGCACAGAACTGTGGGGCTTTTCAGGGCCCGAAGAGCCACGCATCGCTCGATCCCCACCTTTTATCAGCAAATACGACTTACCTTAAAATTGAATCTTCGGCAAGATTACACAACCTTGCTATGGCATTAACTGCCAACCAATTTGCTGGAATCAATTCGGTTATCCCCACGGATAACCGACATAAATACACCATAGGCAGCTTACCTTTTTAAGGGCTGTTCCAAGCCCTCTTCGAGTGGTCATACCTGGACACATAATTCATGACAAGATTATCATCTTGCCATGACATCAATCCAGCATCAACCGATTTTCAACGACATGCTCTATGATCTATCTTTCCAAAGGAGGAGATGATCAAATTAAACATTGGCCTTTCAGGCGCGTATATTCGTTTGGTTATCCGCATGACCGATTTTATGATCCGTTGCCGTATCTGGGAACGATCACCAGCATCGGTTATGACCAGGAATATTTGCTTAAGCAACGAGTAGCCACGTTTCTCATGCTGGCTATCGAAGCTGCTTTCGTTTACAAAAAGTAAACACCCAAGCGGATACTTTCGCCTGACGGTACCACCAACGGGATTAACATACCCTGGAACAATATGCACCCATGCATCAAATTGTATCTGGCCGTCAAGTGTTTATTTTAAACAACTGGCAACGGTTGCATTCTATATTCGTTTGCAGTACCAAACGTTGCATCCATATCTTCCGGATTGTTTACCTACATCGAAATTTTCTATTAACGGCCGCCAACCGTCCGCGGAGCTAGAAAACAACATGTCCATCAACTAAATGTTGATTTATGGCCTCTCCTAGGGCGAGCAGATCTTCGGTGCGTTTTTCACACTAGAAAGGTCTGCCGCCGGCAAGCGTTACACAAATCAATTGTGTACACAGCCGCCGACCCCATGCAATGTTGGCGAAGTCGAACAATGCATATCCCATCGTTCGATCATGGAAATAGCGTTTCTGTTGACACAAGATTGCAGAGAACTATTTCTTTCCTCTAATGATCATTGCGATGGGTTACAACAACAATGCCCGCATCCTCTTATGTTCGTTCGCTGCTGGCCTTCAGTAGCGGATACCCATACATGGCAAATCCACCCCATGTCACTATACCCAATCACGATTGGCTGCCTCTGGTTGATCGTGTCGCTTCTCCCTTTCTTTTGAAGCTATTCGCTGCCTTGACGATCTGGTGGTTGCGGAAGTAATTCAGTCAGATTTCATCACGAGTTGTGCGCGGTCAGTGCGTAGAAGGAAAGTCGTCGCTACCAAGGTGTTTATCAAGATTTCTTAACCCTTTTAAATTTCTATTCATTCCACTTATAATTGTCACCCTATTGTATTTTGGCCTCACCAATATAAAACTAATTAATATCAAAGCCATATGGAATAATGTTCAGTTACAGTGTGATATATCTGTTGATTAAGAGGATATGAGTAGTTAAGTAAAGCCTCACAGCATACAATTAAACAATAAAGTATAACCAGAAAACAGTTGAAGCGCTTCATTTCACGGGAGTTGGTGATTGTGCATCTCATTAACGAAGAATAAGTGAGTTTCCGTATACGTTTCCACGGTGTTGGATCTTCGTGTTTTGTGGTGAGCAGTCCTAATAAAACAATTACGTCGGAACAACGTCGGGGTGTTTAGCCAACTCAGTGTCATACGTTGACACCCACCAGTTAAACACTACCACAGAACCACCGAAATAAATACACAGGGTATTGTTTGTATTTTATTGTTTGTTGGTTAGGCCTTTTATTATTCTTTCTTATTTTTAAAGTACACTAATTACACGGTTACACCTAGCAAAACAATGTTTTAATTTAAGCGCACTCTGGGGATAAAGTAAGCTAATTACACCGGTTACACATAACTAACGCACATAGTAACTTCCGCACTTTTTAATTTGATCGAAATATCATAACGTAGATGTGTACTAATATTGGGGTATCAACCGCGACTCGCGTCTCGCACTCGGGGATAGGAAAAGAAAAACTCGCGGCTCTGGTAGAACGCGTCCGCAGCGCTACGGACAGCGTGAGCTGATGGTAAAGGACTCCACGATAAACGGCTCGTGCAGAGCCGACTCGCTAATGGGGTCAGTTTCCCCGGGAGAGAAAGTGTTCCTCTCGTGGTGAGAACGAAGGAAGAAGATCTAACTGGTGAGGTCCTGTAGTGGTGTACGTGAAGTCGATCGTTGAGATCAGATTGTTTACATAACGCTTGCAGGTCAAAAGCGAAACGAAACCTAGACAAGGGATACAGCCAAAGAAAGAAGCGACCTAATGCATCGTCCGGTAATGAGGGTCAGCTGAGTAATTAGCAGCCACTCATTAGAGGCTAAAAGGGATTGAAATAATGGAGATCGTATATCGTATCTCTACCGACTGGGAGAATCGGATTCTTTTGTTTGCATACATTTATGCTATTGAATCCAATCCGACGGCTAAGAGCGACGTCGGTGATTGTTTGAAGATTCAAACAAAGAAATATTTCCCCGAGAAGTGCTTGCAGCTGAATCAATAGTGGCAAGTCTTTGGAAAGTAATTTAGATGGTAACACAATGACGTTGTGTATGCCATCTGTGTTAATTGGGAATTCGGTTCTTGGTCGCTAATGCAGAGATGCATTGATATATGCATGAATGCCCTTGAAGGAAAAATTCTTTACAGGAATTTCCCGATAATGCATTGAAAGCATTAATTATCCTTGGGCAGGAAATGTTTAAGCTGCGGGGAGATTGGGGTGCAGGTGTGGAAGGTTGAAATTTGCCTGGCAACCGAAGTTACCGAATAGGTTTTGGGATTCATGATAAGTTAGGAAAGAATTATTATAGGGAATTTGTATGCGAAGAGATGCATGAAAGGTAAGGATTCTTTTTACTTCGGACCTATTGATCTATCACATGGATACGTATACTTTTTTTTCGAAAAAAATATTAACAAATTACCACTTTCCATGAAATGTAAAGAGTGTGAAGTGAGACAATGAAACTGTACGCCCCCGTTCGTCCTCGATTAAACATATCCTTTAGTTGATATTATGATAGTTTCTGTGAGAGTACTACACCGTAATGAATTAAATCAACCTCCATACAGACCTCGTTTAACTCTTGTTGACTCGACTCCATTCATGGACCACATAATCCCACGCCATCGACTACGCAATCCTCAATAAGATAAATAAAAGGACGACCGAACATCATCATCGACTGAGGCGTGTGTTTGGAAACACAAAAATCGAATCAAAATTGAGAATGCTTGCCACCAAGGATTTACAGTTGTGTCACTCCTCCTACTCAGTTCCTTCCAATTTCCTCTTATCAAATTAATTCCAACTCAATTGAGACTTATTGATGACTTTCCGGGTCAGTTAGTCATTATCTGTAGCTAGTTCTGGTTGTGTGCCCTTCAATCTCAGTTCGAAATCCTGTTTCAACACTCTTCTGTGGCGCATACAATTTTGTCTCCTTGTTTTTTTTTTTCTTCGTTATTTTTTGTCATAATTTCCGAGTTATTTATTTTTATTATACGCGTGTATGTGCATCCTGAAATGGGATTTGATCCCTTGCCAACGTAATAGCTTTAAAGCCGATATAGGAAAAGGAGCCTCGCCAACACGGTTAACTGGTGGGGCACCATGCCCTGCTTGATAATATCGCACCTTGTCTCAAGAAGACTGGCGTGGGCGCGTTATTGGACGGCCATGACTGCAGAGATAAAGGACACCAGTTGCTCGAATATTTGTTGTAAGCAATTGCTGTCCTTAATGCCAACCGTGTTCTTTTCTTTTTTTCTTTTTTTTATACTTCTCTCAGGCGAAGCGAACCTATAACGCCGATACAGCGCCCGAGATACCATTAAATAACTGATGCAGTACTTTTTGAAAAGTTGTGGATTGTAACGCTGCGGAAACACTCACGTGGGAAGGGAATTCCACACCTTTCCCGCTCTGTGACTTAACTTAAAATGAAATATGAACTTCTCGCCGTCTATAGTACTCGTATATCTGGCGTAATCGTTGGCAGGCATTGGGATCCAGCGGCACTTTGTTGCTCTAATCCTTAATCCACATTTTGTTTTTATTGTGCCTCGAAGGATCTCTTCTTCTCTTATTTACATCTCATGGGCGGTAAGTGGATTGTACTTCACGTGTATGATGTTCTTATTGTTCTGCATCTTGAACAGAACTTCACGGAAGACGATTGAAGTCTTTTGTTTACAAGAGCTCCTCAGCGCACATTGATGGCGGAAGTTACTTTTTGCGGATAAATCGGTGTGCGGTTTTGCTGAACTTGTAAACAAGGCTCCCAGGTGGCTGTTGATGTGCCGTTCATTTTATAACCAGCCAGACTTGTCTGGAAGAGGCAACTTGTACAATCTTCCATGAGATGCTTAATAAGATCCTTGAGAAGTGTACCCCGGAAACCCAACGACAAAGTGGTTAGTCTTGAGGTGAGTTGTACGAGTACCCACTTCGCGACTATATTTATGACAAAATTATCAGTCTGTTGTGGTTACTAATCATGTTATAAATTAGTCTGCTTCGGATCTAATTGACATACTAATTTATTAGTGGACTGGAAAAAACGACATGAGGAACTATATGATAACAAATTCTCGTTTTTTTATAACAAAGTTTTTTTTTTATAACAAAATTTCTATTGTATCACCAGCACTATGGCTTCAACAATAAAGTCATTGAAGCCGAAACAGTTGCATGGTAATTATGATTGGCATGTGAAACATTACTGACTTTGTCAAAAGACATAATGGAGACAGATAAATGCCAAAAGATGTTAGCCGTTCTCTGAACGCAAGAGTAAATTAGACTTATTAGATTAAGCCGCAATTATTAAAAGTAAAAGAGCGACATATTTAAAAGCCTTTGAGACGATCGTTTACATCTTTCAACAATAAGCACCTTAAAGGGCTTAAGTATAATAAAGATATAAACAAAAGCTGTCAGAAAAATAAGAAGAAAAAATAATTGTTGAACACAAGACGCAATTGGATGCATTTCCTGTTATTCTTGTATTTAAGATTAAGTAAGTAAGTCCTTAATGCACCACTCGTTCATCTTTTTAATTTCATTTGGTTCCATGAAATAAAGAAAAACGGTATGAAACAAAATAAGTTTTTTGAGTTTCGCGAAAGGATATCAGAGTGTGAAATTTCGCACATCACTCACTTTAAATTGATATATTTCTTAAGATCTTGTTGCCTCCTTGCAGGACGACATGGACAGATTGCAGGAGTTATTTAGGTACTTCGTCCAGGAAGGTCGAGCACATAAATTCTCATGTGCCATGGCGCACTCAAATTGAATATTTTTCAGCTTCTGTACAGATAGGGAGGGGAGTAAACACCGTATTTTTGAATGCTGAGATCTGGGTACAATAAGTTAGTGGATGGTATCCGCTGTGTTCTATGTACTGTACGAGGTAATGAATTCTTATTTATACTTTAATGTTTGCATTCCATGTTCCTGTACAAGTAAGGTTATAAATTGTAAACTAAGGCGGGATATACGACTTTATGGTATTGGTAATTGTAACATTATTTTGCCCGGACACCATACCTCAACATGATAAAGCCCCGGCCATACTTTTGTTTAGTTTAGTTTCTTGATCCTATGAGATTTAAGTGAGATTTAATTCAGGACGATTTTCTAAAACGAGTTTATATTCAAATGTATCGCGAGATAAGCCTATAAAGTACTTGTGTTCGATTATTATTAGTATATTATTAGTTTATTATTAGTGTGGTATTATTAGATTATTATTAGTATAGTATTAGTTTAATTGGCTCCTCGATAGTATAGTGGTTAGTATACCCGCCTGTCACGCGGGAGACCGGGGTTCGATTCCCCGTCGGGGAGCCTCTGGCGCAAGACTTAATGACCTTGCCCGGTAAAAACAAATCATTATGGAAAATTTAACAAGCCTCAGGACTTGTTAAATAAGGTCAAGGCCGGTTCCCGGTTGTAGTGGTGATGACTAGTTTAATTGCTTTTTTTATTTTGCGTGTAGAAAGAAATAGTTCTTTTTGTTCAATCGAATAACACATTTACTTAAAAAGGACTGAAAATATTTATATGTATTAATTTTTTATTTTGTTTAATTTATTTTTTTATTATTATTATTTGCTTTTCTTTTTGACAAAATGTTGTTAATTTTTTTTTTTTTTTTTGTAAAATGCGAAACCGGTTTTAACTATAAATTTTTTTTTTCTTACCATAATGAAAACATTACTAAAACAACGAGTTTCGATCCCATTTCAATAATTCCTTTTATTAGTTTACAGTTAATATTTTGTTTGATAACAATAATGCGTTCGAGAATTTATTTTCCGCGAACTGAAACCTCGATGCCGGTGTTTTGGTGCCACCTGTGATCGCGCCGGTGCAGTCTTCGATGCTGGATGTGAGGTTCCGCTCGCGTACTATTCAACGCATTCTACGTGCGCTGACGGAATTCCAGCAATAGTCCTTAAGAACCGTGCTCCAGAACTGTCGTCGGTTCTTGGCAGACTCTTCCGCGTATCTTGTGCACGAGGGACCTTTCCTACCTGCTGGAAAACCCCTCGAGTTCAACCAATCCCAAAGAGGGGATCTCCCACAAAATTACCGTCCGATAGCATTACTGTCTATGTTAACTAAAGTGATGGAAAAAGTCATCAACACCGAGTCTGTGGGGAAGAAGTAGGGTGTGCAGGCGTACTGCACCGGGTTCCCTTCTTCCTCCATCATAATACCGCTGTAAATAGTCAACAAGTATCCGACGGTCGCGCACCGAACACCGCAGCAAAATGTTCGCCAAGAGAAAACATCATACACAGGAGCAATTAATCAAAACATACGGCTATTGCTGTTTATTAATTAATAAGTTACTTTATTGATAATTAAGATTATTCTCCACACTATGTTTTTTGTTTTAGTTTTAGAGTTAATAAAACGCGTCACATCGACACAACATTATTACAATGGTAGATTAGAGCAATTAAATCTTATTTCCGGTCTTAGTTTAAGAGTTAATAAAACGCGTCACATCAACACAACGTTATTACACTGGGAGAAACTCGACTCGTCGATGAATTGAGATTCCTCGTATTTACGCGTCCCCGTGCGCACCGGGGAGCGGGGGTGGACACGACCTGCTCGGTCGGTGGATGTAATAAGACTCCCCGAGGATTGAATTTTAACTTGTCTTCAATCCTCAGTTAAGGGTGAGATATGGAGGAGAAAGAGAAAATTTTCTCTTTAGGGTGTGGCCACCAAGGAAATGCGAACTTACCTTACTGGTGTGACCAATGGACGGCGATCTCTTTATGCAGTGGTGTGTATGTGTGATCGTACACATCGCCGTGTTTATCGATGCTTTCAGCAAAGGATAAACGAAACCTGAAACGAGGAAAAAAGAACAAAGGGATCGTATAGATCATTGTTTACGCTGTGCATTGTGGCTATCATAGACGGCAATTCATCGGAGAAATGGTGCTGAAAACAAATAAGGGCATCATTACAGTCGTGGATGAGTGGTGCAGATGCGTTAATAGATGCATCGCCATTAGGAAAAAGTGCTAATGGGTTTTAAGTGTTTATGGCATCTCTGACTGCAGTAGCAAGTTCTTGTTTGTACTAGGAAATGCTAGAGGATTCGGTTTCGGTGATAATGCTTGGGATGCGGTAATTGTTTGTCGATCGGACAAACGAATCGCGGGTCGGTTTATTGCAGCTATATAAACAAGCTGTCGGTCATAGCATTTTAACGATGACAGGGGTCCCAAATGGTTTGGGATTTATGATGGCGTATGATGTGAAGAATTCTTTACAGGAAATTTGAATAACGCATTAAATGTGTGAATGCTGTGAGAATTCCTTTTAGGGATTTTCAGATAATGCGTTGGATACATTAAATATCCCTGAGAAAGGAAATGTCTCAGGTATGTTGGTGATCGAGGTGCTAATATGGGTGGCAAATATGGGGGGTTGTGGGGTTCTTCATGGCGTCCGAAAAACCAACCATCGCTTTACCCAACCAATCATAGTTCCTGTACCTATTTAGGCATCCCTGAAATGTTAGTTAATGACAAGATTACCATCTTGCCATGACATTAAGCTTTCACCAGCATCCAACACATCCGACAAATCTGCCAGGGGACGTCGGCATTCTGCCTACATAATTATTGACCCTGATATGATCTGAAACCCAACTTGGTTATCCTTCAGATAACCGGCATAAAAATGGAACATGTCAATATGCAGAGTCGAGGAGCATTTCCTCACATACTGCATGACACGTTCACCTTTAACTCATCGGCCTCCCTTCACTCCTCGCGTCCTCTTGCGACCTAGTTCTACTTGCTCCGGAAACCTAGACTCGACTCTGCTCTTTAACATAACCACAGTACACAATGGCCCGTACTAGGAACGCTCCACCCCAAGAGGATCAGGAACAACCCGAGTCTCTCGAGTTCCACGACGCTTCCAACGTCGAAATGCCTGCTGCGCAGGTCGCTCCCAACCATAATGCGGCAGCACAACCTGCTCCCATTGCATTTCACAATGCCCCCGGTGTCGTTAACCGACCCCATCCTACTAATATTAAATTGCTTCCATTTTACGAGGAAATACCTGAGCTGTGGTTCGCAACAGTCGAAGTAATTTTTACAGCTCACGGTCCAGTCCCTGAGGCTCTTCGGGCAACAGAACTTCTCAATGTCCTCGGCCTCAATCAGTTACTGCACGTAGCGCATATGTATTATTAGATCACCCAGTTTCACACTCTTCACTGACATTAAGACCTCTCTCCTGGGAGTATAGCGTTTGAAATAATAGTGAAGAAGATCGTGTGATTCGAACTGACGCTATGACAGCTCGAATCACGAAAAAAATTTTACCTAAGCGTTACACATCAGGCTACTGGCCGTGTTTAGAATTTGATTTCAAAACTCGATTATACTCCACTGATGTGAATTGATATGTTATCCGCTAAGGTATACGGTTCTTATGTATTTTTCTTATTCCATTTTTCGTTCGGTGTTTCTTCACTATTTTGGTTGTGAATTGTGTGTGTATCTGTTAGATTCGCTACAAGAGCCCTTAGTGTCCCATTAGCCACTAGACAACAGCAGTTGGCCC
Organism: Microdon myrmicae; assembly: GCA_963931805.1. Taxonomy (NCBI): domain Eukaryota; kingdom Metazoa; phylum Arthropoda; class Insecta; order Diptera; family Syrphidae; genus Microdon; species Microdon myrmicae. The sequence goes on along the minus strand of OZ007497.1, from coordinate 90,940,061 downwards.
GGGAAACCAACATGGCTGGTCCACGTCCTACACATTATCTCGCGCACTTAAGATCGATAGTGGGCCTGGAAATGCAAGACGACCAGATTAGGCCGCATTTCCTCAGGTCTCTGCCCAGCTCGACTCAGGCCATTTTGACGGTCCTAACGGACCAAAGCCTGAGTCACCTGGCCCAAATCGCCGAAGATATCCAGGCGATCCACCCCGCACGAGATGTACCCCCAGCTTATCAAGTAGCTGCAATAAATATCCGCCCGCCAACCCAACAACCCTCTGCACAATTGCACATACTTCACAGAAGGTCCGCAGCCTGCAGCACACCTCACCTTCCTCCGAGGACCCAACAGGACCGTACCAACGAAGCCTTTCAGAGAAGCATTCCTGCCCAAGTCACCAAGGTCAAAAAACCCCACGACCCACCCTACGATGGCCCATTCAAAGTCCTCCGCCGCATCAACGACCGCGTCTTCGAGATCGATCTTAGAGGTAAGCGATCCACGGTCAGCGTCGAAAGACTTAAGCCCTGCTTTCTGGAAGCTTCCGCTCCAGAACAACCTCCATTTCCAAACACAACTGCCGCCCGACCTGCACAACCTTCCCTCACTCGCGCCCAAGCGCGCGCCCTCAAACAGCGATACCCCTCTCAACCTATTTTACCTGTTTCGAGACTATATCACGGGTGGGGGGGTGGTTTGGGGTTCTTCATGGCGCCCGAAGAACCAACCATCGCTTTACCCAACCAATCATAGTTCCTGCACCTATTTAGGCATCCCTGAAATGTAAGTTCAAGGCGCAAGACTGATGACCTCGCCCGGAAAAAAAAACAAATCATTATGGAAAATTTAACAAGCCTCAGGACTTGCTAAATAAGGCCAAGACCGGTTCCCGGTTGTAGTGCTGATGATGATGATGAAATGTAAGTTCATGACAAGATTACCATCTTGGTGATATAATGATAACCGGCATAAACATGGAACGTGTCAATATGCAGAGTCGACGATCATTTCCTCACATACTGCATGACATGTTCACCCTTGTCACCGGTCGACCTTTGGATGAACAATTCCAGCGTAGCCATAGCTAGCTACCTACTTTCGATCGAGTGTTGTTTTGAGTACACATGCACCCGACCCACCGACCGACGATATGCTATATGCAGGGATCTGTCAAATGACGCTGTACGCGTCGGCAATGGGATAAACAGAACATTGTCCTCATAAGCATGTCCAGCTGCAGCTAATTTTCCCTTATCGGTTACCACCGATCATAGGCCGCAAACAAGCAACGAATTGTATATGACCGTCAAGTGTTTACTTTAAACAACTGGCAACGGTCACATCCTATATTCGTTTGCTAAACCAAACGTCGCACCCATATCTACCGGATTGTCTACAGTACAACCACTTTCCCTTTATCTGCCATCATCCGATAATCTAATTATAAACGAATATGATTGTTATTTAAACAATCATACCCACGTACCATTGCTTTTGCCTAAGCAATAGCTCCTCTTGCCGCAACAATTTCTGTAAACATAATCCCAAACCCAATTCCTGCCTTCGGCAAGAGTTTTATTGACTTATGTCAAACAAGGGATCTATCCCTAGCGGATGGCGGCAGTATACCCTGCCCACACATGGATCAACGGATTTGACCTACGACATGTGTGGTTTTTTTCTGTTTTCTCGCTTTCCCTTCTCCTTACCTTCGCCAGGGCATGTCGTGCACTTGGCTTCCAGGGTGGATCCTTCCAATTCTTTTGGACGATGTCCATGGAAATCGTCCAATGGATTCAAGCGCTGATTGGCTACCCTTGGGTGGGGAATCAATGACGATCGTGGTTAGTGGATGTCGATGAACAGACACCCAGAGAGTCAGACTTTACCGGCCAAGGAGAAGAGTCATAGTCGCGTCGTTTTGATTGCCATAGTTGTGCACCGTGTGTAAGTTCACCGTAGATATTTTTGTCTGTCCGATTATTCAAGTTGTGCGCTAAGTTAGAAGCGAGTTAAGTTTCGAAGTTAATGTACAACGAACAATTTCGTGGCAACTCGTGCCAATACAAATTAAGTAAATTGTGAACAAAATATAAACGGTTTAACATCTTTAAATCTTGAACAATTTAGTACCAGCTTGTGCCAATTTAAACCAAGAAAATTGTGAACCATAAACTCACCAGCTTAAGTTTGGTTTGTGATCTCCAAATCAAGGAACGAGATTGTGACGCCTGTTATTAATTATAAAAAAAATAATAATAATAAACGACCATACAGCATAAATCCTCCAGTGCCGTTTTATTTATCTTTGTTCTTGCGCTTGTGCTATTGAAGACAATTTTGGCAGCAGACATCGGTGGTATTACGCTTAACCCGCATCCGTGCTGACGCATTAGTAATAATCAGCCACTGGGTTCTTCAGGCGAGCTTTAAGAACCTTCAAAAGTCAATTAAGAATTCGGAGTGCAACAGACTGCTGAATGATCATCAATACGGATTCCGTGGCAGGAGGTCCACGGGAGGCCCTTATAATATATATATGTACATCTGCGATCGAGCGGCATGGTGAGTCAAAGGCAGTCTCATTGGATATCTCCAAGGGTTTTGACCACATCTGGCACGGGGCATTGCTGAGCAAACCTCGTTCATACGGACTTTCCCAACAGCTTTGCGACTCGACGAAGACCTTCCTTGAAAAACGATCGTTCCGGGTTGTTATGGACGGCGAGTCTTCAGATCGGTACCTTGTTAATTCCGGTGTGCCACAAGTCCCATTTTGGTTCCAACCGTGTTTTTGGTTCACATAAATGATTTGTTGGAATCAACGGATAACAAGGTGTTCAGTTTCGCGGATGATAGTACACTTGTTTCCTCTTTTTTGAGTGATCGACCGAATGCTGCATCAATGTCGCACCAGCTGAGATGTAGCCAGATTGACTCTCTGAATCGGGATCTGGATAAGCTTCTGCTGTGGGGAAAGGCAAATCTTGTCGACTTCAATGCAACGAAGACACAGTATACAACGTTCTCAAAGAAACGTGGATCATCAGTCCCACAGCTGATGATGAATGGCCGGCCCTCGAGTCCGGGGAAAGCATGAATTTGCTCGCCATCACGGTCTGTGGGAATGTATCGTGGCATAAACATGTGTCGAACATCGCCAAGTCCATCTCAGGAAAACTGAGTTACCTTTTTAGAGCCAAGAAATATTTTACTCCGGCCCAACTTCTCCTGTATAAATCCTAAATTAGACCCGCGCTCGAATATTGCTCTTATGTTTTGAGCTTCGCTCTTAAACATACCCCTGACGTACTTGAGAGCATACAAAGACGAGCCGGCACACGGCGCTGATGTCGTGGCTACAGTCGCTATCACGTCGAAGTCGCGTAGCCGACCTCTGTCTATTTCACGGATATTATCACGGGTACTACTCTTCGGAGATTCGTAGTATTATTCCGCGCAATACGGTCTATTTGCGCCCCACAAAACAATCCGCCGGATCGCACCAATTTGCGGTTCATCTCCCGACGGCGCAAGCATCCCTCTGTCAGAGACCCGTTCCGATACAGAACAGGAAAGCTGTGGAACTCCCTCCCCTCGCGAATGTTTTCGGAGCGTTACAATCTGCAACTGTTCAAAAGGAACTGCAACGGTTATTTGATGGCATCTCGGGGCGCTATAGGTTCGCTTCTTCCGAGAGAAGTTAAGAAAAAAAACAATAAAAAAGTTATGTGTACCATATAACATATCTGCTACCGATTCGGAGGTAGAATTTGTTTCGCTTCTCTACTATTTCCATGACCTGGCGGCATAATTGTTTTTTTTTTTTCGTCATTTTTTATTTCCGTTTTTTTTTTCTTAGATTCCAAATTACAGGCTAGACAAAACATGCCTAAATTCCAGCTTAATTATCTTATGTTATAACCTACTCATACTACGCATACGCCCTAACCTAAACTTTACATGTCGGTGTCGAATGGACGGCAAACAATCACACGAAATGGAGATTCAAACTTTCACTGGTATTCCGACAGATATGTTTAATGTATCGTTCATTCAGTCGGTTTTATTTCCACAATTGTATTTCTTTTGATTTCTCTTTATTTTGCTCAGTTATATAGTAAACCTGTGTGCGGCCAACTGTTCCACGCTTTTGAAAAATGTGCAGCTCCGTGAGCTCTCCGACGATGACTGGTGAGCGAGCGATGTGTCCACGGTGAAAGGCTGACAAAGACTGGTTAAAAGACCACGGCACACATGTTAAATAGGCGACAGTCGATGGCATCCCTTGGTGATGCCTCATTGTCAGCTGGCGGTTGACAGACATGTGGTGAATATGCTGGTTGGTGAACGTACTAGACGGTGAACGTACTAGATTCTCTCCGCTATATTTATTTGCGAATCCGCAACACATGTCTATTGTACAATTTGCATTTCGACGACACAGCTTTGTTTTTTTTTAATTAAGTTGATTTTAATAACAAAGAATATCTAAAAAAAAAAGTTGTGCCAATTATGTTTTTTTTTTAACTTAAAATTAACTTACATCTATATATTGTAGTGTAACAACATACCCACGACATGACCACAGACAATAATATCAAATGCATTAATTGCCCGTGCCACATTTTCCAAATATCGAATAACCAGCATTCGTTGTTAACCATAAATTCAAGGTCAACTCATTTCATTTTCGTAAACAAACGAATAGCTCCGGTTACGAAGAAACGTTTCTGAGTTTATCATTGGCAAGCAATTAATGAATTAATTGGGTCAACTCGTAGCGTGGTTTTTGCATTGCACTCTTAATTGATTGTAAAGAATAAAATAGCTTAAGTAATCAATACTTGTATAAGTGAAGTTACAGTTAAGAAAAGAATTGCATATTAAGCAATATTTATATGGAAATTGTAAATAATTGAACGAATGATTGGGAGTATAAATACCCCAACAATTTCGGAAATAAATCAATCATTAAGCAATCGTTTATTGATTCATAACACTGTGGCGATTTCGCCATAAAGTTTCAGCGATCTGTGCTTTGTACAGCGGAAAAATTAGGGAAATTGAAAGATGTTAGGTTGATTTTAACTGAGACAACTCCTATAAATAAAACCCCCTTTCATTGGCGATTTAACCCTTACACGGCGATCCTGAAAACCACATAAACACCACATGGCGATCCTGCCATCCTAATTTGGAATCTTCTGATCGAGATTACTGGAAACTGAAGATTACTGGAAATTGAAGATTACTGGAAACTGAAGATTACTGGAAATTGAAGATTACTGGAAATTGAAGATTACTGGAAATTAAAGATTACTGGAGTTTTAACAATTCTCTGGACTGATCTGGAGAAATGTTTACTGTATGGCGGGATATTCGAGGCAGCAGCTAGACGAGCTCTTTTCCAGCTTAAACGAACCATTGGAATATATAACCGAAGGGGAAGAAGAAGAATACACCCCACAAGTTAAAGAAGGAGCAGAACCTCCGAAATACATACCGACACCAAAGAAAACTGGACCCAAGCTCTTGTCCATAGAAGAATACAGAAAAAGAAAGACAACGAATAAAGAACTGGGAAAACAGAAGACAGAAAAACCTAAAAAAAACAAAGAGGAGGCAAAGCGGTGAAGATAAGGCAGCAACGTGCGGAACTACACCGGATAATACCCGTAACTAAAGATCAGGAGCTAAAAAAGAAGCAAACACAAAGAAAGAAATCATAAACAACAATGTAGCAGCCTCTGGTGGAATTATAAACATAAAAACAACTAGTTTTTTATTATTTTGTAGTAATCATTTTAATAATGTTGTTAATTTTAAAATCAAATAGTTATTACAAAAAATATGTAAGGAGACAAATAGTAAAAAGTAAAATAAATCATGTTTAATGTAATTTAAAATAAATCATGTTTAAATATTAATGGAACAATTCAAACCCCTGTTAGCAATTTTAAATAACTTGAAGAAAAATCCAAATAGAGAATACACGGTTGACTACATTAAGCAAAAACAAAAAGAGGTAACAGAAATCTGGAACACGGTAATAAAAGAAAAAGACGTTACAGAAGAAGAGAAAACATATTTTCAAAGCATCGTAGATCAAATAAACGATCTACTTAAGGCAAAGAAAGAAATAAACATGGCAAAGTTCGACATACTGCAGGGAAGCTTATCTCAGAGTACAATGGAGACTTCAAGACTTTAACTAGGATTAATTAAATTCTACAGTGACACGTTACCTGAAGAAACGGAAAAAAAATAAATTAATAGTCTAGCCGAAAGCCTTAGTCGCTAGTGCTATTAGTTTTAAGTTACCATGTAATTTACTTGCATTGTAATAAATAATAATAATAAATAATAAATTAATAGAATTTATAGTTGCAACCAAATTCACTAGTAATGTGAGAAATAGTCTGTTAACAGAAAGAACTCCCAAAACACTAGCGGATTTACAACAGACATTATCAAAGATATACAAACCAATAAAGAACCCACTCACCATACACAATGAATTAGCTAGATCCTACCAAGGAAATCAGAATGTTACCACATTTGCGAACAAAATAGAAGCTCTTAAAGCGCAACTGAATAAGATCCAAATTTCGCAACAAGGGAACTCTATTGTATCATTGAATGATCAAATCGGGCCCAATGCATTTAAAAATGGATTAAATGAAGCAAACAGACAAATAGTCTTGGCAGCAAGAGTCACCACGCTCAGAGAAGCAATACAAATAGCTACAGAGACAGAGAATACAACACGGCAAAACAATGTTATGCATGTAAACGCTATCCAAATTATAGATCAAACTATAATCAAAGATGGGACAATAACCAGAGTCATAGAGGTAGAAGACCATCTAATAATTTTAATAGAAATAGAATGAGCAATGGTAGACAACATATGCGCTACCATGGCCACCGAGGGAATGACACCAACCAGGGAAACTCAGGTATCCCCGGTCGGCAGAATCGGGGCACTTTCGGAAGAAAGAGAGAATAAATTTTAAGAGAAAGGAGAAGTTACTAAATATAAATAACAATCTCACAAATTTTATTAAGTTAAGAATAAAAAATAAAGTAGGAGTATTCACATTCCTAGTGGATACAGGTGCCGACATTTCAGTTTTTAAAACTAATTGCATAAGAAAGATAAATAGTAGCGAAATTTGTCAAATAAATGGGATAACAAATGAAGTCTTATTTTCAAAAGGTGTATCTGAGTTACAACTTATTATAGGCGACAATGTGATCGAACATACATTTCACATTGTCAATGACTCCATAAATCTTTTAACAGGTGGGATATTAGGACGTGACTTCTTGATGAGATACAACTCCAAAATAGATTACGAAGGATATGTACTTGAGATCAATCTAGAAGAAGACCAATAATATTACGAGGGTTGCCTCTTATGTTTCGGGATTTGGCAACCCTAGTGTTGCAATCTGGCAATTGACAGCTCTGTCGTAAAGTTGGACATTTTTCAGGTTATACGCACTCAGAACGTTTTGACATACGAGCACTATTTGTGTTGTTTACAGTAACTTAAAAGATTCATCTCGGCCCAAAAATGGAATTAAATCGTCAACATTTTTGTGCGATTATTTTTTACAACTTTCGGCGTGGATTAACTCAGCAACAGTGCATGGATGAACTTAATTCAATTTTTGGCGATGAAGCTCCATCAAGGACCAGTGTTTATCGATGGTACGGTGAATTCAATCGTGGTCGCAGTTCACTCCAAGATGAATTTCGTGAAGGTCGTCCAAAATCAGTTGTTGTTCCGAAAACCATTGATGCTGTGCGGGAACTGGTATTGGAAGATCGTCATGTGACCTATCGTGAGATTGAGACAACCTTAGGCTTTAGTGGGACCAGCATACATTCAATATTGCATAAACATTTGACTGTCAAAAAAATTTGTTCGCGTTGGGTCCCACACAATTTGTCAATCGCCCGAAAAAAGGCTCGTGTCAATTGGTCGAAAGAAATGCTCAAAAAATACGGTCGCGGTGCTTCGAAACACGTCTATGACATCGTGACAGGTGATGAATCGTGGATTTACGCATATGAGCCCGAAAGTAAACAGCAGTCGACTGTCTGGGTGTTTCAAGATGAGCCAAATCCAACAAAAGTTGTTCGCGCACGAAGCACTTCCAAGCAAATGGTCGCCTGTTTTTCGGAAAAACTGGACATATCGCAACCGTACCACTAGAACAACGCAGAACAGTCAATTCTGAGTAGTACACAACCATTTGTTTGCCAGTTGTCTTCCAAGAAATCAGGAAAACCAACCGCCGAAGACGGATCACTCTTCACCACGACAATGCGAGCTCTCACACATCGGCTGCGACAACTGCATTTTTGAGCACCCAAAACATCGATTTGATGGGTCATCCGCCGTATAGTCCTGACTTGGCACCGAATGACTTCTTTTTATTCCCGTACGTAAAAAACAAACTGAGAGGTCAACGTTTTTCGACACCTGAAGAAGCGGTTGCAGCATTCAGAATGCATGTGTTGGAGATACCTCAATCAGAGTGGCAAATTGCTTCGACAATTGGTTCAAACGCATGCAAAAGTGTATAGATCTTCATGGGGAATATTTTGAAAAACAATAAAGTGATTTTCGATGATCAATATTTGTTTTTGTTCTCTAATCCCGAAATATAAAAGGCTACCCCAATGAATATGAACATGAAATTTCCAAACAAGATCTCGATACCACCTCGAACAGAGATGATTCAGAAAATGGAGATGGATTTGAATCAAGACAGTGTCATTATTGGTAATGAAATAAAAAAAGGTATAGTTATAGCTAACTCAATAGTACCAGCAAGAGGCATCAAACATATCAAAACCTTGAATACAAAGGATACTGAAGAAATCATAGAAAACGCTATGATTGGTATAGAACTACAGAATCTTATCATGTAGCAACAAACATGAAGACCTCGACAGATTCAGATGTATCAAGAAAGAAATAAAGATAGAAAGCCTAGATGAGAATGCTGCAAAATCAGTACTAAATATTTGTGAAAAATTTCAAGATGTATTTCACATTGAAGGGGAAAAACTGGCCACTAACAATTTTTATGAACAACATATCGCGACATCGGACAATAAACCCGTTTACATAAAAAATTATAGATTGCCAAATGCACATTTGAAAGAAATAAAAGAGCAAGTATCAGAGCTACTAAGGAATGATATAATAGAACCATCAATTAGTCCATATAATTCTCCACTTCTAATTGTTCCAAAGAAAAATAATCATCATCATCATCGGCACTACAACCGGGAACCGATCTTGACCTTATTTAGCAAGTCCTGAGGCTTGTTAAATTTTCCATAATGATTTATTTTGTCTGGGCAAGGTCATTAGTCTTGCGCCAGGGGCTCCCCGACGGGGAATCGAACCCCGCTTTCCCGGGTGACAGGCGGGTATACTAACCACTATACTATCGAGGAGCAATGGACAAACTAAATGGAGACTAGTAGTAGATTTCAGGTCATTGAACAAAAAGGTGGTAGATGATAAATTTCCATTAACTAGACTAGACGATGTACTAGATAAACTAGGAGATGCGAAGTATTTCTCTACATTAGATATGACAAGCTCATTTCACCAAATACCTTTACATAGGAGATCAAGACCTTTGACTGCGTTCTCAACTAACGATGGCCACTTTCATTTCAAAAGATTACCGTTTGGATTAAAAATATCAATGAACACTTTTCAAAGAATGCTAACAATAGCACTTAGCGACCTACAAGCTTCAGCATTTCTATATGTGGATGATATAATAGTATTTGGACGAGACTTGAAAGACCATAATAACAACCTGGGCAAAGTCTTGGAAAGATTACAGCGATATAATTTAAAATTAAATTCGAGCAAGTGTGTGTTTTTGAAACCAGAAGTAGTATACCTTGGTCACTTAATCACTCCAAAAGGAATATGTACTGACCCAGCGAAGCACGAAATAATTAGATCTTACCCTATACCAAAAGATGCAGACGAAGTAAGAAGATTTGTAGCATTTAGTAACTATTACATGAGATTCATCAAGGATTTTGCAGATATAGCAAGACCACTAAATCAATTACTGAAAAAGAAACAGCTATTCATCTGGATAGAGGAATGTGATAAAGCATTCAACACGTTAAAACAGAAATTAGCATCACCACCAGTACTAGCATATCCTGATTTCTCGAAACCATTTATATTGACGACTGATGCTTCGAATTATGCGTTAGGAGCAGTATTATCGCAAGGAGAAATTGGTACAGACAGCCCCATAGCTTATGCAAGCAAGTCATTAAACAAGCATGAGCTAAATAAACCGATAATAGAAAAGGAATTACTAGGAATACATTGGGGAATAAATTACATCAGACCCTATTTATTTGGTAGAAAATTCACGGTTTACTCTGACCACAGGCCATTAGTAAGCTTGTTCACCCATAAAAACCCATCTTCAAAATTGACAAGAATAGGCGTAGATCTAATGGATTACGATTTCGACATTGTATTCAAACAAGGGAAAATGAACACAAATGCAGATGCACTTTCAAGAATAAAGATAAATTCTCAAAATTTAAAAGAAATGATGCCAACACATAATATAGATGTTGTTACCAAAGCAATAAAAAAAATGAAATAAAGAGTATGAATAAAAACTGTGCGGAAGCCTTAGACTCAAATGTGGGGACTGATCACCTTCAACGCAATTATTGCCCTCGCAATATGTCCTCTGATTAATTTGATCATAAAATTATCCACCCTGTTTATGTAGGCTTCGTTATATAAGGTCTCATTTGGATAATAAGTTTTGTAGTCAGATTCCGGTGTTCGGTATAATCTGAGACAAGTTCTAAAACATTTTCTTCCGAGCACCCGAATATTTTCCATCATATTTGGACCTATAGTGAACCACATTGGGGATCCATATATAATCATGGGCTTGGTTAGGGCCATATAGCATTGTAGCGATCCTAAATCGCTACCCCTATCTAAATCCCCCCAATATCATCCATAATCCCATAACAAAACCCAAATTTCATATTGAATCAATGAGCGATAAATTAAACCAAAAGCCAATTTTCGCACATTGATTCAAAATTCCACATAATAAACCCAAATCCCAAACTTTCCGATGCTTCATATTCAAATTCCATATTGAGTCACATGTACAACAAATTTAACCAAAAGTTAGTTCATCATACATTGACTCAATTCCTAAAAATCCTAACATCATGAAATGCTAAATTCAAAACGCATTTCATGATTCCCTTCCCAGAATCTATCCAACAAAACCCTTTAAATAATTCCCGGAACAAAATTCCAATCGAAGCACGCCAAGCGTTGCGTACGCTTCTTGGAATTTTGACACTAAAATAGTTGACAAAAGTCAACTCCAAAAATTATAAAAGGGGAGTGTTTTTCAATTTCGCCATCAGTACCATTACAGAGGCTGAACCGCTGGCCGTATGTCCGGATTTTAACACCAATAAAACTAGCATGTTTTTAATTTAACAAAACCCAGTTCGGTCTTTTATTTTTCACCGCCAACGCTCCGGGCTTTTCTCCCACCGTTCGGGAAAGCACGGTCCGGAGTACACCATTATGGTGGCAGGGGTGTAATTATTCGAGTCGAATCACTGGTGAAAATAGGTTGTGTTGGGTGTTTTCGCGATAAATGATGAAATAAACGCCTTAAAAACATTTTCAAACAGACAACTTTAAATCCTTTGGAAAAATACATTCATTTCGAAAATATGTTAGTTAAAATATACACTTCGGAACATAACCGATTCATTGATAAAGTAAACACTAAAAGTATAAAAAATAAATAAACATCGATTGTCATTTCGCGTTTATTGGAAAACAGTTGCATTTAAGATACGAAAAAGGACTTGTTTTTGGAAAAATTTTATTTCAAAAAAAAAAAAAACCTGAAGTGATGCATCTTCCAAAACAAAAATATTAATTAAATAAAACATTGGAAAAAAAAATACATATTAAAAAGAGTGACGAAAATCAGAAATAATTTAGTGAAAATATTTGAACTTATTTTTATTTAAATCATAACCAAGTGAAAAAAGAAACATACGCGAGAAAAAACCCAGATACTAAACAAACTTTCTGAATAAAACCTGAAACAAGCACAAAAGAACAGAAATATAGAAAAAAAAAACAAAACAAATGTAAAAAAAAACAAACTTTCTGAATAAAACAGAAATATAGAAGAAAAAAAAAATTTTTTCATACAAAAGGTGACACAATGACAAATAAAAAAAAAAAGAACTTGTGTAATAAAATATCAAATAAACAAATAAAAATTAAAACATCAACAAAAATTCAAAAAACAGAAACCGAAAGCTAAAGGCACAAAAGCATATAATACTAAAAACAAAAGTGAAAAAAAAAATTTTAAACACAAGCCTGCAGCAAAGACCAGGGCGGACAATCCAACTCTAGGACGTGAAGCCTACCTGGCAGCAAACTCAGTGACAAAAAAAAAAACCAAAAAACGAAAACAGAACAACACAAAAACATCAGCAAGGAAAAAACCGAAAGGCGAAAAAAAAATTGTTAACAAAACACTGACGACACCAAAGGTAGCAACGCACTCAACAGTCGCAGCAACACCAGGTAGTTTTATTTTCCAATCAGTATCTTATCATAAATTATCGAAATTGCCCTTGAATCATGTTTTCCAAGCATTCCAACTCACCCAATTCAAGCCCAAAATTTTACATAACAAAATCAAAATAAAAATGTACACATAAAATATTATATCACATATTTCACCTAGAATGGGATAATAGAAAACTAAAGAAAAACAAAGAATAATGAAACACACATAAAATTTTCACAGAAAATATAAAATTCATTCAGTTAATTCCCAAAAAGAAATAAAAAATAGAAAACATAATGAATAAACAAAGAAACATACGCGAGGAAAAACCCAGATACTAAACAAGCTTTCTCTTAATATTACAAAGGCAACACATGAAAACGCTTGAATTAATTTTAGATTTGTCTCATTATCAAAATGGATAAAAGGAAAAATCCCGGGACTGATTCCAACCTTTTAAAAGTAAATCCCGAATGAAAATGTATAAGTTAAAAGGGGCAAATAGAAACATAGAAACCCCAAGCTAATAAATTTAAATACCTTCTACATTTTTTTTCAAACGAAAAAATTTTAATTTAACATTTTAAGGGGCACAAGCATCCCAAAGCAAAAACTTAAAATACTTATAAAATTATTATATAATAATACACAACCACATATTTGCACACATATATATATATATATATATATATATATATATATATATATATATATATATATATATATATATATCCATACATACAAATATTTCAAAATAAGCTTTCTCCATGAACAAACAAGTTGGGAAAATTCTTTATACACCCGAAGTAGGTTTAAACACGCGCATACCTCGTCTGTTGTTGATCCTTTCGTCTGCTGTGGCCCCTTTTCCTCTAAATTACCCACGGTATTTTCATAGGGCTAATATATTTGGATTTAAAAGAAAACAAAGCTGCCTTTAATATGATCAATATTTACTTGGGTTTTCTGCCCCTTCCGTTAGCATTTTGGAATCTCTCATAGGTTCGTTCCACTCACGTTGGGAAGATCTATTTTTTCGAATAAAACGCAAAATTAACGCGCGAAACAAATAGCGATTTACAATGGAAGTTACCATCGGGTTAAAAGACATTATAGCCCTCGTGCCGGTGTTCAGCGGTAACCCGGACGGGCTATATAATTTTATCTCTTGCGGAGATATAATTTTTTCGCAGGGACAGGACGACAGTCAGCACGCTTTCTTTCTAAGCGTGGTAAAAACCAGACTGCGAGGGCCAGCATACAACCACATCCGATACAAGGTCATTTCAAACTGGAATGATCTTGCTGCGGAATTAAATGAAGAATTTAAAATTCTCCCCTCTAGGTCGCTGGCGCAAAACGATCTGGTAACAGCCAAACAGGAAAGCAAGGAAGGCTTGAAGAAGTTTGGAAACAGACTCACACACCTCCTGCACCTGTTGGACAGCGCCACGTTTGAAAGCACTGTCGAACCTACGGCGCGAACATATCTCCTCAAAGAAAATAATAAACTCGCCCTACACACATTCGAAGACGGACTTAGTGATCCACACCTAAAACTCTTAGTTAAAGCACGAGGTGCCCCAAATCTCAGAGCAGCTATTAATTACGCTCTCGAGCAGGCCCCTCGACTAAGAAACAACAACACTCCAGCAAATTTTTCCGCTTATACAAATTTCAGCCGACCAAAAATTTGCCAATCGTGTAATAGGACACACGTCTGAGGAATGCTACCGCAATAGTAAACCTTCACAATCTATCCCCCAAAATTAAAACAGAGGTTGAACGCCCCCAATGCAGGTACTGCAGCAAACTTAATCATTCCCAGGAGGAATGCAAAAGAAGACTGTCACAATTAAATAATCAAAACAGCTCTCCACTAAACAAAACTATTCCTAAAATTCAGCCCACTTTTACCGCAAACGCCTGGAGAAGTGGAGTACTAAACAAAATAAGCAGCGTACAATTATTAAAAATCAACAATAAAAAGCAATTTAGGGGAAAAACACATGAAATCTTGTTCAAAGCTAGGGATACAAACCAGAGACGGGACGATCTAACTGCTCTCCAAATAAAGGAAGTAGAAATCAAAGATCGTACCCACAATACTACATCAAAATCCGATTGTCTACGGGCCGGATCCGATGATTTAACCAAGGTCTCTAAACCAACTATCCCAAGAGCTCCCTACATTCCCATATTTTCACATCCCCCATCTTCTAATAACAAAATACCTAAGCTAAAGAAACAAACAACGCCGGCAGAGTGTAAGCCTGAGGAGCCAGAACTCCCAGCGAAATGTAAGCCCGAGGAACAGACAATTTCAGCCAAATGCAAAACTGTGGAACCAAAAGTCCCAGCAGAGCGTCAGTCTGAGGAACAGAGAGTCCCAGCAGAGCGTCAGACTGAGGAACAGAGAGTCCCAGCAGAGCGTCAGACTGAGGAACAGAGAGTCCCAGCAGAGCGTCAGACTGCGGAACAAAGAGTCCCAGCAGAGCGTCAGACTGCGGAACAAAGAGTCCCAGCAGAGCGTCAGACTGCGGAACAAAGAATCCCAGCAGAGCGTCAGACTGCGGAACAAAGAGTCCCAGCAGAGCGCCAGGCTGAGGAACAAAGAGTCCGCGTCAGACTGCGGAACAAAGAGTTCCAGCAGAGCGCTAGACTGAGGAACAAAGAGTCCCAGCAAAGCGTCAGACTGCGGAACTAAGGATCCCATCAAAGCAAAAGCCTGAGAACAAACAAATTCCAGCAAACAACCCGTGTGTCAAACGTTTGCAATTAAAAAACATACACAAACTCGTAGTAAGCTCAGTAACAAAACATAAAGATACCCAAATAAATAGAATCCTTTTTAGAAATAAAGCAAAGACCGATCTCTCAAAAGCTACCACTAATCCTCCACCTTTCGAAATATTCGCCTTCAATCGTTCTAGCACACAAATTTTGAAATTTATTACACAACCTAACCCTAAGAAAGTATGGAAAATCTTCCACAAGTTTAGGGAAAAGCTTAAAACAAATAGATTTTTTCTTTTAACCCAAACTTTAAATATACATGTATGTGTAAAATATGAAAAATAAAAATTTAATAAAATACAAAAGTGTAAATATGAAAGAATAAGCATATAAAGAAAACAAAATTTTTACATCTATAAATTTAAAATATTTAAAGGCTATAATGAAAAACAAATTATAGAAAACACTTAAACTATTAAACAGAAAATCTATTGATTGTTAGTATGTAAGATTCAATTTACACATTAAAAGAACATAATGAAACGCAAAATTCAAAACAATTATGTAAATATAACAAAATGTATACTAATAATGAAAAACAATTTTCTTTTACACGTAAACAAAATTTAATGATTGTTAGCAAGTTAGATTAAATTCAAAATATTTAATAATAAGGAAAAAACCAAAACAAATATATATACAAAAACAAAAACAAAACATATACTAATAATGAAAAACAATTTTCTTTTACACATAAACGAAACTTAATGATCGTTAATAAGTTAGACTAAATTCAAATATTAAATAATAAAGAAAAAAAAAACCCAAAACAAATATATATACACATAAACAAAACTTAATAATTGTCAGCAAATAAGATTAAACTCAAATATAATAATAAAGAAAGAAAAAATAAACCAAACTAATTAATACCACATCCAAAAACAAAATGAATAAGAAAATACCCCTAAGTTAACTACCATACAAATTTAACACAACATGTAGCACACGTTCTAAACATAGCTTTAAACAACTATAACTAACAATACTAAAATTCAAACAATGTAAACTATCGCGATGTTAAAACATGCCACCGCCTTTTTGCTTTTTCACCCATTCTAGAAAATTAATCTCCTCAAGATTAATTTTCTTTTCTAAAGGGGGAAGGATGTAGCGATCCTAAATCGCTACCCCTATCTAAATCCTCAATATCATCCATAATCCCATAACAAAACCCAAATTTCATATTGAATCAATGAGCGATAAGTTAAACCAAAAGCCAATTATTGCACATTGATTCAAAACTCCACATAATAAACCCAAATCCCAAACTTTCCATTGCTTCATATCGAAATTCCATATTGAGTCACATGTACAACGAATTTAACCAAAAGTTAATTCATCATACATTGACTCAATTCCTAAAAATCCTTACATCATGAAATGCTAATTTCAAAACGCATTTCATGATTCCCTTCCCAGAATCTATCCAACAAAACCCTTTAAATAATTCCCGGAACAAAATTCCAATCGAAACACGCCAAGCGTTGCGTACGCTTCTTGGAATTTTGACACTAAAATAGTTGACAAAAGTCAACTCCAAAAATTATAAAAGGGGAGTGTTTTCCAATTTCGCCACCAATAATTCTGAGTAGTAAACACTTCCAACCTACTTCTCGATATTCACAGAATATTCGAATAAAAATTAAAGATACTACGATTAGACCACAGGACAGGATGAAATATCTTGGGGTCATTTATACCCCAAAAATGAATTTCATCAAACATGTGACCCACATTCTCCATAGGGGCCTCGGTCGGTCTAAGCAACTGCACAACATCTTGAAGTGGAGCAACAAAGTTGACACCAAAGTTAAGCTTCTCTGCTATAAGCAGCTAATCCGATCTGGAATATCGTACGCCTTTCCCATATGGTCCTGCATATCTTCGGCCCAAATGGAAAGACTTCGGGTATTCGAAAGGAAACTCCTCAGAAGATGCACCAATCATTCTAGAAGGCCTGACGGTCGTCATTACCCCAACTCTCACCTATACGAAGGCGCCTCCATTACCCCTATCGACGAGTAATTGCTTCAATTAGCATATAAGTACCTCGAAAACATTCAGAACAGCGAGAACTCGTCTACTATTAACAAACCACACACACGAACGCACAGTACAAGACGGCACAAACACAAACATACACACCGACCAAAGCGCAGATTATCAGACTCCAAAGACGTGATCTGCGTTCACGACCGCACCCAAGACCTACCGGTCTTGTACGATTTCTTTCCCACCATCCCTCTATAAAAGTAGTTAGAGAACACCCGGACTAACACTGTCCACACTATCCTTATATACCCCCCCTTTTTCTCTTTTCTTTTCAGAGATCGCGAGACCGAGCCCAACATCCTCACGGATGTGGGTGATTCTGGTTATCGCAAAATGACCAGAAGTCAGAGACAAGATGAAGGACACATATGTCCTTGTCTCGCTAAATTCGGCCTTCTCGCCACAATTTTTTTTTTTTTTTTATTTCGCCATCAGTACCATTACAGAGGCCGAACCGCTTGCCGTATGTCCGGATTTTAACACCAATAAAACTAGCATGTTTTTAATTTAACAAAACCCATTCGGTCTTTTATTTTTCACCATCAACGCTCCGGGCTCTTCTCCCACCGTTCGGGAAAGCACGGCCCGGAGTACAACAGCATATAACTTTCACCCTGCTTTCAAGTTGGCTACTGTGAAATAGCCTCCTTGTCATAGCAAACGTTTTCTTGGCCTTGACCAAAGCAGCATCCACGTGTCTGTTAAAATACAGGCCAGGTATAGCGATTTGATCAAGCCAAATACTAAGGTATTTAACCACGCTCTTGGTTTCCAGTTTGTGTTCATGCGGTCCCATGATAACTAACTTTCGCCAGTTTTTCCTTGTGTCATTTGTGGCTTTATGCAACGGAGTTCTAAATAGAATAGCTTCACATTTCTGGAAGTTTATCTGAAGTTTCCAGTCGTTGCAATATCGCTGCACATTGTTGAAGTCGCGTTGCAATAAACTGTTTATGATGTCAATTTTCGGGGCTATTTTATAAATTACAAGATCGTCTGCGGACGCAATAGCGTCGGAAAGCCCGCCCAATATGTCGCTAACGTAAATGTTAAAAATAAGAGAAGAGAGTTCCGCTCCCTGTTGTAAATCACTTGATATTATACGTTATACTGGAGGCACTTTGCTACTTTTGATCACAAACCTCGTGTTATTTAGCATATCATAAAGTATATAGAGTGAAGGTTTATACATGCCTTGTCTGACAATCTTGTCAATCCTTCAACCCAAACGGTGTCGAGGGCTTTTTCCAAGGCGATCACCCAGGCTTCCGTGCATTGGTTCTTGCATTTATTCCATTGTATGTCGTGGTTTCATGACCAACTTTAAAGCCACACTGGTGATTTGGAATAATGTTCCTGTCATCAATCCATTTAAGCAAATCTTTGTTTATGACTTCCTCGAATACTTTACTGATGCTTGGGAGTAAACTTATCGAACGCATGTTCATTGGGTTTGTACACTTGTGGGGCTTTTCAGGGCCCGAAGAGCCATACATCGCTCGATCCCCACCTTTCCAGGCGAACGACTTACCTCTCGGTCGAA
Organism: Microdon myrmicae; assembly: GCA_963931805.1. Taxonomy (NCBI): domain Eukaryota; kingdom Metazoa; phylum Arthropoda; class Insecta; order Diptera; family Syrphidae; genus Microdon; species Microdon myrmicae. The sequence continues at coordinate 90,921,014 of OZ007497.1, read as the reverse complement.
CTTCAGCAAGGTTGCGTAACCTTGCTACGGCATTTACCCTCAGCCAAATCGCCGGAATTAATACGGTTACCCAATCGGATAACCGTTTTGAATTTATGTTAGGCAGCTTACCTATTCTGTAGGGGATTTCCTTCCAAACCCCTTTTTCTCCAGCATCACCACTGAAAACATTAAATCCACGGCAAAGCTTATCACCTTGCCGTGGCATCGAAAACTCACCCTCGGCCAGACCATATTCCCTAAAAAACATTAAGCCCACGGCAAAGCTTATCACCTTGCCGTGGCATCGAAAACTCACCCTCGGCCAGACCATATTCCCTAAAAAACATTAAGCCCACGGCAAAGCTTATCACCTTGCCGTGGCATCGAAAATTTACCCCCGAGGCGTACATCATTTCCTGAAAAGAACATAAGTCCATGGCAAAATCATCACATTGCCATGGCATCTGAAATCTTATCTTTAGGCATACATTCTGCCAGGGCATCTCGTTTCCATAGCCTTAAGCTATGGAAACAACAATCAACAAGAGTTCCTTGTGACTCGTTGTATTTGTTTACCCCCGGCATAACATGCATACGGCTATTGCCCCTATTGATTTACTACCGCCGACAAGGTTTCTGTTGCCGCAAATCAAACATGTCCCTGTTTACCAGCAATCGCTGGCTTCCAATTAGCGGTCCCCATGTTCAGAGACCGTAATCGCGCAACGACCAGGATGCAGCCAGAAAATGTTTACTTTCAACATCTGGCAACGGCTGCACCCTATGTTCGTTGCAATGTAATCATCGGCAACCGAAATGAAGATTTATGGCCTTCCATTAGGATGACCAAATTATCGGTTTCAGTTTTTCACACCCCACATGCTAGTGTTTGCATTCTTGGGGAATGCACTAGCGATGTTGCCCTCCATCCACGGTCGCCGAACGATCGTATGCATGGCATACGCACACATGCGTAATGTATGCCTATTCCGTCAGGTCCAATCACGATTAACTACATCAAGTTAATCGTGTAACTCCGCCTTCCTTCCAGTTTCTTTCGGGATTCTTTCACTTTAATGATTTCCAATGGGATTAGTCAGTCAGATTTCACCAGTCGAAGGAGTCACCCGCGTCGCCGTCGGAGTAATAAATGTGTCTGATTATATGACAGTGAATCCCTTCGTTACACATTCGTGTCCGAAGTGCCGAATGGTAGAGTACCAATTTTTATTCAATTGTTTTCCCCTGTCGTGTCGGGTGGTGTTGCGGGTGTTCCGTTTGCGTTGTAATTAATAAATAAAAAAACAAAAGTATGTACATGTGTAGTATAAATTAATGCTCCAAAATCTTTTTAATTAAATTTCCTAAGAGAACACAGTCTAATTTCATCTCATGCCTTAATTAAAGTCAAACAAACTGATTTGTCCACCGATTAAATACGTGTTACCTTTCAATAAAAACAGTGTCATTAAAACGAACCAGAGTGTTTCATTTTCCTTTTGCGAGGAACTTTGTGCGGTTTTTCTTTCTTCGGCGAACTATCGGAGTAGTGGAAATTAGTGAAACCCGCGTCCGTGTCGACGCACTAACTAATAACTACCACATTGGTGACCACGACCAGTGAACGCGCACCTTTTCACGCAAACTTTGTTTGATGGAAGAACTCGCAATCCTTGGAACATTAACCAGTGCAGCGCAAGTGACACCAACATATACCCGAACATTTAACACCGGAACCGAGTGCAAAAAGTAAAAGACAATTGAAGGGTACGCCCCAACGCCAGCCCAACAACAGCACCTGGCATAACTTCACCATCAGCAGAGCAACACCACCTCAATTTGTGCAGTGCGAGTGCTAATCACCAGTGACGTCCCCCAGACTAACAGCCTGGCGTCGCCGCAGGAGATCAGGATTCCCCAACAGCACAGGAAACACGGACAACAGCCAACATACCGGACAAACCGCAAGTTTTTAAATATTTTTTTTTTTTTTATTACTTTTTTCCTTTTTTCTGTGTATACATCTCCGCGAGCCCCTTCTGGGCCAATGCAAAAACAGTAACATATTAAATAATTTTTCAATTTCAATTTGTGTCGTTGATTTTTCTAATATATGTTGCCTTCAAATAAATAAAGAAATGTTAGCGTAAAGTAAATTGTCACCATTATACATGTTAAGACTAGATTCATAAAGAAATTATAACGTAAAGAAAAATTGCAGTTATTATATATTTCTACACAAATTATTAACTTAAGATTAAAGTACTTAAGACATTTAAATGACATTATCAAAACCAAAAAGTAACCGGAACCCGAATTTAGTATCTACCCGAACTGTAACACTTAAGAATAAAATATATTTTCTACGTCGTCACATCTCATATTATAACACACGAAAAGGCAGTGTATACCTTTATATAATAAAGATTAAAAAAAACAGAAACCATTGTGCTAACTATTCGGTAGTTTATTGTGTCGAAATAACAACCTTTTAAGGTATTTGCAAACCAAATATAACTAAACACAACCAAGGCACGTTTATTTTATACACCCCTATATTCCTTTCTGGATTAGGATTAACCACACATTGTAAACTTCCTAAAATATAAAATACACAAGAAAGATATCCTTTGTTTCGTCAAGCATCCATAGTCCTGTGTAATAAAGTACTAAACAACAATCAATAACTCAGAAACTAGCATACCAACCTATTCACAAGTACCCCTTTAGAATTAGAACATATACATAAATAGTCTATATCGCGATCCAAAGTTTTTTTCGACAATGTCAAGTGTTAAGCCGAACCATATTCGAGATCAATAGTAAATTATATTTTGCGCGACAGCAACGTACCTAGCTTTTAGTATTTAAGTCCGATAAAAAAATTTTTTTTTTTTCTTTTCTTCGAATTTTGTTGCTACCTTTCTATGATTCTCAGTGTTCTAACGTAAAACAAACAAATTCGACTAATCAATCTTTTTTTTTATGACTTTTATTGTGTACTTTACTTTTTGCATAATACGAACCTCAACAAAATTCTAATCTTTAATTAAAGCGACATAAAGAAACACAGCACATACAAATAACCAAATGGCTTAGAAGAGCCACTATCTAAATATAAACACATACGAAGTTTTGTTTTGTGAATCATTAGATATAATACAAATTAAGTATAACCCTTGTAAACCCCTTCAGGGTACTAAGTACAAACTGGTATAGGCAACACATGCCCCTTTTAATGTCATTTCTACGACAATTTCTAACTTCTCTTTTTATGTTAAAAAAAGACTGAAACTAAGAGAAAACAAATACGTAGATCAGAAATTCACACACATACACCAGTGATTACAATATTTATAGCTTTTCCTCACTGTGGTTTTGTTTTCCTTTCGAACCTTTTTATTTTATTTAAAAGTAAACGAAGTACACAATTAGTAGTACACAATACTCGGATCGAAAATAACACGAAATACTACTTACATTCGCGTCTTAAAGAACTCCACTCGACTTGGCACAATTCTCCTTTGACTCGGCTCCTTCAATCCCTTTCTTTTCAGCACAATTTGGCCCCTCATAACCTTGGTTGGCCCCTTATCCCCACTCCATTCAATTTTTTCGACTCATCGGCCTCCCTTCACCTTTCTTCGCGTCCTCTCACGCCTTTAATTCCCGTTTCGCGTCACTACCATAATGGTCAACACGCGGAACACCATGGCCAAAAAGGCTCAGGAACAATCCGAGCCCCTGGAATTTCACGACGCCTCCAGCGTCGATTTCCCCACTGAGCAAGTCGATGCTGACCTAGACTTGCCCGGACAAGCTACTCCCCTGGCACCACCCGTTGCCCCCAGCGTCGTGAACCGACCCCAGCCTACTTACACAGACACACCCCCGACTGCTCCTAACGCCCCTGGTACCGGCCCTTTGGTAAATTCCGGCATTTTAATGCCCACAACTGGTGCCAGCACCTCACAACAACCCCAAAGACCTTCAGAGTCCCAAGAATTCCACGATGCTTCCAGCCTCGGGAATGGGACTCGTCACCCTAATATAGGACTTCCCCCCTTCGATGAGGAGGACCCAGACCTTTGGTTTGCAGTGGCAGACCGCATCTTCCAGGCCTCAGCCTTGCACGACGAACAACTTCGTGCGGTTGAGCTGTTGAAAGTGCTTGACCGCACTCAACGACCGCATGTTGCACACTTAATAAGGTCGTCCGGCCGCAACCCATATAGCAACATGCGTGAAGCTCTGCTCGACGCTTTGGACGAACCTGGAAGTATGCGGCAACAACGTTTAGCCGCTGTAACCAACCTTTCTGGGATGAGACCATCTCTTTTCCTGACCCATTTACGCTCTATAGCGGGGACCAGGATTGGGGACGACCTAATAAAGCCTCACTTTTTGAGGTGTCTTCCCCAGCATGCCCGTTCGGCACTTATAGCCCAACCCAATCAGAGTTTGGGCTATTTATCCAAAATTGCGGACGCGATTATGGAAAGCTCAGATCAGTATTCTGAGCCTCCAGCGTACCAGGTAGCGGCGGTTTCTCAACACGCCGCCCAGCCTGCACGGCACTCTCGTCTGCCTTTCTCAGCCCATCAATTGGTCTCAACTCCCAATTCTCCTCAAGCTCAATTACCTTTTAGAGGGCCCGCCTCAACCAATTTCCCTCAGGGGAATCCAGTGGCAGGCCCCAACCCTAACCAAAGAAATTCGCCCACACAACTAACTCCTGCTGACCTCCGGGCGCTCCAAACCTCACTCCTCCGCGAGATAACTCAATTGCGTGCGGAGGTGAGGAACAATCCTCGAAGCGCCCAGAATCGAGCCATGCCGAGCCGTCCTCTCAATCGGCAGAATTCCTACCAAACTGCCCCTCAGAGGGCCTATATGCCTCAAAACGCCCCACAGAGGGCCAATTCCTCTCAAAATGGCCCTCACCGGGCCAATTCCCAGCGAGCTCCGGCTCGACCTCCCCGTAACGGCAATACTAATAGGCAGAACATACCTGATAATGCCGTTACTCTGCCTTGGTGCGCCAATCACCAGCGATATGGTGATCGCGCATTCAATTGCAAAGCGCCTTGTGGTTGGACGCAACCTTCCACCAACCAGAGGCGCTCTTTAAACTAATTTTGCCGACCGACACCCTCGCGCAATCGGCCGGCACCCCTACGATAAGTCGCTTAACCATCCGGGATTCGAAACTGAATATCGCTTTTACTGTCGACACCGGCGCCGATATTTCAGTCCTCCCGCGATCGTTTGCTCCGCGTAACCGCGTGCCAGCCGCACTCAAATTGTCAGCCGCAAATAATACGCCGATACTTACGTACGGACGTAAAAAGTTGACACTTCACTTGGGTCTTTGTCGTCCGATCACTTGGCGTTTCGTCATTGCGGACGTGAATGAACCCCTGATAGGTTCCGACCTATTAGGTGCACATAATCTGTTGGTCGATTCGACCCATAACAGACTTGTGGCTCCAACCGCACCCCCCTTGCCCATGACGGCATCACCAGCGGCTACTTCAGGGGCCACAGAGTGCTTAGACCCATTCCAGGTTATGGTACAGGAATTTGTGAGTACAACAATTCCTCTACCTAACCAACGCCGACATAAAGCCACGGTGTTTCATCATATAGAAACACGTGGTCCCCCTGTGAGCCAGCGTCCACGTCGACTGGCTCCGGAAAAATTACGTGCGGCGCGCGCGGAGTTCGAGCATATGATCGAACTAGGTATCTGCCAACCGTCGGACAGTCCCTGGGCAAGCCCACTCCACTTAGTGAAGAAACGTTCTGGTGAGTGGCGCCCATGTGGCGATTATAGGCTGTTGAACGCAGCAACTGTCCCGGACAGATACCCAATTGCACACCTCTACGATTTTTCGTACAAGTTACGAGGGTGCAATGTCTTCACTACCCTGGATCTCACCAGGGCATACCACCAAATTCCGGTGGCACCTGAAGACATCCCCAAGACCGCAGTCATTACACCTTTCGGACTCTTCGAGTTCAAAGTGATGACTTTCGGCCTCAGGAATGCCGCACAGACATTCCAGCGGTATATCGACACGGCTTTACGAGGTCTTAATTGCTGCCATGCATACCTTGATGACATCCTCATCGCCTCCAAAGACCTCGCCGAACATAAACGCCACTTACGTCAGGTCCTAGAGCGCCTCCGTGAATTCGGTCTTGTCATCAACCCAGATAGGTGTCAATACGCCAAGGAGCAAATCACCTATCTGGGTTATGTCGTTGACAACCAGGGCATTCGCCCACTACCAGACCGTGTGGAGGCCCTCATGAAGTATCCCCGACCTACTAACGTGAGTGAGCTTCGTCGATTTTTGGGCATGCTGAACTTCTACCGTCCGACCCTGAAGAGTGCTGCCCAGATTCAAGCTCCCCTAAATGAGTTCTTAAAAGGAGCTAAGCGCAATGATAAGCGCCCCATTAATTGGACAGAAGTCTCAGATCGAGCATTCCAACTGTCCAAAGAACAATTGGCAAATGCCACCTTACTCCGATACCCTCTCGAGGGAGCGGCACTTTCTATCCAATGCGACGCATCGGATACCGCAATCGGAGCCGTCCTCGAACAGGACATTGAAGGCCGTCCGGAACCACTTGGTTTCTTTTCAAGGAAGCTGAGTCCCACTGAGCGACGTTACAGCGCCTACGACCGTGAATTGCTCGCGATCTACAGCGCTGTTAAGTACTTCCGTCATATGATAGAAGGTCGCTCACTCTCCATCTTAACAGACCACAAGCCATTGGTCTATGCGTTCCGGAAGAAGTCGGGAAATGCCTCCCCCCGACAAGAGCGTCAATTAGACCTCATTGGGCAATATTCTACGGAGATCAAGCATATCTCCGGTAAACAGAACGTCACGGCGGACGCCCTTTCTCGAATCGATACGATTCATTTGCGTACCGCCTTGAATAACGCTGATCTTGCCCTAGCTCAAGAGGAGGACGAACAGCTCAAGTCCCTCCTAACTGCCGATACGGCACTAGAGCTTAAGAAAATTACCCTTCGCGACCCCTTGGGCGAAATCTGGTGTGATGTCTCCACTGGAACCGCTAGACCTTACATTCCCGAGAAACTTCGTAAGGGCGTGTTCCAGGTTTACCACAACCCTGCCCACCCCAGCGGCCGAGCAACAGCCGCTGCTGTCCGTCGCAAATTTATTTGGCCCCGGATGAACAAAGACCTCACCGGTTGGGCCCGTGCTTGTCTCCAGTGCCAGCGCTGCAAGGTAGCGCGACATAATGTACTGGAGCCAGCGCAATTCAAGCTTCCCACGGCACGCTTCGCCCATGTCCACATAGACATAGTGGGACCGCTTACTCCATCAAGAGGATTTTCTTATATCCTCACTATGATGGATCGCTGCACGCGATGGCCAGAAGCGACACCTCTCCGGGCAGTTACTGCCGAATCAGTCGCCAAGGCCTTTTACTCAACTTGGGTCACACGCTTCGGTGTACCAACCACCATAACTTCGGACCGAGGTCCACAATTTGAGGCGACAATTTTTAGGCAGCTAACAAATCTTCTTGGCTGCCAAAGAAGTCGTACCACCGCCTACCACCCGCAATCAAATGGGATGATAGAGCGCTGGCACAGATCTCTTAAAGCCTCACTCATGTGTCATAATGACACACAATGGTTTGACGCACTACCAACCGTCCTCCTCGGCCTGAGGACAAGTATTAAGGAGGACCTAGGTGCTTCGGCAGCAGAGCTTACCTACGGTACCAACCTCCTTCTTCCAGGAGAACTTTTCCTGGATGGCGAAACACCGCGTGACCAACTTCGCGAATTGGGACATCTCCGTGACCTGCTACGTAAGGTTAGGGCAACCCCTGTAACCAGGCACGGCTCCAAAAAACTTTTCGTCCACCCTGAACTGCACAGCTGCACGCACGTCTTTGTCAGGGTGGATAAGGTCAAAAAACCCCTCGACCCACCTTATGATGGCCCATTCAAAGTCTTCCGCCGCATCAGTGACCGCGTCTTCGAGATCGACATTAGAGGCAAGCGATCCACGGTCAGCGTCGAAAGGCTTAAGCCCTGTTTTCTGGAAGCTTCCGCTCCAGAATCACCCCCATCTACTGACACCGCTCCTACTCCACCAGCACAACCTCCCCGTACTCGCGCTCATACGCGCGCCCATAACCAACTAACCACCCCCTAACCTGCCTTACCTGTTTCGTGACTACGTCACTGGGGAGGGAGTGATGTGGGGCTTTTCAGGGCCCGAAGAGCCATACATCGCTCGATCCCCACCTTTCCAGGCGAACGACTTACCTCTCGGTCGAACTTCAGCAAGGTTGCGTAACCTTGCTACGGCATTTACCCTCAGCCAAATCGCCGGAATTAATACGGTTACCCAATCGGATAACCGTTTTGAATTTATGTTAGGCAGCTTACCTATTCTGTAGGGGATTTCCTTCCAAACCCCTTTTTCTCCAGCATCACCACTGAAAACATTAAATCCACGGCAAAGCTTATCACCTTGCCGTGGCATCGAAAACTCACCCTCGGCCAGACCATATTCCCTAAAAAACATTAAGCCCACGGCAAAGCTTATCACCTTGCCGTGGCATCGAAAACTCACCCTCGGCCAGACCATATTCCCTAAAAAACATTAAGCCCACGGCAAAGCTTATCACCTTGCCGTGGCATCGAAAATTTACCCCCGAGGCGTACATCATTTCCTGAAAAGAACATAAGTCCATGGCAAAATCATCACATTGCCATGGCATCTGAAATCTTATCTTTAGGCATACATTCTGCCAGGGCATCTCGTTTCCATAGCCTTAAGCTATGGAAACAACAATCAACAAGAGTTCCTTGTGACTCGTTGTATTTGTTTACCCCCGGCATAACATGCATACGGCTATTGCCCCTATTGATTTACTACCGCCGACAAGGTTTCTGTTGCCGCAAATCAAACATGTCCCTGTTTACCAGCAATCGCTGGCTTCCAATTAGCGGTCCCCATGTTCAGAGACCGTAATCGCGCAACGACCAGGATGCAGCCAGAAAATGTTTACTTTCAACATCTGGCAACGGCTGCACCCTATGTTCGTTGCAATGTAATCATCGGCAACCGAAATGAAGATTTATGGCCTTCCATTAGGATGACCAAATTATCGGTTTCAGTTTTTCACACCCCACATGCTAGTGTTTGCATTCTTGGGGAATGCACTAGCGATGTTGCCCTCCATCCACGGTCGCCGAACGATCGTATGCATGGCATACGCACACATGCGTAATGTATGCCTATTCCGTCAGGTCCAATCACGATTAACTACATCAAGTTAATCGTGTAACTCCGCCTTCCTTCCAGTTTCTTTCGGGATTCTTTCACTTTAATGATTTCCAATGGGATTAGTCAGTCAGATTTCACCAGTCGAAGGAGTCACCCGCGTCGCCGTCGGAGTAATAAATGTGTCTGATTATATGACAGTGAATCCCTTCGTTACACATTCGTGTCCGAAGTGCCGAATGGTAGAGTACCAATTTTTATTCAATTGTTTTCCCCTGTCGTGTCGGGTGGTGTTGCGGGTGTTCCGTTTGCGTTGTAATTAATAAATAAAAAAACAAAAGTATGTACATGTGTAGTATAAATTAATGCTCCAAAATCTTTTTAATTAAATTTCCTAAGAGAACACAGTCTAATTTCATCTCATGCCTTAATTAAAGTCAAACAAACTGATTTGTCCACCGATTAAATACGTGTTACCTTTCAATAAAAACAGTGTCATTAAAACGAACCAGAGTGTTTCATTTTCCTTTTGCGAGGAACTTTGTGCGGTTTTTCTTTCTTCGGCGAACTATCGGAGTAGTGGAAATTAGTGAAACCCGCGTCCGTGTCGACGCACTAACTAATAACTACCACACACTCCGTGCCGTTTTTTTGGTATAAGCTGAATGATTGCCGTTTTCTAACTCGTGGGGTAGTGTGCATTATTTAACCCGTTGTAATGTTTCCTTGGTGCACCACCGTGCTTCCGGTTCCCCGGGAAGAGTGGGCTACCGTTGTTGTACTTTTTTGATGTGTCGAACTCGTGTGTATTTGTCTTTCCGCGCACTAACGAAGGTGTTGCTGCAAGATTCCACTGATTCATAGGCGACGCAATTGTCTTTATACAGGCGAGACAATAAATATTGTTTTCTACAAGTTACTTTCATTAAACTAGACAGAAACAACAAAATCACTGTCTTAGCAAATGCTGCGACCAATGAACTTTCTTTTCGAACAGAAATTAAAACTCACACACAATTGTTGCTTTGGTAAACAGGACTTATTTAATACTCGGATTTTCGATGCAATATATAATAACATGTAATATTTAATAACATGTAATATATAATAACTTTTGAGGAGCTCTTCTCCTTCCGTTCGTTACGTACTGAGTCTCTTTTCTTACTTTCTACTACTTGTCCATTCCGACTCTCAATTCAGACTCTATCTGTATCTTTTTGTTATCTTGTCGAAATCCGGACGCGTCGGCACTTATCACCGATCCTGAGGTTTTGTCTGTGTTATTGTTGTATATTGGTTCTTAACACAACACTTACCGGCTTCCGACTCGTGGAGTTCGTCCTCTGCAGGTTGTCTGTCCAGCGGCTTCCGACTCGTGGAGTCCGTTCTCGTCAGGTTGTTTGTGGAGGTGTGAAAAAGGCGTGGAGGGTGTGCCCAACCTTTTGGATGTGTCCTTGTTTCTTCGGGCCGTCTCGGAGGGACCCCGATGATGTTTTCAATAATAAGGCCGACTATTTGTTTCTGTTTTTAGATAGTGTTACTATTATTAATTTTAATAATATAACTTATGTAACTGACGCCACACTTTGGCTGTCTGGTTCCAATCAATTTTAATTTTAACGGAGCTCCCCCTTTTATATCAAAAACCTAAATCAAGTATGAGAACTGGAAATGCGTTTAGTAACAAGTAGACATGTGATACAGTTTCACAGCTACACCGAAAGGATTTCATTGGTTGCAGCAGGAAATTATATTTGATGCTACACCGAAAGAATTCTGTCGGTTTAAAGTTAATAAAAGATGTCCCATATGCACGCAACACTATTGTATTTGCAGAATTTTGCGTATAGCATAGGAATTCTGCATGTAACAAATTAGATGATGGGCTATATGCGTATAGCATACATATCACATGGAATGTATTGGGAATTTGCGTGCAGCAAAGTGCAATACACATGTTACATATAAATACACGGTACATTATTGAAGTATTGGATTTCTGTGTGTAACATTATCCATCTGGCTAATGCAAACAAGGGTTTCCGTGCACTTCAGATGGGTAACACAGCATCCGTGGGAATTGGGTGCGAAATTAGAAACGGGAATATTGGTGTATTTCCAAGTCATAAAACATCTGGGATGTGGAGATATGTGCTATGATGTATAGATTGCCTGAGTTGTGTATCGGCGGATCAAATAGACATGTTTTTGTTTAGATACGTGTTCATTTTAGATTTAGGATTCTAGGTTTTAAAAAGTGTTAATTGCACATACCATCTATTGCTGGTCCCGACTGGCATCCTTTCCCCAGGCGGTATTGGTTTTCTGTGTAGGACTATTTCAGTGGAGCGGGAATTTCGCGTTGATTTGTGTAACATTCGCGGCTTGAGATGCAATTTCTCTTGTGTGTCTGCCCATGTTTCTAACCAGAAACCAACTATCCTTGCACTTAGCGGAACCCAGGTAATTACTAATACAGATACCTCCGATTTTAACATGCCTCCATATAACTTAGTGTCACTGTTCTTTTCACATCGTGGTATAGCCACATACATACGAAATGATATTGCTTATCAGCTTCTGCTGTAGCGGTTCCGCCAAACCCTACGGTCTACTTACCTGAAAAACCCCCATAACTACTACCCAACTCCCTTTAGTTTACTAATGCAACAGTATTAGTACCTAAAAATGCTGCACGCATTTAAGAGATCAAATCTATGATCTTTAAGTCCCTGTAAAGAAAACTTACCTTCATACATTCTCTTCGCATACCATTGCTCCTTAAGATTTCTTTATTAACTTACCAGGAATTTCAAATCAATTTCGGCATCTACGTCGCCAGTCAAATTTCCTTAGAGGAATTCCGGTAAACAAATAATTAGATTTACATACATTTGTAACCTTCATGACAGGGACCATAAATATCGCGCCGTCTATTTTCCCAGCCGCGTCCTGTACCCTTTCATACATATTGCCTGGCAACCTTTTTTGTTTGTCTTATCAATAAACAACCCAAGCAGCTGCATATAATTAGCGCAATAGACGCCGAAACCAAATTCTCCAGCATTTCCTAATGCAAATATGAACCCGGTTTCTACTACAGCCAGAGATGCCATAAACATCCAATTTGCTTTTAGCACCTTTTTCTCCCAACGTCGAAAATAGCGACGAGGCATCGTGTAAACAATGACCCGCATTGCCAACGGCGCATTTGGTCATTTTTCCCTATTGTCCTTGCCGCCTGCCTGCTTTCGAACACGTGCAACAACATTGAATCTGTTCGATCGCGCACATATACCACTGCACCAAAAAGATCGCATTTTCTCAGTGGTCACACCCTTAAGTGAAAAGTTTTTCTCTCTCTTCCTTTTTTTCTTAGCGAAATCATCTCTGGATGAGATGACGATCGTGGAGTCGTAATTCAATCTTCAGAGCGGTCGGGTCGCTCGTCATTCACCGTACCGGCGCCGGTACGGTGGGTTAAAACGTTTGTGCCGCAGTTCGTGTGTGGAATGTCTAAGAATCTATTAAAATCAGCCAACACTAGTAATAAGTATAAGTAAGGATCATTCATAATAAAAAAAGTTTAATCATAAATAGCTTAAACTCCTCAATAGTATACTGGTTAGTATACCCGCCCCTCACGCGGGAAACCGGGGTTCGTTTCCGCGTCGGGGAGCCTCTGGCGCAAGACTAATGACCTTGCCCGGAAAAAACAGATCATGGAAAATTTAACAAGCCTCAGGACTTGCTAAATAAGGCCAAGACCGGTTCCAGGTTGTAGTGCCGATGATGATGATGATAAATTGGTCGTATATTTTTCCTCAATAACGACTCTATAGCGGACACATTGACTAACACGATTGTACTTGGCATGCGGATCTTTATTCCACACAGAGTAAAGAGTATCAAACCCAAGAGAAATATGTGGTTCGATTCCAGGTAGGGAGAACCCATTAAGGCTAAAGAGTTGAGCTTCCGGTTGTATAAATCAAACAATACTGAGGAAAACCGGAACAGATTTAAGAGAGCTAAAAATGACTGCAATCCGTATATTCAACGCGCAAAGTTCTTGCATGACCAGAGAGTGAGAAAAATCTATCCTCCATCGTTCACCATGGCAATACAGCCAGCCTCCGTTCGCGATCATCTATTTAAGCACCCGGGTATTTGGATTTTTCTTTTGTGCACCCTTCGCATCTTCGTCGTATTGGCTTCCAGCGAATGGGTTTTCATCCAGACCTGTACGGTCACCAAGGAAATTCTTCCAAAAAAAAACCCCCAATTGATCGTTCATTGGTCATCACCAAAAAAAAAGATCCGATTTGCTCCTCCCACATCGGTGGAAATTCACCACCAGTGGAGACTGGCCGAATGATCGAGTCAATGTCACAAGAAGTCAGATTTTAACCGCCGAGTCACGCCCACGTGTCGGGACTTTGTGAGTCAAACGCCAATCGGTTGTGGCAATAGTGAAAAGAGAAACAGTTTAAGTGAACAAGAGTTGTCGTGTATCAATGGATCAAAAACATCATTTGTTAAAGTAGATTTGTAGGATAGACAAAAAATAAAGAGAACGCCTAACACTTAAACAACACCAGTGAGTTTTATTTTTTTCCGTTTCTTTTCATCGGCGAACAATTTGTGAGGACGAAGTGAATCCGGTGCCGTACGCCGGCACACCCACCTTTAACCCCACAGCATCTCAAGCAGATTACATATAAGCAACGGTAGGGATGAACACAACACACAACAGATTCAAAAAAAAAAACAATTAATGCCGAAGACTAGAGCATTCACGTAGCAATAGCTGAGACATATTCGTGATCACTGGCCGTGTTCTGATGCATCGGGCTTTCGTTCTAACCGTTTCTTTTTAAATGTTTGGCTTGTAACATGTTTTCTACTCCTGGCCAAAATATTATAGACAAACCCGACGATTCTCTTTTATTGAGTTCTGGCAATTCTGATATAAATACAATGGATTAGATTAGGGAGGAAAATTCATTATTTTTACGTTTATTGAAGATTGATAAGACTGATGTCACACACATTTTTACAGCCTTTAAATTGATTTGAAAGCCATAACCCAAGGACTGAAATCGATATCGAGAATATGATGGCTTGTTGACAAAAATAAAAATGTCGATGTTGATGTTTTTATAAGACAACGTTGTCTGTCCTTTAACGAAAGGCAAAAATATTTTTAGTGGACAAGGGAAATCTATGAAGTAAATTGAATTGTGTAGGTGTAACTCATAACTTCACTATGCCCATCAATATTCGCTGTAAAAACTGTGTCAAGAGCTTTGCTATACACCGCTTTCTTCGGGACGTTTACATTTCTGAAAGATAGATACCCCTGCCAACCCTTTTTGACTTTTAAGAACATCCTTGACGGCAAATATCACTTTATAAGCCCGAAAACATATATACTACTACAGACTCGAATACCTTGTTTATATAGTGACAATATATTGTCCCCGTCAGTTATTCAATGATTAACCGCAAACAAATTCGATGCCTTTCAGCATTTTTCCAAATATGTGCATTGCATTCTGCGCACGTTCACTGAAGCTCAAACTTTCGAAACAACTCACAACAAGCAAGACAGGTCGAAAATGGTACGTAGTATGATTCAGAAATACAAGCCAATCACTTGGAATCAGATGTATTTTGATAGGAGTATAAATCATTCCCAGTGTGCGAACATCAGGTTCACCAATTCCTGGGATTTATACTCAACTCACGCGTTTTGAGTTCTTGCCGAAAATTGCAGCAACTTAAAAGAAGTAACGACATTCAAAAAATGTGAACACTCACGTATACTACGTGACTGAGAAGCATAAGGTGCAATTTAATGAACTTAAGTCCTGCTTAAAGCTGCTTTTCACTAAAACTGAAATCACAGTGATGCATTAACACGAAGATGGCACGTTGTTCCACTCGTCGAGGGAAAAAACTGGAAAACAGTTCTTTAGGAAATAAAGCCAAGGAAAACCCTTTAAGAGGAAAGTGTTCATTAATGTGAATCACTGAAATGGGATTGAGGCTTCGAACATCAACCGAGCGGATTCCAACAGAAATACGTTAACAGAAAGATGGGGTGGCATAGCACAAAAAGTGAAATGAAAACGAATAGTGAAACAGGACTACAAGTTCTCCGAGAAAATTAGCTCGTAAGCACGGAATTAGCTCCTCGAGCACTTACTCAAAATAACGACATACATTCTATGCAGTCGGTATTCAGCATTTCTCATATGCTTAGTTTTCTGCTAGTTAGAACCATTACCAAGTGGAATTTAAACACCGACAACCTCTCCCTTTATTAAAAATATTTTTCAAAAATTACCCGATGGTAGGGTGTGTCGGGTATCCAGTTGTAGTTTATGGTACACATGTACGTTTTCTATTCTCAACTGCTAGACGAACGAACGTGACTAGTGCTGCTGGTGGCCGAAGGAAACTATTCTCTTACAAATAAAGTAAAATAAAATGCAAAAAAAAAGGAATGAGAAAATATGAACCCATAAAGTCTGTACAAAAACAGAATACTGCAAAATGTAAACTTTTAGATAATCAACACCAGGAGGAACTATTTCTCATTGATCTTTTTTTACATGAACACGAGTTATGTGTTTTTGAAACACCCGAAGTTAGAAGTGGACGAAAAAAAAGTTCGTTAAATAGAAGAAACTTTTTTTTATTTCTAGCCTAATTTTTTTCATTGTTGCAAGTTTTGTTTTTATTTCCTTTTTTTCTTAGATTCTAAATTACAGACTAGACAAAAAAACCTTAAATTCTTGCTTAATTATCTTATATTGGCCTTGTGAGTAGGGCGTAGAATATACCTACGGCTAAGCCGGCTTGTCGTTAGAGGCGACTAAAGGTCGAGTCGTAGGTGGTGTCCCAACGCCCTGTCACCCGGTGAAATACTACCCCATCTTGCTATAAGCTCCGTGAAATGGCCGGGAGAAATCGCTGGCCATGTTTCGGAGCTTGGCTGATGGTCCGGTTCGAGAAAAGGTTGGTTTAGGTGGTAGTCGGTCCCAAGGTGAGATACCACCACGTCACGGTGTACATTCCGCGATATCGTCGGGAGAAATCTTCGACTATGTTCCGTATGTATGGCTGATGAACCGCACTGACACGGAGATAAATCATGATGATCCTTTCTGATATAAAGAATTCCGGAAATAAAATAGTATCCCATTCGGATCTCCGGCCGCACTATGTCAGGGGGAACAACATGCAAATATTTCGATAAATAACCGAACTTTAAGAAATCCGTCATGGCGTAATTGGGTGCGTTCTCGAAGCTCTGTCGATGGCATTTTGTAAAATCAGGGGCATCGGTTTCACCAATACGAATGTAAACCTTGTCCACCACCATTTGCAAACAGCGAAACCGGATATCCTTGCCCTCTCAGTTAGGGTTGATTCGTCAACCGATTCGACATATGTCCGTTGCTCAGGATACGACTTACATTCGAGATTCCTTGTTAATGGAGGAGTCTACGTCTTCGCGCGGTCCGATCTAGCTTCCCAGAGGATGAAAGGGTTGGAACCCAACAACATGGACATCATATGGTTGAGGGTCGTGCTGAGGAATTCTGTTAAATTTCTTTGTTATCTTTACCGCTTCCCGAATGACGATCGACCAGCGACATTTTTCGAACATCTTTCAGGAACCTCAACTGGATACAGATCAACCACCCAGCTTCTAAAATTGTCATCCTTAGCGATTTTAATGTACACAACTCGGGCTGGTTGGTACATTCTAACAGAACCGATGTGGCTGGGAGGCTGGCGGAGATGTTCGCTGTTAGCCGCAATTTGACTCAACTCGTGGAGGAACCTACACAAGTGCCGAGGTGATTATGCGAACAACCTGTATCTGTTTTTGACACCCGAACCGAGCATATATACAGTGGATGTTGCTGCGCCCCTGGGAAACTGAAATCACTCCTTGACATTGGTCGAACATCCACATATTGGGTTCTACCACATGAAATCTCCGATTTTCGCTCAGTCGGAAATAAGAAGTTCTCGAGTGAACATCTGTGCCACAACGTTAAATTGTTTTTTTTTTCATTGCCAGACGAACTCTCGAACAGTAAGGACGCAAATTTTAACCGTATTGTGCAGTGAAAGAATTGTGAACACAAAACCGCGTGTGAATATTTTATTACGGTACTGTGCGTGTTGTAAGTGTATTGCTTTTGTTAGTGTACTTTAAATTAACCGGTTCCAAAGTAAAGCAAAAGAAAAGAGAAATAAATAAAAAATGGCCTTAGGGCCAAAGCAGCACACCGGCAACAGATTCGGTATGTTGCAGGAAACGTTCTTGGGTGACGTCCCCGTCAATAAAAAAAAACGGCAGGCATTTAGTCCTATTGAATCGATCTTCCCGGAATTACCAACAAAGACAAGTGAAAAAAACCCGAAATTTATTCAAATTGTTCCTAATGACGCGACAAAACCTCTGACCGGAGTGAACGTATTCGTGTTAAAAAGAGCTATAGACTCAATTAGTACACAATATGAAAAAGTGTCCATGCTAAGAGACGGTTCAATTCTCTTACTAGTGAAAGATGAACAAACAGCTCTACGTTTTGTAAATACCAAACGGTTCGATCAACTATGTCCGGTAACAATAAAGTTGCATCCGAAATTAAACCTCTCGAAAGGTATTGTTTACGCACCATACCTAATTAATGTTCCGGAAGAAGACATCGTCCAAGAAATGAAACCTCAAGGAGTGGTAAGTGTCCATAAATTTAAAAAATCGCAAAATGGCGAAATCAGGGCCTCCGGACTAATGTTGTTTTCATTTGACCGCTTCAATCCACCGAGTAACATAGAAATCGGATGGCACAAAGCCAAAGTAAATGAGTATATCCCAAGACCAATGCGCTGCCGCCAATGCCAACTACTCGGACATACAGCCAAATGGTGCAAACGAAACCCAGCGTGCAACAACTGCAACCTTCCTCCACACCCCGACTTAGAATGCACCCGAACCCACTGTGCCAACTGTCAAGGCCCTCACCCTGCTTCATCACCATTATGCCCCCAATATATAGAAAACCAGTCCATTCTTGAAATACAAACGAGAAATAAAATTTCTCTATCCGAAGCGAAACGGATATATAGGGAACGAAATCCCACGCCATCAAACAAACCAAAGGAATCCTATGCCGCACTTCTCAAAACAACAGCCACACATATAACACCACCAATAAAAGAAACTACAAAACAAAACCCAACAAAAACTACACTCCAACCAACATCGACAAACATTTCATTCATTTCAAACTGCGCTTCTACATCTGCAGAATACCGTAAAGCCATACAAAACCAATCACCTCTAATCATAAAACCCACAACAACCAACCGTAACAGCGAACCTATACCTATTAAAAAAAACACTAACATAAAAATAAATGAACCCACCATTCAAGAATTATTAAACTCCCCACTCCCTCACAATAACCACATATAACCCTAACACTCCCAACGAAAGCACAGTCTCTGTGTCTCGAGAAAATCCCAACTCGGGCCGAAGCAGACAGGGCTTCGGCTTGAATGGTTCAACACTCGAGACACGGAGACTGAACCCTTACAACAACAAAATCCCCAACAGCAGCAGGTTTAATATACACAATAGCATTCATGTCCATAAACTCACAATACTACAGTGGAATCTGAACGGACTCAAAAACAATATGCATGAGCTCCAAATACTCATCAAAGATCTGAAACCATCCATCATAGCTCTACAAGAAACGCACATCCGCCACGACTCTCGGGCCACAGGACCCAAAGAATACGCGGCATTCTTTCACAACCTTACGGAAAATGCTGCTTCTAAACATGGTACAGGTATACTTATACATAGATCAATCCCACATAAACTTATAGTAGTAAACTCTGCAATCTCGGCCGTAGCAGTAGAAATAAATATCGGCAGAAACCTCACGATAATATCAGCATACACCCCCACATCCCAACCAATAACGATACACGATCTTACCACTATCACAGATAGCATCCAAACACCGATACTTCTTCTCGGAGATTTTAATGCGTGGAGTCCCATCTGGGGATCTTCGTCCACTAATAAAAGGGGAAAAACCGTAGAGAAATACATACTGACCGCAAATCTAGCACTACTCAATAACGGTAGCCATACACATTTTTCCACTCACAAATCCTTCACACATGTAGACTTATCACTAGCCTCACCTCAATTGGCCCCAATGTGCACTTGGAATACTTTACCCAATCTGCACGGGAGCGACCACTTTCCAATAATAATAAACATTAACACTAGCATGTGTCCCAAACCCTCCAAACTTCTTCCTAAATTCCAAACCGAACTTGCTAATTGGAGTAAATTTCAAAATATAACTACCCAGGCACTAAGTCAACATGTAGAGAGTCAAAATATTAATCAAGAAACAGCCATAATCACTAAAGCAATCCGAATAGGAGCAAATGCCTCGATACCACAAACAAGTCGAAAACTCCATAAGGCGGTAGTTCCCTGGTGGAATCCAGTATTGGACAACCTAAGGAAGAAAAAACAAGAAGCCTGGAGAATTTTCAAAAGATTCCCCTCCGATTTTAACCTAATCAATTATAAAAAGTTAAATGCTCTTTTTCGCAAAAATGCCAAGGAAGAAAAAAGAAAAGCCTTCCAAACATTTACCGAAAAGTTAAATCCGAACTCCACTCCCAGAAAAATCTGGGCGGATATAAAAACGCTAACTGGGCAGTATCGCCCCCTCTCAATAAAATGCATGAACACCGACTCAGGCACTCTCACATCTCCCCTTCAAATTGCCGACCATCTCGGCAAAACATGGTCAAACTACGCAGAAGACGTAAACTTCCATCCGTCATTTCTCTCTGCCAAAAGAGACACAATTAGCCCGCCCCCTCACACAAGCCCATCCTCTAAATTAATAAATCTCCCGATCAATAAAATTGAATTAGAGTCAACCCTACACGGCGCCACAGGTAAAACACCAGGATATGATCGAGTCGATTACATAATGTTAAAGAACAGTCCACCACTCCTGAGACACCGAATACTCCATCTCTTCAATAACATACTCCAAACAGGTGTAATTCCACAAGTGTGGAAAATAGCCACAATTGTACCCATTCCAAAACCCACGGGCGAACCGACTTCGGCAAAAGGATATCGCCCAATATCGTTACTCCCATGTCTAGGAAAAACATTTGAAAAAATTGTAGCTAGACGACTCAACTGGTTCATGGAGAAAAACAATCTAATAAGCATTGAACAGGTTGGTTTCAAGCAAGGACGTGGAACGATTGATGCGCTACTCCATATCGACAACTTCATCACATCTTCTTTGTCAACCAAAAAGCATACAACAATTCTCTCCATAGATTTTGAAAAAGCGTTCGACCGGATCGGTCCTCATGTGATTTTGAATAAATTAGCGCAATGGAGAGTTGGTAACAATATGTTCTACATAATCAAGTCCTTTCTTTCTAACAGGAAGTTTAGAGTCAAAACAGGTGGTGCATTCTCACAAATATACAACATAAAAAACGGTATTCCACAGGGTTCTCCACTATCAGTCCTATTATTCGCTATAGCCTTTGACGGAATAAACGACATTCTCGTAAAATATAAAAACATAAAACACTGCCTCTACGCTGACGACCTAGTTATTCTAACAAACGTAAACGATCTCAACGAAGTACAATCTACCTATTCAGAAATACTACACGACATAACTAATTGGTGTAAAATCTCAGGCGCAAAGATCTCCCTCGAAAAAACTAAAATGTTACACATTTGTAGAAAAACCAGCTGCAGCAAAAACATCACACTTCCCTTTCAGAATCACACAATCCCTACAATCCAATCCATGAAAATCCTCGGTATCCTCTTTGACAGTAAATACAATTTTAAAGAACATTGTTTAGCACTTAAGAAAAGCCTAGCTGCAAGATTAAATATTGTAAAATACCTAGCATATAAGAATGGATCTGCACATACTAACACCCTTATTAACATAACTAAAGCCATCATCCTATCTAAAATCGACTACGGACTAATGATATACGGAAAATGTAGCAAAACGACCCTGCAAACAATAAAATCTCCCTATCACGCCGCAGCTCGAGCAAGTACCAGAGCATTCCGTACTACACCAATTAAAAACATCCTCGTCGAATGCGGTCTCCCATCTATAGAAAAGAGACTAAAATATATATCAGCTACACTTGCTTACAAATTTACGATGTCTATAGCAACCCCCATAGTGCAGGACATCCGAAAAATTTATAAAAAAAAACGAAGGTCGAGATACCGCTCAGGACTGGAAAGGGCCATCGATATAGCCAAGGACTTACATATCCCTATAAATATTTCAAAACCCCACCGCACACAACACCCTCCATGGTTAATTCCGAGAAATACAATCTTAGATGACCTGTCCCATTATCCAAAACATTCAACAAATCAGATAATCTATCAAAAACTTTTCAAGGATACCATCGACAAACATCAAAACTGGAACCTGTTTTTCACAGATGGTTCCAAAAACGAATCAAATGTGTCATTTGCTATAGTCAACGATCGCAAAGAAATAATCAGAATGGGATCACTTCCCACCTTTTGTTCCATCCTATCAGCGGAAGCAACGGCAATTTTGGAAGCAACAAAACTGATCCAGAAAATCCCAACGATTATCTGTACTGATAGCCTTTCAACTCTAAAAGCAATAACCAACGTAAACTCCACAAATGCTGTCATTCGTCAAATCCAAGATAACATTATTAAGAAAGCTAATAAAATAAAGCTACTTTGGACCCCCGGGCACTGTAACATTAGTGGAAATGAAGCGGCCGACGCGGCCGCAAAACTAGGGACAAAGTCGCCTCTCGTCTCCTTCTATTATCCTAACAAAACGGACATAAGAAGACAGGTAAAAAATGCCCTTAAGAACGTGGAGGAAGAGGAATGGCACCACTACACCCACCTGTACAGCACTATTAAACAGGACACCAAACCCGTTACTTACCCAACAACAGTCTCAAACAGAAAAATAAAATGCTTCCTACGACTCCGGCTAGGACACACCAAAATCACACACCAACACATCCTTACAAAAACCAGCCCCCCACAATGCAGTAACTGCAACAACCAAGTCCCACTTACTCCACATCACATCATATTCGACTGCCCAAAAGTCCAAACCATCGCAAACCAACTATTTGGAAACGACACCTTCAGCAACATTCTGGCAAAACCATCAGAACAGAATATCAACTACACATACGAATTACTAACACTTACTAACCTTCATAACAAAATTTAAAGTAACTCGATATTAGCCGAAAGCCCTAGCAGCTAGCGCTATTTAGAATTAAGTTATTGTGTAATTAATTACATTGTAATAAATAATAATAATAATAATAATAATGTTTTTTTTTTATAAAGTAATGTGGTGCGTGTGCTTGGCGTGTGAAAATTTTAGGGTGCGTTACAAGTACAGTCTTTTTTTTCTAGGAATTGTTTACCATGCTGTCGGCAGTTCAAATTCGAACCGTTTTCCTTTATGCATAAGGACATAATGCGTCATTGGCAATGAAAAGCACTAATGGCGCACTTGAGGATGTAGCGGTAACTGAACGTTGGTTTGGAAAGTTCCGTTCAGGAGATGTCAGCCTCGAAAATGAACCACATGGGAATCCGGAAACGTTAGTTGAATACGATGTTTAAAGAGTAACGGTGGATGCGGACCCGACGAAATGGGTGCAGGAGATTGCACAAAGCATGGGAGTACCCCAATGACAATAAGTCGACACCTTTTTCTCATAGGAAAGGTAAAAAAATCAATATGTGGGTACCCCATAAACTGAACGAGTCCCAAAAACGACGGCGCCTGGAAATTTGCGCATCGCTTAGACCGTGCCGGTACGGTTTTCGATGCACAATTTGAGGTTCCGCCCGCATACTCTTCAACGCATTCTACGTGCACTAGACTGTAGAAAAGCAACCGGCCAGGGCGGAATACCAGGAATATTTCTTAAGAGCTCTACTCCAGTATTATCGCCGGTTCTTGGAAGACTCATTCGCTTATCTTATGCACGGAGGACCTTTCCTGCCTGCTGGAAAATCGCTCGAGTTCAGCCAATCCCACAGACGTGAAAAAAGTGTCTTCCACAAAATTACCGGCCGATAGCATTACTATCTATGTTATCTAAGGTAAAGGAAAAGGTCATCAACGTCGAGTTGATTAAGTACTTGGAGTACAACGGACTTCTGAATGATCGTCAATATGGATTCCGTGGCAGATGGTCCACGGCAGAGCCTTTGACCGTTATAATCGATATATGGACATCTGCGATTGAACAGCATGGTGAATCAAGGCCGGTCGGATTGGATATATCCAAGGCTTTTGACCGCGTCTGGTATGGGGCATTGCTGAGCAAACTTCGTTCATACGGACTTTCCCAACAGCTTTGGGACTGGACGAAGAGCTTCCTCGAAAATCGATCGATCCGAGTTGTTATGGACGGCGGGTGTTCGGATCTGTATCCCGTTAATTCAGGGGTGCCTCAAGGTTCTATTTTGGCTCCAACATTGTTTTTGGTTCACATAAATGATTTGTTGGAGACAACAGATAACAAAGTGCTTAGTACGCTTGTTTCCTCCATTTCGAGTGTTCGGCCGATTATTCCATCTACGTCGCACCAGCTAAGATGTAGACAGATTGACTCTCTGAATCAGGATCTAGATAAGGTCCTGCAGTGGGGAAGGACCAATCTCGTCGACTTCAATGCAGCGAAGGGACAATATACAACATTCACAAATAAAAGTGGATCATCGGTTCCACAGCTGATGATGAATGGCCAGCCATGCACGGCGTCACGATCTGTGGAAATGTATCGTAGCATAAACACGTGTCGAGCATCGCCCAGTTAGCCTCAGGAAAACTAAGCTATATTTTTAGAGCCAAGAAATATTTTACTGCGGCCCAACTTATTTTCCTGTATAAATCCCGAATTAGACCCGTCCCCAATATATTACTGTCATGTTTGGAGGTCGGCTTCTAACATACCCTCGTCCTACTTGAGAGCATACAGGGACGATCGAAGCGCCTGATCGGGGACTCGGCGCTGACATCGGGACTACAGCCGCTATCACATCGAAGGCGCCTAGCCGACCTCTGTCTGTTTTACAAATATTATCTCGGGTTCTGTTCTTTGGAGATTTGTGTTATTGTTCCACGCAATTCGGTTTATAGGCGCTCCACAAGACTATCCAACGGATCGCTCCAGTTTGCGGTTCATTTCCCGACGGCGCGAACATCGCTACATCAGAACTCGTTCCGTTACTTTCCCACCAGCTTTGCGACTGGACGGAGAGCTTCCTCGAGGGTCGATCGATCAAGGTTGTTGTAGACGGAGTGTCTTCGGATCTGCACCCTGTATTTCCGGGTTGCCTCAAGTTTTATTTTGGCTCCAACCTTGTTTTTGCTTCACATAAATCATTTCTTGAAATCCACGGATAACAGAGTGTTCAGTTTTGCGGATGATACTACGTTTGTGTCGTCTTTTTCTAGTGATCGGCCGATTAGTGCATCAACGTCTCACCAGCTGAGACAAAGCCAAATCGAGAACTGGATAATGTCCTGCAGTGGGGAACGGCCAACCTCGTTCACTTCACTGCAGCAAAGACACATTATACAACATTCACAAGGAAAAAGAGATCGACAGTTCCACAGCTGAGGATGAATGGCCAGGCTCTTGAATGTACGGACAGCCTAAATTTGCTCGGTGTCACCCTCTGTGGGAATGTATCGTGGCATAGGCACGTGGGGTATATCGTCAAGTCCGCTTCTGGAAAACTATATTATCTTTTAAGAGCCAAGAAATATTTTTCTCCAACTTTTTCTCCTGCATAAATCTCAAATTAGATCCGCCTTCATATATTCCTCGAATGTTTGGAGCTCTGCTCCTAAGGGTACGAGGGTTGCCTCTTATGTTTCAGGATTTGGCATCCCTAGTGTTGCAATCCGGCAATTGACAGCTCTGTCGTAAGTTGCACATTTTTGAGGTTATATACACTCAGAACGTTTTGACATACGAGCGCTATTTGTGTTGTTTACAGTAACTTAAAAGATTCATCTCGGCCCAAAAATGGAATTAAATCGTCAACATTTTCGTGCGATTATTTTTTACAACTTTCGGCGTGGATTAACTCAGCAACAGTGCGTGGATGAACTTAATTCAATTTTTGGCGATGAAGCTCCATCAAGGACCAGTGTTTATCGATGGTATGGTGAATTCAATCGTGGTCGTAGTTCACTCCAAGATGAATTTCGTGAAGGTCGTCCAAAATCAGTTGTTGTTCCGAAAACCATTGATGCTGTGCGCGAACTGATATTGGAAGATCGTCATGTGACCTATCGTAAGATTGAGACAACCTTAGGCGTTAGTGGGGCCAGCATACATTCAATATTGCATAAACATTTGACTGTCAAAAAAATTTGTTCGCGTTGGATCCCACACAATTTGTCAATCGCCCAAAAAAAGGTGTTGGGGATACCTCAATCAGAGTGGCAAAAGTGCTTCGACAATTGGTTCAAACGCATGCAAAAGTGTATAGATCTTCATGGGGAATATTTTGAAAAACAATAAAGTGTTTTTCGATGATCAATATTTGTTTTTGTTCTCTAATCCCGAAATATAAAAGGCAACCCTCGTATTATCGACCCACATGAGAGCATACAGCTCTCGCGAGATCCGCCTGTTCGGGAACACGGCGCTGCCTTCGAGACTGCAGCCTGTATCACAATCGAAGGCGCGTAGCGGATCTTTGCCTGTTTTACAGATATTATCACGGGTACTGTTCTTCGAAGGTTCGTGGGTTTGTTCCGCGCAATTCAGTTAATTTTCACAATCCAATGGATCCCACCAATTTGCGGTTCACCTCCCGACGGCACGAGCATCTCTGCATAAGAACTCGTTCCGATAAGGATGGGAAAGCTATAGAATTCCCTCCCCGCGTGAATGTTTCCGGAACGTTACAACCTCCAACTTTGATGTATAAAAGTCCTGGTTCATCACCGTGCTTCCGGTACCCAGGGAAGGGCTACCGTTTTGTTTTTAGTAAAAACGCATGTTTCAATTTTTAATTCATTGTTCTTTTATTTCATTTGAAACTTTTAACTATTAATTTATATATGGCAGACACTAACCGGAAACCACGAACTCGCCTTGAGTCTTGAGTCGCCCAACACCAAATCTAGACGGCCTCCATTGCCGCCCGCTATTCATTTGTTTTGTTTAACTTTTCGAATTAGGATCACAAAGAGGAAAAGAAAGGAACAAAGGTCATAAATGCACTCTGGCAGGAAACAATAGATAAGGGATCTTGCGGAAGCGCATTTACGATCCTAGATGCTGATGCGCTATAAAATGAACATGTTGTTCGTTTTATTGCGCAATTTATTTGTATTTGAATTTGAAAGGTGTGAATGGATATTCAGTTTTGTGGGACCAAATTTGTGCATACAAATTCTTAGAGGATCATGGGGCATCTGGTGCGCACATTTAGTTCAAGGGTTTTTTAAACCTATAATTGAACATACAATGTATATGATGCATATGAACCAAAGATACTAATGATTATGAATGGCCATCGTAGGACTCATGCAATTATCTCTGTGTGTTAAGACAACGACGGAACAACCAGCCGTGCACCGCGAAAAACCAAGTGAAACCAAAACAACCGGATGATTTATGGATGCAATACATACGTCATTATTGTAAGGTTCGAATGGTAAGTTAAGATAAGGAACATTTATATATATAGGCTGTAAGAACGAAATAAACTTCACTCACTCCCATCTTATTTAATATCTACACCTCCGATATTCCTCGCCTTGTGGACGGGAGAGTAAACCAGATATGCTATGCGGATGACGTCCTAGTGTACACGTCATCCAAAAGCCCTAAACTCGCAACAGATCGACTCAAGCGTCCAAGTGAACTGTATCAGTATCACACTCGATGGAAAATTCGACTTAACCCATCCAAAGCAGTAGCTATAATTCTGAGTAGTAAACACTTCCAACCTACTCCTCGATATTCACAGAATATTCGAATAAAAATGGGAGATACTACGATTAGACCACAGGATAGGATGAAATATCTTGAGGTCATTTATATCCCAAAAATGAATTTCATCAAACATGTGACCCACATTCTCCAAAGGGGCCTCGGTCGTTCTAAGCAACTGCACAACATCTTGAAGTGGACCAACAAAGTTGACACCAAAGTTAAGCTTCTCTGCTATAAGCAGCTAATCCAATCTGGAAAATCGTACGCCTTTCCCATATGGTCCTGCATATCCTTGGGCTCAAATGGAAAGACTTCGAGCTTTCGAAAGGAAACTCCTCAGAAGATGCACCAATCACTCGAGAAGGCCTGACGGTCATCATTACCCTAACTCTCACATATACGAAGGCGCCTCCATTACCCCTATCGACCAGTACTTGCTACAATTATCATACAAGTACCTCGAAATCATTCAGAACAGCGAGAACCTACTTGTACGGGTGTGTGTCCAACAAGCGATGAACACACGCGTCAGGAACACGATGGCGTCTCCTGGCGCTTGATGATGGAATATCAGGAACACGATGGTGTCTCCTTGCGTAGTTGTGTTGGAAACACGGTGCTCTATTGGCGTCCAGCGACGCTCTTTGCTGCTGGCTGGAACAATAGCTGTAAATGGTGTTAAAACAGCAAATGATTACTTCGATTGGTCGGTGGTAATCCCAAATATCAATTTCCAAACAACGTAAACAATGTTAGTAGATTTACTATTAGGAAATCTTCACTTTATTTAAAGTGATTGATTTGATTTATAAAGATAAGTGATCTGAATTTTCCAAGCAGCTGGGCTGAGCAGTTAACGATAAAAAAGGAAGAAAAAACATAAAGACGGTTGTCAAGTGACAACCAACCGAATTCATAAATGTCAGCTGATTGCTGACATTGTTAAAGGTGATGCCACATATTGTTCAAGTGGTGCCACAGATCTAATTATTGCTAATTCGGCGGTTGTTTCAAATGCGAATCTGCAACAACGGGAGTCTTGCGTTCTTGACCCTTCTCTCTCTCGACCTCTTCGGATCAGACTGTGGGGGTTCCACCAAACCCCACGGCCCACTTACCCGAAAAACCCCCCATATCCGCAACTCAACTCCCATTGTCCCCCGTCAATGCAATCGCATTGGCACCTGAAAATATTTCCTTTTCCAAGGACATTAATGCATAAAAGCATTACATAAAATTCCTAAACAGAATTGCATCTACAAGAGCATTCATAGTCCAATGCATCACTAGAATTCGCAGGAAAACTATTCAGGCACCATTGTTTGCCAAGCAAATCTCTCTAGACGAATTCCTGTAAACAAAAAGATTTAAATTACATACAAATAACCTTCAGCAGGGGCCATAAATATTGCGCTGTCTATTCTTCAGCTTCGCCATGTGTATAATAAATTCTCTTAATGTACACATTGGCCAGCGACCTTTTTCGCCCAGCAATAATATACCGGCGGCCGCATTCAATTAGCGCAGTCGACCCTGAAATCCCTAAAAACAATTGTGTAACGTGCATATGCACCATAAATTCCCGGCCATTAGGCACCCATGTTCCGCCAATGAAATTCCGCCGTACATGTGCATACCACATGTCCCTGGCATTTCCACGGCCGCAGCAGCTCTTTGACCATCGGACAAAAGCGAATACTCGCATCCTACCCTAGAGTCATAAAACGAATTTCTTCGCAGGTAATCATGTATACGATCCTTTTAGCATCTAATGAGTGGCTGCTATTTAGACAGCCGACTCTCATTACCGAAAGATGCTGTTCTTTGACCATTGTTCTTTTTTTCCTCGTTTCAGGCAAAACGCATCGATGAACACGGTGATGTGTACGAACACACACATACACCACCGCGTACCTGAGATCGCTTTCCATTGGTCACTGGTCAAACGAAATTTCATTTCCTTTTCACCACACCACCAAAAACTCACCCCAAACGATAAAAAATCGTGGAGTCGATTTCCAACCGCCGATCGAGCAGCATCCTTTCGCCGCAGCAGAGTGCACACGAGAGTGTGCACTCTGCTAAGTGTATAACGTATATTATCAGAGTCTTTTTGTCGCGCGAGAGTCGGGTTCCTAATGTCTCCTACTTCACTTCCTGGATATGTTGTTTGGATTATTTAGTGTGCCAATCAGTGGAAGACTGCAAATTGTGACAACGTGTTTTTGTTTTCCTTAACCACTGTGTGCTCGCAATAGAAATGCTATCCTGGTATTCTGTTGTCGCGTCCGGTGAACTACCTTCAATGCAAGCGTTTAGTGATGATGGCGGAGGGAGAAAATCAGCGCCGTGCGCCGGTGCAACATACTTCCTCCCCACAAGACCACCACAATTTCTTCTTCAGTACAAAACTGAAGAAAGCACCCTTCCCAACAACATTCCCCTCTATAATAGAGAATTCCTGGATCCATCCCATAGGGTCTACTGTTAACAAACCACACACACACGGACGCACAGTACAAGACGGCACAAACATACACGCCGACCAAAGCGCAGATCATTTTTTTTTTTTTAACTTCACTCACTAAGGAACAGTCCTCGAATAAAAGTTCTAATTGCTTTTCTGATACACCCGTAATAAGCAACACGCAACCGCACTAATAGTTAATTTATTACTTTTCACAAACTGCGAATCCGTTTCCTTCCACCAATGGTAAGGAACGGCTCGCAAAAATCTAGAAGCCTAGGTGATTCTGTAAATATGACACAATACATAAAACCGACAGTATCCTTCGGCTGAATGGGGAGAGTACTCGGCTCAGCAAATCTTCTACTCAAGGCATGGATTGTTATATAATTAAAGTTCAATTAATTATCACTCCCCCTTTGAAATAATTAACATCTCGTGTCTTTTTACACATATCCTTCCCTTCCCTCCAAATCACTAATTTCCCTTTACAATAGAATATCCCCAAATACAATAGTAGATAATTTAAATAAAAGTAAACCCCATTTAAAACCTCACTCACATTACAATAGTCATTTTCCTTTTATTAGCCATAGTCGCCGCCTATTAGCCAAGTCCGCCGCTTCCTAGAAATAACTATCATGGAAGCGGAACGAAAAAGGATATGTGGCGAAAGACACGATATTGCTTCCTTCTTTTTAGTAGAATCGTGGTAGCGGGTGGTTGTGCGCTCCTACGTAATTTAAATATTCGGTGTGTGGTTTTAAGTATCTGACGCGTGCGGTTGAGTTCACTCCCGTAAATAAAATAAAAGTTGAAAAATAGTCGTGTACGCGTGCGGTGGTGCAGTGGTTTAAGGAAAGAATGTTGAATTAAGGAAAGAAGTTATTGAAATATTAAACTAACAGTGTAAAGAAATAAAAAACAGTTAATAAAATATTAAGAAAAGCAGACGCTCGTGTGGTGTTTTAATGAGAAGGAAACAAGCAGAAGCAGCAGAACGCCCACGACGCACACACCCTCCAAGCCAAACAAATAAGGGAGTGCAGCGGACATCAACGTTCCTAACCAGGAGCAAGCAACACAGGGGTAAGTTCTGTGAAACAAACAAAATAATTGTTAAAAGAAACATATAACAGGATTCTTTAATATCATCCCCTAGAGGAATTAGTTGGAAACCCCATTGATTAACAACTGCCTTGAAGTGAGAAGTATGTTAAAGTCTACAATGGTTAAACAAAAAAATGGGTGTCATAACAGCTCAATTGAAAAGTCCCCGGCCGGACACACTAGAATTAAATCCATATGATTTTTAGTTAGCCCTAACCTTCAAAAGACGCGTGTATAAATTTGACAGATGACGGATCATTAGTTTGTGAATTATAATATTTTGAGGGAAGCAGCTTCTGTTATTGTGAAAAAAATGGATAAAAAGGAATTTCGCGTGTTGATAAAATATTGCTTTTTGAAGGGAAAAAATACAGTTGAAGCAAAAACTTGGCTTGATGACGAGTTTCCAGACGCCGCCCCAGGAAAATCAACCATCAAGGATTGGTATGCTAAGTTTAGACGTGGTGAAATGACCACCGAAGACGGTGAACGCAGTGGACGCCCAAAAGAGGTTGTTACCGACATTAGAAAAATCCACAAAATGATTTTGAATGACCGTAAATTGAAATTGAATGAAATAGCAGGCACTCTAAAGATATCAACTGAACGTGTACATCATATCATTCACGAATATTTGGGTATGAGAAAGCTCTGTGCAAAGTGGGTTCCGCGCGAGCTCACTTTTGACCAAAAACAACGACGAGTTGATGATTCGGAGCAGTGTTTGGAGATGATCATGCGTAATAAACCCGAGTTTTTGTGTCGATATGTGACAATGGATGAGACATGGCTCCATCATTTCACTCCGAAGTCCAATCGACAGTCATCCGAGTGGACTGCACACGATGAACCCACCCCAAAGCGTGGAAAAACGCAACAGTGGGCTGGCAAGGTTATGGCGTCTGTATTTTGGGATGCGCGCGGAATAATTTTCATTGACTATCTTGAAAAAGGAAGGACCATCAACAGCGACTATTACACAGCGTTATTGGGCCGTTTGAAGGACGAAATCGCCGAAAAACGACCGTATTTGAAGAAAAAGAAAGTGCTGCTTCACCAAGACAATGCACCGTGTCACAAGTCAGTGAAAACGATGGCAAAAATCCATGAATTGGGCTTCGAATCGCTTCCGCATTCACCGTATTCTCCAGATCTGGCCTCCAGCGACTATTTCCTGTTCTCAGATCTCAAAAGAATGCTCGCTGGGAGGAAATTTTCGTCGAATGAAGAGGTGTCGCCGAAACTGAGGCCTATTTTGAAGCAAAGGACAAATCGTACTACAAAAAAGGTATCGAAAAGTTGGAGGGTCGCTATAATCAGTGTATCACCCTCGAAGGGAATTATGTTGAATAAAAAAAACGAATTTTGCCAAAAAAATGTGTTTTACTATGGAAGGCTATGGAAGGGACTTTTCAATTGACCTGTTAAATTAAATGTCCTTTTAGAATTTTCTTATTAGAATCCCCGCAGAAAATTGTATTTCGTTACGTTTGAGGAGTACATGACACATGTTTGGCAGATATGTTGGTCAAAGTCACTACGGAAAGATGCTGGAGTGTCCCGCCGAACACTGCTTAACATAGAAGAAAAACACACCAGCGGAGTGAACACAACAAAACACGGAAAATTCGTTTCTGTAGATTTTCTTTATTGTCTTCCTTTAAGTATTTCCTTGCACACACTTAGAACAAATGGTAATGGTTATAACACGATCGTACTGGCGAAACACACTCACGCACTGATTTTAAATGTTCAGGTGGATTATCCCCGTTTCTACATGGGCTAAGTTCGCGATTCTTCGATTGGGAATTGATGCGATGTGTCACTACTTTCCTTTCGTGCAACTCAAGAATGCAAATCGAATCGATGCGATATCCGGCACGCGTGCGCTCTTGTTCGACACAAAAGGTATTGTTAATTCCTCGTGCTAATTTGATGTCGTATTCGCGATAAATTCTCTTTAGTTTGAGTTTCGCGATTTATTTTCAATACGTTGCGCGGCGCGTACCGACCTCCTCGGTGGAGTTCGCTGTCCTCTGTTCGTTATAACCTAGTCGTCTCGTCGACGATCGAAATCTCACTGACTGGACCTATCCTAAAAATATCCCCTTTGCATTAATCAGCCCGCATCTGCAAAGGAAGATTTTTCCATCCAATCTGCTAACAGAATTTACCCCTCGTATCTGTTAACAGCATAACATTTCCCTTTGTATCTTAAAGGAGAATTTCCCATACATATATAATACATACATACATGGTATTCTACCCAATTTAAAAGGGAAACTAAAGCATCTCATCTAAGCAATGCGTCAAATGCAGAAAGCATCGCATACAGATTTCCCATCCTAAACATCTGCACGATGTTTCCAAGGAATTACATCTTCGGTAAATTAACCGAACCAGGGAGACATACTCGGGCAGCTAAAGGCAATTACCACCTCTAAATTCCGTGCAAGATCCCAAAACCGACAGGCGCACGTGCCCAAACAAAGCCATTGCGGAGAAACAGCAATCGATTAAAACGCTGTTCCCGTAGGGTAAAGCAAATATAATTATCCTACCCGAGGATAATTATGGTGGCCAAAAAGGGATCGCTAGGAATAATAAACCGAACAACGGATGCCTATTCTGGTGGCTATGAAAAATCAACACTATCCCAGATAGAGGTTTGTGATGGGAAAGGCAAACAAAGCCTTACATCCCATAGTCCGCGTACACATCCGAAATACAGGCGACCTTTTCCGCATGCCAGATGTGCAGAGCAAATAACATGATCCCGACCACCGACGTCGAATGATGTTAACGATGATAAGTAGGTAAGAGTTCTCCTTTCCAGGCCCTATCGTGGGACTTTGGGGCACGCGTCTGTGGGCGCGTGCAACGCTCTCAGGTAAGTAAGTTCTTTGAAGGTAGGAACCTTACCTGCGCAGAATTGTGCGTTCGTAGAACGCTACAGATTAATTTTAGAAGTACATC
Organism: Microdon myrmicae; assembly: GCA_963931805.1. NCBI lineage: Eukaryota > Metazoa > Arthropoda > Insecta > Diptera > Syrphidae > Microdon > Microdon myrmicae. The sequence continues at coordinate 90,887,069 of OZ007497.1, read as the reverse complement.
AGACGCAGCACGTTCCTTCATTCTTAACATCCTGAGCAAACTACTCAATTTAAGTACATGGCAGTAACTTATTACACAATATACAACTTCGCTGTATAGCTCCAATTGAAACTTACCTGTTTTCTACAGAATAAGTTCAGTAACATTCCTTTGTAAGTTTTCTCTAACCTAATAAATGGGGTGGGAACACCATTAAACTCTACATCCTAGTCAACGGAACGGTTTTGTTTATGTAATAACTTCATTTCAAGACGATTTTGTGGTGAGCAGTCTATGTAAAGAATGTTTGTTCATATTTAAGATTTCACGTTAACATTTCGTGTATAAGGTTACATAATTTCAATCAAAAACATTTCGATTCACTCGCGAAAGCCTTAATCAAATATACTCAGAAAGTCGCAGGCTCTGTGGGGCACTTCAATATAAGTGCTTCGCCAACATACGAGTACTTCTAAGTGGAAGCTAAGTACATAATCTTACTTTGTTTTCATTTTATTTTTCTTATATGCAATGTCGTATCTTTTTGGTGGTGTAATAAACAGATTCTTGGTAGGCAAGATGAAGTTCAAGCATGATTATATCTGTAGTAGCCATTCTGTTTAGATGTTGTCCTGAAAACAACAGCTTCCTTGGGAAGAAGGATAATCTGATCAGCAAATGTTTTGTCTCCTTTTCTTCGTAGCGATCTTTTTGTGACGACTACGTATTCCAGGTCATTTGTTAAACCTTCAAAGACAGCGTTCAAGTTAACGTTCTCCACACTGTTCATTATGTTGAGAACAGTGATATAGGTATATTCGTTCTTGAGTGACCTGTAAAACAGATATCAAATCAGGTTAACCATCAGTTTTTTATACAACAAAACGTTTCGCACTTGCCTTTTCACTGCCAGCACTGTATTACTAATAGCCTTCACTTCAGAGTCGCCATATTTTATTACTTTTTCCGATCTCAAGTTCTGTAATTGCTTGAAAATATTCAAATAGCTGTAGGGGATACCACGTTCCCTCTTCACGTTAACAAGGGGATACAAATCAGATATCGGTAACCATGTTGTTGAGCCGTTAGTGAAACCAGCAAGATGTTCATCATTCCATTGGAAAGGCGTACGAGCTGGATCCCTTGACAAATGTTCATAAATCTCAGGATTTGAGTTACAGGCTTGTGGATCAATAGTTTGCTTCCATGAGATCCATACGTCTGTCATGCCGATCTCTTCGCCTTGGTAAGTGATACTGCATCCTGGCAGGGTTAGTAGAAGCATGTTCAACATGTCTATACGGTCAGCACCCAGCCGGCTTCCAACACGTTTTTGATCGTGATTGCCCAACTGTTGAGATAGATACTTTACGGAACTGTACGAATATAACTCACGTTTTATACTTACCACCCAATTAGGAGTCCGACCTTTTGGCATCTTTTGCAGCCAGGTATTGATCGTTTCAGCATAAAAATACGCATCGGAATCATTGGTGAGCCAAGAGATCATGAAAAAATTGAAAGGAATCTGTGCACCTTCTACGGTTGCGTTTCCGTAGAATTTCATGACATAATCTACTGGAGCGTAAGCTTCGATCAGCAGGACTCTAAACATAAACAATAGGGATAAAAAACAAACCAATGTCACTAAATTCATTACTCACCGATCATCTCCGCCGTACTCGGCCGTGAATTCATCCATAATTTTTCTCCATTCGTAGACCATTTCGATCGTCTCTGGTTGCTCAGCTGTGTATATATGTTGCACAGAGTTATAATCATCTGGATCGGTTACCCATGAATTGTGTGGTTCATCGGGATAATTTCCCTGGGAATCTGGAGCTACTTCGTAAATAAATGGAACAGCATCAACACGGAAACCATCAACTCCTTTTTTCAACCAAAATCTTAAGATTTTCTACGTTTGTAAACAATGTGTCAATGAGAACAGTCCGGATGGGAATTGAGTATACTACCTTTAGATATTGCTTCACTTTCGGGTCGCGGTAATTGAAATCCGGTTGTTTATCTAAAAATTGATGTAAATAGTATTCTTTGCGCTGTTCGTTCCATGTCCAGGCGCTTCCACGGAAAACACTCATCCAATTAGTAGGAGGATGTCGTGTACCGTTGATTAATTTTCCAGGATGCCAAACGTAGAAGTTTTCGAATTCTGGATCGCGAGCAATGGATTTCTGGAACCATTCGCATTCGTCACTTGAGTGGTTCGGTACAAAATCTAGAATGATCTTTATGCCTAGTCGTTTGGCCACTGCGATCAGGGCTTCCAAATCCTCTAACGTTCCAAAAATCGGATCAATTTGAGTAAAATTCGCGATATCGTATCCAAAGTCTGCCATTGGTGACTTAAAAATTGGTGATAACCATGTGGCCGTGATGCCGATTTCTTTCAAGTAAGGCAGCTTCTCGGCTATTCCTGAAACGGTAGAAAAGAATGTGGTCAGGAATAGTGGCTGTGGAAAAATGAGTAAAAGAATAAAGAACTCCTCACGAAAGGCGACGTAAACAGGAAGACTAGATAAGGATTGAAATGGCTAACCAATGTATATGCTCTATACCACATGGAGAACCAACCCACAATGCCAACCAATTTTGACCGCTAACAGCGCGTCATCCTAACCTTACCCGTAACCCATTTCCCAACATGCAAAAACACATCCCAATATGCAACAGCATCCGTCCCCAAATCCGCAATTGCATACATCCCCATACTTACCAAGAATCCATTTCCCAAGCTGTAATAAATGCATATTCCAATTTACAACGGAATATTAATCATCTCCCTCAATTACATCACCCCACATATAATTTTTCCCAAAAACCACCTCGGTTAACTTCCTATTTAAATTACATTCCTTGGTTGCGACCAAGCAATTCTAATTTCCCCCGAAAATCATACTCTGTAATAAACGCATATTCCAATTTACAACGGAATACTCACCATCTCCATTAACTAAACCGAGCCGCATACATTTCCCCGAAATTGCTTCGGTTAATTCTCGATCTAAATTATATCCCTTGCTTGCAACCAAGCAATTCCAATTTCCCCCGAAAACCATTTCAGTTCCCATTCCACCTAAACCATGTAGAACCACACCAATTCCCTCTTGCTGGCAAGCCCACAGCATGATGCGTCGCAACGATCCAAACCCTTAACCATACTTGGCTATGCCGCCGAAACCAATTTCCCGGTACACACAACCAACGAATCCAACTCAGCTTATACAGCGATGATTCCCCGGAACTAAATCCCCTATACAGGCATAGCAACTCTTTTCGAAGTTCCTGGTAAATGGCAGCGAGTCGATTCTAGCTATGACTCCACTGAATAAAACACACTGGTGTGGTTGGTTTTATTCAACTCAGTAGTACAACTCAGTAGCAAGCGGCGCGGACTGAAAAATGTAATTCCGAAAACATGAAGAAAAATCAACGCAAGAAAGGCTGGTAAAGAAATCGAATAGCTGAGCAATGTAATATGAAATCAAGCGGAAGTCGGGTGTCGACACAACATAAGCAAAAGGCAATAAATCTTTTGTAGCAGAGAGCAGGGAACCGCCGGAACTCCCCACAGCTGCGTATATAGTTAACTCGTGGAAGACTTTGAAGAATTCAGCACACAAGAGCAACTTTGAGACATTTTTTTCTCTAATAGATCAACTCACTAAATACCTCCGGACTAACATTTGTGAAGAACATAAGAAACTTTACTGTTGACGACGCATCATACAATGCATCAAAACAACATTGAGTCGATGCCTGGGAAGATGTTTACGGCGCAATGACAGCACACACAGCAACTGCTATCTGCATCAACTTGCACATAAGAGAATTTTGCTTCAGACAACTGCACATTAAAGAATTGCACATCAACATTGAGTCGTTTCCCGGAATATCTGCACAACTACTTGCGCATGAAAGAATTGCGCATCAGACAATTGCGTACAAGGACAATCAATGAAATAGTATAAAAAGGAACAAAAATACCCTAAGTTTTCTGCCGTACGCTTTTTAAAGCTCTCAATTCTGTTCAACCACGCCTATAACCTGGGATACCTTCGCCAAGCATGAAAGCATGCTAGCCAAACTTGGGAAACCAACATACCACCCCCCAAGCTTTCGCCCCATCTCGCTCCTCACTTGCATCAGCAAAATATATGAAAAATTCAAATACGAGAAGCTAAACAACTTTATCAGTGCCAGGAACATAATACCTGATTTCTAATTTGGATTTAGAAGAGCGCACAGCACCACTATGGCTCTCAACGTTTTCCAAAGCCACGTCTGTGTGCGCCTTTTAATAAGGAATACACTATGCTGGTCAGCGTAAGATTGAAAAGGCTTTTGAGACGACGTGGATCGAAGGTCTTGTAGTGCTCTGAAAAGCCCTACTATCTCCTTCCCCCACACATACATCCAAATCCCTACACCTAAAGGATGATTCGCACAAATCAATCATCCAAGGTCAAAAATACAAAATCCCGATAAAACAAAATTCCTGATAAACGAATCAAACATTCGTTTATCATCAATACACCCAATTTCGAATAATTATTATTATTTATTAGCCTGTAGGAATGCAGAAGTTCATGACCTCACCGACTCGACTCCGCCGTCGTTTCCTGTCCTGTTCATTCTCCTTCCACGCTTGACAATCTGATCCGATCTCCTCAAGGTCAAACCCAACATTGTCCTCCCATCTCCGTCGCGGCCGTCCTACCGGTCTCTTTCCCGTTGGTCTACCGTCAAGAATTCTACCCACGGTCCTATCGTTCCCCATTCGCGCTACATGTCCGGCCCATCTTAATCTTCGGGACTTGATTACTCTCACTATTGTAGGTTTGCGGTATAGCTCTCCCAATTCGTGGTCGTGGAAATTCCTTCATTTCAATAATACCCGAGCCAAAACAAACACATGGTAAGTTGAACCAGATGTTCAATTACCATATTCATATAAAATCCTCCCTAAGAACTAAACACCACAATGCATATCTTCATATGCACACAAACCCATATTCCTACAAATCCTTATCTTCATCTGCTTTCTAGCCAGATGGGTACATTGTAAAAATAGATATCCCATTCCTTTTCTCCAGTGCTCGACTAGTACATTTCGAAATACTGCTTGCATTTCGATGCATCCGCGATACAAAATCCCGATAAGATTTTCTATAAAAGGGTTATGAATTTTGTTTTCGAGGATCGGGCTCGATTGGCGTCCAATGGTGGTGGACGCCAATAAACAAAATTTATATAAAAATAACTTAATAAATTTAAATTTAAATTTTACTAAATACAATACTTGCATTTTTATTGGGCTTGGCCGTTTCTTTGGCCCGTATTCGACAATCGGTCGTCACACTTCCCTCAGGTCCGAGGAAGCACGGTGACCACCGCAACGAGCCTTCTCAGTAGCGGTCTATTAAAGAGATCCCTCGTCATTTTAAGGACAAGGAGACACGCTCCCTGAGAGGACGGCTACCACAATCTCGTCTTTAAATTGTTGAACACTGGTCTTATTAGAACGCTGTGTAGTATTGTCTACTACTTCGTTCGAAATAGAACCTTTCAAGTTCGGGTGAATATAAAGGTATCCCGAACTCTCAATGTGCTGCAGGCGTACCACCCCGCGCAATTCTAGGCTCCATCCTATTTAATATCTACACATTAGATATTCCTCGCCCTGAGAACAGGAGAGTAAACCAGATACGCCATGTGGATGACGTCCTAGTGTACACGTCATCCGAAAGCCCTAATCACGCAACCCATCGACTTAACAGTCACCTGGACGAACTGTATCAGTATGACAGTCGATGGAAAATTCGACTTAACCCATCTAAAGTAGGAGCCATAATTCTGAGTAGTAAATACTCCCAACCTACTTCTCGATATTCACAGAATATTCGAATACAAATGGGAGGAACTACGAATAGACTACAGGGCAGGATCAAATATCTTGAAACACGTATACCCCAAAAATTAATTTCATCAAACATATGACCCACATGCTCCAAAGGGCCCTCAGTCGGTCTAAGCAACCGCACAATATTGGCACCAAAGTTAAACTTCTCCACTATAAGCAGCTAATCCGATCTGGAATATGGTACGCCTTTCCTATCTCGTCCTGTATATCTTCGAGGCAAATGGAAATATTTCGAGTTTTCGAAAAAAAAAAAAAAAACTCCTCAGAAGATTCATCAACTAAACACCAACAACTAAAATCAAAGTTGGAAGACAGAATGAAACAAGTTGAAGAAGAGAAACGAACGAAAAGTTGTTCTAATAACAACTTCATGGCACCTAGTGTTCCATATGCTCAAATGGCAAGTGGTGTAGAGAAATCACCAATCGTGGAACAGCCACACAATAACATAAAATCGCCTGCTCCAGAGGCGCAAACTGACATAACAGCAATTTTACTGTCCATGCAAGCACAGTTTTCGGCAGTTTTTCGCATTTGAAAAAAAAATCGAAAACTCGTAAAAAAACTGACGGAACAAGTGGCTAGAATTGATATTATATGCTCGACATTGTATCCAGATAACTCAACACCACAGACACAATGTTCTCTTCGGCTGAGTTAACCCTTAAAATTTTTGCTGCGAACCTCAATTCACTAATCGGAATGGAAAGAGGAGATATTCTGAACAATCTGCTGGAACCCGAACGCCCATCCAAGATGCAATCAAACAAACAGCCCAAAAGGTATTAAGATTTAAGAACACAATTAGGTCCAAACGTCGGTTTGACGATGAGTGCAGGGCGAAGATCGAACAACGTAAAGTGAGAAAAATATGATAAAGTCAACACCGAAAAATACGCTACAATTCGGAAAGAGACAATGAGACTTTTCAAACGCAAGAAAGGCAATGGGAGAAGACTTGGTTCGAAAAAATCGTAGAAAATGCCAGAGCAAGGACATCAGAGGTATGTATGCCGTCAATTAGAAATGCCTACCGAGGGCGAGACAAAATAATTCGAGACGCAAACGGCTGTCTGGTCACAGAACCAAACAACATCGTCACAAGATGGAAGCAGTACTTTGAAAACCTGCTCAATGTACGCACCCATCAACCACAAATAAATGCACCAGACATACATAGAGCCAAGCCTGAGATTCCAGAGTCCTCTTTCAACAAAGTTGTAGACGCAATAAATCGATTGAAAAACAACAAGGCTCCCGGAGTCGACTGCCTACCGGCAGAGCTTATAAAGCATAGAGGAGAGGCAGCCGCTCGAAAGATCTGTGGGTGTTCTTTTATACCTTACCTGAAGAATCACCCATATTTGCAACCCAACTCCCTTTGCATACCTGCAAATATTTTCTTCTTCAAGGGCATTTAATGCACTTAGTGCACTACCTAAAATTCCCTACAAAGAATTCTTACCATTCATGCATCCAATGCACTTTCTAAATTCCCTGAAAAGAATTCTTTAGAGGCACATGAATCCTTAAAGCAGAAAATCTTATCGGCGCGCCTGTTTTCAAAGCAATTCCGGTGCACATGTGCACACCACATGTCCCTGGCTATTCCACGGCCTCGGCAGCCTTTTGTCTAAGTGACAAAAGCAAATAGACGCATCTCGCCTCTAGCGGCCATAAATCGAATTCTTTCGCATATAAACATGTATACAAAAATTCGATCCTTTTTCGTTCAGCAAGATACGGTACACGATCACCCATTGTGTACCTAAATGGCTTTAGCATCATTTGCCTAATTGCAATGCGGTTATTTACACAGCTGCATTGTACCCGACCCACGATCCGTTTGTCCAACCGACATACAATCATCATAGCCGCCCAAACCGAATTCTTCAGCATTTACAAATGCAAACAAAGGATTCGGTTCTTTCCGCCGGCAGAGATACGATATACAATTCCCATTGTGTAAAGTATCCAATCCCTTTTTAGCACCTAATGCTTCCCTAATGAGTTGCAGTGTGTTTGGTCAGCTGCACTCTCATCGCTATGATGCCCTTGGTCGATTTCCCTTTGTTCTTTGTCTTTGGTGCCATTTTGTTTATCCTTCGTTCCTGCGCATGGATAAACAACGCGATCTGTGCGATCAACCGCACACACACTACCAGAATCTATCCAGCAAGATCCTCTCCCTGGTATCTCACCATAAAGAGAAATTTACTCTCTCCTCCACCAAACCCAGCCCGAACTGAGGGTTGAATCGAAAGTCGGAATTCAACCCTCGGGGAGTTGCTTTTCAACCACCCCAGGAGTCGGTCACGTGCACCATTCACCGTACCGTGCGCACGGTACGGTGCGTACACCTAGTTAAAGTGGAGTTTAAAATGTGTGCTGCTTACTTTACCCGGTCCCCTTTTTCACCCATAATAATGTATACAGTGATATTGATCTTAATAAATAACAAAAAATGTATTCAGTGGATAGTTACGTGATGATACTTAATTGCACTGTAAAAATGGCTTGACATATTACGAATAAAATAATTGTGAACAATTTCCTGTGTATTTATTTCTCTGTGCTGTGTCCGCTCCACATTCCGCTCAACTGCCGCATCATCTTCACCGACAAAAAAAACAATGAAATAATTACAATAGTCATGCAGTGCTTTTCATTTCTTGTGGTGGCCGGTCGTCCCGTGGAACAATAAATCTGGTGACCGTTTGCTGCGGTATCCGGTCAAACACTCAGTGCCTTTTTAATTATTATTGTGGAGTGTGTTCGGAGAACTCAGTGCCCGTCTAGGTACACATACTCGTACCCCCACAGATCCACCAACTGATTAAACAATACAGGATAGGGAAGTCACTCCAGAAGAATGGAAAACCCCAATAGTCATCTCCACTTTCAAAAAAGGCGACAGATCTGACAGCGAAAAGTACAGAGGAATATCATTGCTCCCAACCACACACAAAATATTAACAAATGTCATAGTGGCGAGAATCACACCGTACGCAGAAGAAATACTGGGAGACTACCAATGCAGATTTTGTAGGAACCGGTAAACGAGCGACCATATGTTCACAGTAAAGCTGGAATAGAGGTGGGAATACGGAGATACGGTTCACCAACTGTTCGTTCACTTCAAAAAAGTCTACGAGTCAGTCGCATGCCAAAGGCTTTACCATATTGTAGCCGAGCTGGGAGTCCCAAAAAATAACTCGCCCTCATTCAAATCTGCATAAACGAAAATAAAGGGCAAGTTAGAATAGAAAACCATCTCTCAGGACCATTTGAAATCCGGGACGGACTAAAACCAGGGGGTGGCCTCTCACCATGTCTTTTTAACCTTATGCTGGAGTATGTCTTCAGAAAGGTACAAGACGACAACATGACTGGATCATCCCTGAACGGGGTCACATAAGTGCTCGCTTATGGGGATGACATCGCCGTTTTGGGCGATAATATAGTAACTGTAAGCAAAAACAGTTAAATCATCATGCGAGCGGCAGAAGAGGTGGGCCTAGACACTCACGACTGAGACCACTTAACACCAACAGACGAAACAGAAACGATTTACGGACAATTGAATACGATAGTCACCACTATGCATTCACGGCAGTAATAAAGCTTCCGAGCGATCTGGCAGATCTGGAGGAATTCGTGATGCCGCAACTCTACAACTACGGGGCAATGCGATGGCCGCGGTTCACCAGATCATTAACAAGAGAACTTCGTTCGAATGACATTAGTCTGACAGTAAACAGAAACCTGACAAATGACGAAATCGACAAATACATCCAACAAATGGACGAAACCTTAAAACGAACAATGGACAAAACAATTCCCAAAACAACTGTTACAGATCACATAAACATGTACTTAAATACAACCATAAACATACTCCACAAGAAAAAGAGCAGACTACTATCGAAACTAAAACAATTACACAGACAGTTTACAGACAGACAAGACCAGGAGATAATATCACTGAAATCCCGATTAAAAAACCTCCAACAATTACTTAAAGCTAATTATAGATTAGCAACAAATTTGTATTGGAACAACAGAATTCGAGCTATAAAATCTACTAACCCGAATATGTTCACACAAATAAATAAAATATTCAGCAGAAATAATCAAAACGAGATTCAGTGTCTCTAAATTCCACGTACTGATGTAAACAAGCAGCTGGTAACCAACATTGGCGTAGATACAGAGAACGCGATCCTCAATAGTGAGCTCTTCGTGATCGAAGATCCTTTGGAAGGATGGGTGAATAAAACCATTCTCCGAAATTACGACTTGGAGGACAGAGCTCTACTGAATCATCTGCACCTCCGAAATGAAATTTCACTTTGGCAATCAGAGAATCCCGCTTTAACGAATTCAGTGACGATAATTTGTCAATTGACATTAATGCCAATGGTGAGGCTAATAGCCTTTTAATAACAAGGGAAGGAATCCAGAGTGTCTTCGACTCATTAAGAAGTAAAAAGTCAGTGGGAATAGATGGAGTACCTAACATCGTACTCAAGAAACTGCCCCCAATGGCAATAGATATATACACGGTCCTATTTAACAACGCGTTGAATAATGCATATTATCCCGCGCGTTGGAAAACGGCAATCATTCAGCCCATCGCAAAAAAGGGCAAAGACTATACAAACCCAATGAACATGCGTTCGATAAGTTTACTCCCAAGCATCAGTAAAGCATTTGAAAAGACTATTAACAAAGCTCTGCTAAAATGGGTAGACGACAACAACATTATTCTAAATAACCAGTTTGGCTTTAAGGCGGGTGATGAAACCACACATGCCGCAGCTAAACTGGTCTCCGACATACAATGGAATAAATGTAGGAACCAATGCACAGGGGTCTGTCTGATCGACTTGGAAAAAGTCTTTGATACCGTCTGGATCGAAGGGTTATATTACAAACTAGTCAGACATGGCATACATAAGATTTTACTATATGTACTTTACGATATGTTAAAGGACAGGAGTAACGTGGCCTCTAATAAAACGTATAATATCAAGAATGGCTTGCAACAGGGCGCGGTACTCGCTCCGATTCTTTTTACGAGTAACATTTATATTAGCGACTTATTAGATGCACTTCCGCAGGCTATTGGGTACGCAGACGATCTCATAATTTACAGAACAGCTCCGAAAGTTGAGATCATAAATAGTGTAATACAGCGAGACTTCAACAACGTGCAGCGCAATTGCGATGACTGGAAACTTAAGATCAACTTCCAGAAATGTGAAGCCATCCTATTTAGAACCCCATTATATTAAGCCACGTACGACACAAGGAAAAACTGGCGAAAGTTACTTATCGTGGGACCGCATGAAGGTAAACTGGAAATCAAGAGTGTAGTTAAATACCTTGACATCTGGCTGGATCAATATCTGTATTTCAACAGACATGTAGAGGCTGCTTTGCTCAAAGCGAGGAAAACTTTTGCTATGTCAAGGAGGCTATTTCACAGTAGCCAACTTGACAGCAGGGTAAAAGTCATATGCTACATGACGCTAATCAGGCCAATGCTCATATATGGTTGTCCAGTATGGTTTAACATAAGTCCAAATTTGATGGAAAAGATTCGGGTGTTCGAAAGGAAGTGTCTCAGATGTTGTCTCAGATTATATCGGACACCGGAATCGGACTATAAAAAGTATTATTCAAATGAGACTTTATATAATGAAGCGCACATAAATAGGGTGGATAATTTTATGATTAAATTAATCAGAGGACATATTGCGAGAGCAATAAGCTCGTCCAATGACCTAATTTTCGGGGCTTTTTATCCAAACACTCTGTACTATGAGAGCGTGCGTCGCAACGGCTTTGTTCCACCAGAGGCGTTCCTTGATTTGGACATGAAAGGGCTTATACAGGATAGATCTGGAATTCCGCTGATCTATCATGTAAGTAGATCATCCGTAGACGGGCGATTGTGCTACGACCGGGAAGTAATGCGCACCGAAGAAGAGCTCTTGCGCTTCAGTAGGGCAATCTCCCACAGAGACCGGGACCATAGTATTGGACAGCATCAACAGTTCTGGTGGTTGAATGGCATATAAAGACCTGGATACCAATGTCGGTATAGAATCACACTATCATCAGCTAGCTTACATAGACTTAGCTTTTCTAGAATTAGGGTAGTATAAGATTTAAGTTAAGTGCTTTTATATAAAATTTAAAAAAAAAAAAAAGGTAAGTTAAGTAAGTTAAATTTTAAGAAAAAAAAAAACAAAAAAAATTGACAAAGTTTTTCAAATTTTTCTTTGTCTTTCAAATAATCCTAAGTACTGCCACAAAGTTCTGTCGCCGAAAGGCAAATTATACAATTGTTAAGTAATGTTTAGCTTAGAGCGTCTGCGAAGGACCAGTAAGTTATTATATAAGATAATTAAACTAGAATTTAAGCATTTTTTGTCTAGCATGTAATTTAGAAACTAAGAATATAAAAAGAAAATAAGAAATGGTTTAAAAATGAACTGATCGACGCTGAAGCCAATTTCCTTAACTCGCACCAAGTGCAAACAAAAGAATGCTGTTCCTCCACAGGCTTCCTGGCGATACCGTAAACAATCCATATCGTTTGTGGTATCCTAAACGCATTTTTTATTTAATGAGTGGCTGCTATTTATCCAGCTGACCCTCATTACCGAACGATGCATAGGTCGCTTTTCCCTTTGTCTTGTAATTGCCCTGAATCCATTCCTCATGACCTCGATGCATAATCAAACACAAACCCATTAGCATCCCATGAGATTCGATTTGTTTGTTTCAACGAACACACATCTCCTGGGTGCACATTATGCCCCTTCTTGGTGTTTCAGATTCGTTATCATGGCTTCGACCCATGAAAAGAACCGACGTACACATATACATGTGTACCATGGCGATCTTCTCTATGAGTTATCGGTTATTACCACCGTAAAAGCGAATGCACCCAAATCCTTGGCATCCAAGACTGCGACAGATATCGTCATTCAACCACCCAGACTTTCGCCGCCATTTGTGTCGCAACCACCTTGGTGGCCGGGAACTCCGTTCACACCCGGCATGCGTATGCCACCTGGCCACCCATCCAGGTGATGCCCCCGGAACCCACAAGCCATCTGATACACCAAGACATGACGACAGACACCGAAAGTGCAGCCAAGGAAGGTGCTGCCGCAAGCCAGGCGGCCAAAGGAGGAACAATTGAGAAGAAAACGGTTCCAAACCCTACAACTAACGCCTCCAAGGACATCAAGAAGGTTCCAGGGGCAATGAAAGAAGTGAAAACTGCAGCAGCACCCCTCGCCGCTAAAGCGACACAACAAAAGAAGGCTTATTTAGGCAAGAAGGCACCAGCACTAGCTAATAAAGATGCCAAGAATTGTGTGGCACCTATCCCAGGAAAAGAGCCTGCTGCAGAGACACCGACCAAGCAAGGCGAGGATACCAAATCAACAGGACTGCTCAAGACTCAATTCGCGCTCGACCCAGTCTCCCACATTAAGCCAAACGATGCCGACCAAGGCAATGATGCCCAACTCCCGAGACTGCTCGGGGCTTCGTTCGCGCTCGACCCAGTCTCCCCCATTAAGGCAAGCGATGCCGACCAAGGCAAAGATGCCCAACGACAGTCCCCTGTAACATCAGCGGTCCTCAGTTCGACAGCCTATAGACGAGAACCGCACACACTCCCAGTGAGTATGGACCAGCAGGCCGCCGACCAGAGTGCCGCCTGCCCACAAATCAAATCAGCCCATGTCCCGATGTTCGGACCAACGCAGAAACACATGGCCGTTCCTCGTGGGTTGCGACTTTACAACTCCAACCCAGAGGAACTGGTCCACCCTGAACCAATGCGTTTCATGAAGACACCATCAACTGTCCAAGAAACAGTAACCAGCAATCTTACCAGTGACCGTGACAAATCACAGAATCCGGTTAATCGCCAATCGCATCAGCAACATCAATTGCAACAGCAACGACTACAGCAGCAGAAACATTTAGCAGGAACTGGCCTAGGAGCAGGTGTTGTGGTCCTTCTCGTGAGGGATCTCTTTAAGATAGCTCCTGAGGGGACCCATTGCGGTGCCGCCGTGCTTCCCCAAACCTTGAGGGAAGAGCAGCTACCGATCGAATATGGTCCTGGGAATCGGCCAGGGTCAATTAAAAATACTTTTCTTTTTATTACATTTTAATTTTATTTGTAAATTCATTTTCTGGCGTCCTTACACCTAGAATGCCAATTGAGACTGATCTTCGAATACGAATTTCATCACCCTTATAAATAAAACCAAATCGAGATTTTGTATCTCAAAAATATACATTTTCATACCAAAATCCTGAGTGAGCTGCTGTGAGCTGAGTGTTTATTTAAGATAAGGATTCAGTTTCCTGAATTCCTATGAAACTATTGTGCAGATGTGGATATGTAAATGAATTCGGGTTTTTGTTTGTTCAATTTGATGGATTTTACCAAATTGAGATAACGTATCTCTGGTTTTTGAACTTAGATGATGCCGTGGGGCAAATGCAAAACGATAAACGAATATATGATTCGTTTATTGTGAATTTTGATTTTAATTTGGTTTTTTAGATTAAATTATGTCGTGGGGGCAAATGTTAAGCGATAAACGGATGTTTGATTCGTTTATTGCGAATTTTGGGTCTAGTTTGGGTTTTTTCGGGTTTTGATTGAATTTCAGGTTTTAGTGTATTACTGCTAGGATTTGGATGTAGGTGTGGGGGAAGGAGATGGTAGGGCTTTAAGAGCACTACACAGGCCAAACGCATTCGTCATTCACCAACGTATCGGTGATGTCGATCGACCCGGCTAATTATAATTCGCTGCACAACTCGGATGGCAGGCTTCCGTCAAGCGGTAGTCTCCTAGCAATTGCCTGCCAGTAGTGGCATCCTAACTGAGACACCGGATAGCCAAACTCCGGCCAATGGCCGAAATCATCAAATACGACCGCTACCACATGTAGCCACCCCAATAGGGATAGAAGAGCGCAATTCCCCGCTAGGCGGGCGGAACTCCCCAGCATCAAGGGATCAACCACATCAACAAGCACGCCTTATAATCCAGAAGAGGCGGTACCTCACTCAGCCCAGCGGGCACTGGGTCCGCACCTGTCATTGGAACCGCGGACGGTGCCATGGAAGAAGCCGCATCAGGCTCACCATTCCGGCCTCACAGGCCAACGGCCGCATCCCACCGGTAGATACCTTCCAGAGACGGAGCACTCGTCGGCACCAATCCAGGGCGGACGGCTCTTTCCCGATCCCCGCCTCACCAGACGACCACGGCCCTGGGCCTCCGTCCCCGGGAATCAACGGGTTCGCCAATGATTGGCGAAGGCGGGCGGAATGTTGCGGATTCGCACTGGACACAACCAGCGAATTCGCAACTGAATGTTACCCGTGGCAACCGAACGACAAATGTCAGCAACGAGCTGAAATAATCAATTGTTTTGGTTGTCAAGCAACCAATAACAAATCTTTCTTCCTCGTCAACTGCTGAGCGATACAGGTCGCAAGAATTGGAATTCATATAAAATCCTATTAATCTTAATAAATAAACTTAAAAATCAAACACAGTAAAACGAACACTGAATTGTTCTTTCACTCTGGAGGAATATTTCTGGAATTGATCAGGCATCATCGTTGCGGCCGCCTTTGATTCTTGCACATCCAGTCCCTTGTGTTTGTGAACACATCGGGATATTCCCCATCAACATTCATCACGTCAGGAGACCGCATTGTTCCTGACGCCAGCCCACAACACAACAAGAACCGGTGTTAGTGGAAGGTGTGTTCCACGCTTGTTGGACACACAACCACATATTTGAAGACGCTAAAAGTACAGCCAAATGTATCGGGTTCCTTAAAAGACGCAAAAAATACTTTACTCCATCCAACCTGGCCACTATTTACAAGGCGTACATTCATCCCAAAATGGACTTAAACTCACATATTGCGTCCGATGCAACGGAAACTGCACTGCGCGTACTCGATAGAATGCAAAAACGAGCACTGAAACTTATTGGAGACCCAGCTATAATCAATTCCGTCGTTAGAACAATTCACCTATGTATCACGTCTGTCACTTTTCTGTAGGTATTATCACGGTCGTTGTTTAACTGAACTTGCTGAATGTGTTGCGCCCCTTCAGGCATTTTCCCCCCATACTCGTTAATATGAGAGTGTGCATCAATTCACGTTGAAAGTCAATTTCAGGCATACAAATAAACATAGAGAGTCATTCTTTAGCCGAACCACACGAGTGTGAAATGCTCTATCTGGTCATGTGATTCCTCGCCGTTGTAATGTCCAGGCATTTAAGGCCAATGTATATCGGTGTCTCTTTTCTTTATCCACTTTCTCTCTTTCCGCTCGCACTGTGCTCTGACATTTAAGGGTGCTCCAAAATTCCCTTTTGCCCGTGCGTTGTCTATGCTGAAGAGGCTGATTTGTTGTTCATGCTAAGGAGGAAAAACATACAGGACACTTCAAACACTGCTTGGGTAATTAATACATTGACTACGGAACCTGACTATCCTACCAAATAAAATTAGCACTACCGACAAATGGCTCTGGAGTGCATGCAGAGAGTGTGTGTCTTTAAGTAAAAACCCAAGAAAAAAAAGTTGACCAAAATTTTCGAATTTTTCTTTGTTAGACAATAAATCAGAACTAAAGCCACAAAGAAAGTCCTGTCGCCGAAAGGCAAATTGCACAATAGTCTCGTTATGTTTAGCTTAGAGCGCCTGCGTAGAACCAGTAAGTTATAATATAAGATAATTAAGCTAGCACTTTTTGTCTAGTATATAAATTAGAAACTAAAAATATAAAACGAAATAAAAAATGGTGCAAAAAGGAAAAAAAATTAGGATGTGTGTCTATGCTAACAAGTACAATATAGTTAATACAATTGCTTCAGTAATTAATGGCTTGAATGCACTACCGCCAAATAAAATTACAACTCTCCATGACTGCCTCTTTCCAGCATCAGACTGCTGTTTTTCTACGTTAAAAAAAGTATGACATGATTGAGCTGCTTTTGTAACTAATCCGGCAAATATTGTTAATTACAATATTGTTTGATTCCGATTTCTTTATGCACTCTTATTACTGATACAAATATCTCGGCTGGTTTCTATTGGAATTATTTGACATACCACGAAGATCTCCAATTCCGTCGCCGTTGCTGTCCTTAAACGATCTGGGATAGATCTGATAGAATGAAGCTGTGTGCCACCATTTGCCGTCGCGTACAGGCGCATTGCTATTCAGCAAGTTTTCAATCGGAACGAATTCATAATTAGCTCGAAAATTCGGAAACACACTAGAACTGGATAGCTCGACAAAAAGGACTGTCACACAGATAATCAGCTTCCAATTCATTTCGACTAAAGGAACTCACTGATCAGCACTAACGACTGCAACGACGCAGTTCACATGAATCTAGTCTACCCGTTGCGTATCACAGTTTTTATTTAAACGATCGGTTCAACGGTATTCTTCGTAATCACGTGGGAAATGAATTCGCGAATTAATTGATCAGCGATAACAATCAAGAATATAGTTGATATTTATTTCCCAATCGATTATTGATCGTAATCAATGTTTAAATAATGAAGCTACGTATATAAGTGTCACTCTTAATGAAATAGTTTATCGTGACAATAGATTACCCGACTAACAATTAAACGTCTGAACCGGCTTAATGTCGCGATCAGTATGTATTCATCTCGAACATAGACCAGCTACTGGTGACATTCGCCAGAGTAATTTTATCTACAGCTGCTCAATGTGCTGAGAACGACATATTTTTAAACTGACAAGACGGACAAACTACTTGATGGGGCAAGATAATTGAAAAGGAAGAAAAGTCGATGATAAGCGAAGGGCATTGTTGGTAACTTTTACGAGTATGATAATTTTAGTTAAATTAATTTTTGAATTGATATGGAAGACAAAGCCCTAGTATAAGAACAAGCAGTTTTATACGGGTCCGTTGATGTGATGTGATATGATAAAGTATTTTCAAGTATCGGCAGTATAAAGAGATTATGCGACTGTAGACAGGATGAGATTGTATGTATAATTTAAAAAATGCTACACTCAACGACTATAATTCATGTTTGTCGTGCTCATCAGATGAGTGCACTCCATACTTCTCGAACTCTTAAATGAACCTTCCACTGATGACTTATTATATTAATTTAGTTCGTGCTTGCCATGGTTGTGCAAATCCACGAAATCCATCTCAATGGAAACCTCCCCCTGGAGCAAATTAGAAATTACTAAAGAACAAAAATGTTTAATATACTTTTTTCCATAATTAATTAGGTTTATTTATTCACGTAATTATATAATTATTATTATTTATTAGCCACATGCCAAAAGCACTGTTATACGAGGGTTGCCTTTTATATTTCGGGATCAGAGAACAAAAACAAATATTGATCATCGAAAATCACTTTATTGTTTTTCAAAATATTCCCCATGAAGATCTATACACTTTTGCATGCGTTTGAACCACATGTCGAAGCACTTTTGCCACTCTGATTGAGGTATCTCCAACACATGCATTCTGAATGCAGCAACCGCTTCTTCAGGTGTCGAAAAACGTTGACCTCTCAGTTTGTTTTTTACGTACGGGAATAAAAAGAAGTCATTCGGTGCCAAGTCAGGACTATACGGCGGATGACCCATCAAATCGATGTTTTGGGTGCTCAAAAATCCAGTTGTCGCAGCCGATGTGTGAGAGCTCGCATTGTCGTGGTGAAGAGTGATCCGTCTTCGGCGGTTGGTTTTCCTGATTTCTTTGGAAGACAACTGGCAAACAAATGGTTGTGTACCACTCAGAATTGACTGTCCTGCATTGTTCTAGTGGTACGGTTGCGACATGTCCAGTTTTTCCGAAAAAACAGGCGACCATTTGCTTGGAAGTGCTTCGTGCGCGAACAACTTTTGTTGGATTTGGCTCATCTTGAAACACCCAGACAGTCGACTGCTGTTTACTTTCGGGCTCATACGTGTAAATCCACTATTCATCACCTGTCACGATGTCATAGACGTGTTTCGAAGCACCGCGACCGTATTTTTTGAGCATTTCTTTCGACCAATTGACACGAGCCTTTTTTTGGGCGATTGACAAATTATGTGGGATCCAACGCGAACAAATTTTTTTGACGGTCAAATGTTTATGCAATATTGAATGTATGCTGGTCCCACTAACGCCTAAGGTTGTCTCAATCTCACGATAGGTCACATGACGATCTTCCAATATTAATTCGCGCACAGCATCAATGCTTTTCGGAACAACAACTGATTTTGTACGACCTTCACGAAATTCATCTTGGAGTGAACTACGACCACGATTGAATTCACCATACCATCGATAAACACTGGTCCTTGATGGAGCTTCATCGCCAAAAATTGAATTAAGTTCATCCATGCACTGTTGCTGAGTTAATCCACGCCGAAAGTTGTAAAAAATAATCGCACAAAAATGTTGACGATTTAATTCCATTTTTGGGCCGAAATGAATCTTTTAAGTTACTGTAAACAACACAAATAGCGCTCGTATGTCAAAACGTTCTGAGTGTATATAACCTCAAAAATGTGCAACTTACGACAGAGCTGTCAATTGCCGGATTGCAACACTAGGGATGCCAAATCCCGAAACATAAGAGGCAACCCTCGTGGCCCTTCTAGTACCAAAATATATAAGAGAGAATATAAAATTAGAAAAAGATTTTTAAATTTATTTCTTATAGTGTTCGCATTCTAAAAGAGTTATAACTACCTCCAGCGGGTCCTATCCGAGCTCCAGTAGAAGCTACGACTTTTATCGCAGTAGACCACAAAATCATACCGCTATCATATACGAAAGTACAAGTTCTAGAATATTTCTGTATTCTTTCTAAAAACGATGGAAACTGAATTGCAATTTTGCGTCGTGGAGAATGCGATTCGAACCCATGTTATGAAAAGTTTAGAATCAAAGCATCAGACCATGGTCACATGTGGATGAAGATTTCTCAAGTCGCTGCCTAAGTTGCCCGATTCATACGTAAATGCCCTGGTATATACCACTGACGAATTTTCTCGATTCTCCTCTGTATTGTGTTCTTCACTACAGTTGCGTGTGTGCTATATTTTTGATTTACCACACTACTCTCCGGTAAGTTTATATGATCACATTGGGCTGAGCGACTGAGTAGGCGGGATGGGCGAAGAATTGATATAGATTCCCGGTTTACTATGTGTTACTGTTCTGGGCCAGCGCCTTCTCCGGCAACGTCTCAGCTTCTTTCTCTCTGCGCTGACTGTATTCCGGCACCAGATGGCCAAACTATTTATTTGGCTAACGTACCATACTTCCAGAACCGGACTCTGCTCTGGACGAACGGCGTTGTTGTCTTGCCTAGTACGATCACTGTATTCTCCAAATAAAACACTGGTCCTATAGTCACTTGTTCATTCTTCATTACTTGTTATGCACTGATTTTTATATGACCTTGTAGCGTTTCTAACAGATACACACACAGAACATAAGCAAATAGTGAAGAACACCGAAGGAAATTCGAATAAGGAAAAGTAGCAGCCGTATAGTTACTGAGGAGGGAGTAGTGTGACGTTTCTAACAGATACACACACAATATACAAGCAAATAGTGAAGAACACTGAAAGAAAATCGAATAAGAAAATGTGCCTGTCATATACCAAGCAATAATATAACAACACCATATCAATTGGGTGTACTTGGGTTTAAAAATCGAATTCGTACACGCGGCAGTAGCCTTATGTGTTGACTATTGGTTCAATTTATAGTGATTCTAACTGCCATAGCGTCAGTTGCATTCACAAGTTCTTCAGTATCGTCACGCACGCGAAATTGATCGTAACAAAGTTACTGAGGAGTTAGTAGTGTGTCATTTCGAATAGATACACACAATACACAAGCAAATACTGAAGAACACCAAACGAAAATCGCATAAGAAAAAGTATCAGCCGTATACCAAGCAATAACATAGCAATTCCACATCAATTGAGTGTGCGGCGCTTCCGCCAAACCCCACGGTTCACTTTCCTAAAAAAAAAAAAAAACCCCCATAACTTTCACCCAATCTCCTAATTTCACTAATGCAATCGCATTAGCATCTTAAATGCTTCACGCATTAAAGAGATCAAATCTGTAATCTAAAAACGCCCCTGGAAAAGAAAACTTCATGCATCTCTTCGCATACAATTCTCCGTAAGATTCCTTTCTTAACTTATCAGGCAGAACCCCCATTATTACAACCCAACCCCCATTGTTTCCCGCCAACGCTTTCGCATTGGCACCTGAAAACATTCCCTTCCCAAGGATAGTTAATGTTTTCAATCCATTACCTGGAAATGCCTGCAAAGAATTTTTCCTACATGGGCATTCATACATTATCAATGGATCTCTGCATTAGCAACACAAAAACCGAATTTCCAATTAGTGTAGATATTGCCACTGTAGCTCGATCCTGGCGTCGCCATAGATGCCATGCATAATTGACACAGATGGTATACACAACCGTCATTGTGTATACATCTAAATAACTTTCCGAAGACTTGCAACTATTGATTCAGCTGCAAGCGCTTCTCGCGGGAATATTTCTTTGTTTGAATCTTCAAACGATCACCGACGTCGCGCTTTGCCGTCGCGTTGGGTTCGATGGCATAAACATATGCAAACAAAAGAATCCGATTCTCCCAGTCGGCAGAGAGACGATATACGATCCCCATTCTATAAATTAAAGCAATCCCTTTTAGCATCTAATGAGTGGCTGCTATTTAGTTGACCCTCATTACCGAACGGTGCCTTAGGTCGTTTCCCCTTTGTTCTTTTTCCCTCGTTGTAGGTTCCGTTTATCCTTGGCTAAACGCATCGATAAACACGGTGATGTTTGACGAACACACTTATACACCACCGCGTCCCAGATTTCGCCTTCTATTGGTTACTGGTTAAAAGAAATTTCATTTCCTTTTCACCACACCACCAAACTCACCCCAAATGTGGGTTGAATCTTTGAGTCTTTTACCACCCACCGACCGAGCCGGTCGGTTCTCCACCACCGGTACCCGTAACCCCGCGGGTATGCGTACGTATCAAAGTCGAGTTTTAGCCGCATAATGGTCAGACGTGCGGGAATCGATCGTGTACAGTGGAGTGTTACAACCACATTAGAAGTAAAATCTTTAAAATCGCGTTGTCGCTCAAAAACAGTTTAACTAAGATTAAGCTCAACAAAAATAAATTAAAACAGTAAACCTAATCCGTGTGTTTAATTTTCCGGCAGCAGTTCCTGTGTCCTGCGTTATTTTCTGTGTTGTTCGTTCCGTATTTTGGTGTTTGGGTTGTTGGTTGTGAACAAACGTGGCGGCGTGTCGTCCTTTTACTTCGGTGTTTCACTTGGTTGAACTTTCGTGCTAGTTGTGGGGCGGAGTAGAACTCTGCGCCCATGTCGGTGCCACGACTTCGCCTCCCACAAGTGTACTTGAGTTTGGAAATCGAATTCGTACAGTAGCCTGGTGTGTTGAGCATTGGTTCAATTTTTAGTGATTCTAATCGTCATAGCGTCAGTTCCATTCACACGTTCTTCACTATCGTCACAAACGCTATGATTGCTGACGCCGACGTGATCTGTACACACAGCAAACACTCTCCCATAGTAAATAGGACTTTACTACTACGATCACGACTTCCGCATAGAGCACCGGCAAACTCGCCTGCTCCAACGTTCTCTCGCTTGCTTGCTCCTCGCCCCGTCGTTCGCACACAAAGTTGGTCGTGAAAAGTTACTGAGAAGGGAGTAGTGTGGCATTCTAATAGATACACACACAATACACAAGCAAGTAGTGAAGAACACCAAACACAAATCGCATAAGAAAAAGTATCAGTCGTATACCAAGCAATAACATAGCAATTCCACATCAGTTGAGTGTACTTGAGTTTAGAAATCGAATTCTTACTCACGGCAGTGGCCTGGTGTGTTGGGCATTGGTTCTATTTTAAGTGATTCTAACCGACATAACGTCAGTTCGAATTACACGTTCTTCACTATCGTGGCAAACGCTATAACTTTATGGAGCGCACCACAGTAAATTATGTGCACCAAAACTGTCACTTATCTCTTTACAACTCGGTGTTCCCGTGGCAACTCTTCCTGCTCTGCCGATGTGCTCGCCTTATATAGGCGCGCAGCCGTCCTCTCATTCGCAAGTTTTCTGTGTGCTGTTCTTCTTAGTAGCTGGAATCCGTGCACCCCCGATCGTTGTTTCCCAGGAACTTGTGTGCTGGCGCTTGCCTTGCCTTTCCTGGGAATTCGAGTCGAGGTGATGCATCGCCAATAGTCTCCCCTGCAGTGCGAAGCACTCCCTCATGTGACGGCCATATCATCGGTAGAACCAACACTACGACTCGACGTGCTGGTCTTCACAGTGTTCCCATGTCGTGCTCACGTCCAGGACTCTAATCCCTCCGTCGGGTCCGAGATACACACCTTGTACCTCTTCGTAGGGCCAGATACTGCTGAGCAGTGGAGAATCCACCAGTGGGACTACATCTCCAACTTGTGGGTCGGGGGTATTATATCGTCCGGAGATCCTTCTTGGCATCAGTGTTGGCTGGTATTCCTCAATCCATCTTCTCCAGAGAAGGTCCGTCAGCCGCTTCGCTGTTCTCCAGCTCGCTCTACCAACAAGGTCGTGGTCGTCGAATTCATCGGGTGCCCTCGCACCGCAAGAACGCTCCAGCAGGAAATGGTTCGGCGTGAGACTTTCTTCGTCGTTCGGATCTAAATCGAACCGTTGTGGTGGCTCTGTAGTAGCCTTTCTTTTACCAACTCCACTCTCTGCAGGTGCACTAGTTTTGACCACTTCCTTTACCACCTTGTCTGGCGATTTTCTCTGTCTGCTGTCCCGCCGTTGGTTTTGTGTTGTCAATAAGCCCATAACTCATTTGATACCTTGCCATAAAGTCATCATCGATTTTCGGATACCATGCTTTCTCCTCGGTGTCCCAAAAGAATATAGCTCCATCCTTGTCTGTGTATGTCCGTACACTATTTTCAAAACCATACGTAACCCCATTCACGGATATCTGATTCTTTGTTATCCACTGATTCTTGCTAACATTCCAACGATAATATTCATTTTCGAATTGTTCAGCATTCGTTTCCAAAGCTTTAGGAATCCATTGATTTGTTTTCGTACACCAGCGATAGTGTTCGCTTTCGTAGAGACTTGTGGGGGTTTCTCTAAACTACACGGAAAACCACCCACCATTCCCGGCCAAGCCCATCCAATCTCGACCGCCTTACAGCGCGTCAAACCAACCCCATTCCCCCTACTTACCTGTTCAGCTGCAAAGCATGTTACCACCAATATAGACACATAGCTAAACTCATTGTTCCACGCAGACAATACATAAATGAGTTTAGCTTCCCTTTTTTGCCATACGGCAACTCTTGTTCATGTCGATTAGCGACAACCAAATCCAGCCGGACGCAGTTGTCGCATCATTGCAGAACCGTTGGGAAAATTATCAAAACATTCGATTGAATCACGTGATAATATTTCCCTAGCGTTACTTCGGCTTTTCTCCAGGCACTTCATTCGCTGGGGATCAATGCTCTCTTTTTGCAGGTGAATAGCATCAGCTTAATTTTCCTCTCTTTCACAGTTCTGTCTTCATACAGATCAATGTACTCTGAGCTCACCATACTACCGAATTAAGTCAATGGGTTCCCTTCAGAACTACATTGATTCATGCACATACAACCAAATCCACCCCAAGTTAATCATACATTGTGTTTCTGTTCTCTCATTCTCTCGCTCTCTTCGATCATCAGTTTACCGATGTAACCTACCACACATCGACGGACGGGGCAATGGGAGAGCAAAAGTATGTTCTCTTTTGGTTGTCGGGTGCAAAAATTAAATTAACCAATTTCTTCCCTTTTCTAGAGTCGATTAAGAAGATTAACAGGAGGAGGTCGTTACGCCAACCACCGCCGCGTGTGCGTGCTTATGCACACGCTCGTCCGCGAAGAGTCCCTTACGTAACTAAATTAACTGTCGGAAATCGGAGACTTTCTAACGAAACACAAGAAGTGTAAAGTAATAGTGATTTAAATTGTATTTATATTGCGATAAAAATGTATCTTTAGCTGTTTTTCGTGTAACAGGCTAACGCACCTCGAGTGCCCAAGAACGTTCTACTTATCAAAATGTTAATGAAAAACTCAGCCGCGATGGCGCAACAAAATCAAACAAAACAAAAACATTTATACAACCAACCAACATCAGTGTGTTTTCTATTGTTCCTGTCTTCCTGGGTGGACTATCCTCATCGGAGCAACGTCGTTGGGAATATAAGGAATCCGTGTCGTACCAGGCACACCAACTTATACCCCCACAGATTGGCACTGTCGTCGGGTTGGCCACCATGTTCTTGCCAAGGCAGCCACCTTTCTTCGATATCACACCGCTTGTATTTGTACCAAGTTGTTGGATCGGTGTAAATAGCAACCCCCTAAATGATGTAGGATACATTTCCGCTTTGTTTTCCCAATTTGATGTTCCGGTGGAATGTACTGTACACGGAGTTGTCAATTCTTTCTATTTTCTTCTTTGGTTGCTTAGGTTTAGGTTCACATCTTATTGTTTCGATTTCGAAGTGACGTCTAACGCGCAATTCCGTCACAGTGCCACAGTTGACAAATCTCTTGCCTAGTCTCGCCGTCGGAATTTGCTCCCCCCAATTCGAGTCTCCTTCGTGCCACTTTCGCCTTCGCCTCAGCGATTTGTAGCCCTCGGTGGGCGACTTCCAACCGTGCCTCGGTCTCGGCCTTCCTCGATGACTTTACCAAGCTGCCCCTTGAGACTATGGCTCGTGCTCCTCTTGAGATTATACCTCGTGCTCCGTGCCACGCTTCGTTCTTGGCACTGTCCAAGGCTCTGTCCTTCGCGGCGAAGGGTGGCCCTCTGGTTTCCCATGGCCCATTTGCCATGGCCTTGGGGTGGAACTGCAGCCCGGATGGGCGTAAGGTTGCCGCCTCAAGGTGAATGACGACAGTATTGCAACATTTCAGTTTCCATCGTCGTTTGCATGGCCTTCGACTGGGGGCTAGCATCGGCTGGCTGTCTCAAGGTGAGCGATGGGATCGTGGGAAAAGGAAATGTGGATTTCGGACTGAATTTTTGGTATAAATAGGGAATTCTGTTGAAGGCAAAATTGTATTAGAATCTCGACCTCGAATCGAGGAGTTAACTAACCTTGGACCGTTGGCTAGATAGCGAGAGAACGTAAATAAATCGATCAATCGAATGGGATCGATTAAAGAGCTCTCGCAATGTTATAACAAGAGAAGAAGCACTTCTCTTCAAAATTTTTTGTTAACATTCTGATCTTTGGGTGCTCGAGCAACAGTAATGCAGATTCGCTGGTATACTGCTTCTGCTCAATTTAGGGCGGTGCTGATATTATTACAATGTAGAGTTGGCTACAAAATGTTTTTTTTTTTAGTTTTAGTTTAAAGTACGTATTTATTTTACAACAAAAAATTGCAGTTTTTACTTAAGATTAAGTACTAAGCTTATTTACATTTATTCTTCTTATATTAACTAGCTGCTTCTTCACAAACACTGTAAATTGTACGTCTCAAATCTGAATTTCAGCGTTTTATTAAGGTGCGGAACGATATAGTTGCCCATTTTACGATATAGTAGCTAATTTTACATATATTATGGCAATCCATTCTTTCGTTCGTTTTACATTCTAACTTTTTTCCCACATCACTCGACCAAGCAGATATACCAAATACCTGAAGAATACAATACACTTCTGTTTTTCCGCCGTATTTTGTTTTGTGAAAAGCGTCCAACTCCCGAGTATCCATCTCCAATTATACATTTATTTCAAACCCCAGAACTACTGGATCCCATGGAGGTACTGGCAGGATTCGTTTCCCATTGACCTTCTCGCGTGAGTAAACAACACAGTTCTACACGATCGCACACATACATCAGAATTTAGCCAGCAAGATTCACTTACTGGTTACCCCATAGCGAGAAATTTTCTCTCTCTTCTCGTTGGTGCTGACAAACTCACCACCGAATTTAGGGTGAATCAGAAGTCAGATTCAAACCCTCGGGGAGTCGTTTTCCATCACCCGATCGACCCGGTCGGTTTTTCTCCTGCTTCCCGTAGCGCTGCGGGACGCGTATATAATTCAACTGGAGTCGAGTTAGTGTGGATTATTTTCAGAACAAACCCTTACCGTGTTGTGAATTCAAAAGACAATTTAAATCAAACCTATGGTGAAACCCTTAAACCGTGTTGTGTCTCCAAAAGTTATAATGAATCGAGTGCATGTTGTACAAGTTTTAGGGATTTAGAGTTAAGACGAGCATGGTTATTCTAGATCCAATAATAAACACTAATTAATAATAACTACCACAACACAGTGCGTATTATTGCGAACAATTTATGGTGAACAATTTCCAGTAAACATTGGCTTACATGTTACTGAGTTTAAAGTTCCTGGGTGTTAGCTTTCATCTTTTGCCGTTCGTGGACAATTTTGGTGCTCGCATCTGCTGCGATATTCGACGGAACTATTAGTGACAACGGGAGTGGAAGTAAACCCCGTGCCGTACGCCACACATCTACTTCCTACCCCAAGTACCACATCTCACCCTCCCAATTGAAGAAATTACGAGTTTTTGAACGAAAATGTTTCCGGTTTATCATTGGCTTACACCGCGAAACCAACTCATATAGATACCATCGTAACAACGATCTTTACAACACTGCAGACATCGAACGACTGGATAGACGGATCCTAGAATTGTCGATAAATTTCATAGAAAACCTCCCTAACAATTCCATCTCGATAATAACAGACCTACCATTACGCTCCTCCAATGCGGGAACTCATTACCGCAATTGTCTGCAAATCAGGACACTCTTCACCGTAGGCAGACTGGTTAACGATCTAAACGAAGTCGTGTACCACAACACCGAATTGGCACCCAATCATTTCAAATACAGCAACAACCAACCATTCTCCAAGATTCTTACTTTTAACACAGAACCGAGTGGCACCCACCTCTTTTAAGAACATTATTATTATTATTATTTATTGGTCTGTAGGAACCCGGAAGTTCATGACCTCACCGACTCGGCTCCGCCATTGTTCCATGTCCTGTGCGCTCTCCTTCCACGTTCGATCATCCGATCCGATCTCCTCGAGGTCCAATCTAACATTGTCCTCCCATCTCCGTCGCGGCCGTCCTGTTGGTCTCTTCCCCGTTAGTTTACCGTCAAGAATTCTATGCACGGTCCTATCATCGCCCATTCGCCCTACGTGTCCGGCCCATCTTAATCTTCGCGACTTGATCACTCTCACTATTGTAGGTTTGCGGTATAGCTCTTCCAATTCGTGGTTGTGGAGTTTCCTCCATTGTCCTGACTCCTCGTCATATTTACCGCCAAATATACCTCTTAAAACTTTATTCTCGAATACGCGGAATTTGTTCTTTTCCCGTTTTGTGAGAGCCCATGTTTCGCATCCGTATAGAGCAATCGGCACGATTATGGTTCTAAAGACACGGAGCTTTATATTACGTGATAGCAGTTTGGATTTTAATAGTTTACTGGCTGCATACCAACTAGCGTTGCCGGAATGTAGTCTTTTGTTAATTTCCTTTGACGTTTCGTTTCTGGTCGTCAGTATCGTTCCCAGATATTTAAATTCTTTGACATTTTCAAATATCTTGCCCCTGACGTTTATATGTGTTCTCTGAGGTCCACCCGCTCTCGTCGTAATCATGTATTTCGTTTTGTCTTCGTTTATTTCTAGGCCCACCTCTTCTGCTGCTTGCATGATGATTTCACAGTTTTTACTTACAGTTTCGAGATTACCGCCCAAAACGGCGATGTCATCCGCATATGCGAGCACTTGTGTGACCCCGTTGAGGGATGATCCGGCCGTGTTGTCGTCTTGTACCTTTCTGATAACATACTCGAGGACAAGGTTAAAAAGGCATGGTGAGAGGCCATCCTCCTGTTTTAGTCCGTCCCAGATTTCAAATGGTTCTGAGAGGTGGTTTTCTATTCTAACTCGCCCTTTGTTTTCGTTCATGCAGATTTGAATGAGGGCGGCATATTTTTTCGGGATCCCCAGCTCAACCACAATATGGTAGAGTCTTTGCCTTGCGATTGAGTCGTAGGCTTTTTTGAAGTCAACGAACACTTGGTGAACCGTCTCTCCGTATTCCCACTTCTTTTCCAGCAGTTGCCTTATTGTGAACATCTGGTCGATTGTTGACCGGTTTCGACGGAATCCGCATTGGTGGTCTCCTAATATTTCTTCTGCGTACGGCGTGATTCTTGCCAGTATGACATTTGTTAATATTTTGTATGGGGTTGGGAGCAATGATATTCCTCTGTAGTTTTTGCAGTCAGATCTGTCGCCTTTTTTGAAAATGGGGATGACTATTGAAGTTTTCCATTCTTCCGGAATGACTTCCTTATCCCATATTGTTTTAATCAGTTGGTGGAAATTTCGAGCGGTTGCCTCTCCTCCATGCTTCACAAGCTCTGTCGGTATGCAGTCGACTCCGGGAGCCAATTTATTGCGTCTACAACTTCGTCGAAAGAAGTCTCTGTGATCTGGGGCTCGCTGTATGTACGTCTGGTACGTTTATTTGTGGTTGATGGGTACGCACATTGAGCAGGTTTTCAAAGTACTGCTTCCATCTTGTCTCGATATTTTTTGTTTCTGTCACCAGACAACCGTTTGCGTCTCGAATAAATTTAAAAATGCTGGTATTGTATTTAGTAAAATTTAAATTTAAATTTATGAAGTTAGTTTAGAATTATTTTGGCTCTCCCTCGGTAGCCATTTCTAATTGAATTTATGCCAGCATACATGCCTCTGCTGTTCTTTGCTCTGGCATTTTCTAGGATTTTTTCGATCCGATTTATCCCCCATTCGCGTTTTTTGCGTTTGAAAAGTCTCTTTGTCTCTTTCTGAATTGTCGCGTATCTTTCTGCGTTAACTTCTTCATATCTTTTTAAATGGATCAATCTGAGGCGTTTACGTTGTTCGAACTTTGCCCTGCAGTCATTGTCAAACCAAGGTTTTGACTTAGTTGTTTTTTTAAATCCTAATACCTCTTGGGCTGTTTGTTTGATTGTGTCTCTGATCGATGCCCATTTAGTGTGCACACTATTGGCTTCCTCTTCATCACTACTGTCATTCTCTAGGATGCTAAATCTATTCGTTAGTTCGTCTTGATATTCAGCCCTTTTGCGCAAGTCTTTCAGTTTATCAGTGTCGAACTTTTTGCTCGTCTCCCCTGACTGCCCATGTAGGATTGCTGCGAGGCGACTCCTGATTTTGCCCATCACTAGAAGATGATCGGAGTCGCGATCTGCTCCTCTATATGATCTTACGTCAAGGATATTCGAGTGGTGTCTTTTGTCTATGAGAGAGTGGTCTATTTGGTTACGCGTTACGCTGTCGGATGATATCCATGTGGCTTTATGGATTTGCTTGTGCTTGAACATTGTGCTTTTCACTACCAGTTCTTTTGACGCTGCGAACGTGATAATTCGAATTCCATTATCTTTTGAAATATCATGTAGGCTTTCTTCACCTATTGTTGGTTGGAAGATATCTTCCTTTCCAATTTTCGCAGTGAGGTCCCCGAAGAAGATTTTAAAATCGAATGATGAGATCCCATCAAATACTTCCTCTAGGGTCTCGTAGAACGTGTCCTTCGTTTCTTCGTCGGTAGATTCTGTTGGGGCGTGTACGTTTATAAATACATATTTGTACCATGGGCCCTGTATTTTTAGCACCGACATTCGGTCATTAATAAATTGCACATCTT
Organism: Microdon myrmicae; assembly: GCA_963931805.1. NCBI lineage: Eukaryota > Metazoa > Arthropoda > Insecta > Diptera > Syrphidae > Microdon > Microdon myrmicae. The sequence goes on along the minus strand of OZ007497.1, from coordinate 90,856,186 downwards.
TTACATGGGGCGTAATCTTCTTGCTTATGATGAAACCAGTTCCGACGTTATGTGTATCGGTACCTCCGCACACCAGTGTAAACCCCATCTACAAATCAAATCCATCAAAAACAAAATTACCAATGTATCTAAATCCCATTAAATCCTAAGCACATGTAAAAAATTGCTCCTCAATAGTATACTGGTTAGTATACCCGCCTGTCACGCGGGAGACCGGGGTTCGATTCCTCGTCGGGGAGCCTCTGGCGCAAGACTAATGACCTTGCCCGGAAAAAAAACAAATCATTATGGAAAATTTAACAAGCCTCAGGACTTGCTAAATAAGGCCAAGACCGGTTCTAGGTTGTAGTGCCGATGATGATGATGATGACATGTAAAAAAGAACTGTTTGAAGAATGTTAACAAATAACATGTAAACACTTATTATGTATCCAATATATTATAAGTTAACTGTATTACTTATTGTAACTCTTAATTTTTGGTCAAATAAAATACAGTAAATAAAAAAAAAATCCTTTTTGAAAATTGGGACACCCTTAGTGGTCTTAACACTTGCAGCCATGTATGTTGCGAAAACCCATGCAAAATTCTGAATTCTATCTTTGCTAGTGGTGATTTACTAGGATTGCGTGTAGTTGTTCGTTGTTTTGATGGGTATGTGGGGGTTGAAGTATGATGCCAACGTATGGCACAGGATCCACTTGCGTCCCCAACGATGTTGCTGCGCGAAAATGATCCTCAGAAGGTCCACGAGATGGTATTAAATAAAACTGCACCGAGGTTTAGTTGTTTAACTTAGTTTATTTTATTTGTCGATATGATGTTTATAATTCTTTATTTACACTTTAATTTAATGGGATGTACATTGACTATCATATCTTGTCGGCCTCCTGTTACAAATGGTGCCGCTAGCAAAATTCGTATTAAGATTTAATTGTACAACTTCCAATTGAAAATTGGTTACTGAATATCACTAACTCAATTCTCACTAATTAATTTGCCAAAGCACACGTTTCTAATTAAGTGGTAGTTTTAAATTAAATTCCACTCAGCAAAATGATTTCACAAGACAACTTCTTGACAACGAGACGACTCTTTACACGATGGTAGTTGAATAAAAACTCTACGCAGCGGCGTGTCCAACCTCGATGATGTATCAATAATGACTGGAGAATTAAGGGTGGAATTCTGTATTTCACTCCACACACAGGACAACCAAAAGAGACCACGCCTCTGCTCTCTCAACCTCACGCTAGTCGAAGTGTGGGTAACTTTTGTTAATAGGGAAATTGACGGACATGGAGAATGAGAGAACTGAAACATGATGTGCTGTGATCTCGGAGTAGCTTTGGTTGTGTGTTGGTATCAGATGCAGCTACTGACATGACCTACTGACCCAGTGGTACGGCTATGGTGTAGTCAGAGCGCATTGATCCGTGTAAAGACAGAATTTTAGAGGAGAGGAAAACCTAGCTGATATCACTCCCCTGCAAAAAGAGATCATTGATCCCAAGCGAATGGATGACCTGAGAAATAATCAGCGTGAGAACCAGACTCTAAGACGCTGAAATAACCCCAGCGATTTTGCTATGATGCAACAGCGTCGTTCGTTTAGACTTGTTGTTGCTAACCGACATTATGATATTTCCGATGGGAATCTCATGGTTAGCAAGAATGGAGTTGCCGTATGACAATAATGTAGCTAAACTCAATTATGCATTATCTGCATAGGATAATGAGTGTAGCTATACGTCCGTTTAAGATGTTTTACATGGGAATAACATATGAGGGAAATGGATATGTATGACGCGCTGAAAGCGGTCGAAATTAGGTGGAAATTGTGGTTGAGATTGTGCGTTGTTTCTCATGTAGAATAAAGAAAACCCCACAGGTATGTCTAGTGAACATATAGGAACCTGTTGCGTTGCACAACGGCTAACAAATATAAAGAACTTGTTTTTGGTAACTTCCCTATGTTTACTACTCTTTTTCAGTTTGGTGCTCTTTTGAAACTATAAAGGTAATCTCCTCAGTGTAGCACAATGCATAGAAATATACATTATAGCATATAAAAAATATATATTTAGTATATATTAAAAAGGTAAATATAGATTGAAAATATACGCCTGCCTATCGCAGGATGAGTGATATATTTTACTTACCATACGTGCGCCTATGAAATGGCGGAGGACAAAATAAATAGAGACAGAAAACCCGATCTGTATCAACGAAAAGTTACAGAAAACACATGCTTGACAACACTAAGCAAATCCGAAGGTAAATATCCTTGAATTTTTTAGTACTATGTGGCGAAATAAAACCCGAACGCGACGAACGTCAAACAAAACCAACATTATGGTGGATATATCGTTTTGAAGCACCAGTTACTAGACTTATTAACATTCTATAAGCAACTCTTCAGTAAGAGGCTCGTATGTTACCACTCTTGGCAAGGTATTACATTTCCCTAGAGAGTAACGAGTTTACAGAAGAAAATATGTAGTAATGCTGCACAGCTGCGTGAGCTAACTCACTTTTCATGAATAAAACTATTTTTCTCCCAACATCATTCTTCGTCGATTTCTCTGCTGGATCTTTTTGTATCCTTGTCTTATATCCCCGAAAAGTCATTTAGATTTTACTTAAGATTAATTTCAGTGCATAAACAAATTATATCACAATTGTCCCGAATGACACCAACAATTTACAATGTAACATTGCGACATATTGTGAAGTTACACCCATAAATTGTTTTTAAAAAACATATTACTGGGTTATTGTTAAGAATTCAGTTGCACACAAGAGGGTTCTTGATTAAATATCTCAAAATACAATTCTGGAGAATAGAAAAGGGGACCAGAGAGAATGAAACGACCTGTGGATTGGTCTTTATGGTGGGTGTTTTATCCTATCTTTAAAATTTATTATCATCAATTTTGTGCAATCCAATTTAAATTGTTTGTGATTGATATTAGACTTTATCTTAAAGTTGAAATTGCATGCAGTGAAATCTGATACGCTAGCATAAGAGTGACGTTTTCCGCTCCTTATCCTTATCTACGTCACCAGCCAATACTTTTGGATCCCTCCGTAAATTCGCGAGAGAACGATAACAAGCTAAAATGAAATAATGCAGTAATAAAGAAAAAAAATAATAAAAAGAACAACCATCGATAATCTCGGTCCCAGTGTGGTGCAATTTATGGGGCCAGCACTTAAAACGTCATTTGGTGAAAAAAGAAAGGAAAGTGCTTCTGCCAGAGAGCAATTATTTTTGTAGTGATAAATGAGTAGAGAGTTATTGTACATCTACTGCATTGGATATTATTCCGTTCCATGGCGTTATGGTCAATATTTTTATTAATGGCGAAGCACGAATTGATTTCAAATTCATTGCAGTTTTTTTTTTCAGTCCGTATTCGTACTGTTCGTTTTTTGACTCTTTTCCATTTTTATATTTGGAGCTGTTATGGAATTCCCTTAAAACTAAATCAATTTTATCGCAAATAACTTCGGAAATAAAATTTAACAAGTCTACATAAAATGAATTATTATGTTGCACTAAGTAAAAATAAAATAGGAGTAAACTGAAATAAGAAAATTCTTCTCTCCAAATATGTTTCCCAGTACCCACAATCAGACGATACACCTCAGTGCGCACTAAATGCTACCTTTAGATATACTATTAACACAGAGATCTATCTTGAGCCGAGTCACACAAATGGCAATATTCTGCCTATTCAAGCGTTTCCCAATCATGCATTTGGGTCCAATATACATCGAAACCTCTCTTTTATCCTCTGTTAGTTCTTCCACCGCGTATTGTTCTGGCTCATTAAATTGTGCCTCACAATCCATCTTGTGTCCGTGTACTGTGTAAAAAAACAATAGAGAAAACCGCTTTGGTAAATGTGCTTGAAAACGTTTTGTATTCTTATACATGTAAACGAGTAAATAATGAAGGCTTTATTGGAGGTTATCAATCGAACACAGATGTAAATAGTTTTGAAGGCCGTTCACTCACTCTTTTGGACGCGTGTTTCAGAAATACTCACAAAATACGTTAATAGCTACAAAAATGGTCAACGGAATACTTTAGATAAATAATTCACCCCAAACGTGCTCTAAAAAATTCCCCATTGTCGACCTCTGTACGCTTTATGATAACAATCTTTGGAATGTATTCAAAGGCACTTTGAATACACAGAAGAACCAATAAATCAAATTACAAATTCGGACTGAGCGATAGTAATGCTAATACTCTCCACTAGTTCCACCAAATCTGTGTTTATTTATTACCAAGATAATTGGGAAGACAAAGATTAATTTGGTGAAGTTTGAAAAATACATAAAACCATCTTTTTAATGCAGGAAGCAATCTTGCACAGAATTGCAAATAGATTACAAGTCGATGAAAGTATAACCCAACTTCGTAAACACCAGTTAGAAGATATAGCCCTAAGACCGGTCCTGTTTATATCAAAACTGGATTGGATTAAAGGCAAAGAAGAGAAAAAACGGGACTACAATGCTCATGTGACCACTGAGAAAGAAATACCTATTCGGAAAAAGTACTGACTGAAACAATGATACAGAATTGAAGACAGCTCGAAGAAGTATATCGCTGGTATCAGCAATGTTGTTATAAACAATCTGACATCGACTTCCGGAATCGGCTTCAGTTCTCACCGCCAATACTTCTTTTTGTGCGAAAATCAAACAAATTATAACAATATTTATATATAAAACTTTATCTTATAATTATTTGGAGTTGAATTGAATTTGATAAACACTTTGCGTTGCTCTGAAATCACACCTATTTTTAATGATAACATCATTATAACTGTACACGATTACTTATAGACTCTACCAGACATCAAGGAACCGATGAGGAAAATTTCTACTTCAATTTGTCTATCTATATCGATGTGAATAGATATCATTCCTTTTTATGACTAACTACACGTCACTCTTTTATGCTCTTGAAATTGCTTTCGTATGTGTTGGTCACAATTGAACATTTTAAGCGCAGTGCAATTCTTATTAAGGCAATACACTTCCTTTACACCTCCCCTTGTAAGAAAAAAAATCATCACATATGTGTATAACAAAAAACAAAGTCACTTCCGCCATCTATAAAATTGAGGCTGGTATAAGTTTTGTAATGTGGAAAGAATTGATTCTGACTTTTTATTGCCCATACTTACTCTGTATAACGAATTTGATATTTTCTATAATTCATAATTCAAACGATTCTCAGTTCCTACAGTTTTTTTTTACTTTATACTCAAATTGTTTTCAGTGTCTATCAAATAGATTTTCATAACAATTATGTGATTTTGTTCTGTTTTCCGAGTTTGTATTTCTTTCTTCTATCCAAACATTATTTGTTTTTCCTTGATTTAGCTCATTTGACATCACTATAACATCTAGGCTATAATAAATATCTTGGTGCAAAACTAGTAACTGAATGTCCAGTACATCCCCTCCTCCTCCTAGACCCTTAATCGACCCAGTATTACCACCATCTGTCAAACTCACTCAGCAAACCATTAATTCTTCGGAAAACCGGTATGCCCTGTCTAAATTTAGGAACAAAGTGACCTATGACAATGTAGGCCTCTATCTTGCTTTCCTCCACGATAAAGCCGACTCTGTCTGTTACGAAGGTATAAAGAAAACCAGCGTAATGGCCTCCATCCAGCATGAAGGTCTACCTACTGACCTTCCTAGCCTTCGCAGCCTGTTCATTAACTTCCATAAAATCTCGATATGCCCCCAAATAAGGTGCTAAGAGATCTCTCGGTATTTCGCCATCATATTGACAACTAAATTACCTTTCCCAATAATCAAAAGTACTTTTGACCCTATTCAGCCGCCCTTTGGTCTCTCTTATCATAACAATACACTCCCCATAACCGTCAGAATGTTAGAGGTCTCCGCTCCAAAACACATTCGACTCTGGAAAAGGCACATTCCCTCCCCTTCGGTATATACGCTCTGACGGAGACCAACCTTATCCCTAGTATTAGTAGTCTTGGACTACCCCCCCCCCCCCCCCCAATGTTTTTCGCGATGACGACGCTCATCGAGAAGGTTCCAACTCCCCATGCCGTGGAGTGTTGCTCGCCACTCATAACAAACTCACTTCATCTCTAATTGCCATCTCTTCTTCTCCCAATCTTGACTACGTTGCTATTAAAATTGACAAGCGTCCTAAGTCTCTATTTATTATCTGTTTCTATATTCCTCCCTCTCGACCCATCGTGTCATACGAACTCGCAATAGAGGTGGTAGATAACCTTGCAGAGTTAAGCAGCGCAATATACGATATCGTCGTTCTTGGCGATTTTAACCTCCCCCACCTACAATGGACATCAGCTGACGAACAAGCCTTCTACGTCTCTAACCCCACTAGTTCTAATGAACGTATTTTTATAAACGGCCTCACCGACTCATGTCTCCATCAAATTAGCAATGTCCCAAATCATATGGGGAGACAGCTGGACCTCGTATTCACAATAGACCCTCTCATGTCCTCAGTTGCCCCTAGCCCACACGCCCTCTCTACCATTGACAATTATCACCCCCCACTGCTCTTATCCTTGTATCTCAACCACGAAACCCAGCCCTCTCTACCTCCTGACTGCTTTTCTTACAACTTCCACAAGGCTAATTCCCGCCTCCAAAATGAGCATCTTAGCAAAACTTAGGTACAACCGCAATCTCCGCAATCTTTGGAACAAAAGGAATAACTTTTGGAACATTTTCCTCAAAATGCGATCCATCAAAAACTACTCCAACTATCTCGGGTCCTTTTATAAATTTTCCGAATTCTACAACTCCCTCTACTCCAAATACCTCACAAAAACACAATCCAACTTGAGCAATGATCCCAAATCCTTTTTCCACTTTATAAATTATAAACGTAAATCCGACGCCTATCCTAACTCCCTCTCTTATGGCGTCAAACGACTACCTAACTATTGCCAACCTGTTCGCATCGTTTTTCAATAAATCCTGCACAGATATCTCCTTCGAACCCAATCCGTCGTATTTCAATGATTTGCCCGAATTCTCCCTTGGTCCCTTCACCCTTCAACTTATTCAGCGTCACGTAGTTAAAGAGAAACTGAACTTACTCAAAGACGAGTTCAGCCCTGGACCTGATGGACTCCCGTCTGTATTTTTAAAGAACTGTTCCACTTCTCTTTCTTTCCCGATATCAAAGATTTTCAACCTATCCCTTTCTCAAGGGACTTTCCCTAGTATCTGGAAATCCTCCTATGTCACCCCCATACATAAAAAGGCACCTAAAAATGATATCAGCAACTACCGACCCATCGCCAAACTGTTCGAAGGGTTTTTTTACAATGCGTTACCTTTCAGTTGTAAATCCATCATCTCACCCAACCAGCATGATTTCCTTTCAGGTGGGTCGACCACAAACGATCTGATCGAGTTCTCATCCCATACTCTCCGTGCCTTAGAGAATGGCAACGAAATCGATGTTATCACCACTGATTTCAGCAAGGCCTTTGACAAAATGTCCCATAATCTCAGCCCTTTCAAGCTGTCCTCCCTATGTTTCGAACCCCTATTGATCAAATGGTTATCTTCTTATCTGAAAGACCGATCCTACCGTGTCAAATTCAGATCCTCCCTTTCCGATCCTTTTTTCCCACGTCGGGGGTTCCGCAAGGTAGTTATCTAAGCCCCCTTCTTTTAATCCTTACCATCAATGATGTCGTCTCCATTATTAACCACTCATCCATCTCCCTCTATGCGGACGACGCCAAACTCTACAAAACAAGTATCTCTCCTCTCGACTCCTCACTTCTCCAACAGGACCTCGACAGCTTCTCAACTTGGTGCCGTAATAACTGCCTGGATCTCAATGTTGTCAAATGTCACTCCATTACCTTCTCCCGCAAACGTCCACCCCCACCTCCTCGCTCCTACTTCATGCTAAACCAGCAGATTTCATACGTATCCTCAATACGTGACCTTGGAATCTTATTTGACAGGGAGCCCAACTTCATCCCACATATCGATATCATTCTTAAGGCCCACTCCGCCCTAGGGTTTGTGAAACGCTGGTCTAAGGAATTCTCTAATCCCTACGTTTCCCGTTCCCTCTACATAGCCTTCGTCCACCCCCTTCTCGAATACCTCAGCCAGTTCTGGTCTCCACACTACTCGTCCCATATCCGCAGAATCGAGAGCGTGCAACGTCGTTTTTTGCGTTTTGCCCTCCGTGGACTTGTTACGGAACGACCTTGAGTCCAGGTCCCCCCAACACCCACTACTCCCCTTTCGTTAGTTCCCCCACTTTACCTCTAAACGGAGAACAACTCGCCAAGTAGTTGATTTGCATAAACTACTTTATGCAAATTTTACTTGGCAGAGAAATTAATAAAAACCGGCGTTGGCGTCGAATAATAAAATAAAACGTCAACGGCGAAAATAAAAAATAATTCATTCGACGTTAAACTACGCACGAGGTCACACAACGGTCTATCAAATACCTTCTAGTACATCATTAAGCAGTGACCGATAAGGTGAGCACAACTACGGACGAACAGGGGAGCAACCAATCAACACCCCCTGCACCCAGTCGCCGAAGAACCAACAGCTGACAAACAGCTTCTCCAGCGACCGCTCAACGGTCTCCAAAGTAAGTCCCATTCCCTTACTAGAAAAATTATTGACTATATAAGAAACATAAAATTAATAATTACCTTTTTATCAAATAATTGTTAAAATAACATAACAGACTGATCTGGGAGAATCCTCGGATTCTTTTCCCATACACAAGCCGGCTCCATTTGATCAACTTCAATACACTTGAGGAGCGCAGAACTCTTGCCGATATCCTCTTCATCCACCGTCTCTTCTCCGGCACAATCAACTGCTCTTGCTTGCTCCCACCATCGCACTCGACAACAACCCCCGTAACCTACGAAAGCCTCGTCTCTTCTATCTGCCCTCCCACCACACTTCCTACGGCTGTAATGAACCCATTTCACGAATGCTAAGGCGGGCAAACTCTTACCCCACCTCCTTCTACCTCACATCTATTGCACTCAAACGTCGTCTTCTCTCTCCCCTCCTGACTTTGCCCCACCCACCATCTACACTCTTACCACCCGTACACTTTCCAATCATTCCGCCCCTTTATCCTACTACCCGGTCTTCACCACCCCATCACGTACAATGCCACATTCCCACCATATTACCTTTTTATTTATTCTAAATTAATTTTTGTAATCCCTAGTTTTTAAGTTAGTTCGTAAGTTTTTGCTGTTAATTTCTTTTTAACGCTTATACTAAGTGAAATAAACGAGGGTTCTGCTCTCACTAAATTACGAGGGTGGTGTACTCGCAGCCAAAATCCACATTCCACGGGAACAAGCTCTACTAGACCAATGTGATCAGCTTGATTCTTTCAATTTTCATACAGCGTATTGGTCACGTTTCGAAGGCGTTATCAAAGAGGGAATCCACTCAAGTGAGATGGTTCCAACTATCAATAGATGTTGCACATTGCAACTAGTGGCGGTGAGAATACTCCCTATAACGCCGTGTTGAAAATACATAGGTGGACTGAAAAGTTTCCGACCTCGGCGTGAAGATCGCAGCACTCGTCAATAAAAGCTAGTGAATGTAGTTATGCGTCTTTTGGCAGTTACTCACCAAAATTTCACCCGCTTTGGAAGCGTGGTTTTTATTTGACAGTCGTTTGAATGAGTCGATGTGAGTGTTTTTGTGAAAATGGACATAATTGAGTATCGAGCTGTCATTAAATTTTTGTTTTTGAAAGGCAACATTAATTACGCATTTGAGGATGTAACGCTAAACGAACCCAATGACAATAAGTTGACACCTTTCTCTCATAGGAAAGATAAAGACACTCGATAAATGGATACTCCCTGAACGAGTGCCAACAACTACGGCGCCTGGAAATCCGCGCATCGCTTAGATTAAGAAACCAAACTTTGCCGTTTTTGCGCCGGAAAGTCACCTATGATGAAAAGTGGATACTGTATGATAACCGTAAAAGACCTGGGCAGTGGTTGGATGCAGGTGAAAAACCAAAACACACCCCCAAGTACGATATTCACCCAAAAAAGTTATGGTGACAAATTGGTGGACATCGAAAACACCAATCCACTTTTCGTTTCTTCAACCAAGAGAAACGATAAACACTAGCAAATATTGTGAGGAAATCGACACATTGCATGCCAAATGAACTGAAAAGCAACCTGCGTTGGCCAATAGGCACGGCCTGATCCTTTTGCATGACAATGCTAGAAACCATACCTCACAAGTAACAAAGTGTAAAAACGGTTGCAGTTGGGATTTGAAATTGTTCTGCATCCACCGTACTCTCCCAAAACACAATAGAGCAATAATCAAAAAAAAAGGGTGGCGGTCTAATCAAGACGAGGACAAAGACAAATGTGCCCTTCATCTTGCCTCTGGAAACTGGTCATCTTGCGACACTGTGGATGCTCTACCCCCCCCCCCCCCCCCCCCCCCCCCCAACCGCATACACATTACCCCCTAATTCATATCCCCAAATTAACATTGAATCCAATGTTGAACAAAGTGGCCCAAAGGTTCAATTGGTGCATTTTGGATTCAATTTCATAAAATTCCAACATCACAACACATATCTTTATATCCATTGTATGTTTAATTAATTCCCGAAATGCAAACGCTAAAACAAATACGCGATAACCAAACCAAATGTTCTGTTATCATGAACACTCAAAAGTCCTATAAACTAAACACCACAATGCATATCTTCATATGCATCCTATGTCCAATCGAACACGTGTTGAATGAACCAAATGTCCACTTGGTTCGCATACACACAATTCCTACTATCCTTATCTCCATATGCATCGTAGCCAGATGGTGAGCGATGTTGTATTCAGTGGATTCCGAGGCAAGGTGGGTGATCTTTACTGTGGGAGAGAAGAAGTCGAAAATATGTGGAGAGTGAGGAGTGTGTGTAAGGGGGAACTGATGTGATTATTTGGGACGATAAATGGTTGTGGGAAGAGTTAAGAGAGGGTTAATAAAATGGGAACTGAGGAAATCGGGATACTTGCCTCCTGTTTAAAGGGTGGGAGGTGGAACAAAGCGAACTAGGTATGTTTGGCCTTTGGCCTACAGATTTTGAGGCGTTGGAAAGAGTGGGGTTTGGATTAAAAGAAACTCTATGAGAAGAATGTTTGATGGAGATCTCTTTTTTAAAAGAGCTGGTGACCAGGTTTACGTTAGTTAAGCATGTCAGTGCATTCATGATTAGGTCGTGTCGCTATGGACACAGCAAAATTTGATTGGTTCCGTGATCGATCACTCGACCAGAAATCACAAAAGAAGAAAATATTAAAAAAGGCTTTATCTTTAAATTACACTGGATTATATTTGACACACACTTTATCTTTAAATTTAACATCAACGGCCACTTTGAAATACTAAGAATATAACTCAATAATACCGAAGGCCAACTGCCCCAGAGGATAACTAAAACTGCGTAAAAAAAGGTACCGAAAGCACCGTATCAAAATCTTCTATTAGAAACGGCATTAAAAACATACTGTCTAAAACAGTAACAACCAACAAAAAAAAACTGTTCATGAACGATCACAGTTTCACTCTCCTCCATTCGGCATCCAACAACGGCTCGATATCAGTTTGCTGAATCTTTTCATAGATGAGCCATTTGCAGCATTCAGTGCCACTATAGGGTTTTCTGCTGCAACCGCATAGTTGGATGTTCATTGATGTATACGTTCAGGTGCTAAATGCTTGAGTGTGTTATCGAATAGACGACGTGTGTTCCTGGTAGCAGTTTTCATTGATATGGCAGTATAACGATCTTCGTCCCTATCGTTTGGCAAGAGTCACCATCTTAATTCAAACTGTAGGAATGTTCCGATTTGATTGGTAATGTGCCGAGCAGTGCATCTGATATCGATTTGTCGTTTAGAATCACTGCTGCCATTTTAACGTCACGCTCCAGAAACCAGTCTGGCATTTCCTGTTTCCTGTTTTCCTTTTATTTTGAATCTTTAATCGTTATATGCTTTGTTGCTGTACTGCAACAGGTCGGAATGGGGGTAGTAAAGGTTTGGGGCGGGGAGTAGGATGTGTGCTTTGGTCGATTAAAAGATTTTAGGAGGGGAATGCGATACGATATGATAAGGGGTCTCATATATGCATTGTATCATCATAACCTTCGGGAATCTGCCTAACAAGATTCTCATACAGTTCCAAGGCCCTAACTCCAATCGAAGTGCACGACAGATCTTGTCTGCACTTCCTAGAAATGTATTTTCCAATACAAATCTCGATGAAGATTTGTATAAAAGGGCGATGGATTTCTGATTCGAAGTTCAGTTTCAATCAGCGCTCCAAAGCGCACGTACATCATCAGCAAATAATTTTATAAAAGTAGTTTCAGAAAAATATAACTACAACGCTCAACCACGTTTTTCTATTGGACCCGGCAAATTCCCAGGGCCCCAACAACAACATCGGTTGCTACTATTCCTTCCTAAGGACCTAAGGAGTAAGCACGGTGGCGACCGTATCCAGCCTTCTTCGAAGCGATCTTAAGAGATCCCTCTTCCTTTTAAGAATAAGGAGACGCAATCCCTGAGACAAATGCTACTGCAGCTTGATAAATGATTGTATTAATGATACATATTATGTCCTTTAAGGGGGTATTCTGGTCCAGAATTTTGAAAAAATCGAATTTTTTCTTTTTATATTTTCTTATAGTTTATACTTTTAAGAATATGCTGCCCAAAGGAAATTTTAAAATTCCAATAATTGGGATTGTTACAGCTGCTTTAGCAATATTATGTCACTTGAACCTGCTATGCCCTGAAATTTTTAAACGCGTTTTTCTCGAAACAGTAGTTTTCAAAACAATACCCACGATTTTTCAAGTTCTACTGAACCGATTTACTTCACATTTAGTATATGTCTTCTTTATAGGCTTTTCTATTGCATGAACTATCCTCATCGCCAAATTTCAATGTTAACTATTTTTAAAAAATTCGAAAAACTAAAAAAAAGTGGTACAAAAATAAATTTTTTTTCAAGCAGTTGCCATTTTGAAAAAAAAAAAATTTTCAACTTTTTTTAGTTCCAACGATAGAGGCATTTCTGTAAATTAATAATCTTTTTTTCAGATTGCTAGGAGGATTGAATCGTGGGTATGGTCGCGTGGCAACTTTTTGAGATCCTCCACTTTATCAGCTGCTAACTTTTTGAATTTTGAATTTTTTACTTTCAAGTTTTTTTACTGTATTCTTGAAATATTAATAAACATCCCATAAAAAAAGGAATAGTAAAAATATTGATTGCTTTTTTTACAGCACTTCAAAAATTGCGTTAAATTCGTGCGTCTAGACCAGAATATCCCGTTAAATGATTGGGGGTCCTAATTTGCGTTTCTAGGTCTGCAATATGATCGCGAATAGTGTTATTAATGTGGTCCTCAACGTGGGCTTTTAAGCGACCAGCGCTAGGGGGAGTTAGACATTCTACCCGTTTGAGGTGGATTTTGATCGAATTAGCGCAGTGTTCAGAACCCGATGATATCTACTCAGCAAATTTTATGACCTCGTCTAGTCTCATGACCTCTTGTAAACCTTTTTTGTGATATCATCATCGGCACTAAAACCAGGATCCGGTCATGGCCTATTGTGGCAAGTCCCTACACCGGTAACCGATCCTTATCCGAGACTTGTTAAATTGTCCATAATAATTTGTTTTTCCGAGGAAGGTTATTAGCCTAGCGCCAATCTTTCTCAAGATGTCGCTGCATGCATTGGTTCACTACTTGGAGGATGCCAAAGTAGATATACAGGGGTGTCACGTGGAGACTGCATGTCAACTTGGATTGAACAGGGACAAGGATCGTCCTGGCCTTCGCCGGGTTGAAAGCAGAGACTTTGCCCTGTATGTTCGCTCCCGTATGATTAAAGGCGGGCACAAATTCATGGATTGAAAATTTAATAGAAATAAATTAAAATTTTAGCATAAAAAGCGAAGCATTAACTGGGACCCACATTCCATTGTGAATCTACACTTAATTAATAGCGATTGCACACACCTGCATTGTTGGGTTATCAATCTTCGAGGGGACAATAATGAGGAAGATTATGTTCGAAAGGTGGCGGAATGGCGGGGAATGGAGAGAGAGTGAATCTACTAAACAGAATCAGATCTGATCTCCTCGAAGGAGGACCCCTTTTGTTTTTTCGGTCTGTCTCGTCGCATGAAGCGAGTTAATTAATTTTTAACTTTTTGTTCTTTATTACTTGCAAATAAATGTTTTAGGCCAGTTATTGTATATTCTGGGGGTGGTGTAAAAGGTAAAGGCTGCGCCAGGTGTTGGGGGAAATCCATACAACACCAAAATAGTTGGGGTTCATCTAACAGCAATTGTGTGGCCGAGTAAAAAGTGTAAGTGGCTTCCGGAGTGCGCACGCAGTTATCTCTCACGGTGGTGGCTATTCGGTCAACGGTGTGTTTCTGTTTTCCACCATTTCCGGTTCTCCACATGTCCAGGGCAATTGAATGCAGCGTAACGCTCCGTTACGTGCCATTAGCGGTCACCCGACCTGGCAACGGGGCGACCACGGTGAACTTTCAGTTCTAGCTCCCGGAAACGCCTTGATTTCTATTTTAACACAGCGCACTTACCCGTAAATTCTTGGGACTTTACCAAGAGCTCATTTCTTCCTGTACTCGTGCGGGTGCGCCTCAGGTTCCAGCAATCCAAAAGAAAAACAAAACGGGATACTCCTCCAACAAAAACGTTTTTCGTAGACTTAGACTATTTTAAAACTTAAACATGGTCGTGATACATTAACTTCAATTTACAGTTTTTAATAAACATTTTCTTAAAAGAACACAACACATTTTTAACAAGTAATAAAGAACAAAAAGTTGAAAATTAATTAACTCGCTTCATGCGACGAGACAGGCCAAAAAAACAAACGGGGTCCTCCTTCGAGGAGATCAGATCTGATTCTGTTTAGTAGAACTCTTCTCTCTCCATTCTCCGTCATTCCGCCAGCTTTCGAACATAATCTTCGTCATTACTGTCCCTTCGAAGATTGATAACCCAACAATGCAGGTATGTGCAATCGCTAGTATTTAAGTGTAGGTTCACAATGGAATGTGGGTCCCAGTTAATGCTTCGTTTTTTATGCTATAATTTTAATTTATTTCTATTAAATTTTCAATCCATAAATGTGTGCCCGCCTTTAACCTTACGGAGTTCCTTATGCAATACCCCCCCCCCCCCTCCTTTTTGTGATATACAATAGCTTAAAATCGACGGAGGTTGGGGTGAGACTCTCGTTTTACCATTTAAACGCGAGCAGCACCTACGACTGGTGTTATATATGTATATATGCAACACTCACGTGTGGGATTTTTCTGTCCCAGTACGGAAGGGACGTATCCCACAACCGTTGTAGATCCTCGGTTAAGGTCCTGGTCGTAGGCTCTGTCCTTCTGGTCCTTAAGGGTCGGATTGGTTTAGCTGTGCTTTTACAGCTGAGTCTATAGTAGTCGCACCGGTGGTGTGAGAGGAGACGAACCGGGTGTTCCCAACCTCTTAGCTGTGTTTTCAATATGAGTCAATAGTATTAGCCCTGGTGGAGTGAGAGGAGGCGAACCGGGTGTTCGCAACCTCTTAGCTGTGTTTTCAATATGAGCCAATAGTATTAGCACTGGTGGTGTGAGAGGAGGCGAAGCGGGTGTTCCCAACCTCTTAGCTGTGCTTTCACGATGAGCCAATAGTATTAGCACTAATGGTGTGAGAGGAGGCGAACCGGGTGTTCCCAACCTCTTAGCTGTGTTTTCAATATGAGTCAATAGTATTATCCCTGGTGGAGTGAGAGGAGGCGAACCGGGTGTTCGCAACCTCTTAGCTGTGTTTTCATTATGAGCCAATAGTATTAGCACTGGTGGTGTGAGAGGAGGCGAACCGGGTGTTCCCAACCTCTTAGCTGTGTTTTCAATATGAGCCAATAGTATTAGCACTGGTGGTGTGAGAGGAGGGGAAGCGGGTGTTCCCAACCTCTTAGCTGTGCTTTCACGATGAGCCAATAGTATTAGCACTAATGGTGTGAGAGGAGGCGAACCGGGTGTTCCCAACCTCTTAGCTGTGTTTTCAATATGAGTCAATAGTATTATCCCTGGTGGAGTGAGAGGAGGCGAACCGGGTGTTCGCAACCTCTTAGCTGCGTTTTCATTATGAGCCAATAGTATTAGCACTGGTGGTGTGAGAGGAGGCGAACCGGGTGTTCCCAACCTCTTATCTATGCTTTCACTATGAGCCAGTAGTATTAGCATCGGAGGTGTGAATAAAAAGCCTTTTTTTATTCTTTTCAATGTTTTATTTTTCCAATACAATCAACTGCCACTAAATGTTATATATTTGTTTCTGCTGCTCTTGTTGATCTGCTACTGCTGTTGCTCGCTGCTGGTGTTCTGCATGTAGTTTGTCGCTGTTTCCTGTTGTTATTGCCAGGTAGGCTTCGCGCCCTACATTTGAGAGTTACCCTGGTCTTTAGCACTGTTCAAGGTTTGCCTCCGGCGTCCGCTTGTGGAGTTCGGCAGGTCTTACGGTTTTGAGACTTTTTGTTTTTGTTATAGTTATCGTACTTCCGGAGCCAGACTCAGCTCCGAACGAGGGGTAAAGGTGTCTTGCCCAGTACGTTCGTTGATGTGTTCTTTTTTTTACAGATCAAGGCATAGACTTCCTTGATCCTACTGGGTAACCAGGGAGTCTCAAGCACTTACAAGTATTGAACTTGGGCTTCCCCGGACCCACGTTGGGCGCCAAAATGTTGGATAAACATTCAAACACAACTTACCGGCTTCCGGCTGGCTTGCCCGTGTTCTTCGGTTTCCAGTTTGTTCGTTCGTAGATTGCTTGGGTTGTCTCTCTTGTGGCTTTCGGCTTGGTTAAGCCCGTGTGTATTAGCTCCCGACTTTGTAAGGTCCGTCCTCTTCGCTGGCCGTTGGTCCAGCGGCTTCCCAATCGTGGAGTCCGTAAATTGTGGCTTCCGGCTTTTCTTCCCGTAGTTTGAACGCTTCTTCTTTGGGACTTCTCCATTGGAACCTCGTTTCTTCCTTCGGAACTTCTAGATGGGACCCCATGAGCCGATGGTGTTCGTATAATAAGAAGACTCTTTTGCTTTTCTTTAGTTCATGCGTTTATTTTTACTTTCTTCTATTATAATTAATTTATATTACTAACGCCACACTTCGGCTGTCGGATTCCAATTCCTTGAGTGCACTGGTGCAGATACACCCCTGTTGGTGTTCTGATTCTAATTAAAGTTTTCCTAACGAAACTCTTCATTTATACACCTAATTCAAATCATAAAACCCCACATACACTCCCACGATCGTAACTGTCCTCCAGACAGCCACCTGACGCCAGTCGCAGTCGAATGCCAAGCTAACGACGGAGAATCGCAAATTTTGCAAGTCTGCAAATTCTTCACCATGAGAACATTTTGATTCACAGTGATGTGAATCTGATTTGTTCATAGCGAACGTGGTGCATGTATTATTACCTGCGCGATGATGAGGTGTTGGGTTCATTTTTTCATCTAGGTGATGAGACTGTGGGAATTGCAGAATTGCAATTCAGGTGTGGGTATGGAAATGAATGCATTCCAAGGTTATTCGTTTGGAATAGGAAAAATGTGGGAGAGTGCAAGCTTGCATTTTCAAGTATGGGGTATGGAATGCGTTTAGCAATGTGTAGACATGTGATAAGGTTTCACATGCTACACCGAAAGGATTCTATGGGTTGTAACAAGAATTATTTGATGCTACACTGAGAGAATTTTTCGGATTTAACATTAATTAATGTATGAAAATATTGTTTTTGCAGGGTTTATGATAGGGTTAATGATTATATTTATATGATTTATATTTAAATAATATATTTATGTCTATACATTTATTGTCTATATAGCATGTAAGGGTAATTTGCGTGCAGCAAAGTGTGTATACATATGGTATTGTATTTCTGTGTGTAACACAGGGAATTATTGTTACATTCGTTCCAGGATAAAGTGAAGGCATGTTAATGCATGAAGAGGCTCATTTCCGGAGGCCCGCGCAAGTGGGGTAGGGGGATTTAACGTATAATCCACCGCATGGGATTAAGTTTGCGTAAGCTTCTGAAAAAATACAATTATATTTGCCGCAACCTCCCACCTTAATAGTGAGGCTCAACTCTGTGGGTGTCGCGGTAGAATTTAAAATGAAACGAGAAAAAAAACGTCTATATGTCCCAGTGCCTGAGAGGATATAGATGCTTTAGAAAATACCCGTACAGATTCAAGCACAAGGAAGATCCATACTGCTAGTCCTACAAGGGATGTGCAAGTAACACGGAGAACATCTTAACCGAACAGTACATTTCAGGAGAAGAACAATATAGAAGAATATGTTTGCCGAGCAATTCAACGATGCAGTAGATGCAACTAGCATATGAGCGCAAATGCTAAACTGAAGCAACGGATAGGAACTTATTAGCGCATGGGCGGACAACATCTTGCAGAAGCTCCGCAGACTTTAAGAACTACAACAAGTTAGAGCAACGGCAACAGCATCAATTGCGGTAGCAATTCGGATGGTGGTAGTTGCAACAGCACCAACAACAATAGTGGTATAATTGCAGCTATCGCCAATCAAAACAGCAACAGTAACGGCAGCAACAGCAGTGTTAACAGTTGTAATAGCACAAGCAACAGTACAACTAGCAACAATAGCACAGGGCCACTAAGTGATAGTAAGATCACAAGTTGTTTGTCATTAGTTGGCCTTTTGACACCATCATCCCAGTGCAGTGTTGGTCCAGCTAGCGTTGTAAGCGCTGCAAATCCGGCCGATCTGCTGAACACCAATCAAAACAGTAAGGACGGCATTAAAAGCAACACAGCCAGTGTTGGCAGCAGCAGTAGTATTAACAATTGCGGTACTGGATCTCCTGCCGAGGATAGTGTTGTTAATGTAGTGCCCTTGGCGCTTTTGAGTCAACAGCAACTTAAGCAAGAGTTCTTTCCAACAACACGAACCAATGCTCTTGTAGTCGGAGGACGGCATAAGCTATTGGTATAGTTGACGAGACTACGCGTGCCAAATGAATAGTGAAAGCAAGGAAGAAGCAATCATGTTGGCCAATAAATATAAAAACCTTTTTTATGCATTAAGTCCAATTTCCAATCGACAAGGCGTTGAAGTCGACCCCGAATACTTCATTATAAGTCAACACACTATCTGACGGGAGTGGGACAACAGAGAAGGAATACAAAACGAAGGACGAAATATAAAAGTGTGAAGCAGGGAGCAAAACAAAAGACATTCTAGGGATATAAGTTGTATCTATGAGCACATCAGCATCATCAGCATCAGCAGTGACATCATCGAGTGGGAACAGCACAATTGAACCGGTAAACAGCGCAAGGTAGTGGATCACCAGATCAGCAAACTGAGGTTTTAATACCTCAGCAGCAGCAACCGCAAGAGCACGACACCAGCGGGTAAGTCTAGGGGAGCAACAGCAGCAGTCAACACATCAACATAGACCTAAGTAAGCCCAACTTGTTTTTTCCTTTTTTATGAAGATAAATTTAAAAAAAATTGCCTATCATCTTGGTCTGCCTTAATCTTAAAAGACCTATCTTTATAAGAAAAACTCTGTCGTTGTCCATATTGCGCACTTAGCAATCCTAGGGGAGAATTTCCACCCCTAAATAAATAAATAACCGGTAATTGAATTAACACTAAAACTCTTACGGAATAACAAATGCCCCCCCCCCCCCCCCCCCCCTATTACTGCCACTGTCCGTTGATTTCGGTAAAATCGCCAAGCGCATTTCCCAGTTTGTGCCGATATTTTCAGGCGGCCAAGACCCCCTGGTAGGCAGTAAGCTGCAAGCATTTTTGGGATGCTGCAGGATAGTAATCGAATGCCTACCTGCAGAGGAGCATTCAGCATTTTTAATGATATTCCCCACGCGATTGCGATGTGAGGCATATCTACTGACAGCCTCAAATCAACTCTTCAATATATGTGCCTTGCCATTATGATACTTCTAAATTAGAGATAAATACATAATCTTATTTTTTAAATTTTATTTTTCTTATATACAATGACATACATTTGTAGTGGTGTAACGAGCTAACCTTTGATAGACAAGATGAAATTCAAGCATGATTATAACTGTAGTATTCTGTCAGTTTAGATGTTGTCCTCAAAACAACAGCTTCCTTGGGAAGGAGAGTAATTTGATCAGTAAATGTTTTGTCTCCTTTTCTTCGTAGCGACTTGTTTGTGACGATTACGTATTCCAACTCATTTGATAAGCCCTCAAAGACCGCATTCAAGTTAACGTTCTCTACATTGTCCATTAGGTTGAGAATAGTTATATAGGTATATTCATTCCTGAGTGACCTGTAAAACAGATACCAAATTAGGTTAACTACAAGAAAGTTACTGCAAGAATAGATTCTGCACTTGCCTTTTCACAGCCAACACTGTATTACTAACAGCCTTCACTTCAGAATCGCCATATTTTATTACTTTTTCCGATCTCAAGTTCTGTAATTCCTTATAGATATTCAAATTGCTGTAAGGGATAGCACGTTCCGTTTTGACGTTAACGAGGGGATACAAATCAGATATCGGTAACCATGTTGTTGAGCCGTTAGTGAAACCGGCAAGATGTTCATCAGTCCACTGGAACGGTGTACGAGCTGGATCCCTTGACAAGTGTTCGTAAATGTCAGGATTTGAGTTACAAGCTTGCGGATCAACAGTTTCCTCCCATGAGATCCATACGTCTGTCATGCCGATTTCTTCGCCTTGGTAAGTGATGCTGCATCCTGGCAGGGTTAGTAGAAGCATGTTCAACATGTCTATACGGTCAGCGCCCAGTCGACTTCCCACACGTTTTTTATCGTGATTGCCGAACTTTTTATATAGACACTCTTCAATACTGTTCTCTTAAGAATACAACTCCCATTTTATACTTACCACCCAATTAGGAGTCCGTCCTTTTGGCATCTTCTGCAGCCAAGTGTTGATCGTTTCAGCATAACGATAGGCATCGGAATACTTGGTTAGCGAAGTTATCATGAAAAAATTGAAAGGAATCTGTGCACCTTCTACGGTTGCGTTTCCGTAGAACTGCATGATATAATCTATTGAGGAGTAGGCTTCGACCATGAGGATTCTAACCATAAACAATAGAGATTAAAAATAACAACATAATCAATAATTTTCATACACACCGATCATCTCCGCCGTACTCTGCCTTGAATTCATCCATGACTTTTCTCCATTCGTAGACCATTTCGATCGTCTCAGGTTGATCAACAGTGTATACGTGTTTAACATAGTTATAATCATCTGGATCGGTTACTGATGGATTACGCGGCTCATCAGGATAATTTCCCTGCGTATCTGGAGCTACTTCGTATACAAATGGAACAGCATCAACACGGAAACCATCAACTCCTTTTTTCAACCAAAATCTTAAGATTTCCTAAGTTTGTAAACAAATTGTCAATGAGAGAACAGTCCGGATGGGAATTGAGTATACTACCTTTAGATATTGCTTCACTTTCGGCTCGCGGTAATTGAAATCCGGTTGTTTATCTAAAAATTGATGTAAATAGTATTCTTGACGTTGTTCATTCCATGTCCAGGCGCTTCCACGGAAAACACTCATCCAATTAGTTGGAGGCTGTCGTGTACCATTGACCAATTTTCCAGGATGCCAAACGTAGAAGTTTTCGAACTCTGGATCACGAGTAATTGACTTCTGGAACCATTCGCATTCGTCACTTGAGTGATTTGGCACGAAATCTAAAATGATCTTTATGCCTAGTCGTTTGCTCTCAGCGATCAGCTCTTCCAAATCCTCCATCCTTCCAAATATCGGATCAATTTGAGTGAAATTCGCGATATCGTATCCAAAGTCTGCCATTGGAGATTTAAAAATTGGTGACAACCATGTGGCTGTGATGCCGATTTCTTTTAGGTAAGGAAGCTTATCGGTTATTCCTGAAATGTTATAAAAGAATATGGTCAATATTAGTAGGTAGTAGCCGTGAAAAAATGAGTAAAAATAAGAACCCCGGATGAGGACACGACACGAAAAGTTTACTACCTACCGGCTGCGCCAATTCTTATATTTCAATTGCACAATAAGATTATGGAATACGTAAAATTAAGTAAAATTACCAATTGATAAAATGAAACTTTCAAATTGCGGGAAATATTGTTATATTCAAATTGCAGTTTGGCCTTCCCTATTCAAAAGTATATACGTTTTGTGGTACTCGCGTGACCGTTGTTCTCTGCCACCTGATACTGCTGCAGAATCGCTGGAAGTAATGTTTTTCCTGGATCCAATTCTCTCCCTCTTAGCTAGGATACTAACGACCCTACCGGGTGTTGCTTGTTTACAATCGATCCAATTGATCACCATAAGAGTCACTACAACATATTAAGTTTGCGTCCCGTGATTGCATAGATTACTCAGACAGCTCAGTAACAGTGCCGGACACGGGCACTGTTTCACTTATATCCCCAACAATTGTTCCGCCGAATACACGTTCACAAATATTCAAACACCAAGGAAAGAGAAAGATAAAAAACACGCTGAAGGTTGTTTTGTTGTATAGTTTTCTTTTTTATTTTTCTTATTTTTTTGATCTATTACTTTACAATTCTCAGATTGCCGTAGGCTTTTATAAGTAAGATGCGATTGTCATTAGGTTTGGTGATCACAATATTAAAGAAAATCTCTGTATATTAAAATAACACTTGGCGTGGACAACCAATAAATCCTGGATATTTGGTATCAGCGATGTCGACAGCTTTGCCACGAAATGGAATATCTAAAAGAAAGTTCCGTGGGGATCAACGGAAATATGTGCCTGGCGGGAGGTTGTTTTAGTCGGTAATCGAAAACCTGCAACGTCGTTTTTTCCGTTTTGCCCTCTGAGGATTGAATTGGGAAAATCCTCTGATTCTACCCCCATATACAAGCCGTCTCCACCTAATTAACCTTAACACCCTTGAAGAACGCAGAATTATTCTGACATCTTCTTCATCCCCAGTCTTCTCTCAGATTCAATCAACTGCCCAAGCCTGCTCTCCTCCATCACGTTTTACACTAACCACCGAAACCTGCGAAACCCTGGTCACTTCTATTTGCCCGCCCATCACCCTTCTTACCGCTCTAATGAACCTGTTTCGTGAATGCTGCGCTGGGCAAACTCTTACCCCACCTTCTTTGACTTCAATCTCACCTCTCCCGCTCTTTGCTGTCCTATCACTTAGACTATTGTCTATCCATCTTTGTTTAGTTCCCCATTCCCCAGTTTTTAAGTTACTTTAAAGTTAATCTTTACTTTCCTGATAACTGGTCCTTTAATTACACAAACAAGGGAACGTACTAACTCAATGTATTCGTAACTACACAGATAAACTCATTCAATCAACATTTAAAAAGCTTACCGGTTCTCATAATAATTCTCTCCGTGAACACATTGTACATAAATTGAACAATTTCAGGGGAGAACTTTCCGCCTTGTAATCCATTGGGAAATCAGTACACCTCGACGCTACCCGATCCTACATTACGCGCAGGTCCCTCATTCCGTGATGAATTTAAGGACGCACTCTTTTCGCTACCCTCCTTGGAAAGTGCTTTATGACACTTTAAAACTTAGGTAAAAATTCCGAATAGTTCTTGATCCGAAACTTCCCTATTTTCCGAAGTGCAAGACGTTGATCCATTGTGTGAAACACACGTGTCATTAAAAGGTGTGAAGTCCACGTGACAAACTACTTTTATTATTTTAATAAAAACTAATAAAACAGTGAAAACAGTGAAAACAACAACATTACGAATGCTGGGCAACGGCCCCAGTGTTGAGCAGGAATTCATCATAGAGCGCAAAAGAAAAGCCACAGACATTTTACTTAACGCAAAAAAGAAACCGACAGACATGGAAACACAAACTATTGACTACCAAAAAAAGTATCTAGAAGCCGTAGAATACATCAATACACTTAGACTAGAGATGAAGCAACTCCAGGAGAAAATTCACTCCTACAGGCACCCACTAAAAACAGCGATGACGTCTGCATGGAAAAAACGCCTGCTCAACGCCCAGGACTAGCCCGATCATCAATCATTGTCCTCCAAAGCACCATCTCCCCAACAAAAGAAGACAGCCGGGAATCAAATGTCTAACACACGATGTCACAACTAATCTTCAAAACCAAAGCCCGGCGGTTTGTGCCTCTCTCGACATATCTAAAGCATTCGACGTGTTTGGATCTCAGGACTACTTAATTAAATATTTGGATTAAAGACCCACATCACCAAACTTCTCGCTTTCTACCTCTCTGGTAGTAATTCATGAGCAAAATAAATTCTTCTTTCTCCCGATCGTATAATATAACCGCAGGGGTTCCGCAAGGGTCGATTCTTGGACCACTATTACGAGGGTGGGTTGAAAAGTTTCCGACCTAACAAAGATACAAGACATTTTTTCTTAAAATGTATTTTTATTGTTCTACATAGTCTCCTTGTAACTCTACACACTTCTCCCAGCGATGCACCTATCTCTCTAACCCGTCCAAATAGTACTCGCCGTTTTTCTCTACAAACTGTTGCCTCCTCATTCGAGGAAAATCTCTGTCCTCCAATGGGCAATTTTTAGATTAGGGAACAAAAAGAAGTCACGTGGGGCTAGATCTAGTGAGTAAGGCGGATTTTGGCGGTTATGTTGGTGTGTTCCGCCGAACACTGTTTACCGCAGAAAAACACAACGAATCAGAGCGAATGCTGTGCTCTGCCAGCACTGTCCACGAAAACAACAAAAGACACCGGAGCGAATGCCGTAACTAATTAAACACCGAGATGGTAGTTTTGTTTTAATCTTTGTTTTTTATTTTATCACTACTTTATCTTCTAGGACACAATATTCCTTTAAACCTGTTATTATAATAGTTCGGCTAATATCTCACAGAAAACACACAAAACTTCCGACACCTCTCGAACCGTATTTCTACTTTAAGATTCTATTTTGTTCTGATTTATCGCACATAGGCTTTCACGATCGCTTTCCGCACAAAAGGTAGCAACGTATATCAACGAGGGTATTTATCCGGCGCGCGTTGAAAAATCGAATATATGATTTGATGTTGCCGTCGGTGGCAGTTTAGCCAAATACTTTAATTACTCGCGGAACTTAGTGTACGTTGAACTTTCAACTTCTGTACGGCGCGGACTGACCTCGTCTAAGGGATTCTGTAACTGTACTCCTTTTCGTCTCGTTGACGATTCCAAACTCTCTGCCTGAAGGATTGTCTGTATATCACCGAACCCCCTCTTGCAACCTATCGGATACTGTTTTCCCAGTATCTGTGTTTTTTGTATCTGCAGTTGTGCAGACACATTTTACTGTAAGGAGAAAATTCTCACTCATACATAAGGAAGCTTCACCGTCGTTGTTGACGGTGGATTCTATTCCCATGCTGCTTGTTTAGGTCAACCATCTGGTGTTGACGATCGCCTGGACGTCTAGTCCGCTGGTATCTATTGGATTTGAGATCCAAGAGAATTTTTCACATGGTGTGAAAAACAAACATTCCGCTGATGCATTTCTGCTTGGCGGACAGTGGCAACGGGGCAATGCTGTGCCGTATTTATTTATTGCAGCTGGCCTTCGTAAAACTCCAAACAAGGTATTGTTTGGAGTTACGTGGTGCTTGGTTTTTCGCGCCATCTGGGTTTTTACGAGGCTAAGGAATGCGCTCCTTTGTTCGCGGTGAACATTTGGGTGATCTGATGTTTAGATCAACCGCACCGCGTCCGTTGGTCGGTTAATTGTTTTAATTGTAAATCCCTGCATCTCGTGCAGATGTTCAGGGTTGCCGACTTGAGGTGCTGGCATTCACTTCGCTTGCGATTGCACACGTCGAAGGATGCATGAATGTTTCTCCTTGTTTCAGGTCGTAGGTTTGGAGCGTTTAGCTCGGTATTAGAGGCTTTGGGGGCGTTAAGTTCCTTGCCTTCTGGTGTCAACTCAACGTTGGGTTACTGGCGGCCCCCGCTGGGCTTGGGATGGCGTCTGTGGACGTGGTGTTGTCCAGGTAGGTGCGTTACCTCAAGTTGGTCTGGACTTTTTCCTGTGGGGAATTTGTACGTTCGCCACAGGACTCCCCCCTCAGTGACGTAGTCACGATAAGGAAAAGGTAGGAGTATGGAGGGTGCTGTTAAAGGTCGGAGAGTGCTCCTTTCCATCGTGATCGGTGTTTAGGCGGTAAAGGAGCGAAAACAATCGCGTTTGTTGTTTCCTTGTGGGTGTTAGTCGCGCTTTCGTTGTTGGTGGTTTCGGTTAGTGGTTGCCGTAAGTTGAGAATCCTTGCGGCGTCTTCTTGGGCGCGCAGATCTCGAGCGCGTTGCCGCGTTATCGGTCCGTGCAGGATATCCGATGCCCCACGAGCAACCATTTCGCGAGGGTTAGGTTGATTCTCAACTCTTACCGTGCCTGGTGTTTCCTGGGAGTGTGGTGGGTCGTACACTGGGCGGGTTTCGGCTGCCGCCAACGGTTGATGGTGTACCTCTCCTGGCACGGTATCTGGCGGTAGTTCCAGGTGGCACGGCTTCAATCTCTCGACACTGACGGTGTACGGCTTTCCGTCGATGTCTACGGAGAAAACTCGGTCGTTTATTCGCGCCAGCACCTTGTATGGCCCTTCGTAGGGCGGTTCTAGAGGTTTCCTAACTTTGTCCACCCTGATGAAGACGTGCGTGCAGCTGTCCATATCTGGATGAACAAATAACCTCTTGGAACCGTGTCTGGCGACCGGCGTTGCCCTGACCTTACGCATGAGTTTGCGTAGGTTTTCCAAATTTGGCAACTGTTCGAGCGGTGGTTCTCCATCGGCGAAGAACTCTCCTGGGAGGCGCAGATTGGTTCCGTACGTCAGATCTGCTGCTGAGGCTCCCAGGTCTTCTTTTATGCTTGTGCGCAAGCCTAAAAGAACTGTTGGTAGTGCGTCCAGCCATTGATTGTCGTCATGACACATCAGTGAGGCTTTAAGAGAGCGATGCCAACGTTCGATCATCCCATTGGACTGTGGGTGATAGGCTGTTGTGTGGCTTTGCTGACAGCCGAGTAGATCGGTCAGCTGCTTGAAAATCGCCGCCTCGAACTGTGGTCCTCGATCGGCTGTGAGGGTAGCTGGGACGCCGAAACGTGTGACCCAAGTCGAATAGAATGCTTTGGCTACATTCTCTGCGGTCACTGTTCGTAGTGGCACTGCTTCTGGCCACCGAGTGAAGCGATCGATCATCGTCAGGAGGTACATGTAACCTCTCGACGGCGTAAGCGGTCCCACAATGTCGATGTGTACATGGGCGAATCGTGCCTCGGGGAGCTTAAACTGTGCTGGTTGTAGCACGTTGTGTCGATCGACTTTGCAACGTTGACATTGCAAACAATTACGTGCCCAATTTGTGATGTCTTTGGCCATATGTGGCCAGACGAATTTACGTCGGACGGCCGCAGCGGTTGCGCGTCCGCTTGGGTGGGCTGGGTTATGGAATGTTTCGTACACATTCCTTCGAAACTTTTCTGGGATGTAGGGGCGAGCTGTCCCCGTCGATACATCACACCAGACTTCATCGTTTGAGTCGTTGAAAGGAAGTTTACGCATAACTAGTGCTGTCTCCGCTTTCAATAGGGACTCGAGTTGATGGTCCTCTCCTTGCGCTTGTGCCAAGTCGGCATCATCGATTTGCGCTCGGAGTTTAATCGCATCGATACGCGAAAAAGCGTCTGCAATTACGTTGTCAGCACCTGGAACATATTCGATTCGGGTGCTAAATTGCCCGATGAAATCCAGGTGCCGTTCCTGTCGTGGAGTTGAACTTCCCGCTTTCTTTCGGAAAGCGTACACCAGTGGTTTGTGATCAGTTTTGATCGTCAACTGGCGTCCTTCGACCATGTGCCGGAAGTACTTTACTGCGGAGTAAATCGCTAGTAACTCCCTGTCGTAGGCACTGTATCGTCGCTGGGTCGGGTTCAATTTTTTTGAGAAGAAGCCCAGCGGTTCCCATTTACCATCGCACTCTTGTTCGAGTACGGCCCCAATTGCAGTGTCGGAAGCGTCACACTGTATGGACAATGGGGCTCCTTCGATGGGATGTCGAAGTAAAGTTGCGTTCGCCAGCTGCTCTTTCGATAAGCGAAAAGCTTGATCAGCTGACTCGGTCCACTGAATCGGTCGTTTGTCGTTTCGTTTGGCTCCTACTAGGTATTCGTTCAGCGGAGCCTGGACCTGTGCGGCGTTTCGAAGCGTTGGGCGATAAAAGTTTAACATTCCCAAGTAACGCCTAAGTTCTCGCACATTCTTGGGGCGAGGAAACTGCATTAGTGCTTCCACCCTGTCTTGTAATGGGCGGACGCCTTGGCCATTTATACAATAGCCAAGGTACTTGACTTCCGATTCTCCGAGGTGGCACTTGTCTGGATTGATTACCAGGCCGAATTCTCGGAGGCGCTCGAACACTTGCTTCAAATGGGAGCGATGTTCGCTCATGTTTTTCGATGCTATGAGTATATCATCGATATACGCGTAGCAGAAGTCAAGTCCGCGGAGAGCTGAGTCTATGTAGCGCTGGAACGTTTGCGCTGCATTTCGGAGACCGAATGTCATCACCTTGAACTCGAATAGTCCAAAAGGTGTAGTTACCGCGGTTTTGGGGATGTCTTCGGGGGCCACCGGAATTTGGTGGTATGCCCTCGTGAGATCGAGGGTCGAAAAGATTTCGCAACCCTGCAGCTTATAGGAGAAATCGTGCAGGTTTGCTATCGGATACCGATCGGGTGTCGTCACCGCGTTCAGCATTCGGTAATCACCGCATGGACGCCACTCGCCGTTGCTCTTTTTGACGAGATGGAGTGGGCTCGCCCAAGGGCTATCGGATGGCTGGCAGATTCCTAAGTCGAGCATATACTCGAATTCTGCACGAGCCTCACGCAATTTTTCGGGAGCCAATCTGCGCGGGCGTTGGCTCACTGGGGGGGCGCGCGTCTCAATGTGATGAAAAACGCCGGCTTTTGCGCGTCGGGGATTACTAAGCGGAACTGTAATGTCCGCAAATTCGCGCAACAGATCGCTGAATGGACCGTTTGCGGTTGTGCACGTTAACGTCAATGCCTTTCCCGCCTTTGCGTTTACTGGCTGAGAAAGAGACGTTAACGGGTCCATCAGTCTATTACGTGCTACGTCCACTACTAGTTTATAGTGTCGCAGCAAGTCCGACCCTATTAGAGGGTCGGTGACATCGGCTACTACGAAGTACCATCGAATTGGTCGACGTAGGCCTATTTTTAAAGTTATTAACTTCCTACCGTATGTCTTGATAGGGGTATTGTTCGCGGCGAACAATTTCAATTCCTCCGGCAACCGAGTGGCAGGTGCGTACGAGCGAGGAAGAACGGAAATATCCGCACCTGTGTCAATTATGAAGTCCATGTTTAATTTTGAGTCATAAATTGACAAGCGACTTATTTGGGGATTGCCGGCCGTTTGCGCTTTTTCGTCGGTCGGCAGTTTTAGTTTAAAGAACTAGCCGGTAATGCTGGGTTTTGTGTCCAGTTGCAGGGCTGCCTGCAATTCCTGGCCTGCGCTCCAAATCGATGATGATAATAACACCTGCCGAAGGTGTTCTCATTGTTTGGCGTGCGTGGTCTGCTATGCTGACGCCTTGAATTGTTTCGGGACCTGTCTCGGCGTCGCGATCTGTCACGGCCAGCCCGAAAATTGTTCCCCATGCTGAGATTATTTAACTGCGTTTGCATTTGCCTAATTTGCACTCTCAAGTCTTCGAGTTCGCTTGGGTGCGTCGCATGGGTATATGTGACCGTGGGGGTTCGTGGCTGGGGCTGGGGTGGAATTTGGACGTGCGTCGCCGCCAGTGGAAGCTGGAGATCCGATCGGGATCTATCTGTGGCCATGACTGCCTCGGCGTGTCGCGCTAATTCGTCGAGGCCAGATTCGGCTAAAGGCGCGCCGATTGCCTGAACGTATTCTGGCAAAGACTCTCTGAATATAGCCGTTAAGGCTGTTTCGGACATGTCCGTGCCGGCCAGTGCACGGAAATAAGCGGCGCGCTGGGATGGTCGCATCCCAGAGGTGTCGGCCGATCGTAGCAAACGTCGCAAGCGATTTTGTGGCGATTCCCTATAGGCATTAATCACCATCTCCTTGAATGCTGTATATGGTAGTGGAGATGGCGTTTTAATTAGATGCTTCGCATACGGGAGCAAGACAGGGTCTAAATCGCGGGTTGCTAGGAGAAATTTCTCCTGTTCGCCGGTGATGCCTTCGCAGGCAAACGTTTGTTCGGCGTAACCGAACCAAAAGTCTGGGTCATCGGACGTGAAGTCCGGTAATTTAATGTATCGATTCGAACGATGGTCCGCTTGTGTTGCAATATTAACTTCTTGGCGGAGGGCTGCGGCCTGCGACGTCGTTGGGGAAGCTTCGGCATTGTTAGCCATTGTAGCTTTAAAAATTGTGGATTTCGACCTGGTCGTTATCGTTGACTTCGGGAGATTTCGCGTCGATTTTCTCTGTGAGGGAGCGATTACGTTTCCCCTCAACGTTTTTACTTTCTGGATCGCCGCCTGCAACCTCGTGGTTGTCATTAATTTCCAGGGGTTTCGCCCTGTAACTCGGTCGCTCGATGCGCGAGTTTTCGTTTAAATTAGTGGACGCGACGAAACAACCTGCTGGGTCCGAAGATGGAGTCAGGGAAAAGGCCTAGCACGAAAGGATGCTATCTGATTTCCAAAGATGATACAAGGATGGGCCTACACCAGCGGATATTTTGGGTAATTCGACGGTGTTAGTGACGGACAAGAGAAAGCTTTCAGTCTGGAAGAGGTCAAGGAGTACGAGGAGGTGAGGACTATCGAAGTTTTTCGCGAAGGCGCAGCTGTTTCTGCGTTGCCTTTATTGCGGCGATCAATTTCGCTTTATTTCGCGTTTGTCGAGAAAGGAGAAAAAGGAAAAAAAAAGGTTGTCGAGAGTGTGTGTCGTCGGTTCGCGCTCTGAGGGAGCTTACAAAATTTTAATATTATTTTTCTTTACTGTCGTACTTATATCGTGGTGTGGCAAATATTTTAGCCCCTAAAGTGACTCAGAAGGAGTTTACAAAAATCTTTTCTTGGCACCCTAATAATACCTGTATTCAAAGGTGACTCCGAAAGGAGCTAATTCGCCGAATTTTATTACCACCTCGGGCTCGGATGGAGCTTCACAATAATTTTTATATATTATTTTTCGTTTAAGTAAACCCCTATTCACTATTCGAATTCTCTGGGTTTATTTTTCTTTTACTATCGCGTTTACAATAGTTAATCGTTGAATGCTAATTGGATTATTAAACTTTCTCAATGTAACAATTATTGTCCTACGTATCTTGTCTTGATTTATACCGATTTAACCAGTTACATGATAATTTACAATTTAATTGGGTTCTTTCCACATTGCTTAGAAGTTTTTATTACAAATCCAGAGTTTTACAAATGTTTTCGTCTTAAATTCTTGCTCGGAAGGAGCTTTATAAATTCACTTTGGGCTCAGAAGGAGCTTTCACAAGAGAGAAGAAAAAAAAAATTATGCATTAAAAAAAAAAAAAAAAAAAAAAAAAATAAATAAATAAAATATATTTAAAAAGAGAAGAAAACAAATTTTTTTTAAAAGACTTGCGGTTTTTTTTTTTTTTTCTAAGGATGTCCTCTGGTCCGTGGTGTCGTGGTGATCTGCTATTCGCTGGGCGTCACTTGGGGGTGTTTACATCACGTCACTGGCACTGTCTGTGTCTTTCCTTTGCACTGTCTAGTGCTAAGTTACCGGAACTGTTTTATTTTCACGTGTGCTTATACTTTTTTACAATTGGTTTTTACGCGGTTTACCGTTTTTAAATTGTACGTGCGTGTTCTTTTACTCGCGTCGCGGTCACCACTTTGGCGGTTATGTTGGTGTGTTCCGCCGAACACTGTTTACCGCAGAAAAACACAACGAATCAGAGCGAATGCTGTGCTCTGCCAGCACTGTCCACGAAAACAACAAAAGACACCGGAGCGAATGCCGTAACTAATTAAACACCGAGATGGTAGTTTTGTTTTAATCTTTGTTTTTTATTTTATCACTACTTTATCTTCTAGGACACAATATTCCTTTAAACCTGTTATTATAATAGTTCGGCTAATATCTCACAGAAAACACACAAAACTTCCGACACCTCTCGAACCGTATTTCTACTTTAAGATTCTATTTTGTTCTGATTTATCGCACATAGGCTTTCACGATCGCTTTCCGCACAAAAGGTAGCAACGTATATCAACGAGGGTATTTATCCGGCGCGCGTTGAAAAATCGAATATATGATTTGATGTTGCCGTCGGTGGCAGTTTAGCCAAATACTTTAATTACTCGCGGAACTTAGTGTACGTTGAACTTTCAACTTCTGTACGGCGCGGACTGACCTCGTCTAAGGGATTCTGTAACTGTACTCCTTTTCGTCTCGTTGACGATTCCAAACTCTCTGCCTGAAGGATTGTCTGTATATCACCGAACCCCCTCTTGCAACCTATCGGATACTGTTTTCCCAGTATCTGTGTTTTTTGTATCTGCAGTTGTGCAGACACATTTTACTGTAAGGAGAAAATTCTCACTCATACATAAGGAAGCTTCACCGTCGTTGTTGACGGTGGATTCTATTCCCATGCTGCTTGTTTAGGTCAACCATCTGGTGTTGACGATCGCCTGGACGTCTAGTCCGCTGGTATCTATTGGATTTGAGATCCAAGAGAATTTTTCACATGGTGTGAAAAACAAACATTCCGCTGATGCATTTCTGCTTGGCGGACAGTGGCAACGGCGCAATGCTGTGCCGTATTTATTTATTGCAGCTGGCCTTCGTAAAACTCCAAACAAGGTATTGTTTGGAGTTACGTGGTGCTTGGTTTTTCGCGCCATCTGGGTTTTTACGAGGCTAAGGAATGCGCTCCTTTGTTCGCGGTGAACATTTGGGTGATCTGATGTTTAGATCAACCGCACCGCGTCCGTTGGTCGGTTAATTGTTTTAATTGTAAATCCCTGCATCTCGTGCAGATGTTCAGGGTTGCCGACTTGAGGTGCTGGCATTCACTTCGCTTGCGATTGCACACGTCGAAGGATGCATGAATGTTTCTCCTTGTTTCAGGTCGTAGGTTTGGAGCGTTTAGCTCGGTATTAGAGGCTTTGGGGGCGTTAAGTTCCTTGCCTTCTGGTGTCAACTCAACGTTGGGTTACTGGCGGCCCCCGCTGGGCTTGGGATGGCGTCTGTGGACGTGGTGTTGTCCAGGTAGGTGCGTTACCTCAAGTTGGTCTGGACTTTTTCCTGTGGGGAATTTGTACGTTCGCCACAGGATGGTCACGCAGTTCAAACCGTAATTCGTCGATTTTCACCATGGCAACCGCTGGAGTGTGAGACGGCGCATTATCTTGGAGGAAACACGGTTTTCTTTTTATGCAAATGTTGCTGTTTTTCCGCAGTTTCTGCCTTCAGTTGGTCAGGTAATGATGCGTAGTATGCTCCTGCAATGGTTTTTCCTTTTGAAGATAATCGATAAGATAACTCCATGACTATCCTAAAAAAAGAGTCGCCATCACTTTTCCCAGCCGAAAAAAATCAGTTTTTGCTTTTTTTGGAGCCGGTTCCCCCTTTGCAGTCCACTGTTTTGACTGTATTTTTATTTCGGGCGTATAATGGTGTATCCAAGTTCATTGTCCCGCCCACCAGAGTCTACCGAGCTTGATGTTTCGTACAACATTAGCTTCAAGGTAGTTCGCGTGAAACTCATGGTCTTAGCATCTCCGGGATCGTCCTCCCTCACATACGGGGTCAACAATTCTCCTTAAGACCTTCCTCTCGAACGCGGCCAAGAGTTCAGAGTGCCTTTTATTGAGCACCTAGGTCTCCGATCCATACATGAGTACTGCTAAGACCATGGTCTTGTACAGTAGTAGCTTGGATGTTCTCGATAAATTTCAGGATTTAAAGAGCCTTGATAGACCATAGTAGGCGTTGTTGGATTTGATGAGCCATCCGAGTATTTCTTCTTCCATATTGTTATCGGCTGATACTATTGACCCAATGTAGTTAAAGGATTGCACTACTTCAAATTCGTGCTCCACTACCTTGATAGTTTGACCAACGTTAGGTTTGCTCTTTGCAAAAGTTGCCACCGTGTACTTTTTGTCCCCCATTAATATCTCTCTCACTTTAATTCGGTGGGCGTCTAGCACCATTTGGTGAGCTTTAGGGATGTTATCGTCAGTTGTTAGAGTTTTTGATGTCCCGAACGTTAATCGTCTCCCAAGCTCTCACGGCCACGTTTAAATTCAGCTGCCCAAAATTTCACTGTGGTAAATGATAGTGCAGAGTTCCGATACACAGAGTCCAACTCATCTTTGATTTGTGTAGACGTATTGCCTTTCAAAAACAAAAATTTAATGACAGCTCGATACTAAATTTTGTCCATTTTCACAAAAACACTCACATCGGAAATTTTGGTGAGTAACTGTCAACATCATTTACATTCACTAGCTTTTATTGACGAGTGCTGCTATCTTCACGTTGAGGTGGGAAACTTTTCGGGCCACCCTCGTATACCTCATCTATACTTCACACATACCGCAGCCTCAATCACCCAATACCGTAATGTTGAATTACGTTGATGGTACCCTAGTCTACTCCAGCAGCAAATTTGTAAAGGAGGCAAGAAACGCCATTAATAACTTCCTCCCAAATCTATCAACATACTTCAATATATGGTAAATTCGTCTAAATCCTGATAAAACCCAACTTATAGTGTTTAAGGGTAAAAATGGGCACTGCACAAACAACACAAGGCGCACCCACAACAAAATTAGACTCAAAATAAATAACACCCAGATAAAACCTTCAAAACTTTAAAATATCTGGGAATAACCTTTTCCAATGACCCTTCATTCTCCACCCACATTAAAAATACTTTACGTAAAGACACAATGCAACTGAATCTCTGTAGAAGAGAGATGTGGAAACCTATGGTTCTCTCCCACAAAGTCAAACTGCTCATCTATAAACAAATAATCAGACCCACACTCACATATGTGTATCCATTGTGGCATCATATAACACCAGTCCAAGAAGAGAAGCTAAGCACTTTCGAAATAAAATGCTTCAGGCAGGTCACTGGCCCCAACCGACAACCCAACTCTTACAAATATTACAATAACAGCTTACTATACAATACCGCTTATTTGACCGCCTCGATAGAGTTTCCTAGAGTTGTCTATCAAATTTATTGAAAACCTCCCAAATAATCCCAATCCCATCATAACTTCACTTATACCAACTCCTCTAGATAACAGAGCTCACTACCTGAATTGTCTCCACACCAGAACTCTCTTCACCTCTGGAAGATTGGTTAATGACTCCAACGAGGTAGTGTACCATACCGCCGAGCTGACACTCAATCAGTTCAAATACTGCAACATACAACCATTCTCCAATATTCTGCGTTTTAACGAACAACCGGAAAGTGTTACCCCACCCGAGACCACTAACTGACCATATCCCGCACCAACCTACCTCCTTAACCCAATCCCTATATTCCCCAATTCACACTACGTATCTAACT
Organism: Microdon myrmicae; assembly: GCA_963931805.1. NCBI lineage: Eukaryota > Metazoa > Arthropoda > Insecta > Diptera > Syrphidae > Microdon > Microdon myrmicae. Next base: position 90,820,346 of record OZ007497.1, on the reverse strand, counting down.
TATTATAATATTAATTAGATTAAACTAGATTAAGTTAGAGTTATGTTAAGTATTAATTTAGATTAAATTACAAAATAAAAATCCTGGCTTTCTGACCATTTCCAGGAAAGTTGTCAATATTAAAACCTATAATACTCAAATAGTTATTCACACATTAAGTTATGTTGGAAAAATGTGTAATGTATAGATGTAAGCAATTGTACCACTAGAATTATAAGTTAGCTGTAGTACTTAATGTAAAAATTGATTATTGGTCAAATAAACACAGTATGTTAAGAAAAAAACCTCGTTCCATTTCTTAAACAAAAAAAAGCACCTAAAGATTCCACGACAAATGTTCGCAGTTCTCACAGTCTGAATCCTAAAATCTCTTCCAATCCACATCTTCCCACCCATCGGCCAATCTGAGCCCCACGTCACCTCCACCAATTTCAACTTCACCTTACTCTACCACTATTTCCACCCCACTCGTCCAGTCTATTGTCCGCTTCTTCCCCCGACTGTAAAAAGCACCCAACAAACCATAGCCTCATAAGATTGTTGCTAAATGGTTTAACAAAGAGATTTACCCACCGATGTCCCAAGTTTTCTTTACAGAATTCCACGCAAATTTTACATACCTCCTCAAAGAATGTCGAAGGACCTCAGGGCAGCCAATTAGATCCCCCCGTATTCATACTATTTAATAGCGAACCTTCCGCCCGATGTGGACTAGGGAATGAGGTGATGGTACTCAAAATGTTGAGAATCGGTAGCTCCGCTCGGTGCGGAGTTAGTAGTCAATATTCCAGTGATGTGGTCTGTGGTTGGAATTGACGGTACCCTTAACGGAAAAGGTGATTAGCTTACATGGTTTGGCCTTGATAGGCGCAAGAGGCTTGGACAGAGCTGAGCTGAGCGAATACATGGGGCGAATAGGTTGATGAGGGGTGAGAGGCGACAATTCTGCAAAAGGTGAGAATCATTCTCACCGACTCGGTCAGTGGGACATGGCAGACCGTTGAGGCTCCATACCGTTGCCGTAGGTCGTCAGTTGGGATCGACCGTTGTCGTAGGTTAAACAGACGAGGCAGTTGTTGTAGTTATCAAGACAGAACAACAGGATCAATTAATAGGTCAGAGTCGAGGCCGTTGTCTTAGGTCAGAGACGAGACCGTTGCCGTAGATCAAATTCAAGACCGTTGTCGTAGGTCAAAGACAAGTAGGGCAACCGAAAAGTGGGAGAGGAATAGCTCAGTACGAGGGTTGCCTCTTATGTTTCGGGATTTGGCAACCCTAGTGTTGCAATCCGGCAATTGACAGCTCTGTCGTAAAGTTGGACATTTTTGAGGTTATACGCACTCAGAACGTTTTGACATACGAGCGCTATTTGTGTTGTTTACAGTAACTTAAAAGATTCATCTCGGCCCAAAAATGGAATTAAATCGTCAACATTTTCGTGCGATTATTTTTTACAACTTTCGGCGTGGATTAACTCAGCAACAGTGCATGGATGAACTTAATTCAATTTTTGGCGATGAAGCTCCATCAAGGACCAGTGTTTATCGATGGTATGGTGAATTTAATCGTGGTCGTAGTTCACTCCAAGATGAATTTCGTGAAGGTCGTCCAAAATCAGTTGTTGTTCCGAAAACCATTGAGGCTGTGCGCGAACTGATATTGGAAGATCGTCATGTGACATATCGTGAGATTGAGACAACCTTAGGCGTTAGTGGGACCAGCATACATTCAATATTGCATAAACATCGCGTTGGATCCCACACAATTTGTCAATCGCCCAAAAAAAGGCTCGTGTCAATTGGTCGAAAGAAATGCTTAAAAAATACGGTCGCGGTGCTTCGAAACACGTCTATGACATCGTGACAGGTGATGAACCGTGGATTTACGCGTATGAGCCCGAAAGTAAACAGCAGTCGACTGTCTGGGTGTTTCAAGATGAGCCAAATCCAACAAAAGTTGTTCGCGCACGAAGCACTTCCAAGCAAATGGTCGCCTGTTTTTTCGGAAAAACTGGACATGTCGCAACCGTACCACCAGAGCAACGCAGAACAGTCAATTCTGAGTGGTACACAACCATTTGTTTGCCAGTTGTCTTCCAAGAAATCAGGAAAACCAACCGCCGAAGACGGATCACTCTTCACCACGACAATGCGAGCTCTCACACATCGGCTGCGACAACTGCATTTTTGAGCACCCAAAACATCGATTTGATGGGTCATCCGCCGTATAGTCCTGACTTGGCACCGAATGACTTCTTTTTATTCCCGTACGTAAAAAACAAACTGAGAGGTCAACGTTTTTCGACACCTGAAGAAGCGGTCGCTGCATTCAGAATGCATGTGTTGGAGATACCTCAATCAGAGTGGCAAAAGTGCTTCGACAATTGGTTCAAACGCATGCAAAAGTGTATAGATCTTCATGGGGAATATTTTGAAAAACAATAAAGTGATTTTCAATGATCAATATTTGTTTTTGTTCTCTAATCCCGAAATATAAAAGGCAACCCTCGTATTAGCTACTGGGTGACGTGGTGAGGGATTGCGGACCAGACCTACTGAAGATCAATAGCAATATAACGTTGCGACCAATGGGTTTTGAACAGGAACAAACCCTCGTTGATAAACTAGCCTGAGTGACACAGAGACGAGAGACCACTAAGCACACATAAGACTACACGAGAGAAGCAGAACGGGATCTGGAACCAACGAAAAGGACCTGTCCTGAGCAGGGTGAAAATAGGAAAGGATAGGGAGCACACCCGTGAGTGTTGGGCCGTCGATCGCAGTCTGCCCATGGATCCGGTGTGGCTAACACGTGCACATGCACAAAGAGAGTCATAAGGCATGATCCTGTTATAGACGATCATACACCACAGCGCAGACCACACAAACGCCGCTACAAAGCGACTGCTCAACTAACACAGCATTGTACAAAATGTTAGTCAGGTGGACGAAATTGCCTACGACTAAGTCCAGGCAATCCACCTTCAGGTGGCACCGTTTTACAACTAACTCGGCCAGCATTTACGTCCATGCCCTTGATGTCTGATTGCTGGAGAGCGTATAGGCAACCAACCATCTCGGTTAGCTCCACCCGAGGGAGTTCGATCACATTTTCAACATTTCACATTTCCCTTTGTCTCCCAAGAGAATCGTCGGAGAAGCTATTCTATTTTATTTTTTATTTCTTATTTTATTTTTTATTCGTTTCGTTTTGAAGTTTTTGTTTGTTAAAAAAAAAAAAAAAAAAAAAAAAGTGTTATAATAATGTATACATATAGATGTAAACGAGGAGTCCCTCTAATATATGACCTATTTCATATATGTATATATATATATATATATATATATATATATATATATATATATATAAACAAAAAAAAAAGATCTACGCCGGATGGCATATATAAAAATCAAGTTGTAATGTGTAATTTAGAGAGCTCGCATAGAGCCAGTGTTAATTTAAGGACTGTGATTGTAGAAGAGGGTTTAACATTTACCCCTAATATTATACATGTAAAAAGAACTAAGAAAATAAATGTGGTTTAAAAACTAAAAAAAAAAAAAAAAAAACAAAAAAAAAAAAAAAAAAAAAATCGTCGGAGAATTCGGTCACAATTAGAGCTCTCAAGCCTAGAGAATGGCAACGAAGGTGGAATTCTTCCACCAAAGGAAGATGGACCCACACCATGATACCTGATATAGAAACATGAGTGAAAAGAAAACATGGGGAGCTGAATTACCACTTGCCTGGCGGGTGGTGGTTTTACTCGGTAAAAACCCGGCTTGCCTCTGGATCAGTCCAGAGGTATCTTTTGAAGATTTCCACCTTCCTACCGAAACCTTAAAAAAAAACATTGCAATTTCTCACCGTTTAACGCATCACAAAGATCAAAGTGTCAACCTGTCTCCTTTTGGACTCGGAGCTGGGAAAATATGACGTACCAGCGTTGTATGTGCGACTCCCAAGGAGCACCCGTGACACTGAATTTTGCACAGACAGTTCCACGTACCACCTGTGAACTCGAATTTATAACTAATGGAAGTGGTTACCTTAGTGTTGTGTTCCAGAAATATCCCTGGTGCCGATTTTCGTTCGGTGTTCTTCACTATTTGCTTGTGTATTGTGTGTGTATCTATTAGAAACGCCACAGTACTGTAACCAATGTCGCACTTGATAAGACACTCGGTAAAAAAAACTCCTCATTCAGGTCACTTATATCAAACAACAAACCACTTGATAAGTGGAAAAGATTCACAACGCACTCGGATGTGATCATCGCCGATTAAATACTGAACAAAAACTGAAACTCCCAGCCAGGCGTTCCGATATCGCTGGCCAGTAGCTATCGCTAGACGTTGGAGTTGTTGTTTCCATCCTGTAGTAACCCTTTGCTCGACGCAGTTTAGGACCAATACGAGTATAATGGGTTCTCCAATAGGGACTTGACAACTTTTTTTCGGTACTAAATTTTTATAATTTGTAGACGTTATTCGTTCGTGTACTTAACCGTGATGAAAATGTTGAGTTTACTGATTATATTGGCAATGACAGTTCGATGATTAGTGAAAGGGTGCGTTCACAAATTAAATTCAAAGTTTTCAAGTCCCTATTGGAAAACCCGATACATTGAGTGTGTGGACACGGACTTGCGTTCTCCGAACTACAAATCATTTGCGTGGCGATACGATGCGACTCACACACCCCCTCTGGGATCGGCAAGTATAGTATATATTCCGGTTGTCGCAAGATTATGAATTTTCTTCCGATGCCATTTGTTCGATGTAAATTGAGAACGAAGTACGAGGGTGGGCTGAAAAGTTGCCGACCTCAACGTGACGATAGCGACACCCGTCAATAAAAGCTAACGAATGTAGTTATGCATCTTTTGAAAGTTACTCACCAAAATTTCAACCATTTTGAATGGATAGTTTTTATTTGACAGCCGTTTGAGTGAGTCGATGGTTTTTGCTTTTTTGGAGCCGATTCCCCCTTTGCAGTCCACTGTTTTGACTGTATTTTTGTTTCGGGTGTATAATGGTGTATCCAAGTTTCATCGACAGTAATTAATCGGCACCAAAACTCGGATTAATTGCGCCTAAACTGCGCAAACAAAACGCGTTGGAAATGTTCACTCGAACACGTTTTTCGTCTAACGTGAGCAAGCTCGGCAACCAACGCGCGGACAGCTTTCTCATGCCTTAATCTTGATTTAATATGTGACAAACGCGTTCTTTGGACATTTTCATAGCATCTGCTATCTCTCTCACTTTAATTTGGCATTCGTCTAGCACCATTTGGTCAACTTTAAGGATATTATTGTCAGTTGTTGCAGTTTTTGGACATCCCGAATGTTCATCGTCACCCAAGCTCTCACGGCCACGTTTAAATTCAGCTACCCAAAATTTGACGGTGGTAAATGGTGGTGCAGAGTCCCCATACCCAGAGTCCAACTCATCTTTGATTTGCGAAGCCGTATTGACTTTCAAAAACAAAAATATAATGACAGCTCGATACTCAATTTTGCCCATTTTCCAAAAACACACATCGACTGACTCAAACGACTCTCAAATAAGGACTACGCTTCCAAAATGGCTGAAATTTTGGCAAGTAACTATCAAATGATGCACAACTACATTTCACTAGCTTTTATTGACGAGTGCTGCTATCTTCACGTTGAGGTCGGAAACTTTTCAGCCCACCAATGTATATGACCATAGTGAACATGTAGCCTTTTATTGTAAACAACTAAACAGAACATAAATTCCCTTTCAAAGCGGTTACAAACACAGAATAAATCAGGCACTTTAAGAAGGTTGTTGCATAAACAACAACGATTACAACAAAAAAAAAACTCATTAATTTCTTCTTTAGGACTGGGGCGCCGGCAGCCCCTTGTCGTCCCATCTTCTTTCAACACATACTAACAATAAACGACATCAACCATTCCTGTATCTCTCTCTGTGCCGACAATACTAAATTGTTTAAAACCATTCGTTTCTCCGCTTCATACTTTCCATCTCCAGATATACCTCGACACCCTTTCGATTTGGTGCCAGGAGAATTGCTTTCACTTAACGTTAACAAATGCCAATCAATTATGTTTTCAGGGAAGCGCACACTCTCCCCTCCCGTCGCTACTTCTTACTGAACCAACCTTTTCGCTGTTCATTTGATTCCCCACCTAGGCATTACATGTGACAAGGAGCTAAATTTCCTCTTACATATCGACGACATTATCCTTAAACCCAATTCTGCTCTCGGATTTGTAGAACGCTGTAGAAGAAATTTTCCAACCCCTATCTGAACTGATCCCTCTATATTTCTTTTCTCCGTCTTGTTCTAGAATATGTCATTAAGGTCTGGTCGCCACATCACACGATTCATCATCATCATCGGTCTTGGCCTTATTTAGCAAGTCCTGAGGCTTGTTAAATTTTCCTTAATGATTTGTTTTTTTCCGGGCAAGATCATTAGTCTTGCACCAGAGGCTCCCCGACGGGGAATCGAACCCCGGTCTCCCACGTGACAAGCGGGTATACATGAATTGCGAGCATTCAATGATACTTTTTTACGTTTTGCTCTCCGTGGACTGAGATGGGAAAACCCTTTGCTTCTCCCCCCTGCATTAACTGTGTCAAACTAATCAACTTACAAATACTAGACCAACGTCGTATTCAAGTCGATATTCGATATTTCATCTACTCTTAAGATTGAGTGCGCGAATCTTCAAAACTGTATCACCCTCAACAGCATTTACGCAATCCCCGCTTATTCTATTTACCCGCACACCACACCTCATACGGTGTGTAGTTGTTAAAAAGGACAGAATACTAATACAATTGCTTCAATAATTAATCAATTGAACATACAATAGAATCACCAAACAAAATTACCACTCTCTACGACTGTCTTTTCTCACTTCAAGCTGGTGCGTGTCTTGGCTACGAAAGTAAAAATAAAGGACGCGATTGCATTGCATTGTAACTAATCCTGTCAATGCCTTAAATTATTGTTTGTTTAATCTGATTTATATATGCACTCTTATCACTGATGCAAATATCTTGATTGGTTTTTATTGTAATTATTTTACATACCAGGAAGATCTCCAATTCCGTCGTCATCATTGTCTTTAAAGGATCTGGGATAGATCTGGTAGAATGAAGCTGTCTGCCACCATTTGGTATCAACTACAGGCGTCTTGTTTTTCACCAAGTTTTCAATCGGAATAAATTCATAACTAGCTCGAAAATTCGGAAACACACTAGAACTGGATAGTTCAACAAGAAGGAGTGTCACACAGATAATCAGGTTCCAATTCATTTCGACCAAAGGTATTCACTGACCAGCACTGACAAATGCAACGACGCAGTTTATATGAATCTAGTCTTCACACTGTGTACCACCGTTTTTATTTAAGTGATCACGTAGTAGGGAATGAACTCGCGATTGATCCGCGATAACAACCAAAAAATGGAGTAAAGATTTATTACCCAGCCGATTATTGATCGTAATCAGAGTTAAAATTACTAAGCCATATAACTGCCACTGTTAATAAAATAGTTTATCGTATTAATAATTTACACAAATGACAATTGCTCAGCACAACTGACCTGACGTCACGATCAGAATGTGTTTGCGTGGTGGCGTAGCAAATGTATCTGCAGCTGTCCAGTGTGTTAAACAAGAAATGTTCTTAAACTGCCACAACGGTCAAACTAGTTGATAGGACGCGGCAATCGGGAAAAAAGAAATGTCGGTGATAAGCGAAGTGCATTGTTGGTGACTTTTAGTCTAATTTTAGTAAAATAGATTTTTGAAACGATGCTGTTCTCTTTGTCGAAGGCAGAGGCACAGGCATAAGAAAAGGCAGTTGGACAAGGGTCGGCAATTGATATGATACAGTATTTTGTAAAATCGTCAGGGCAAAGAGATTATGCCACTGCAAACATGATCAGAGAGTGATCCGAATTGGAAAGGACTGCCTCACTTTGGGACTACTGCTGCTGACGGGCGTCGTCTTACATTGTCCACAACCCTCTCCTTGGTTAGCCAAAGATATTCCCCTATCGCACTTTCCCGACTTCCTAAGACGGAGTTCAAATACTTGAGAAACGTGATAGTAGGAAGATTTCTGTATTTATCTTTTGTTGTCCATAAAATAGAATTCGACTTCCTTATTTGATTAGGCACATCTAAAATGATGTGTTGTGTCGGCTCGATAGGATCCAAAAGCAAGCGGTTAAACTCATTGTATCGTATTGTATTGTAATGGCATTTATTTGCGAAAAAATTTAGAAAAAGGCTTTTACAATATTAGACAAAATGCTAAGCGTATAGTGTTTCAATAAATTAGATTTTATGTAATGTACTGGCTCGGTACGAGCACACTAAATTATTGTAGCGAGCTTTGGGTTCGCTGGATTAATTATTCTCCTGAAATAAGAGCCTGGAAATTAATTTGGTATTTCAACTTTATTCGTCCGCTAATGACAACCGTTTTTCACTTTTTCCCTGACTTTTCGTTTTTCATTCCCGCTGACACTTCTCTCACAGGCGACTTATCGTTTTTACTGCTCATAGTCTCCAGTTTTCCAGTACATTGTTTTAGAGACCTGCTAGATGTCCGCGTAAAACGAGATGAGGGAGTGATTGATGCAAGAGCCTATGTCGTTTATGGTTAGGATAAATAGGAGGGGGCCGAGGTGTCTGCCCTGGGGGACACCTGAGGTTGGCAGCGAGGATCGGAGAGGGTGGATCTAAATCGCAGGCGGCAAGTTCGAGAATTAAGATAGGATGAGATCCACTTAATCAACAGGGGTTCAAAACCGAGGGAAGATAATTTAAAGAGAATGAGGTTATGAGAGATTTTGTCGAAGGCCTTGCCTTGAAGGCGGTAGTGACTACATCGACCCCATGGCCGTTTTCTAGGGCAACGAGTGTGTGGGATGTGAATTCGACAAGGTTGGTAGTAGTGGACCTGCCGGAGAGCAAGCCGTGCTGGTCTCTCCTAACTGATGGCTGTGCAGCGAAAACATAACGCATCATATAGAAGGCCTTCGAACAGTTTAGGAATGTGCGAAAGCTTAGCAATGGGACCATAATTGGATATATAATTTTTTTGGCCCCCTTTTATGTATGGGGGTTACGTAAGAGGATATCCAAATGTCGGGGAATAAACCTTGTGCAAGGGTAGATTGAAGATTGACGCGAGCGGTAGAGAGAGAGAAGAGGAACATTTTTAAGAGGATAGCAGGGAGTCCGTCTGGGCCGGGACTGAAATCGTCTTTCAGTTGTTCAAGTTTTTCTATAACTTGGTGTTGTTGAATGTGTAGAGGGATGAGAGGACCGATGGAGAATTCAGACATGCCAATAAAGTAGGAGGGGTTCGGCTCGAACGAGTCGTCCGTGAAGGATAGTTTGAAGAAGGACGCAAAACGATTAGCTATGGTGTGGGGGTCAGTTGTAGTAGTTGAGCCGTAGAAAAGAGAGGTGGGTAGGCATCAGATTTCCGTTTGTAGTTGATGAAGTGGTAGAAAGATTTGGAGTCGTTGATCAGGTTGAATTGAGCTTTGGCAAGGTAATTGTGATAGAGGGAGCTATAAAGCTCGGTGAATTGGTAAAAGTAACCGAGATAGTTGGAGTAGCCCAAGGGAGAACGCTTATTTAAGAAAGGTTTCCACAACTTATTCCTCTTGTTACGAAGTGTGCGGAGTCTGCGGTTATACCAAGGGGGCGATGAGAATGATAACCTGTGTCGGGTATATGGAACATATAGGGATATGGCGTTGTAGATTACTGTGTAGAGCGAGGCTGTAGCGATGTAGTGCTCCAAAAAGCCCTACCACCCTTTTCCCCCATTCCTAATCCAAAATCCCAGCAATAATACGCTAAAACGTATAAACCCATCAAAACCCAGAATAACCCAAACATGATCCTAAATTCGCAATAAACGAATCAAACATTCGTTTATTGCCTAACATTTGCCCCCACGGCATTATTAACCCAAAAATCCAAATCAAAATTAAAAGTTACAATAAACGAATCTAATATTCGTTTATTGTTCTACATTTGCTCCACAGCATCACCCAAATCCAAAATTCAGAGATCGTTATATCTATCCCAAAAATTCCATTGAGTTAAACAAACAAAAAACTCAAAAGCAGATACATTCACACATCTGCGCGATAGTTTCATAAGAATTCAAGAAATTGATTTCTTATCTTATGTAAATACAACATCTCGCTCGAAATATCCAAAAGATCGAGATTGTTGCACGAAAATGTGTATCTTTGGGATACAATTTTCGATTCCTTTTCCTTCATAAAGGAATAGTCAAGTGATCTCCGGGCCGCAGTCTAAATTCACAGTCCCTGGAGGAAGTACCCCAGGAAAATCCTGAATAATATAATAAAATCATATTCATAAAGGAAACAAGACGTGTTTTCATTTTTTATGGACGACGGATATCTAAATATCACCTGGCCCCCACGGAAGACCAAGTGAAGACATCAGGACGAAGGCCGAATCAAAGGACGTTGCTCTTCCCTTTGAACTCAGAGGAAGCACGGCAACGACCCCTTTTGTAGGACAAATTTTCAGGAGCGGTCAAATTTTAAGAGATCGCCTTGTCCTTTTAAGGACCAGGAGACACGCTTCCTAGAAATAAAAACCCCTACAAGAAACACAACAGCGACCTCTACACTTATATCGTTTGAGCGGAGTGTGATATTGCTGAGGTACTCATTTATGAGGCGGAAATTGGCTTTTCGGAAGTTGTAAGAATATTGGTAGGGGGAGGTGTGCTGTGTGCTGAATAGTCGTGGTATAGGGATAGGAGAAGCGGGGGGTGGTGGTTGTCAATAGTTGAGAGGGTGTGGGGACTAGAGACAACTGAGCAATTAAAGGGGTCTGTCGTGAACACAAGGTCAAGTTGTCTGCCCAGATGATTTAGGACATTGCATACTTGGCAAAGGCTAGAGTCGGTGAGGCTGTCTATAAAGAGACACTCCTTGGTAGTAGTGGGGCTTGAGATGTAGTGGGACTTATCGTCAGACAGTGTCCATTGGAGATGGGGGAGGTTGAAATTGCCAAGGACTACAATGTCGTCTTGGGAAGAACTCAGCTCCGTTAAGCGGTCGATTGCAACAATAGCGAGTTCGTATGACTCGATAGCCTGCGAAGGTGGTATGTAGAAGCATATATTTGTACAAGGACTTTAAGCAATGTTCAATTTTTATAGCGACATAGTCGAAGTTGGGAGAAGGAGAGAAGGTGATAAAAGAAGATGTTAGTCCGTTTTGGATGGCAAGCAGCACGCCTCGGCAGGGGGTGTTAGGATAGGAATGATGGACATCATCGTCGCGAAAAACTGTGACGGAAGGGAGGAACAGTTCTAGGCTGTTGATACTGGGGATGAGGTTAGTTTCGGTCAGGGCGTATATATCATAGGGAAAGGAGTGGGTATTTTCTAAGATCGACTGGGTTTTGGACCGAAGCCTCTGACATTCTGATAGTAAATGGTTAGGGGAAGAGTATTGGGAGATCCCATAGATAGTGGGGTGGGCAGCCGATTAGGGCCGAAAAAAAATTATTTTTAGTGGGTTCGCTGCGTGGGGGACAAAAGTTCTTGATATTGTCCATGCAGTTCCACACGATTCTGCGCCAAGCCCTGTAACTGCTTTGAATAGGTCTGTGTCGATTTGTTCTGTATTCTACAAAGTCAGGCTTATTGGTTTTAATTCTTTAGTCGTTATTTCGACTTTTCCTTTGTTATGTTGTTCCAGTAGTTTTCTTAACCCACTATTTTGTCTGTTCATGTCAATAAGTCTTTCTTGGAGTAGTTGTTGGTTAGCGTCTAGTCATGCTATATGGTTTTGGATTTCCGGCGTGGCCATATTTTGACTTGTTTCTTCACTATCACTTGATTCACTTGGCTTGGTTTTTAAGAAATTAATTTTTCTTACCGTTCTCTTTCTTGATATTTTCATCCAGTTGGTGTAGCTATCTATAATAGTTTTTTTTGCAGCCTCCCGCGTCCTATGGTGGGTTGAATTTTGTATTTATAACTCCGCTCGTCAGTGCTGGGTTTTGGTCCGTTTCGAAACAGTGGTTTGCTGTTCCGAGTGGCAGGATCGCCAGTTAATGCTGCTCTCGTTGTCCAAAGAAAAAATATAATATTTGTTTATTGCTTCCGCCGACTCGCTTCCACAACTTAATTTTATTTTAACTTTACTTAACACTTGGATACAACATTACTTGAATTTGACATTCGTTCGTTTAACGTGAAGGTAGAATGTAGAATATGTAGAATCTGTGCAGCAGATTCTTTATATATGCTGATAGGAAGAAATAACTTCTTTGTAAATTTTATATGATAATGAAAGTTTACATTTTATGTGATAATAGTGCATGTGTTGCGGATTCGCACTGGACACAACCAGTGAATTCGCAACTGAATGCTGCCCTTGGCAACACAATAACAAATGTCAGCAACTAGCTGACATAATCGAATTTGGTTGTCAAGCAATCAATAACAAACTCATTCTTCTTTTTAAAATTTTCAGACAAGCTACACGTTTGCATTTTTGTAAATCAATATTAATCGAACTCATCCATGAATTAAAACACAATTGTTAATAAGATAAACCCAACCCGTGTCATTATTCCCGCTTGGATGAGGATAGTTATGGAATTGCTGCTTCACATTTAGGTATTCTTTTCATTTTCAACCATTTGCTTTTATCAGTGTTTCAGTGCAGCAATGAACATCGCTGGCCAAAAGGAGACACCAATTGTGAACCTATAGAAAGCTTCCCTGACGACATTCCTCGCTCGGCGTAACCTATAGAAATCTTCCCCGACGATATTCTTCGGTCGGCGGAACTAATAGACATCTTCCCCGATGACATTCCTCGGTCGGCAGAGTTCAACCTACGTGTTGGCCGCTCAATTGCCAACACATTTAATGGTCCTTCGAGTCGGATCCAGTCTGTGGATCCAATCCACTGCTGCCAGTTCGCAGCTATCATACCGCCGACGTCAAAGTCGCGGGACACACCAGAGTCCAGACGCAAAGACCAGCCGTTCAAGTTCGCGGCAACAGCCAGAGCAAAGCCCAGTGCGCGGCAATGACAGCGAAGTCGAAGATGACAACGGCTGCATTGGCCGAAAGTCTCATGGCGGCCCAGTTCGCCGCACATGAAACGATGAAGGGCACGTTCGAGAATCTCACCAAGATAGGGCCACCGACGCAGGCCACAGTGAAGGCGCAAGAGCGCGACCTCCAGCTGAACTGGGATGAGATTCTAAATCCGCATGAATAACTTATAGGCCTGATAACTCCACGGACGATTCGCTATTTTGAAGAGAGATTCGTCGACAAGGCTGAGAAAACTTACCTTGACGAGGCCACAGAGCTTGCTGAGGCCAGACACGCCCTCGCCGTCGACCGTCCGACCGTTTACAAGACTGCGGCGGACATCTTAACTCCTTCCTCAACTAGCCATCCATCCAGATTAACATCACGAATGATGCCCCCGGAACACACAAGCTATACGAAAATAAAGATGTGGCGAAAGACACCAAAAGGCCAGCTATGTCAGGGGCTGTCGAAAGCCTGTCTGGCTGCCAAAGGAGGAACGGTCAAGACGAAATCCGATCCAAAGCCTACAACTAATGCCGCCAAGGCCATCAAGAAGGTTCCAGAGGCAGCGAAGGAAGTGAAAACTACTGCAGCAGCACCACCCACCGCTAAAGCGACACCACAAAAGAAGCCTGACTTTAGCAAGAAGGCACCACCAGCTAACAGTGCACTAACGCCAGCGAAGAGATATGCCAAGAAATCCGATGAACTCAGCCACGGAAAAGAGCCTGCTGCAAAGAAACCCGCCGAGCAAGGCAATGATACCAAATCAGCGAGACTGCTCGAGGTCCAGTTCGCGCTCGACCCAGTCTCCCCAATTACGGCAAACCGCGCCGATCAAAGCAATGCTGCCGAACTACCGAGACTGTTCGAGGCCCAGCTCGCGCTCGACCCAGTCTCCCCCATGAAGGGGAACAACGCCGATCAAGGCAAAAGACAACTACCGAGGCTGCTCGAGAACCAGTTCGAACTCGATTTAGTCTCCGCAACTATATCCAATGGAAGCCGACTAGTAAACAGCCGTCAACTTCCATACCAGATTCACCAAGAATCTCATTCCCCGGTGGCATCAGCGGTCCTCAGTCCGACAGCACATGGAATAGAACCGCACACACTCCCAGTGAGTATGCACCAGCAAGCCGCCGACCAGAGTGCCGCCTACCCAAAGCTCAACCTGCCCCATGCTCCGATGCTTGGCCCAATGCCGACCCTCCAACGGAAACCAATGCCGTGCACGCGTTGTGGGAACTGGTTCCCGTCAAAACGATTTAAGAACAAGCAGTGATCATGGCAAATATAGGACCCGTGTCAGATCTAACGTCAGTGCATTCCACGAATTCGCCATCAACTGTCCCAGCAACAGTACCCACGCCCAATGTCCGTAATGACCGTGACAAAACACAGAATCCGGTTAATAGTCAGTCTCATCAGCAACATCCATTGCAACAGCAACAACTACAGAAGCATCAGCAGCAATATTCACCAGCAAATGGCCTAGGAGGAGGCCGAACGCGTTTGTCAGCCACCAACCTATCGGTGATGTCGATCGACCCAACCAAATGTAATTCGCTGCACTACTCGGATGGAAATCCTCCATCCATCAATGGTCTCTCAGCAACTGTCAATAGTAAAGGCAACCTAACTGGGACACCGGGTGGCCAACCTCCGGCCAATGACAATCATCAAGGACCACCGCTACAGCATGTAGCCTCCGTAATAGGGTTAGGAGGGCGCAATGCCCCGCTTGGCGGGCGGCGCACCCCAGCATCCAGGGATCAACCACATTCCAGCCAACCAGCACGCCTCTCAGTAACCAAGGAGAGGCGTTACTTCTCTCAGCCCAGTACGCACTGGGTCCGCACCTGTCATTGGACCCGCAGACGGTGCCATGGAAGAAGCCGCATCAGGCTCACCGTTCCGGCCTCACAGGCCAAAGATACCTTCCAGAGACGGAACTCTCGTCGTCACCATTTTACGGCCCTGGGCCTCCGTCTCCTGAAACCAAAGGGTTCGCCAATGATTGGCGAAGGCGGGCGGAGTCTGTGTACACGGCCATTAATAAAGCAGGACTTAGGAAGTTCGACCATCGGACCTATCCCTCGCCCGACCATCTGCGTGAACCAACTGTCCCTTCACCGCAAGTCGCGCTGCTCGCAGCCGCTCGAGTCGTCGTGACGTCGGTGCACCAACCGAAGATTGAAGTCCGTGATCTGCTGGACCCCTGCTCCAACGACACCTTCATCTCACCGAAACTCACCCAAAGATTATGCCTCCGAGGCCAAGCATCAACCTATCCTAATAACGATTGTGTTTTATTTCACGGATGAGATCGATTAATATTGATTTAAAAAAATGCAAACGTGTAGCTTGTCTGAAGATTTTACGTAGAAGAATGAGTTTGTTATTGATTGCTTGACAACCAAATTCGATTATGTCAGCTAGTTGCTGACATTTGTTATTGTGTTGCCAAGGGCAGCATTCAGTTGCGAATTCGCTGGTTGTGTCCAGTGCGAATCCGCAACAGCATGGCTTACAAAATATGATACAATGAGTCACATACTTCAGGGTGTGTTAACTTGTGTAGCAGTAATATTCCTTATGATATGAATATTCAGATACTCGTGCAAAACCCTCCTTCTAAACATCCATACCCTGCCAAGCCCCATTCAATTTGAGATCACATAATGTGAATTGCCTTCGAATGGATTAATCAACTCGGGACGCAAAAATTCCTTAGCGACATCGCTAAAGAATAAAACTATAGAGTACAGACGTACTGTATGGCGGCACCGTTTCCTTTAATCCTATTCAAGGAAACATCTCCTAAACGGAAGAAGGGACGGCGTCCATAAATGCATTCGCTGGACAACAATGCCACTAAAGAATA
Organism: Microdon myrmicae; assembly: GCA_963931805.1. NCBI lineage: Eukaryota > Metazoa > Arthropoda > Insecta > Diptera > Syrphidae > Microdon > Microdon myrmicae. The sequence goes on along the minus strand of OZ007497.1, from coordinate 90,804,315 downwards.
CAAAAATATCTTTGGCACCGTTGTCCAGTAAAATATAATTACCAAGTCTGGGGACTGCTGGAAATCCCAGGTAATGTTTACGGGTTTTGTAGACAATTACTGATCCCAGGTAAATTGGCTAAGGATCAAACAAATGATGCGCTGGCTCACAAAAGACATCCTAATACAAAGGATTTTATATACTTGCTGATGGCACATTTGTGTCACCAATAGGAAGGTGTCCAATAGCATTCCGGAGCCGATGACTTTTTTCCAAATGCAGATCAAAATAAAAAAAAGTACTTTTTGCAATATTTTAAATAAATAACCCCCGGTGTCAATGGCTTGCTGCTGCCCGAAGGCCATCGGAACCCGAATGCGTTGACCCTCATTGAATTTAAGAAATGGGTATCAAAATAAAAATTGAGTCAGTCTTAACTGAAACCGCCCGGCAACGGAATGTTTCCTTTATATCTTGTGACTCACGCGGCAGTGGCCAGATGCGTTGAGGTTTCGTTCTATATTTTACTGATTCTAATCGTTATAGCGTCGCAAACGCTATAGATTAAAAACACGATCAGATTTTTTGTATTCAAATTCAACTTATTTTATTTTGCGAGCTTAAAGCTTGCGAAGCACAAGGGGTTAAAAGCTTATGCATTAAAAACCAGTAAACATCAAGGTGAATAATTACTGTCAACGGTAATATATGCGTTTAGTAGTATTTGACAATTCGTTGGAGTTCCTGCGATTATTGAACAGGGAATGCCGTTATTATTCCTCTTTCAGAATATATTATTTGTCTGAGGGAACATATTCGAGCAATAAGGGTTTATGGCTCAAATTTTGTTTCCCCATTTTTAGTTTACATCTGCTCTGTAGTTTTCACGAATCAGTTGTTAAAGGTTACGAATCAAGGATTTGAGTGTCCTTATTTCTGGGTTTTGTCGATCGGTAAACTGCCAATAGAGGAGATTCAGTCTAGATAGCAGAGAACTTTTTTTCCTACACAGCGCATCAATTGCTGCGTTTCTATATTGGCTTATATAACATTGAGACTGATTTATTTTGGGAATAGAGAGCTCCATGCCATCCAAGGTAAGGAGACAAGTCCGGGACGCCGTGCTTCCTCGTTAGAGGGAAGAGCGTAGACCTTTTATTTTATTTTCTTTAAGTATAATTCATTATTTGCCGAGTCTATCGCAATTTGTGAGAACTTGAATTTCTCTCTTTATTATTTAACGCAAACTCCGTTATTTCGCCAGATAAATAGTTTATAAATAACGCAGTTAAAATATCACTTCCCTTTTTATCAAATCAATTCGAAGGTTAATCTACTTTCACTTTTATACGTTTTTATCGTTTATTAAAATTCGTATTTATGCTCGTCTCTCTCGTCTCTCAACTATTGTTTCTCAACTTTTGTTTCTCAACTCAACTTTCTCAACGATTTAATCTCAACTCTGTTTCTTCTCGACTGTTGTTTTATTCTGTTTTAGTTGCTCTCTTTTTTTTTTTTTTTTTTTTTTTTTTGTTTATTTAGTTATGGGATCATCGGTTGGATATCCCACCGCTGCCACCAGTGTTATAAGTCCGGGACGCCGTGCTTCCTCGTTAGAGGGAAGAGCGTGGACCTTTTATTTTATTTTCTTTAAGTATAATTCATTATTTGCCGAGTCTATCGCAATTTGTGAGAATTCGAATTTCTCCGTTATTTCGCCAGATAAATAGTTTATAAATAACGCAGTTAAAATATCACTTCCCTTTTTATCAAATCAATTCGAAGGTTAATCTACTTTCACTTTTATACGTTTTTACCGTTTATTAAAATAAATATTTATTCTCGTCTCTCTCGTCTCTCAACTATTGTTTCTCAACTTCTCAACTTTTGTTTCTCAACTCAACTTTCTCAACTGTGTGAACTGTATTTCTCAACTATTTAATCTCAACTCTGTTTCTTCTCGACTGTTGTTTTATTCTGTTTTAGTTTTTCTCTTTTTTATTTTTTCCTTTTTTTTTTTTTTGTTGTTAGAAGTCTTGTAGCTTTTTCTTTACATTTTTTAAATTTCTATTGTTTTTCCTGTGGCGATCTGTTCGCGGACTGTATACTTGTTTGAAACGCCTTCCTGAAGGATTTCATTAAATCTGAGTTGATATTTGCTGTATTCAATTACATTATTTGTTCTTAATTTAGTTCGCTAAATTTTCCTTTAAATCAATTTATTTTGTGCTTGGATGTTTTAATTGTTTATAACATTTACTTCACGTTGGCGCTTTTTCAATATATGTCGAAATTCAATGGTTTTTACCTATTTTTTTGTAGCTGTCGCCTGGTCCACTTCAATCCTTAATCGGTTTTGATCAATTTTGCCCATGGTTGCCAGTCCGGTTGGGTCGCACCAGCTTTTTTTGCAGAGAAAAATATTATATTGTATGCAAAACTACAAATATTACACTTTGTGCAAATTACTGTGTAAAACCGATGGATAACCATCTTATTCAACTCAGGAAATGCTATGTTGAGTCTATTAAAAATTACATCCCACATTAATTAATATAGGGTGGGCCATACATTTTTGCACATTTGAAACAGAGAATACAAATAAAACTACAAATATTATTTTGTTGATCATTTATTTAACGCAATAAATGTTTATTTTTTTTTTTAAATGACATCGTCGAGATGTGCCCCGTTTCGTTGTTGGCACTCCTCCAATCGACTACGCAAACTCGCTGACACATGTTGCGAGGTACGGAAATTTCAACCTCCCGAAAAACAGTCGCCATCACTTTCCCAGCCGAAAAAAAAAGGTTTTGCTTTTTTTTGGAGCCGATTCCCCCTTTGCAGACCACTGTTTTGACTGTATTTTTAATTCGGGCGTGTATCCAGGCTTCATCGACAGAAATCAATCGGCACCAAAACTCGGATTTATTGTGCCTAAACTGCGCCAACAAAGCGTTGGAAATGTTCATTCGAACACGTTTTTGGTCGAACGTGAGCAAACGCGGCACCCAACGCCTGTTAAGTGTGTCGATGATGTTATACCTAAAGATGGCATACAAGGGGTCATTGATACACTTAATCAGAAAAGTACCACCAGATTCTGAACTCCAATAACCCTACAATCCAACAAGGCCATCCGAATCATTTCATAGGAATCAATCGGAAAACGATTAATCACGATTTCACGGAACAAACAAATTGCGAAAGCAATTAAACTGCATGTTCCAGCTCAATCAACAGAAATGCAATTAATTGGGTCAGTTCGCAACCGTAGAAGGTGAACCGAGTTCAAGCCAATAAAGAAATATTGGACAATTCAGCAAGTTTGCGAACTAAGGCCAGTAATCGATAATTGGGGCAACTGAAGTTGAAATACTGTATGGAATAAGTGAAACGTTAACCCCGGAAGGTGTTGTGCAAGAGGAAAAGATTTGGGCGGGGGTTTTTGATCGGGATAGATGATGTAGGTAGGCAGTTGGTAGTTGGTGACGGTCTGGTGTGGTTAGGATCGGAAAGAAGATTAGAGTGAACGATCGAAAAGGTGGTCGGCGGTAAATAGAAGAGAAAAGTGAAGGTTGTCGAGTATTGTATCTGAAGTGAGACGTGAGTTCCGGGAGAATCTGAAGAAGATTTGTTAAGTGTTTAAATATAAAGAACTAAAGATTAATTATCATTACCGAATGAAGAAGAAAGCGAACTTCGAACCGTTGTCCGAAGAAGATTTCTTAAGTGTTTAAATATAAAGAACTAAAGATTAAGTATCATTACCGAATGAAGAAGAAAGCGAACTTCAAACCATTGTCCGAAGAAGATTTGTTAAGTGTTTAAATATAAAGAACTAAAGATTAATTATCATTACCGAATAAAGAAGAAAGTGAATTCCAAACGGATGTTTGAAGAGAATTTGTAAATAAACTAAAAATAATGAACTTTAGGTTAATTGTTATGATTGAAAGAAGAAGAATGTGAAAAAACAATTGCGCAAAGTATGTATAACAGAAACAATAAAAATAAATAAAAGAAAAAAAGAAAAAACAAAAGACAACAAAACAAAGTGTGACTCTGAGTTTTTATTTTTCGAAGGTATTTCTTGGCGTTAAAGGAAGAATTCATCGCCATTCCACCGGTGTCGTGTTTTTTAGTTTACGGCTAGTACTCGAAAACCATAACTCGCGCGGACAGCTTTCTCATGTCTAAATCTTGATTTAATATGTGACAAACACGTTCTTTGGACATTTTCATCGCCTCTGCTATCTGTCTCACTTTAATTCGACGGTCGTCTAGCACCATTTGGTGAACTTTAGCGATGTTACGTCCAGAACGTTAATCGTCTTTTGGCGGTATTGAATTATTTAACTTTGGCGGTTATATGTTGGGTAACTTCGGGTTGGTACAATGTTCCGCCGAACACTGTTCGCACCAGAGGAAAACAAACACAAGAAACCAAAACACGGATTGAATCTTTTTTAATTTTTTAATCTTTTATATTTCTTTAATGTTTCTTACTTCGTAAAGGTCCCGTACAATATTCTATTAAAGAGAGTAGCGAAATACACGCACGACACACACGTTACACTCTTGGATCCTATTCCACTATCAATCGGATACTGTAATCTAACTCCTCGACGTTTTTCCGTTGTCTCCTCCTTCACGATCAAAATCTCTCTGAGACGGATTGTATCTGTAACTCTATCCAAAAATTTTCTTAGTTCCCCTGCTAACAGAATTTCCGGATTCCTGTTAGCAGCATGTTATCGTATCCCCGGGGATATTTCATCGTTTTTTTTTGAGAAAGGGAAAGTCATCCTGCATACATTCTTCGTTGGTGATAGTATTTCCTATTTTACGGCCTTCTGTTTGCACAGAACATCTGGCGCGAAGGCCGAGATGATTTTTCGGGCGTACAGCCCGTGGTTGTTTGCCTTTTGTAAACGCAACCGAAATCCATTAGATCCTTCTAATGGGTGTGAAATTTTTACAAAGGAATCGTGGGACCGGAGTATTTCCTTTGTTGGCGTTGGATTTGTAAATCTTCCGAATTATCTTGTTGCGATAATTTCGGTTGTTTACAATTTTGGCCGCGGATAGGCAATATGCTTTCTTGCGTTTGGCTGCCGGCGTATGCATCCGTTGTTATTTATTTACCGAAAATGCAATTCCTGGTACATCGTGCAGATGCTTTGGATGGAAGATTTATGGCCTGTAATCTGGAATTGTTTTGCATACTATGAATGGATGCGTTGACTCGATGCTGAAAGTTTTTGAACGTTAAGTTCCTTGTTTTTTGATGTCGGTTTCAACATTGTTTCAGCTTCCTATGCCCTTGTTACAGGCCTGATTAATGAGCTTTGGGGACACGTGTCTGTGGGCAAGTGTACTGGATAAGGTAAGTCAGTTCCTTGAAGGTTTGGAACCTTACCTGGGCGGAATTGTGCGTTCGTAGGACGCTACATCACTCCCCCCCTAGTGACGTAGTCACGATATGAAGTAGTTAGTTGCTTGGGGGTGTAGTCGAGTTTTATGGGCGTGCTCCCTTCCGTAATGGGCGGTGTTTGGGTGGTAGAGGTGCGAAAGCTATCGCGTTCGTTGTTCTTTTTCGCTTCTCAGTGGTTGGTGTTTTAGGTTGCCGCACGTTGAGAATCTTCGCAGCGTCTTCTTGTGCGGGCAGATCTCGGGCGCGCTGCCGCGTTATCGGTCCGTGTAGGATGTCCGACGCCCCGCGCGCGACCATTTCGCGAGGGTTTGGTTGATTCTCAACAATTGACGTGCCTGGTGTTTCGTGGGAGTCTGCTGGGTGGCGTACGGGGCAGGTTTCGGCTGCCGCCACTGGTTGTTGATGCGCTTCTCCCAGTACGGTATCTGTACGGTGGTAGTTCCAGGTGGCATGGTTTCAGTCGTTCGACACTGACGGTGTACGGCTTGCCGTCGATGTCAACGGAGAAAACTCGGTCGTTTATTCGATCCAGCACCTTGTATGGCCCTTCGTAGGGCGGTTCTAGAGGTTTCCTAACTTTGTCCACCCTGATGAAGACGTGCGTGCAGCTGTCCATCTCTGGGTGAACAAATATCCTCTTGGAACCGTGTCTGGCGACAGGTGTTGCCCTGACCTTTCGCATGAGTTTGCGTAGGTTTTCCAAATTTGGCAACTGTTCGAGCGGTGGTTCTCCATCGGCGAAGAACTCTCCTGGGAGGCGCAGATTGGTTCCGTAAGTCAGATCTGCTGCTGAGGCTCCCAGGTCTTCTTTTATGCTTGTGCGCAAGCCTAAAAGAACTGTCGGTAGTGCGTCCAGCCATTGATTATCGTCGTGACACATCAGTGAGGCTTTCAGTGAGCGATGCCATCGTTCAATCATCCCATTGGACTGGGGGTGATAAGCTGTCGTATGGCTTTGTTGGCAGCCGAGTAGATCGGTCAGCTGCCTGAAGATCGCTGCCTCGAACTGTGGTCCTCGATCGGCTGTGAGGGTAGCTGGGACGCCGAAACGTGTGACCCAAGTCGAATAGAATGCTTTGGCCACATTCTCTGCGGTCACCGTTCGTAGTGGCACTGCTTCTGGCCACCGAGTGAAACGATCGATCATCGTCAGGAGGTACATGTAACCTCTCGACGGCGTAAGCGGTCCCACAATGTCGATGTGTACATGGGCGAATCGTGCCTCGGGGAGCTTAAACTGTGCTGGTTGTAGCACGTTGTGTCGATCGACTTTGCAACGCTGACATTGCAAACAATTGCGTGCCCAATTTGTTATGTTTTTGGCCATATGTGGCCAGACGAATTTACGACGGACGGCTGCAGCGGTTGCGCGTCCGCTTGGGTGAGCTGGGTTATGGAATGTTTCGTACACATTCCTTCGAAACTTTTCTGGGATGTAGGGGCGAGCTGTCCCTGTCGATACATCACACCAGACTTCATCGTTTGAGTCGTTGAAAGGAAGTTTACACAGAACTAGTGCTGTCTCCGCTTTCAATAGGGACTCGAGTTGATGGTCCTCTCCTTGCGCTTGTGCCAAGTCGGCATCATCGATTTGCGCCCGGAGTTTAATTGCATCGATACGCGAAAAAGCGTCTGCAATTACGTTGTTTGCACCTGGAACATATTCGATTCGGGTGCTAAATTGCCCGATGAAATCCAGGTGCCGTTCCTGTCGTGGAGTTGAACTTCCCGCTTTCTTTCGGAAAGCGTACACCAGTGGTTTGTGATCAGTTTTGATCGTCAACTGGTGTCCTTCGACCATGTGCCGGAAGTACTTTACTGCGGAGTAAATCGCTAGTAATTCCCTGTCGTAGGCACTGTAGCGTCGCTGGGTCGGGTTCAATTTTTTTGAGAAAAAGCCCAGCGGTTCCCATTTACCATCGCACTCTTGTTCGAGTACGGCCCCAATTGCAGTGTCGGAAGCGTCACACTGTATGGACAATGGGGCTCCTTCGATGGGATGTCGAAGTAAAGTTGCATTCGCCAGCTGCTCTTTCGATAAGCGAAAAGCTTGGTCAGCTGACTCGGTCCATTGAATCGGTCGTTTGTCGTTTCGTTTGGCTCCTACTAGGTATTCGTTCAGAGGAGCCTGGACCTGTGCGGCGTTTCGAAGCGTTGGGCGATAAAAGTTTAACATGCCCAGATAACGCCTAAGTTCTCGCACATTCTTGGGGCGAGGAAACTGCATTAGTGCATCCACCCTGTCTTGTAATGGGCGGACGCCTTGGCCATTTATACAATAGCCAAGGTACTTGACTTCCGATTCTCCGAGGTGGCACTTGTCTGGATTGATTACCAGGCCGAATTCTCGGAGGCGCTCGAACACTTGCTTCAAATGGGAGCGATGTTCGGTCATGTTTTTCGATGCTATGAGTATATCATCGATATACGCATAGCAGAAGTCAAGTCCGCGGAGAGCTGAGTCTATGTAGCGCTGGAACGTTTGCGCTGCATTTCGGAGACCGAATGTCATCACCTTGAACTCGAATAGTCCAAAAGGTGTGGTTACCGCGGTTTTCGGTATATCTTCGGGAGCCACCGGAATTTGGTGGTACGCCCTCGTGAGGTCGAGGGTCGAGAAAACTTCGCATCCCTGCAGCTTATAAGAAAAGTCGTGCAGGTTTGCTATCGGATATCGGTCGGGTGTCGTTACTGCGTTCAGCATTCGATAATCGCCACATGGACGCCACTCGCCGTTACTCTTTTTGACGAGATGAAGTGGGCTCGCCCATGGGCTGTCGGACGGCTGGCAGATTCCTAAGTCGAGCATATACTCGAATTCTGCACGAGCCTCGCGCAATTTTTCGGGAGCCAGTCGGCGCGGGCGTTGGCTCACTGGGGGGCCGCGCGTTTCAATGTGGTGAAAAACGCCGGCATTCGCGCGTCGGGGATTGCTAAGTGGAACTGTTATATCCGCAAATTCTCGCAACAGATCGCTGAATGGTCCGTTTGCGACAGTGCACGTTAACGTCAATGTCTCTCCCGCCTTTGCGTTTACTGGCTGAGAAAGAGACGTTAACGGGTCCATCAGTCTGTTGCTGGCTACGTCCACTACTAGTTTGTAGTGTCGCAGCAGGTCCGAACCTATTAGAGGTTCGGTCACATCGGCCACTACGAAGTACCATCGAATTGGTCGACGTAGGCCTATTTTTAGTGTTACTAATTTCCGTCCGTAGGTTTTAATTGGACTATTGTTCGCGGCGAACAATCTCAATTTACCCGGCAACCGATTTGCAGGTGCGTATGAGCGCGGAAGAACGGAAATATCCGCACCTGTGTCAATAATGAAGTCCATATTTAACTTCGAATCGTATATTGACAAGCGACTTAATTGGGGGTTGCCGGCCGTTTGCGCTTTTTCTACGGTCGGCAGTTCTAGTTTAAAGAACTAGCCTGTATTGCCGGCACATGTGACCAGTTGCAGGGTTGCCTGCACTTCCTGGCTTGTGCCCCGAAACGATGGTGAAAGTAACACCTGCCCAAGGTGTTTTCGTTGGTTGGCGTGCGCGATCTGCCACGCCCGCGTCTAAAGTTTTCGCGCGACCTGCTTCGTCGCCGTGATCTGTCACGGCCAGGCCACGAATTGTTCCCCACGCTGAGGTTATTCAGTTGCGCTTGCAACTGCTGGACCTGCCTGCCTAAGCGTTCTATCTCATTGCTCGTTTGTGTTGCATGAGTGCACGTTACCGTGAAGGTTCGTGGTTGGGGCAGGGGTGGATTTTGCGCGGGGTTCGTTGCCGGAAGGAATTGGAGATCCGTTCGGGATCTATCCGTGGCCATTACTGTCTCGGCGTGTCGCGCTAGCTCATCGAGACCAGATTCGGCTAGAGGCGCGACGATTGCCTGAACGTATTCTGGTAAGGATTCTCTAAATATAGCCGTTAAGGCTGTCTCGGACATGTCCGTGCCGGCCAGCGCACGGAAATAGGCGGCGCGCTGGGATGGTCGCATCCCAGAGGTGTCGGTCGACCGTAATAAACGTCGCAAGCGATTTTGCGGCGTTTCGCTATATGCGTTAGTCACCATCTCTTTAAACGCCGTGTACGGTTGCGGAGATGGGGTTTTTATTAAGCATTTCGCATATGGAATTAATTTTGGGTCTTGTACCCGTGTTACCACGAGGAATTTCACTTCCTCGTCGGTGATTCCTTCCACTCTGAAAACTCTTTCGGCGTAACCGAACCAGTAATCTGGGTCGTCGGACGTGAAGTCCGGTAATATTGCGTTACGCAGTTGTGGGCGGTGGTCCGCCTGGAATGGGATGTCGGCTTCTTGACGGAGGGCAGAAGCCTGTGATGTCGTTGGCGAAGGTCCGGCGTCGTTTGCCATTTTCAATTTTTCGGCAGCTGGTTTCGATCTAGCGGTTACTGTCGACTTGGGGAGGTTTCGTGTTAATTTTTTGTGTGGGAGAGCGCTTATATTTCCCCTCAACGTTTTCGCTTTTTGAATCGCAGCTTGCGACCTTGTGGTTGGCATCTACTTTTAAATTTCACGCCGTAAATCCGTCGCTCGGTGCGCGGATTGCTTCAGTGTTGGGGATTCGCGTTTAGTTTTTTTCTTTTCGGGGAATGTTTTTAATGGAGAAACGCGGCGAAACACCTGCTGGTTCCAAAGATTACTTTTTTAGGGATGGGCCTAGCATAAAGGTTCAATCTAATTTCCAAAGGCGAACCAGGGATGGGCCTACACCAGAGGATTCTTCGGTTAATTCGACGGTGCTAGGAGCGGACAGAGAGAAACTTTTCCGTTCGGAGGAGGACGAGAAGAACGAGGAGGTAAGAACTATCAAGGTTTTTCGCGGATGCGCAGCTATTTCTGCGTTGATTTTATTTCGGCGATCAATTTCGTTTCATTTCGCGGTCGTTACCAGTGAGAAATGTTCAGTGTGTCGTCGGTTCATGCGTGTGCTTCAGGCTCTGAAGGAGCTTACAAATTTCACTTCTGGCTCAGAAGGAGCTTTGTAAATTACTTAATATTAAGTTTTCTTTTAATGTATCTATAAATGGTGTGGCATATATCTTATTGTCTAAAGTGGCTCAGAAGGAGCTTACAAAAATTTTACGTTTGTGCTCCTTGGCTTAAATCTGTGCTTTATTTTATCATCTACTGTTATTTAGTTGTCACTTATGTTTCGAAATTTAGTTAAATATAATAGGCAAAAAGAAAGAGAAAAAAAAAGTATATAAAAGAAAATTGCTTTTTTTTTTTTTTTTTTGTAAATTAATTTTAAATTTAAAATTTACTCGGAGGGAGCTAAATAGATTTACACTGATTTCTCACTTTGGCTCGGAAAGAGCTTAATGAATTTAAAAAAAAAAAAAAATGATTTCTCACTTTTCGGCTCGGAAGGAGCTTTGTAAAGAAAACGAGAGAAGGAATTTAGCAAAAGAAAATTATATATATATATTTTTTTTTTTTTAAATATGTGAAATGGAATAACTTGCGGCTTTTTTCGTTGTCCTGCGTCCGTGGGCGTCGTGATGAGTCCTGGTATCCTGTCCGAAGATGGGCGGCAGTCAGGTGGGCACTGTGGGTGGTCGAGTCACTTTCCACTGTTCACATGCACTGGATGTCACTGCAACTGTTTTTTATCGTTCTTCCCGATTTGTGTGGAATTTTCGCGTGTCCGGTTTTCTATTTTCGCGCGTGTTCACTTTGCTTTAATTGTTCACGGTTCACGATCAGCGTTTTGCTTTAATTTTCACTGTCTGTTTTCGGGCGTGTTCACTTTACTCACGAGCGTATTCTTTTACTCGCGAGTTCACTTTTTAAAATTGTTTTTGGCGTGTTCACGCGTCGGGCTGTCACCAGTTTGGCGGTATTGAATTATTTAACTTTGGCGGTTATATGTTGGGTAACTTCGGGTTGGTACAATGTTCCGCCGAACACTGTTCGCACCAGAGGAAAAAAAACACAAGAAACCAAAACACGGATTGAATCTTTTTTAATTTTTTAATCTTTTATATTTCTTTAATGTTTCTTACTTCGTAAAGGTCCCGTACAATATTCTATTAAAGAGAGTAGCGAAATACACGCACGACACACACGTTACACTCTTGGATCCTATTCCACTATCAATCGGATACTGTAATCTAACTCCTCGACGTTTTTCCGTTGTCTCCTCCTTCACGATCAAAATCTCTCTGAGACGGATTGTATCTGTAACTCTATCCAAAAATTTTCTTAGTTCCCCTGCTAACAGAATTTCCGGATTCCTGTTAGCAGCATGTTATCGTATCCCCGGGGATATTTCATAGTTTTTTTTTTGAGAAAGGGAAAGTCATCCTGCATACATTCTTCGTTGGTGATAGCATTTCCTATTTTACGGCCTTCTGTTTGCACAGAACATCTGGCGCGAAGGCCGAGATGATTTTTCGGGCGTACAGCCCGTGGTTGTTTGCCTTTTGTAAACGCAACCGAAATCCATTAGATCCTTCTAATGGGTGTGAAATTTTTACAAAGGAATCGTGGGACCGGAGTATTTTCTTTGTTGGCGTTGGATTTGTAAATCTTCCGAATTATCTTGTTGCGATAATTTCGGTTGTTTACAATTTTGGCCGCGGATAGGCAATATGCTTTCTTGCGTTTGGCTGCCGGCGTATGCATCCGTTGTTATTTATTTACCGAAAATGCAATTCCTGGTACATCGTGCAGATGCTTTGGATGGAAGATTTATGGCCTGTAATCTGGAATTGTTTTGCATACTATGAATGGATGCGTTGACTCGATGCTGAAAGTTTTTGAACGTTAAGTTCCTTGTTTTTTGATGTCGGTTTCAACATTGTTTCAGCTTCCTATGCCCTTGTTACAGGCCTGATTAATGAGCTTTGGGGACACGTGTCTGTGGGCAAGTGTACTGGATAAGGTAAGTCAGTTCCTTGAAGGTTTGGAACCTTACCTGGGCGGAATTGTGCGTTCGTAGGACGCTACAGTCTCCCAAGCTTACACGACCCCGTTTAACTTCAGCTGCCCAAAATTTCACTGTGGTAAATGATGATGTAGAGTCCCCATACACAGAACCCAACTCTTCTTTGATTTGCGCAGGCGTATTGCCGTTCAAAAGCAAAAATTTAATGACGGCTCAATACTAAATTTTGTCCATTTTCACAAAAACACTCACGTCGACTCACTCAGATGACTGTCAAATACAAACTACGCATCCAAAATGGCTGAAATTTTGGTAAGTAACTGTCAAAAGATGCACAACTACATTCACTAGCTTTTATTGAAGAGTGCTGCTATCTTCACATTGAGATTGGAAACTTTTCAGGCCTCTCATGTATTTTCAACACGGTGTTATACGGAATGGGGGTGAGAACGAACATACATGCCAAAGTCTCTGCTTTCAACCCGGCAAAGGTCAGGACGATCGTTGTCCCTTTTCAATCCAAGTTGACATGCAGTCTCCACGTGACACCCCTGGATAGCCACTTTGGCTCCCGCCAAGTAGTGAACCAATGCTAATAACCTTGCCCAGAAAAACAAATGATTATAGACAATTTAACCGTTATGTCAATGACCAACTTTACCGACAGTAATCATATCGTCGCAATTTCACGATTGCTCGGCCTAGTAGACGAATTTCGGTCCCATGTCTTAGATGATCTCCATTCAAACGTTTCTGAATGATAATTACGAAATTTCAATGAAAAAAATTTTTTTTTTACTTTCAAATTGACATTTAAAAAAATCGAAATGGGTACCCGGATACCCGGTCATTGACATAAGGGTTAACAAATTTCGGATAAGGACAGGATATCGGCCGAGAGACTTGCTAAATAAGGCCAAGACCGGATCCCGGTTGTAGTGCTGTGGGGGGTTTCTCTATTCTACATGAGAAACAACCCACAATTCCAACGAACATTTCCTACCTAATTTCGACCGCCTTTCAGCGCGTCAAATCAATCCCATTTCCCCCTACTTACCTGTTCACCTGCAAAGCATGTTTCCACCAAGGACACATAGCTAAACTCATTGTACCACGCAGACAATGCATAAATGAGTTTAGCTTACCTTTTTTGCCATACGGCAACTCGTGTCCATGTAGATTAGCGACAACCAAATCCAGCCGGACGAAGTTGTCGTATCATTGCAGATCCGCTTGGGAGATTTATCACCACATTCGATTGAATCACATGATAATATTTCCCTAGCGTTACTTCGGCTTTTCTCCAGACACTTCATTCGCTGGGGATCAATGTTCTCTTTTTGCAGGTGAATATCATCAGCTCAATTCCCCTCTCTTTCTCAGTTCTGTCTTCGTATGGATCAATGTACACTGAACTCACCATACTACCGAATCAGGTCAACGGGTTCCGCTCAGAACTACATTGATTCATGCACATACAACCAAATCCACCCCTAGGATAATCGTACATCGTGTTTCTGTTCTCTTATTGTCCCGCTCTCTTCGATCATCAGATTACCGATGTAACCTACCACACATCGAAGAACGTGGCAATGAGAGAGCAGAAGTATGTTCTCTTTTGGTTGTATCCAATTTCTTCCCTTTTCAAGTCAGTCGATTAACGTGTTTAATCAAAGGAGGTGGTGTCGCGAATTGCCACCGCGTGTGCATGCTTATGCACACGCTCGTCCGCGGACATCCTACACTGTGTAATAAGTAGTTTCAACCAGTACGTTGTAATTGTAATTGTTAGAAATATTATCTGAGTTATGTGTTGTGTGACCGCATCGGAATGTTGTCTCTAGTGAATATTTTAAATAAATTAAAACGCTTGCTGGCAGTGCTATCTGTTACCTTTTTTATTGATTACTTTGGTGTCTTAACTCACTTATTCGAATTAGACTTCAATCGTTTATTTATCTATCCACTCGAAGGAGATGTCGTCCAATATGCGCATCGGATTCGGTACAACCAGGAAGTGGACGTGCGTCCCATAAATGTTTACAATTACACATTCTTCAATAAAGATGAACATTACCCACGGATCGATGGGAGGTATATTGAATATATGCCATACGTCGGCACATCACACACCTATACCCCCACAGTGCCAATGATGATGATGGTGATGATGATGTTATACGGAGTATCCTCACCGCCACTAGTTGCACTGTGCAACATCTATTGATAGTTGGAACCATCTGACTTGAGTGGATTCCCTCTTTGATAATGCGTTCGAAACGTGTCCAATGTGCTGTATGAAAATTGAAAGAATAAAGCTGATTACATTGGTCTAGTGTTTGTTCCCGTGGAATGTGAATTTTGGCTCTGGTCACTATAATATTCAACATCCGAAGACAATTTGGAGTACTAGTATTTGTATTTAAAAGTTCGATACGACTATCTTTTAGTATAGATCCAAGAAGGAGTCCGTTGTTGGGTAAAAAAGGCTACTAGTGTCGTAAATTTCTAACTCGTGCTCGATGGTATTTGCTTGCCATTATGTAACGAAGCATTACCTCATGCGTTGAAGGTTAAATTGCCCCAAGTAGCATGTTTAACATTAATGTCACCTACTAAAAGAAAATATTTGCTTTCCGATTGCATTACAAGACAATGGAAAAGCGTGTCTAATTCGTTGATGAACTGTGTGCCTTGAAGATCTTCAGGAGCATATAGTGAGACCACATATACACCTCTCTGACTTTGAGGAGGAATATACTATGCGGGCTTCCACCACCTGAAAGTTGTGCACTTCTTTGCTGTGAAAGGCCTTATGTCGAAGACTTGTTTTAATTAAGAGTGCAATATCGCCTCATTTCGCGGATTGGGGTATATCTCTTCTTATCATATTGTGGTTTTGGAGCCCAATTTATGATTCCGGTTTAGCTTGGGTTCGCTACCCAGAAGGATATCAAGGCGTTCGACCTACAACAGTTTCCCTAATATCGTTTCCCCGAGGGTGAAATACCACCCCATTAAACTATAGGTTTCGTGAAATGGTTGGGAGAAATCCTTGACCATCTTTCGAATGGCTGATGGACCAAGTCGAGAAAAAATGTCATCTCGGGGTGCTGGCTCAGAGCTATAGGTTCGCCTTTCGTGGGAGAAGTAAAATAAAATAAAAATAAAATAAAGAGAGGAGATGCCGGAAGATTAGCGTCACGGGATAATTTAGCCCATACATAAGAAGGGAGATATTACAGTGTGCAGCAACTATAGGGGTATAAAATTGCTGAGTACCACCTATAAGATATTCTCCTCTATCCTATAAGATCGGATAGCCCCATACGCTAAAGATCAATGATGGTGAATATCAGTGTAGCCTCATCTCAGGCAAATCAGCGATTAATCAGATATTCACCCTTAGCAGCGATGGAAATAGGTCTTTTGTCTCGGGGGAAACGATATTAGAATTTATAGCGCCGAGTGGGCGCCCCGAGATGCTACTATATAACTGTTGCGGTTCTTTTTGAACAGTTGCAGATTGTAATGCTCCGGGAACACTCGCGTGGGAAGAAAGTTCTACAGCTTCCCCGCTCTGTAACGGAACGAGTTCTGATGGAGGGATGTTCGCGCCGTCGGGAGATGAACCGCAAATTGGAGCAATCCGTCGGATTGTCTTGTGGGGCGCATATAAACCGAATTGCGTGGAACAATAACACGAATCGCCGAAGAACAGCACCCGTGATAGTATCTGTAAAACAGACAGAGGTCGGCTACTCGCCTTCGATGTGATACCGGTTGTAGTCCCGACGTAAGCACCAAGTCCCCGATCATGCGAATCGCTCGTCTCTGTATGCTCTTAAGTAGGTCGTGGGTATGTTTAGGAGCCGAGCTCCAAATATGAGAGCAATATTCGAGCGCGGGTCTAATTTGGTATTTATACAGAAGAAGAAGTTGGGCCGGAGTAAAATATTTCCTGTCTCTAAAAAGATAGCTCGGTTGTCCTGAGGCTGATCAGGCGATGCTCGACACGTGTTTATGCCACGATACATTCGCGCAGACCGTGACGCCGAACAATTTCAAGCTTACCCCAGATTCGAGGGCTGGCCATTCATCATCAACTCTGGAACCGATGATCCAGTTTTCTTTGTGAATGTTGTACATCGTGTCTTCGTTGCATTGAAGTCGACGAGATTGGCCCTTTCCCACTGCAGGACCTTATCCAGATCCCGATTCAGAGAGCCAATCTGGCTACATCTCAGCTGGCGCGACGTAGATGCACCTGTGGCGGTTCCATTGACCGCCACGACCTACCTCCTCACCATATGTTAGAAAGTGCTTACGAGAGCACTGAAAAACCAAGAAAAACAAGTATTACGGCGGTTCCATTTGAACGCAATTAGTTACCTTGCGATTGGGCACACCAAATCTTCCACCTAAAAACCACCATTACCTGCAATCATCTGAAATGCCCTAAATCTATAATTTTCGTTGATGCAAAATCCATCAGCAACAATAAGTATTCTTCATAAGGGCATGGTTACATGAAACGCACCATGTTCCTTAAATGCAATTCAGATGCACCACTAAGCAACCGACATAACGCGAACCATATCGATGAAATATCTCCTAATGAGTCTGCCACACACGTGCAGGAGATATTTCTTCTTTTTTTTTTACCTATGCCCACATCGCACATGACCGCCCAAGGAAGTCGGGTTCTCCTAAATGGAAATATACCAGCGAGAGTTCGACTACTTGGAGACGCCACCGATTGGTGCATGATCAGCATGAATGCTGTACGCGGTTGCTGATCATGTAAACACCAGTTCATGATTATTGCCCAGCTGCAACCACTTCGCACAATGTTTCCCTTTTACGATAATCGTATAATCCACGGTTCGCATACCCACGGACACACAGCACAAGCATCCAAAGGGGCCATCGTGTGTGTGTTTCGCGCCCTTTCCCTGTGATCAATGTGAAGAATCATCCCCTACTGGTCGCCGAATCGATAGAATTTGGTATTCTGTCATTTCGAATGAATTCGATTTTCTCACGTAGCAAGTCAGTCGAGATTGAGCGGTCATTTAGTTAGAGTGGTATTTCGGTTGTTGGTTTAATAACTAGTCTAAAAAGGGTGTAGTCGTGGCGCGGGAGTGAAAATTCTCCTTAAGTGTTGGGAGTCAATTATATCCTTAGTAAAGGTGCGTGAGCGTAACATTTTAATAAGAAAAAGTAGTGTTGCGTAGTGGTTTAAAGAACATTAACTTATACGTGTTGTAACGAACATTATCCTTTATGTTGTTTTAAAGAACATTAACTTATACGTGTTATAACAAACATTATCCTTTATGTTGTTCTTAAAGAACATTAACTTAAACGTGTTGTAACAAACATTATCCTTCATGCTGTTTTTAAAGAACATTTACTTATACATATTGTAAACGAACATTATCTTTTGTGTTGTTTTAAAGAACATTAACTTTTAAGCTGTTTTAAATATATAAATATGTCATCCCTTAATGTGTAAGTGTGGGAAATAAAGAAAACGTTCTTTTTTGCCAATTCTTGTGTGCAAGGCGTTCTTGTGTAACGGGATTGCTGATTCGTGATTCAACCGGATAGTTTGTTGGGTATCTTAGTGGAACTGGGCCTTTGTGGCACCTTACTAGATCCTATATGATTTCGCGACAACGATAGCGCGGCACACCGATCGGTCGAACACTCGAAAAGGAGGAAACAAGCGTACTATCATCCGCGAAACTGAACACTTTGTTATCCGTTGTCTCCAACAAATCATTTATGTAAAGCAAAAACAAGGTTGGAGCCAAAATAGAACCTTGAGGCACCCCCGAATCAACATGATACAGATCCGAAGACTCTCCGTTCACAACAACCCGGACCGATCGATGTTCGAGGAAGCTCTTCGTCCAGTCGCAAAGCTGCTGGGAAAGTCCATATGAACGAAGTTTGCTCAGGAATGCCCCGTGCCAGACGCGGTCAAAAGCCTTGGAGATATCCACTGCGGCCGCCCTTAACTCACCATGCCGTTCAATCGCAGATGACCATATATCAGTTATAAGTGTCAAATGGTCACCCGTCGACCGCCTGTCACGAAATCCGTATTGACGATAATCCAGAAGGCCGTTGCACTCCAAATACTTAATTACCTCAGTATTGATGACTTTTTCCATCACCTTAGATAAAATAGACAGTAATGCTATCGGACGGTCATTTTGTGGGATACACTTTTTTCACGTGTTTGGGATTGGCTGAACTCGAACGATTTTCTTGCAGGCCGTACATAAGATAAGCGGAAGAGTCTTCCAAGAACCGGCGATAGTTCTGGAGCACAGTTCTTAAGGACTATTGCTGGTATTCCGTCCGAGCCGGTTGCCTTCCTACAGTCCAGTTCACGTAGAATGCATTGAATAGTACGGGGGCGAAATCTCACATCTCGCATCGAGGGTCGTACCGGCGCGATCACAGGTGGCTACAAAAGACCGGGATCGAGGTTTGAATTCGCGGAAAATAAATTCGCGAACACATTAGCCTTATCCATTGAATGTATGACTAACGCCCCGCTGTCTGTCACCAACGGACAGCGATAGAGGAGGAAGCGGAGTTACTGCTGACATCTCTTGCCATTGACCAGAAGGAGCGCGAACCAGTCGGGCACCAAAGGAGCTTATTGGTCACTCTGTCGTTGTGAGCCTTTTACGCGGTATCAATCGCTTGGTTGCACACGTTTCTGATTCTAACAAAATTCGTTCTGTTAACATCGGTGGGATTGGACCACCATTGCTTAAGAGCTCTATTTTTTGCCGCTGTAATATGTTCGCATTTTTTGTCAAACCAAGGTTTATCAGATGAACTCCGTTTGATGGAATGTGGGGTGTAGATCTCCATCCCGAGAATAATAATCTCTGTGACCGACTCCGCGCAAGCGTTAACATCGGAATCTCCGAAGCACACCTCCGACCATGGAAAGGATAGGAAGAAATCTCGCAAATCGTCTCAGTTAGCAGCCCCATACTTCCATACATGGCGAAACTGCCTAGGCCGGTTATTCGCCTGAAATGCAAGTGCCTGCGCGACAGATACCAAGAAGTGATCTGAGTTTCCCAGTGGCGCAGAAACCTCTACGGTATAAATACTCGGTTCAGATTTCAAAACCAACTCCGGGGTGTTCGCATAATCGCCTCGAGCACCCGGCACTCGCGTTGGTTCCTCCACGAGTTGAGTCAAGTTGTGGCTATCAGCAAACATCTCCGCCAGCCTCCCAGCCTCGTCGGTTCTGTTAGAATGTAACAACCAGTCGGAATTGTGCACATTAAAATCGCCAAGGACAACAATTTCAGATGCTGGGTGGTTGATCTGTATCCAGTCGACGGTACGTGAAAAATGTTCGAAAAATCTCGGTGGTCGATCGTCATTCGGGAAGCGGTAAAGACAACAAAGAAATTTAACAGAATTCCTCAGCACGCCCCTCAACCATATGATGTCCGCGTTATTGGGTTCCAACCCTTCCACCCTCTGGGAAGCTAGATCGGACCGTGCGAAGACGCAGACTCCACCCTTAAAACGGAATCTCGAATGTAAGTCGTATCCTGAGCAACGAAGATATATCGAATCAGTTGACGAATCGACTTGGGTCTCAGTTAGGGCAAGGATATCAGGTTTCGCTGTTTGCAAATATTGGTGGACGGCGTTTACATTCGTATTGGTGAAACCAATGCCCTGATGTTACAAAATGCGGTTACCAGTCGAGGTGGGCAGAGCCTCGAGAGCGAGCCCGGTTATGCGATGACGTACCTCTTAAAGTACGGTTATTAATCATAATATCTGCATGATGTTCCC